>CM052552.1:60548860-60688104 GCA_028533065.1 Trachops cirrhosus
TCTCTCCTTCTCTTTTGCCCTCCCTTCCCCTCTCTCTAAAAATAAATAAATAAAATTCTTTAAAAAAATAAAATAATACACATGAAATTATGTGATTGCCAGAAAAAATATCAAAAAGTACAGTAAATAACCAAATCCTTCTATATAGGTAATACAGACATTTATATTAAATAGTAAAATAGTAACTCAATGAAATAAGATGATTTTAAAAATGTTACTAATAGCATATGTTTATTGCATACTTAGTATGTACCAGGCATTGCTATTAAATGCATTGATTCATTTTATCCATATAAGAGCTCAGTGAGCTAGGTCCAATTATTACTCCCTTTTTTGCAGATATGGACAATGAGGCACAGTACCTCAGGCAGTATTAAGAATACTTTCTTAAACATAACCTAACATAAAATAAAATAAAAACATAACAGCCTGTCTAGGGAACACAAGGTTCTCTACAGATGTTATATATATATATATATAATCATAAGCAAAATAATGTTAAATTATATTTCAAAAATTAATCTTCAAATGCAACTTGAATGTCATAACATAATATTGATATTATTCATATAAGACTATTTAGCCAGTATCCTGCACTAAGCCATGTACATTTTTTGAGAAAACAAGTTAACAATAGAAATTATTATTAAAAAAAGACCTAACATGATCTGATAGATGGCTATGGCAAAGGAATCAAAGGAAATGTAGTGTAAAGGGAATATCAATAAGTAAGGTATATTCATTTATCTGTTGTGATATGTGATAGATTATGATATATTACTCTGGAAAAAGTATGCTAACTGCAAATGAAATAAAATAATAAGAACAACTTAAGTGTATTATATATACCCTACTCCCCAATTGTGCCAAATGAAATGGAACTTGCAGATTTTCAAAACTAGTCTCTTAGTTTACTTTTTTAAAAAACTGAAATAAAATCTAGTGATAGTAATTTCCTAAAACCACTAAAGGACTTCCCCCCGCAAACAGAACAAAATTTAAAACTTTAAACAAAAACAAGACATTTAAAAACCTATATCAAATATCCATATATAATATTTTAAATTAAGCTATTGCTCTAATTGCCTTGGCATTTTTAATTAGATATATAAAATTTTATTTTATCTGTGTTTCAGATATGTTGCTACATTAGAATAAATGATACAACTATCTTTATGGAACCCCCAAATACAAACATTTTAAAAGTCTTAAATATTTTTCTTGTGAAAAATAACTAGCAAAAATCTTCTGAATTAGCCTTTAGAGAATTACATGATTTTATAAGTCTCAAAAGGATGATTCTTTTGGTTAAAGATAGAGAATGGATGGGAAAGCAAAATTTGCTTGTCTTACCTCCTCATTAATATACCAATATAGGGATGCATCCTTAAGGACAAACCAATATTTCTTCCATTTCTGTGAAAAATAACTCTTTGCATCTTTCTTTTTCCAAAGCCACCCTTCACAGTCACCACGGCCAAGATCTTTGCAAGAAATTCGTCTTTTGCTCTTGCCAGCTATAGGACCTAAAGATAATAACAATGGGTAAGAATGTTCTTTGAATTTTATAAATGTGTGGAGGTAGAAGATTGATTTATAGATCACAAAAAATCAGGCTGGGTTCTTAACCTTAAAAATTCCAATTTATAATTTAGAAAAATATGGAAATCTTTAATATCATTTCCCCCACATAAGTGACATACAATTTAATCACAAGTGTGTAATCAAATTCAAGATGGAAGCGGAGTAGGTGGAAGTTACACTCACCTCCTCCCAGGACCATATCAGAATTACAACTAAATTATAGAACAAGCAACCTGAATAAACAATGGAAGTCTAGCTGAACAGAAGTCCTTTTTTTAAGCATATTTTATTGATTATCCTATTACAGTTTTCCCAATTTTTCCACTTTTATCCCCCTCCATCCCTGCTTCTCCCAACCCTCCAGCATCCTCCCCCCTTAGTTCATGTCCATGGGTTGTACATATAAATTCTTTGGCTTCTCTGTTTCCTATACCATTCTTTACCTCTCCCCATCTATTTGATGACTACCAATTATGCTTCTTATTCCCTGTATTTCCCCCCAATTCTTCCACTCCCCTTCCCCACTGAAAACCCTCCATGTTATCTCCATTTCTCGGATTCTGTTCCTGTTCTAGTTGTTTGCTTAGTTTTTGTTTTCATTTTCTTTAGGTTCAGTTGTTGATAGTTGTGAGTTTGTTGTCATTTTACTGTTCATATTTTTGATCTTCTTCTTTTCCTTAGATAAGTCCCTTTAACATCTCAGATAATAAGGGCCTAGTCATGATGAACTCCTTGAACTTGACCTTATCTGGGAAGCACTTTATTTACCCTTCCATTCTAAATGATAGCTTTGCTGGATAGACTCATCTTGGATGTAGGTCCTTGCCTTTCATGACTTCAAATACATCTTTCCAGCCCCTTCTTGCCTGCAAGGTTTCCTTTGAGAAATCAGCTGATAGCCTTATGGGCACTCCTTTGTAGGTAACTGTCTCCTTTCCTCTTGCTGCTTTTAAGATTCTCTCTTTATCTTTAATGTTGGGTAACTTAATGATGATGTGCCTTGGTGTGTTCCTCTTTGGGTCCAATTTCTTTCGGATTCTCTGGGCTTCCTGGACTTCCTGGAAGTCTATTTCCTTCCCAGATTGGGGAAGTTTTCCTTTATTATTTTTTCAAATAAGTTTTCAACTTCTTGCTCTTGTTCTTTCCCTTCTGGCACCCCTATGATTCTGATGTTAGAGAATGTAAAATTGTCCCTGAGTTTCCTAAGCCTCTCCTCATTTTTCTGAATTTTTGTTTTTTCATTCTGTTCTAGTTGGATGCTTATTCTTTCCTTTTGTTTCAAATTGTTGATTTGAGTCTTGGTTTCCTTCCCTTCACTATTGGTTCCCTGTATATTTTGCTTTATTTCACTTTGGGTAGCCTTCATTTGTTCCTTCATTTTGCGGCCAAGCTCAATCAGTTCTGTGAGCATCCTGATTACCAGCGTTTTGAACTCTGCATCAGACAGGTTGACTATCTCCTCATCGCTTAGCTCTTTTTCTGGAGTTTTGACTTGTTCTTTCATTTGGGCCATATTTCTTTATCTCAGTGCACCTGTTATGTTGTAATGGGGTGGAGCCTTTGGTATTCACCCAGGCGAGGCAACCCTCTTTGCTGCATTGGAGCACTGTCTGTGGGGGAGGGGTCAGAGAGAAAACAATGCCGCTGGCTTGCTCTGCTTTAGCCCCACTTTCTAATGAACTATCTTATATGAGAGTGGGAGTTTCTCCTGTCTTGGCAACCCCCGCAGTAGTTTACAGCTAGCTTTGAATCTTTAGTTTCCCCCTCAGCCAGCCCTGCCTTGCCCACAGGGTCCACCGACTTGCTGAGCATCCTCTCTGCTGGGCTGCCTGATTCCGCTCTCCTACTGGTTTGGGTGAATGTTTCTTTAACTCATTGGTTGTCGGAGTTCCATGAAGTTTGATTTTCTGGCACTTCTGGTTGTTTGTTGTTTTTAGATTGGTTGTTATCCTTCTTTTGGTTGTGCGAGGAAGCGAAGCGTTTCTACCTATGTCTCCATTTTGGCCAGAACTCTCTTAACAGAAGTCTCATAAATAAATAAAGATTTATAGAAGAAGCCATATTGAGGCAGGTAGGAAGGGCAGAGATGTAAAAAGGGCTGGCCCCACTGACATGTGGCATTTGAGAATTGGGAGGGATAGCTCAGCTGCAGAAGTTCCTCCTGAGAAATAAGGGGTCTCAACTCCATGCCAGGCTCCCCAGCCTACAACACCAATGCAGAAAAGAAGGGTTCACATATAGGATGTGAAAATCAGCATAGATTTCATCTGCCAGGGTGAGACCTGAGGCTGCTAGAAATCCAGGCACAGTCTTAAAGAGTCAGCACACAAAATCTCATTCATAGCCACTAAACCTGGGCAGATCTACCTAATACACAGGAACAAATAACAGAGAGGCAGCCAAAATGAGGAGACAAAGAAACATGCCCCAAATGAAAGAGCTGAAGATATACCCAGAAAAAGAACTAAAAGAAATGGAGGCAAGCAATCTACTAGATACAGTTTTCAAAACAATGGTTAATGAGAAAGCTCAAGAAATTTAGGAAAAGACTGGATAAACTCAGTGAGAACTTAAAGAGATAGTAAGCATAAAAAAGTATATAGAAATCCTAAAAAGGACCAGTCAGAAATGAAGAAGACAATATATGAAATAACGAGTATACTAGGAGGACTCGACAGCAGGTTAGATAAAGCAGAGTAGCAAATCAGCAATTTGAAAGACAAGATAGCAGAAAACAACTGGCCAGAACAGCAAGAAGAAAAAAAGAATTAAAAAAATGATAGTTTAAGGGACCAGTGAGACAACATGAAGCGTAGCAACATCTGCATCACAGGGGCAGCAGCAGGAGAGAGAGAGAGAGAGAGAGAGAGAGAGAGAGAGAGAGAGAGAGAAAGGGATTAAGGACCTATTTGAAAAGATAATGACTGAAAACTTTCCTAACCTGGTGAAGAAAAAGACACACAGGTCCAGGAAGTGCAGAGTCCCAAATAAGATGAAAGCAAAGAAGCTCACACCAAGACACATCATAATTAAAGTGGCAAAGGTTAAAGATAAAGAGAGAATCTTCAAAGCATCAAGAGACAGACAGTTACTTATAATAGAGCTCCCATAAGACTGTAATCTGATTTCTAAATAGAAACACTTCAGGCAAGAAGGGATGGGATTGGCATGAAATACTCAAAGAGATGAAAGGCAAGGACCTACAACCAAGACTATTTTATCCAGCAAGGCTATTGTTTTAAAATGATGGAGAAATAAAGAGCTCCCAAGACAAGAAAGAAAACTAAAGGAGTTCATCACCATCAAACTAGTATTGCAAGAAATGCTAATGGTTCTTCTTTAAGAGGAAGAAAAAAAGAGGAACATACATATGTATAATGAAATGGCAAAAAATATGTACCTATCAATAATCACATTGCATGTAAACAGATTAAAAGCTTCAATAAAAAAGGCACAGGGTAGCTGAAAGCATAAGAAAACAAGACCCATATATATGCTGTCTATAAGGGACCCACCTCAGAATGAAAGACACACACAGGCTAAAAGTAAAGGGATGAAAAAAGATATTTCATGCAAATGGAAAGGAGAAAAAGCTGGGGTAGCAATACTTACATCTGACAAAATAGACTTTAAAACAAAGTCTATAGCAAGAGACAAAGGAGGATACTATATAATGATAAAGAGAGCAATCCAAAAAGATGATAGATATAGCCCTTGTAAACCTTTATGCACCCAACATAGAAGCACCTAAATATTTAAGGCAAATATTGATGGACATAAGGGGAGAGATCGACAGTAATACAGTCATAGTACAGGATTTCAACAACTCATTGACATCAATGGATAAATATTCAAGAGAAATAATAAACAATAAACACTAGCTTTAAATGACATACTAGGCCAGACTAACTTAATGGATATTTTGAGAGCATTTCACCCCAAAGCAGCAGAGTATGCATTCTTTTCAAGTGCATATGGAGCATTTTCTAGGATAGACCGTACATTAGGCCACAAAACAAGTCTCCTTAAGTTTAAAAAGATTGAAATCATATTAAGCATCTTCTTAGACCACAATGGTATGAAACTAGAAATTAATTACAAGAAAAAACTGAAGAACACACAAACACCTGAAGGCTAAATAACATGTTACTAAACAATAAATGGGTTAAAGATGAAATCAAGGAAAAAAATAAAAAGATACCTTGAGACAAATGAAAATGAACACACAATGAAGCCCAATCTATAGCATACAGTGAAAGCAATCTTGAGAGGGAAATTCATAGCAATATAGGCCTACCTCAAGAAACAAGAAAAATCACAAATAAACAATCTTACCTTACACCTAAAGGAACAAACAAACAAACAAAAAAACAAAGCCCAAAGTGAGTACAAAGAAGGAAATAAGAAACATCAGAGCAGAAATAAATATAATAGAGTCTTAAAAATGTAAAAAAAAAACCCCAATGAATCTAAGAGTTGGTTCTTTGAAAAGACAAATACGATTGATAAACCTTTAACAAGACTCATCAAAAAAAAAAGAGAGAGGACCCAAATAAATAAAATCATTAATGAAAAGGGAGAAGCAACAACTGACACCACAGACATACAAAAGATTATAAAAAAATATTAGAAACTACTATGTGCAAACAAATTTCACAATCTGGAAGAAATAGATCTATTCCTAGAAACATACAATCTCCCCAGACTGAGTCAAGAAGAAACAGAAAATCTGAACAGACCAATTACAACAAAGGAAATCAAAGCAATAACAATGAACTCCCAATAAACAAAAGTCCTGGACCAAATGGCTTCACAGGTGAATTTTACCAAACATTGAAAGAGTAACTAACATCTACCCTTCTCAAACTGTTCATAAAAAAATTCAAAATGAGGGGAGACTTGCAAACTCAGTATCTTAATTCCAAAAACAGAAAAATACACTAGAAAAACAAGAAAATTATAGGCCAATATCCCTAATGAGCTTAGATGCATAAACCTTCAGCAAAATATTAGCTAACCAAATTCAGCAATACATTAAAAAGATCATACACCGTGACAAAGTGGGATTTATTCTTGGGATGCAAGCTTGATTTAATATACCCAAATCAACCAACATGATACACTACATAAACAAATTGAAGGATAAAAATCACATGATCATATCGACAGATGCAGAAAATGCAAACGCATTGAACAAAATCTAGCATCCATTTGTGATAAAAACTCTTAGCCTAGTAGAAATAGAGGGAACATACCTCAACATAATGAAGGCCATATATGACAAACCCACAGATAATATCATACTCAATGGGGAAAAGCTAAAAGCATTTCCTTTAAGATTAGGAGCAAGACAGGAATGTCCGCTTTCACCACTCTTATTCAGCATAGCTCTGAAAGTCCTATCCATAGCAATCAGACAAGAAAAAAAGAGGCATCCAAGTCGAAAAGGAAGACAACTGCCATTATTTGCATATAACATGATACTGTATATAAATAACCCTAAAATGTCCACCAAAAAACTACCAGAACTGATGAGTTCAGTCAAGTACCAGGATACAAAAGAAATATTCAGATATTGTTGTATTTATCTTTTTAATTTTTGATTGTTGTTCATGTACCATCCCCCCCGCCACTCCTCACCCCCTCATCCCTCCCTACCCTACCCCCATTGGCTTTGTCCATGTGTCCTTTATACATGTTCCTTGATGACTCTTCCCATATTTTCCCCCATTATCCCTGTCCCCCCTCCCCTCTGGTTACCGTCAGTTTATTATTTTTTCAATGTCTCTGGTTATATTTTGCTTGTTTGTTTTCTTGATTAGGTTCCCAATTCAAAAGAACCTATGTACCCCAATGTTCATAGCAGCACAATTTACAATAGCCAAGTGCTGGAAGCAACCTAAGTGCCCATCAGTAAATGAATGGATCAAAAAACTATGCTACATTTATACAATGGAATACTACACAGCAGAAAGGAAGAAGGAGCTCCTACCCTTTGTGACAGCATGGATGGATCTGGAGAGCATTAAGCTAAGTGAAATAAGACAGGTAGTGAAAAACAAATACCATGTGTTATCACCTATAAGTGGAAACTAATCAACAAAACAAATAAGTAAGCAAAATATAACTGGAGACATTTTTATATACCAGTAATATAGTATCAGAAAGGGAAACTAAGAAGACAATCCCACTTACAATTGCATCAGAAACACCTAGGAATAAATCTAACCAAGGATGTAAAAGACCTGTACTCAGAAAATTATAAAACAACAAAGGAAGGTACAAATAAATGGAAATATATACCAGGTCAGAATTAACATCATTAAAATGTCCTTACTACCCAAAGCAATCTATGGACTCAATGCAATTCCTATCAAAATACCAATGGAGTTTTTTTTTTTACTAGAACTAGAACACATAATCCAAAAATTTATATGAAACCACAAAAGACCTGACATAGTCACAGCACTCTTCAGAAAGAAGAACTAGGTTGAATATATCACGCTACCTGATATCAAACTATAGTACAAGGCTGATATCAGTATAGTATAGTACTGAAAATAGCATGGTAGTGGCATAAAACACACATACATTAGATCAATGGAACAGAATACAGAGCCCAGAAATCAACTCACAACTATAAGGTCAATTAATCCATGACAAAGGAGGCAAGGACAAAGACAGTGTATTCAATAAATGGTGCTGAGAAAATAGAACAGATACATGTGAAACACGTAAATAGAACACCTTCTTATATCAGATACAAGAATAAATTCAAAATGGACTACAGACTTAAATGTAAGACTCCAAACCATAAAACTCCTAGAGTAAAGCACAGCCAGTAAAATCTCTGACATTTCCTTTAGTAATATATTTTTTTTCTGACATCTCCTCAGGCTAGGGAAACAAAAGAAAACTAAACAAATGGGACTACATCAAACTAAAAAGTTTTTGCAAAGCAAAAGGAACCATCAACAAAATTCAAAGATAACCTCCTGAATGGGAGAGGATATATGTCCATGATACATCTGATAAGAAGTGAACATTCAAAATTTATAAAGAACCTACATAACTCAACACTGAAAAAATACTAGCAATCCAATTAAAAATTGGCAGAGGACTTCAACAGACATTTCTACAAAGAGGACATACAGATGGCCAATAGACATATTGTAAGATGTTCAACATTACTTATCAACATAGAAATGCAAATTAAAACAACAGTGAAATATTACTTCGCACCTGCCAGAATAGGTGTCATCAATAAATCAACAAACAAGTGTTACGGAGGATGTGAAGAAAAGGGAACTCTCATGCACTGTTGCTGGGAATGAAAATTGGTACAGTTGCTATAGAAAATAGTATAGAAGTTCCTCAAAAAATTAAAAATGGACCTGCCTTATGACCCAGCGATTCCACTTCTGTATATACAGGGTCCAGCACAAATAATGCCCCTTTCTTATTACAAAATCTTTTATCACAAAGTCATAAGCATGTCATTCTGTAACATAACAATATCACACCATGATGTTTTATATGAAATGTTCAAATTAAGACTATGAATTATTACACCCATATTATTACCCTACCAATCACACTTAAGCAGGCATTTCTTCTGCCAGACCCTGTATATGAGAAGAAATCCAAGATGCTCATTCAAAATATTGTAATATATGCACCCCTATGTTCACTACAGTGTTATTTATAATAGCTCAGACATGGAAGCAACACAAGCGGCCATCAATAGAGGAGTGGATAAAAACAAGTTGAGATATATATATCTATCTAGAACTAGAATTAGAGGATATTATGCTAAGTGAAATAAGTCAGTCAGAGAAAGACAAATACCATATGATTTCATGTATGGGGTGGGAAAATAGTAGGTTTACAGTTACACTGTGATTTTTTAATTAATAAAGCTATTGTAATCATTGTAACCCACATATATTTTTCCACATGCATGACTGTAAACCAAATTTTTCCCCCTTGTATATTTGAAATCTAATGTCAAAATGAATGAAGAAACACAACAGAAACAGACTCATAGATACAAAGAACAGACTGATGGTTGCCAGAGGGGAAGGGGGTTGGGGGCTGGCATGATGAAGGGATTAAGACCTTCTGATTGACAGTCACAAAACAGTCCCAGGGATGTAAAGTACAACATAGGGAATATAGTGAATAATAATAACTATGCATGGTGCCAGGCAGGTGCTTGAAATATTGGGGAATCACTCTGTGAAGTATGTGATTGTGTGACCACTATGCTGTACACCTGACACTAATACAAAATAATATTGAATGTAAACTGTGATTGAAAAATAAAACTAAAAAAATTAACAAATAAAAAAGAAGTGTGAAAGCCTGGTCTCAAAGCATGTTGAGATCATTTTTTGGTAAAAGGTGCCTTGTATCAAAATTGACTTGAAGGAGCAGCTGGTCTCTGCAGTGTTTGCTAGAGGGCTGTGCTCTTCTGTACCACACTGGTTTCAGTCAAGAGAGGATCGGTGAAGTGTGCTGGTGATCATCACAGTGCAAACCAAGCAGGTAGATGTTTCATTTCATTTCCATTTCTTACCTTTGTTTTTCTTCTTTGATTTATGCTGCAGAGAGGACTGCTGAAATGTCTGAAATCAAAGACAGGGAAGAATATTATCTGATAGGGTACCGTGTGGAACATCATCGTGGTATGCAGAACTCTCAAAACCTGAAGATAACTCTGAAATCTGGTCAGAGAAAGTATTTTCTTTTTCCAAAGCCTCAAAAAATCATATATATCATGCTGCTCAACTTTCTAATATCCTGGGAAGCAGGAGAGGATATTATTTTTGTCTTTATTTTGTAGCAGAGAAATCTGGGCACAAAACAATGGTAAAACTAAGCACACATCTGCACAATCCCACTTTGTACCTGTTAAAGAAGTTTATTGTGCTTTCTCAAGCAGTATCTCATTTGATTCCCAGAAAAATCTTATTAAGTAGGCAGGCAAACATGATTACTTCTTGTTCCTTAGAAGTTCATTCTATTACATATTACATTCCTTAGAAGTTCATTCTATTACATATTCATTCTTTTACCACTACCACCTTTTGATCTCCTAGGTACCCCTCCTCTGCCACTAAATATTTCAGCACTTGGATCATTATTTTCATCTCATATCCACTTCTCTTATTAGTATTGGTGACTAATCTTCATGTGGGGGATGTCAGCATCTTGGGCTCCTCAGTCCCTCATCTCCAACGATCTTTATTTCTCCAGTCCTTAGCTAGCCATTACCACGATCATATGTTTTCTGAAGTATACTCCAACCACTGCCTACACTGTCTATGTCTCACATAGTCTAATGCTCCCAACTCAGCAATTTTTAGAAAGTCTTCCTTTGAGGTGTCCAATTCATTGACCTCACCACCCTTTTGTGTCTTTATTTCTCTTCTTCCACTTGGTTGCCATAGGACATCATTATAATTATTCCCTTGATTCCTGCTTCCAGCACCATACTCATCTGGTTAAACAACCATCTCAGTTAAGCCAATCTTTACTCCATGCTAAGTGGTGCAACAGTTTAATGTCTTAATAGAAAATCCCACAACTGCATTGAATGGTCTAGCCTTCAGTTAATGACTCTAAATCACTTGTTCCAATCAGATAGTCTAGTAAGCTATATTGTTCACTGGTGTAAATAAGGTTAATTAGGTTCATATAATTAGCCAGTTGGTATGGTACAGAGATAGCATGTGTAATTTTAATTCATAGATAATCCTTTAAAATGAATTTTAGGGTAACAGGTTCTTCTTTTACAAAGGTGTATCTATAAGAGGCAACTGGATTTTGTTTACATAAAATTCACTGGTCTTGGTTTTATAGAGTACATTTGTATTCTGTGACATAACTTTCTTATTTAGCATCTTTGCTCATAAAATAACAGAATAATATTCTTACATAATAGTTTTCTTGTGTTTGTATATGATTAACACAATTTTCATGAATATAATACTCTGAATGGATACCACTCCTAAAGATAGGGATCAGATAATTTACTGCCATAAGGTGTAATCCAGAAACAATCACCCAAGTGTCAAAGCAATATGTGTGTGTGTGTGCACATGCATGTGCATGTGTATAATTTTGAAGGACTCAAGGCTACAAAAATTCACTTTGGAGAGAAAGCATAAAAGATAAAACACATGCTGTGTTGATTTTCTTGAGTGTACCTTGCTTCAAAATAATAACTCAGGCTAGTGTGCTTACATATTAGTTAATTTACATATAGTTATTTTCCCTAAATTATTTGGCTGTAAAATTACTGATTGGGTTTCTTTTTTCCTTTTTTGTTTCCACAAGTAATCATTATGATTTTACAGCTTATTATTTTTAAAAATGACAAAGATGGGGGTGGTTTGTTTTTAGGAGGCTACATGGATAACAGACAGCTTGAAAGAATTGAGTTATATAATGTACCTCATATGCTTTTTGCGTGCTATTCTTTAGAACCTGAAGGTCTATTTTAAACTCTACAGAAAAACATATTTTATGCGCTCCAGGCTTTCTTTTTTAACAAGATTGCTTTCTCTTTCCCTATAAATATACTGTCATACTGATTGTGATGGCAGCGTATAAGAAGTGTACATATTGTTGAAGTCTAAGAACTCCGAGGCACACAATACAGATTTATCCATCATTCAAGGAAGCAAAGCCTCAGATGCCTTTTGTAAATATCATAAGTATTACAATGTAATTATTTAAGAGAGATTTCATTATTTTTCTAAGTAATGTAACATTTTCTAAAATGAAAGTTATAATTGAATTATATTAATTAAAATCATGTAAGTGAATTATATGCTTTGAAAATAACAGCAAAAGCAATGAAAGCTACAGTCAAGGAAATAGGTCTTTGTGCAGAAAACAATTACTATAGCAGGTCTGAAATGGCTATCTTAGAAGGGCCTGTTTGCAGGGTGGACCCTTGGCTGACATGGGGAAACTTGGCTGGTAAACAGTTCCCTATACTGACATGAAGCTCCCCTAAGTGATAAGATAGTTTTGCCCACCTGGGGACTAAACACCTGTTTTCTTTTTGGAGGTCTGGTATTTTTATAGTTGCTAGGCAGGGGGTTCTTATGTAATCAATCCAATAACATCGTTGGATGCTTTTTTTCAATGGGCTTCCCTGGGCAGAGACACTTGACATATATGAGTGCAGTTCTGCTGCTGTGGGGAGAATGTACTCTGTACGACCATGTGTGCATGCACACATGTGAGAGAATTTAAAGCATAAACTCATATTGTTTATTGATGATCAAAAATGCATTCCTTTGATAAGCATTTATGAAGGTAAATTCCCTCTAAAATGTATTTTTACTTTATTTCTTAAATAATAACTCAATAAAATCTAATGGATTCGTATGACTAGCCAGGACTTCTGGGCTGAGCTGTATAGGCTGCCTGACTAAACAGATTTCATACAAAACTGAGCTAATGATAGTTACCACCCTTCAAACAAATGTGGTCCTCTCCTAGTCTTTTATACCTTAGTAAATGGTAATTCCATCCTCCCCCTCCCGACAGGTTTATATCCAGAGTACATCTTGGAGTAAACCTACCCTTTTCTTTCTATTACATCTCATAGCCAATCCACCGGCAAGCTGTGTCAGCTGTGTCTTCAAAATATGTTTACAATATGATTTTTTTTACTACCTATACTACTAGCACCTTGGTCTAAGCCATCATCATCCCTTACCTGCATTACTGAAATATCTCCTCACTGTTCTTCCTACTTCTGCTCTTACCTCCTCTGTTTTTAAGACAAGAGACAGGATAATCCTTCAAAAATATGGTTTGAATAATATCATTTCTCTACACAAATTCTTCAATGGCTTCTCATCTCACTTTGAATCAAGGCTCAAACCTTTCCAATGGTCTTGAAGGCCCTGTATAACTGCCCCCTGTTATCTTTGCCTCTTGTTGATACCCTTACTAACTTTGCTTCAGCTACAGTTGCTATTTCTAGATCATGCCAATTATAGTATCATCTTAGGTCCTTTACCATTGCTATTCCTTCTGTCTGAAGTAACATTTGCCCAGATATTGTTGCGGCCTCCTCTCTTACCTCCTTCAGGTGATTACTCAAATGCTTCCTTTTTAGTAAATTCTTCCCAGGCTTCCCTATCTAAAATTGTTATCCTCGTTGTCCTGAACACTTCCTGCTTTACTTTTCTGCTTTATTTCTCTCCTCAGCATTTGGAATTTTCAAAAGTTCTTATATTTCTTGTGTATTACCTGGCATTCCTTCCAAATATAACTGCATGAAAGACGAGGAATTTTGTCTATTTTATGCACTGTTTTATCTTCTGCCTAGAATGGGGCCTAGCTCAGAAGAGATGCTCAAGAAATACTGGTTGAATGAATAAAAGTTAAGTAAACCATCTGTAAAGAACATAGGATGTAGCCAACTTTTTTTTAACCTGAAGAAGTCCTTCAGCAGACAACAAACAAGCCAGGTGTCTTTTCTCCAGTAATGCATGTACAGAATATTACTGAAAACTCTGTTCTATAGTAGGCCATTTCTTTGGGTGGATAATAAAAAGTTCTTTTTTTATCCAACCCCCCTTAGCCTTACTTGCACTGGGATTGTCTTAGTGAACTTAACAGTTCAAATTTGAATTCTAGATGGGGCTGGCTAAAGTACATTAAATGTGTGTCAAAAGATAATTATGCAAATAATTATATGATGAATTATGAATGGATGTGTTGAAATCATAATTCTATTCTCAAAAATAGAATGTGCTAAAATAAAGGGCCATTATGAAAGTATTGTTGATCCTCTTGTTAACTATGGTGATGCATGCAATGGTATTCTGTTTGGCTATAAATGATCCCTTTTTCAGACATTTGCCTGAAAAGACCATTTGTCTTTCGTTTTGTCCACAGATGTTCTGTTCAAACTCCATTCTCCCCTCTTCTGAATGGGGAAGTATGGGGGAGGGTAATTTGGGTCATTCTTATCCTGAAACTTTCAGAAGCACTTATTTTAATTGTGGAACAAAATGACAGTTTCTGTGTTACATTTTGAAAGCTCAGCTACTATTAAATTCTTCTCAAGTTGCAAATTGCGACACTTATGGGAAAATTTGCAATCAAAATAGTCTCTTGTTGCAATATAGCAACTTCCTCTTACTGTAATTTTCTGCGAAGTTCTAAGATTTCTTCAGTGACTAGTCAAACCAATTGCTTATTTCTTACACATTAGAAAAGAAGGTGCTTAGCATTTGAAATACTTGGGAAAAAATGATGGTTACTTTCACATATTTAATTTTTTAATAAACAAATAAACAAAAAGCCTTTGAAATTTAAATATTTCAAAAAGGAATGTATTTTTCCTTACTTTCTAATTATTGTATGTCAGCAGAAGAAAAGTCTAAAGAAGAACATGTAACATAAGTAAGATACTAATGGGAATAAATATTAAATCAAGAAATCTCCCATTTACAAGAACTAACAGCACAGAACTGAACAAGTTTGCTGTTGGTGGTGGCCTTGCCCATTCTGTTGCATGAGAAACTCTGAGGTCAGGGGTGTGAGGATAAGGCACTGCCTTTGCACCGGGTCTTTCAGTACAGTGGGGTGAGGTTGCTTTGGATTGTCAATAAAGTTAACCTGTGTTATACTGAAAATGGCTCCATACACACTCAAAAATAAATAAGCATGTTTTTAAAAACAATAAGCATGCTAATTAGCAGCACATAAGAACAAAAAGGCAATATTTGAGGGGAATTTAGGGAAGGTCAGTTAGACTCATTAGGTTGGACAGAGTCAATTTTTCATCAAAATAATGTTATGCAGATTAGATTTTAAAGGAAGGAGTGATTGAATTTTATGCAGGATCCCATAAGGTGATTTCTTTTTTTCCTATGCAGTAGTAGTAAAGTAGCAAGAAGAGGAGGGGTTAGTGGTGAGTAGCTGGGAAGGGTAACAAGAATCACCATTCTTGGGAAACAGAAACTCTCATTCTTGGATCATAATAATTATCATTTACTGAGGGCTTATGGGTCAGGCACAGCATCAGGCACTTTATATCAGTTATCAATCTTAATCCTTACAATACATCCCTAAGGTGGTTATCATTAACCCCATTTTAAAGAAGGAAAAAACTGAGACACAGAATACATAACTTGCTGAGGACCACATAGGTCATGGTAGAGTCAAAATTGAAACCCAGGTCTGCCAATCCCAAAGCCAGTTCTTCTACCTACTCTGCAATACTGTCTCCCAAGGAATTATTCTGTAGTCATAGTAACAATGTGAAAAAAAAAAAAAAAAGAAAAACGGCTTCTGACACAAAGACATCCATTAATGCAAACCTCTCATGACATATAACTACACTGCTGTGTGGAAAGAAAGGATTCTATAAAGCAGAAAGATATTAATTATAACACTTAATATTAATGGAGATAATTCCAACCAGTAACATCTTAAGAAGCTCACATTTTCATGCATTTTTGATTTTATTTTAATTAGAAAATTACATTGATTTGTGGGTTAAATACGATTGCAGGTTTTTGGGCAACTATTAATTATAATATCTTCATGAGAGGAAGAAGGCTCATGTTAGCATTTGAATTTTGCAAATATGATAGAAACTAAGGTACAGAAAAGTAATGAGGCTCAGCCAAGGAGGACAAGGATGGAACTACAATCACATTTTATTCCAAACCTATTAACAGTGTTAATTGAACTCAGTGCAATTAAAAAACCCTATGTCAATACTGATGAGGAAATCAGTGATCCAAATAAGGCAAGCCTGCCTCTCCACTAATTCTTTACACAGGAGAAATCTTTTGGAGCTGATTCACTGTGTTATGCAATTTTTCACTTGATACTCTGCTGATTATTATGTAATGCCTTAAAATTATTTGGTTTATGTTCTTAACTGGTTTTTAACTGCTGCATTAGTTTCTACGAAGGCAGGAACCATCTGCTCAGCTCACCACTTTAAACTCAGCTCCTAGCACAGGACCTGATTTATAATAATCTGTTGAAAGCATGAATCAGTTACTGGCCACCTACGTGTGCAGGACACTGAGGCTATGAGTTATGGCATCTCATATGCAATCTGTCAGTGCATCCTGTCCACTCTCCCTTTAAAACATACTCAGACTCCAACCCCTTCTCACCACTTCCACTTTAGCACCTGGGGCTAGGCCGCTATCATCTCTCACTTGAATTGACCAGATCCTATCTTGTCTCCCTCCTTCCACACTTACCTCTAGCCCTTTTGGTCTATTCTCAATACACCAGCTAGAGTGATACACTTCAAATGTTTATGTTTCAGCAAAAATGGAATGTGCAGTACCTCGGAGCAACACTGTAATAGGGGTCAGGAGACATGACTTCTATTTCTCTCTGTTCCAGTCCATATTCCAGCTCTATTACTGTGGTCAAGTCACCAAACTACTCTTGACCTCAATTTCCTTGATCAGGGGTTTGGACCAGATGCTCTTAGACATAGAGAACTAACTGTACATGATCATGACAGAAAGATGAAGGGAAAAATGGCTAGTCACCAATGTACATTCAACTATCGATGTTCTAGGAATTATGTATACCCATAATCAGTGTCACTCTTAACACTTACTGGTAAATTATTTATTGAAAGACAGTTTATGTTTAAGCTCCAGTACATATGGAAACAACTTATCCCCAGCCATATTAGATACAGCTATTTGGGGGTGCTTGATTAATATAGATTTGCACACAGAAGCAGAAAGTTCAAATACGTGAAAAGCAGAACTAGGGCAGTTCCAGCTCCTGTCACTTTTGTCACCACATCTGGGTGTCAGAGAAATCAGTGTAGGCTTGCCCATCTTTTGTGACAAAGGAAAGTTTATGGCCAGAAATAAGTTGAGAGAACCAGAGTTGCCTCTGGAAGGCTACTCGATGACAAGGAAATAAATTATATGTAAAAGAGAACAGAGAGAAAAATAATATAAAAAGAATCACCTCTAATGAAGAATGCGCAATCCTAAGAATCTCAAATGGAGTCACTGTATATGACATGAGAATATTCTCAGCAATGATATGACTAAACCATAACTATTAAAATTCTCTGGCTATTGGATTAATAGCTTTATTTAAAAGAATCTAAAACTGAACAGCTTTTGGTTACCTTTATTTTCAGGTTTGTTTCTGTGATATATTGGGCATATTTTCTCATCATGGAATTTTTACCATGTCAGTGTAATTTGTTCCAAGAATGCTAGCTTTTATCTAAATACATTTATGACCAAGGGTATGTTCATATCAAGCTCTTACAGAATGGACAAATGGTTGCCTCTCCAAAACAACCACTTCAAACGGTTCTTTATCTGCTTGTTTTGCTGCAGTTTTCTTGATCCAGAGATATTTTTTTCTTAACAGAAAATCTCTCAAAGAGAATATTGGATAAAAATAAAAGTTAAGTTTAGAAAGTTTTAAATGTCATTATATGCAATTCATTTTATAATAAAATAATTTGAGAGAGATAAATGATATTCTTCCTTCTCTTCCACACTGAAACATCTAGTAGGACATGATTTTAAGACTAAAAAAAGCAAAATTGGTTTTATCTAAAAGAAGGGAAAAATGACATGATGGGAATATTTTTTAAAATTCTGTATTTGCAGGAAAAATCAAATCATTATGTTGTCAATTTAGAAGGCATTTTCCACAGTTTTCTCTGCAGTGCCACACTCATCTTGTAAATGAGAAAACTAAGAGAAAGAAAGCAGTTTATACAAGCTTAGATGTGGAAAATAAGATTTATGCAGGGTCTGATGTTTGCAGCCACTTCTCCAGAACTGGTTGCCTCAAATGCACCTAGTTTCAGTTGGGCTTGTTCTCATCCCACTGCTGAGGGCATTTTGGTACTATGGTTGGAGGAAGGATGCTAAGAATATTTGTGTACCACCATAGTGCCAGACACTGTATCAGATACTTTATACACATTGTCATTACAGGGAGCCAAAGCTTTTACCCAATTACAAAATTATATATGGGGGCACAAAGGATTAGAAAATACAGTATCTTCAAAAATATTTTTATACCAAACAACCAGATTTTGTATGGCTATTTCTTGTAGCAGCTGTCTAATAAAAATTAAGGACATGATGCCAAAATGCAACTAAGGACATTCAACAATTACCTAAGGTAACATGGTCTACATATACCACCTTCTGGCATTTTTCCTTAAGCAGAGCATATGAAGAAATCCTTTAAAGATTTTTCAAATGTGTTTTATTAAGTAGAAACCTCTTAGGTATTAATAAGTTATACACTTCATCTTAATTATTACTTATACTAGTCAATCTTCTCATTGAAGATCAAAGACAATTTTAAGTTATATGCTTTGGTAAATTAAGTAAGTAGGCTATAGAGATGATATCTTCATATGGGTGGGCTGTACCTTGAGTCAACTCCAGATTTATAACTTAGAATTTTTCACTTTACTACTGATCCTCATACAGAAAATCACTAGAGAATTTTTAAGCAGGTTTTACCTGGTAGGCACCTCAAGTGTCCACAAAAAAGGAAGCCTCACTGTGGTGGTTTCCTACTGTGTCAACTTAGCAGAGCTGTAACAATGTATCTCAGAATTCCCTTCCCTACATACTTCTAGTTGGGGTTAGCCACAATGTAACTTTGTGTGAATTTTGGAGAATACAAGTGAAGCAGCATCTCTTATGCTCTGAAGGTCATTGCAGGGTGTCAGTTGCTGCTGCAGCTCACACACATTGTCACTTTTCTGGTGGCTTGTCTCTTTTGTATGGGCCGATAGCTGGGTTTGCAACTCCTCTAAGTCCTGTACAAGGAGCCTGGGAATCTCCATGGCAGAGGGCTCCAGCATCACTGAAGTTGGAGGCAGAATTCCACTTTGTGCTCATGGGTTCTAGATTGTCTTGCTCTCCCTGACTTCGCATTCAGATTTTCTTCATGACCACTGGCTCTGCAGAGGCATCTTCACTAGTTCCTCAATTGACTATTAACTAGTCTTTTATTCCATGTCTCTTAGGGCTTCTGTTTTCCTGATTGAACCCTAACCAATATATTCATTAATACCCATTGAGGACACATGCTTTAGTGCTAGAAGGCATCCTCAATTGCTTATTAAGAAGCAAATTCCCTTCCATGTAAGTAAATTAATTTCTTTTCTACATGGTGTGAAGAATAATCCTTTGCCCAGTACAGCGGAAGACTTTGTACACAATGTATGATTTGATTCTGAAATAGCAGGTGAGGTATTATTATCTTCTTTTTATGCATGAGAAAATGAGGTTCAGCAACATGTCTAGGTTCACAGAGCTGACTTAAAGCTCATGTTGTAGAACTACAACATTATTCTTGGCCATCCTAGATAACAACCTTAGAAAAGACAATTCTCTTCTTTAATGTTGAGCCCTTTTTACCTGGATGCAGTTAGATACAACAAATATTGTCTCTTGAGGCCACTCCAAATTAATGATTAATAAAAGAATACATGAGAAGATAGCTTATTCTGCTGTTTCCTAAGGCAGGAAAGCTTTCATCTAGTTAATCTAAAATCATTTGCATTTAAAGAATAGGGATTGAAACACTGATCTATTTCTCAGTGTTCCATAATATTTTGGGTTCATCTATTAGGATCCTGTTCTTGGCTTAGCCTGATACTTGTAGTGATGTTAAGAAACAGATTTAGCAGTATCATTTAGAATTGAGACTCTAGATTGAGCTCATGCACTCATTTCAACCAACTTTGGTTGGTTGCTGTCTGAGCCAAAAATCAACGAAGGATCCACAAAGGTTGCAAACAATTTAACACTGTTATTAGGAAAGTTATCTTCAAGAAACTAGAATATAAAGTGGTCAATGATTGTGACTTAAACTTCATTCTCACATAAGATCTGGGCCAAGAGACCCAAGCATATAGTTTATTAAGAGGAGTCTTTGGATGAGATCTGGGTATATACAACAGATTATTAGGCTTATACTTATGTGAAGTTTAGAGGATGCTGTCAAGGGGATAATATATTCTAGGAGTTTGAGTGAAGAAGGTAATTTGATAAGTTATGGCTCTTCAATGAGAAGAACCTTTAAAGAATTCTAGGATAAAATAATTTTACCTGGAGTTTTATTAAACTTGAGATGTTTCATTAAATGAGTTACTGTGGCAAGGTAATATGGATAGAGTGATCAAGGAGGGAAGGAGGTGCCTTGCCCACAAAATTTGAGAAAGTTTTATGAGGCTATAACGAATGGGGAGGGCCCTGGCTGGTGTAGCTCAGTGGACTGACTGCCGATCTGCAAATTAAAGGGTCACCAGTTTGATTCCCAGTCAGGGCACATGCTTGGGTTGCGGGCCAGGTCCCCAGTAAGGGGCACAGCAGAGGCAACCACACATTGATGTTTCCCTTCCTCTCTTTCTCCTTCTCTTCCCCTCTCTCCAAAAATAAATAAATAAAATCTTTAAAAAAAGAATGGGGAGGGTTTCTTTAACCTCTCTGTTTTAGTTTGACTTTTCAGAGAGGTATGTCCAAAAATATTTCATAATTATTGATCTTAGCAATGAAGCCAAGAGTCTGTCACTGGAATTTGTTTTATTTTATTTTCTCAAAGGCAACAAGGAATTTGTAATACGTTTTAAATTTAATAAATTTCAACCTAACAAATTCCTAATTAAATTCTTCTTTGTCCTGTTTTGAATGATGTATCACTAAATAAGCCAGATTTTTTGTTTTGCTTCCTGGAAGCCATTATTTAAGTAGGAACTAGCAGAATGAGACCCACATTTGTTCAAACATGAAACTGAAAGGACTGGCTTTAGTTTATCAATAACCTATTTTATAAAGTGTGAGCAGAAATCTCTCTCAAAAGTGAAGGTATGTTAATCTTTTTATTTTGTTTGTGTATATAATGCTTTATTAAAATTCAAAATTTATAAAAGTTTTGTAACATTGAAATGATATTTTGGCAATTAATAAAATTTATGAGTTTAATCAGTCTCTTAGGAGTTCCATTATGTCACAAGTCCTATACATCAATCTTTTACATGCTGCCAAAACTTTACAAGCACCACAGAACATAATAACAAAAATCAAATGCATTACTTCTGCATTACTTCAACCAATACAGAAGTATTGGTGGTATAGGTTTGGTTTGTTTTTCAGTATTTCTATACTTATTTTAGAAGTCTGTTATTGATTAAATTCCTTTTAATTGTTATTTAGATCATCTACTTGATTGATCTTCAGAGAGTTTTTGTAGCTTGTGGGTTTTGAGGAATTGGTCCATTTTATTTAAACTGTTAAACTTATTTGCACAAAGTTGTTCATAGTATTTACCTTAATCTTTTAACATCTATGGAGTCTGTCATGATAACCCCTCTTTTATTTTTGATATTTGTAAACTGAGTCTTCTTTCTTCCCTTTGTCTGCATTGCTAGAGCTTTATCAATTTCTTCTTTGATTTTTCAAGAAACCCCACAGCTTTTGGTTTGATTTTTCTCTATTGTTTTTGTTTTCTAATTTCATTGATCTCTGCTGTTTATTGTCTTTTTTTTCCGCTTGCTGATTTTTGTTGTTCTTCTTCTGATTTCTTCAGGTGGGAGTTTAGATTATTGATTTGATATCTTCTTCCAATATAGGCATTTAGTGATATAAAATTTCTCCTAAACATATATTGTATTCTCATTTTCATTAAGTTCAATTTTCCTTGGGACTTTCTCATTTATTTATAGATTATTAGGAAGTGTGTTCTTTAATTTACAAGTGGTTGGAGACTTTTTTGGTGTCTGTTATCTATTTCCAGTTTGATTACATTATGACTAGAGAACATGTATTCTGCTGTTGTTGGGAGTCAGATACTGCTTGTAGGTAGTCGGGCAGTTGTTTAGGACTTCTATATTTTTGTTGAGTTTTTGTTTAGTGACTCCAAAAATTACTGAGAGAGGGGTGTTGAAGTCCCCAACTATAATTGTAGATCTGTCAATTTCTCCTTTTAGTTCTTTTGGACTTTGTTGCCCTTTTCCTGGTCCTTGGGCTAAAGACAGCAGGCTTTCTTTGGGTTCTATTTTGTTTGGTTGTGGGCTTCTCTAGCACCTGGGCCAGGGTATATAGCCATCAAGAAAAAAAGCTAGGAAACTCACTGCTAGGTTGTTTTTCAGCTGTGAAGGTCCTTGGCCTGCCTGCCTTCTACATCGACCTTTCAGGGTCTTCTGGTAGGTGACATGTCTTCTCCAGCTTTTTGTTGTTGTTGTTGTTGTTATTGTGATTAGGAGGAAAAATAAATGGAGTGTGTGTTCCACCTTGTAAGTTTGTATTTTTGAATCTTTAAACACCTCAAAAATATTTCTATCTTTAACCCCCTAGTCTAGGCAGTTCAAATATCAGTACACCAGTTGGTGGTGAATATGAAAATTGAAGGGGGGTATTGCTAGTAGTTGTTTTGTTTTAAAAATCTTCATAAGAATGGAGGCAAAAATAACTATTAGTATAAATAGATCAGGAAGCACAAGTGAATTTTCCTCCTAGACTTCTTCACGAACTAGCATTCCATCAAGTGTTTCATATGTATAGGCAAGTAAAGCCAAGATTTCCTTTCTTCTCTTTTAAAACCACTTCTCTACATCTAGGACAGTAGGTCTCAACAATTTTTGATTGTCTTCCCCTAAGAGAGGCCAACAGACTCCATGGTCAATTTGTACCCACTTTCCAATGGAAATATAACTCAGTGATACCAGGAGAGTATATTGTGCAAGAACAGTTGGGTATGGATGATTGATAGTATCATTTTTAGAAAACGGTGGGTAATGTGAATCACAGCATGCTACAAGGTAAAGCAGGGAACCTAAACCAAACTAAAATCAACAATGATGAAATCTAACAGTAATTTATAATTAAAAAAACCCACAACTGAAAACAACAGGTAACTGAAAAATATCCTAAAGATGTATCAATATAGCATTCCTCCTGAAAACCATGGGAACTGAAACCATATACTGTCATGCTTGTGCAATAGGAGCACAACCGCATTGTTAGATGCATGGATACCAGGCTCCATGGAAAAAAAAGTAAATTGGAATATTCAGTAAATCTTGCCAGTTAATTATTTTATGGCTATTCAATTTGTTACCTTTTAAAATCATGTAGTAAAATACAAACAGAGACATTGAAAAAGAAGAAGAAAATGACAGTAACCAGAGGGGAGGGAGGAGAGGGATAATGGGGGAAGGCCATCAAGGAATATGTATGAAGGGCACATGGACAAAGCCAAAGGGGGTAGGTTTGAGGGTGGGAGGCAGGGATGGGTGGGGTGGGGGAGTTGGTGGGGAAAAATGGACACCACTGTACTTGAACAACAATAAAAAACTAATTTGTTAAAAAAATCATCTAGTAGGCTACTATGTAGCATTGTTTAGTCACAAGAGAGACAAGAGAGAAAGAAACTCTGTCAAATTATCTGTTATTTGCCAATAAGAATCAAAGAAAGGACTGCCATTCCTGCATCAAGCCTCAGTGACCAGGAGCTTTTGGCCAAAGATAGTCCCTGCTTTGAGAATCACTGCTCTAGTAAAGTGGCCCAGTGGGAAACACTTTTCACAGTCCAGACTGTTTCCCTGTAGGGCTTTGCCAGTGCTACTATGAATTTGGTATTAATGGTCTAGAAATAATAAAATCATCCATAGAAATCAGACAGAATATATACAAAAACAAATACAATGATATTTAGAATGGCTGTCTAACATGTCTGCATGCTTGGTGGTGAGGAGAAAGATCATAATCACATTGTTCTATGACTGTCATCCAGGTGAATAAAGTCAAAATGTGTAGATAGTAATTGCTATAAACAACTGGTAGCTCAGAGATCGCTTTCTAGCCACTACAATGAACTGTCCTTTGGTCTTAGTTTCATTGATGCTGAAACAATGCATCTAAGTCAGGCAGCTATCAGACAAATCAAAGTTTATCACTGCAGACAAACAATTATAAATGTTCATATGCTGACAATATAACACATTTTCATCTTTATGTTAGTAATAGTTCTGTCTTCTCTAATACATGGTACAATCCTTATGAACAGAAATGGCTTTATTCATCTAAAAATGTGGATTTTGCAGCTGGGCTGCCTGGATTTCTACATCTTTCTTCTTCTTCTTCTTCTTCTTCTTCTTCTTCTTCTTCTTCTTCTTCTTCTTCTTCCTTCTTCTCCTTCTTCTCCTTCTTCTCCTTCTTCTCCTCCTTCTTCTTCTTCTTCTTCCTCTTCTCCTTCATTATTATTATTATTATTACTATTATTATTATTATTATTAAAGAATTTATTTACTTATTTTAGACAGTGGGGAAGGGAGGGAGAGAGGGAGAGAAACATCAATGTGTAGTTGCCTCTCATGTGCTCCCTACTGGGGACCTGACCTGGCCAGCAACTCAGGCATGTGTCCAGGAATCAAACCTGAGACCCTTTGGTTTGCAGGCCAGTGCTCAATCCACTGAGCCACAGCAGCCAGGGCTAAATCTTCTTTATTATTATATAAACATTTCTACTGTAATTGCTAAGAGGAATGAGTCAAACACTAAAACCAAACTGTATTTTTGTTGTTTTGTGTATTTTTATTGGGCTGCTTTCCAAAACAGACCAATGGATGTTATAATCTAGGTCTGCTTATAAGGAACACCCTACATATACACATACACACATGCACAACTTTAGTAAATTGATTAAGGGCATTTAATGCTGGTATAATTCTGCCATTAGATTCAACTACATTTTCTCTAAATTTGAACTCATTTGAACTCATTTTGAATTTGAACTCAGACCGCATGGAGACAGTATTACAGCAGAGATCACCTGTGAAACTCAGTACTTAATTTCCATAGTTCTCTTCCACTAAGTCTTATTCTATTAAAATTGGGTGAGTTATCCAAAGAAATAATTGAATTGGTAAGAATGAAGATTAGTTGTTCATCATGAAGGTGACTGGAATACATATGATATAGTTCTTCTCCCTCAGGAAATTTAACATAAAGAAAAATATTCATTTTCATTTTTATTTTTAATCTTTTATTTATTTATTTTTAGAGAGGGGAAAGGAGGGAGGAAGAGAGGGAGAGAAACACCAATGTGTGGTTGCCTCTTGCACTCCCCTCACCGGGGACCTGGCCCGCAACCCAGGCATGTGCTCTCACTGGGAATTGAACTGGTGACCCTTTGGTTGCAGGCTGGCACTCAATCCACTGAGCCACACCGGCCGGGGCTGAAATTTTTTTTTTTCATTTTTCAATGAGCATGTATAAACAATGAAAATATAAAACAAGTCTTCCTGTGAAATATAAGAAGCAGTCACCTAAGTGTACATTGTTTTGCCTCTGAGGTTCAGGCAATTCTAACTATAGTACTCCAGTCTCAGCAATAGATCATGCTGAATAACTACTTGTGCTTTATAACACCAGGAGCTCTGTATGTTTTTCCAAACTTCATAAAAAATAGTAACAGAGAAAAAGATAAATCTGGGTAGAAATCAATCCAGGTACTGAAGATGTTATTAAAATAAATCTATGAAGGCACATGCTTCTTGAAGTCAAACTTTTTCAAAATTCACTCATTTAGTACATGCATGGCATACCAGGGTAGAGTGTGGAAAGATCACTGGGGTAGGTGACTTGGGCTCTTGTCCTCACTCTTATACCTTTTTTTCTTTTTTTGTAGTACAACTTTGGGTAGATTGCTTAATCTTTCTGAGTTTGAGTTTTGTTACTTACATATATGGTTGTTGTGAGGTTCAAAAGATAAAACAAATATGGAAACTCCCTTGATAACTGGGAAAGTACTAAGCAAGGTAAGGTCCACAAGAGAACTGAGAGTCTAGTAAAAAACCCACCAAAGAATGTTCTCGTTTTGAACACTGGTTAGAAACATCTAACATGTACATTGGGGCTAACAATTCTTTTTCTTTTAAACCAGAGAATAGAGTTAGAAAGTGTCCAGCCTAATCTGCTGTGGGATTAGCAGCTCACTGTTAAATGGGAAGACTTCTCCCATCATTAGTAACATTCCTTACTCTGTGCTGTTCTTCTGTCAAAAATCAGTTGGAATAATTAACTATCTGGGAAATACCACACTGCACGTTCGGGATACATTAATTAAAGTAGGAGGCAAAGGTAGACCCTCTGATTTCTTTCCTGTAATAAACTTGTAGAAGTAAAGTTACTAGACCAGATTCTTGATACATATAACTAAATAATACTCCTTAGGAAGGTGGTAACAATTTATACTCCTAGAAAACACTCACAATCTTTCTGATTACCAGTTTGACTCACCTTTTACTATCTTCCATAATTTAATAACTCAAAATCTTCAAGACTCATTTCTCTCTTTTCCTTCCTCACAGTACTCTACTGTTCGGATATGCATGATAGGATGGCACAGGCTGAGTGTTTAAATGCTTCTTCAATGGCTTACCACTTCTCTTAGGATAAACCCAAACTTTAATAGTTTGCACTCTCTGGGTAAAGTGGCCTCTTGTTCCCTCTCCAGCCCCATCTTTCACTATCAACTTCCCTTTCAAACAAGCCAGCTAGGTCTTATCTTTAGATTTTGTTCAAGCTATTACTTGTGACTGGAACACCAGATTTTAGAGAGAGCTCAGTGTTCAGACAGCACTTCTGACTAGTGATAGTAAAAATGGCCCCTTTCATACAGCTAAGAATATTGGTTTCAGACTGACTGCAAATACCTGTGGAAAAAATAATAATTTGATTTGTCAGCCATTCAAAAGAGCAGGTTTTGATATGGGCACTGTTCTCTTGAAGAGGAAGAGGCTTGTGGGTATGTTACTGGGGACAGAGGAAGGTAGAGAATGAACATTTATGATTGTGAAGTATACTCCTACTTCAACCCAAATAAATGAAAATATTTCTCTACAGTCTAGTTTTATTAAAGTTATATAATAAGTATATGATTTTAAAAATTTACTACGAAAAGCAACTCAAGTATAAGTTATTAACGGTTTCACATTTTGTATACCTAAATGATACACTTCTACAGCAGTGACAGACTAAATTTTTTGATACTCTCAGTATTGATAATACACAGTTGTTCAAATTACTTAAAAAGTACAGTCAATGTTTTTCAAGGGCTCCTAATAAGGAGCCATAGTTCCATTGGCACAACAAACTCACTTTTAACCAAAATGATAAACATGGGTTGTTTTTGTGATTTAATGTTCTGGTTAACAAGATTCTCAGCCCCTACACTGCCATTGTCCTCATCATCTTCTGGCCAGGTTTAATGGCCCTGACTTTGGCCTTATACCTCTTGATCAATGCTCTGCATCAGAGAGACAAACAGGCTACTCTCATCGTGCAAGTCCCTAGTTCAAAATTCTTCAATAACTCTTCATCACTGCAGGAAATTGCCTAAGTAGTTTATCATAAAATCCCTGATCTAAGGTCACCTACCTCTCTAGGTCCATCTACTGCCTCTTTCTCACATACTTTCCTTAAATTTTACTTAATCCTCCTATGAGGACATGTGTATTGATTTTAGAGAGAGGGGAAGGGAGGGAGAGAGAGACAAGGAGAGAAACATCGATGTCAAGAGAGAAACATTGATTGGTTGCCTCTCCTCTGTGCCCTGATTAGGAATGAACCTTCAACCCAGGCATGTGCCCTGACTGGAAATCGAACCCACAACCTTTCCTTTTATGAGACAATGCTCCAACCAACTGAACTACATCAGACAGGGTGCTTTCCTTCAATTTTTAACAAACCACTAATTCTTAGCCATGTGAAGTCTCTAGAATATGCCATAGTCTCACACATTGTGGCACAACTCCATATGTCTTTCCACAATAATGTTATTCATCTTCCACTCTTCATCCAAATGATCCCCATTCTAAAGCCTTTCCCCACTTCCCTAGAAGGCTAAGGCACTCCTCCTCCCATGTTCCTCCTATATTTCTTGTACCCATCCATTACAATAGTCAAAATATATTGAGACTCTTGGAGTGCCTTTCTCTCCATATAATGGGGTGCTATGTCTTCCCATTTTTACCTTGAGCACTGTGCTCCAAGTCTAGTAGTTTCTCATTTTTAATAAAATCATGAATACATTAAAAATCCTATCTTTAATGTGGAATTTTATAGCTACTTATTTGCTATTATTGTTACACTGATAATTAATCAATTAGTTATTATTCTCAAATAATTCTATGTATATTTCATTATTTCATTAAAAATCTAACCAGCTACAACATATGAACTCATTGAACATATGAACTGAAGAACAAATCAATAAACCATTGTGTGTTTTAAGGGCATGAAACTCTAAGCTTAGGATCTTTTTTCAAAAATCTGGCAACAAGATAAAAATAAATAATCTGGGATTTAGCCAAAAAAGTCTCTGAATCAAAGCTGTATTACAGAGTCTGAAATTTTACTTACATGATACAGTGTGGTCTCTGGCACAGGTGTGCCCATGATGTCTTGTCTCAATGTGTCCATTTGCAAACTTGGTAGCAATGAATAGTGGGTCGGGCTATTACTCTTATCTCCCTTCTTTTTAGACTTCTTCCCCGTGTCTTTTTTGCTGTTTCTCTGAAACATGTATTCTTCTTGAGCAATTTTTTCATTGCTCATGTATCGGAGTAGAGAGTTTTCTATATAGAAAGAGATAAATACACCAATATAAATATGCAAATATTCCAAATTTACTATTTCCTAATTGTGCTATTAAATTTCATTTCAGAAAAATAACTTGATTTAATTTATAAAATAACTATGTAGTGAAAAACAGAGGACATTATTATTTGGGATCATAGGGCAATAAGAAATAGAAAATGTAAAAATTATTATCTCCAAGTTTCATCTCTTAACCAACTATATCAGAGTCACTTTGCAGAACCTAAAGCAGAAGCTCCCCCAGGGGAATTCTGCTAAAAGTTGATGACAAACACCAACCTACGGCAGGCTAGGTAGCATCCTTGAAGAAATTAAAGTCCACATTATGAAACAGTAGCAAGGAAACTTAGTTTATGAAATCTGTGCTTAAGTTGATAGCCAGCACTTAGTACTTCATAAGGCTTCCCCCACCCCAAGATGTCACTATGTCACTATCATATGAAGTTCCAGAGAGTAACTCAGAGATGGCATATGATAAGTATTTTGCTTTTTATATTTTTTCTTGATTACTTCTATAAAGCAAATGAGGTTAGAAACTGAAGTTAAAAAATGGAATGAATACATAGATGTAAAGAAATCTCTCAAAGTTCCTGTATTTAGCAACATTTTCAGCAGTGCCTGCTCCATAAAACAAGTGTTAAGAAGACTAATGAAGCAGATATTCATGCTTGCTTATCCCTGTGTGGTCTGTGGATCTGTGTAGTAATGAAATATATTCTGTACATCAGATAGAACAGACAAATGGGTTAAACATACTCTGATAGAAGCTTCATGAGCTTAGGTTTTATGAATCCTTTTTGCTTTGTTTGGATTTGTTTTATTTTTCATCTACAACTTTATGGCTCTTGATCTCAGAAAGTGGAACTAGCAGCATGACCCACTGGGCCCCCCATATCTACACTTGGTCGAATACCATTTAGTAGTGTGACTTTCAGTTGTCCTCTATACTGCTCACCTCAATGCAGGATAAGTGAACATAAAAACTTACTTTTGGTAGATACTTCAAGTGTAGCCCACCCCCAGTAAGAAGATAACCCTGAACAGCAAACAGAAGAGAAAAAAGAGCAAAGCAGTTTTTTTCCATTTCTATATGGTTTTCATTAGAGTCACTGGCCCAGTTTCCATTACCTTTTATCCATATGCTCACTGCTCATTTTAAGGTTGTATTAACATAAAAGTGGTGAGGCTGCATTGCGGACCAATGGGGACTGATCACAAACTCTATTTACTAAACTTTTATGCAGTTTCACACTTCTGACCTTGTTTTCCAAATGTTAACTTTCAAATAACAATCAGATATTCATTTTTACACTGCACTTATCTACCCTGAATCTCTTAGGAGGCATTCAGAGAAGATATCTACTTAATAACAGATCAAGATCATCAACTATTGGTCTGAATCAGTTTGGGTGTACCATTACATTAATGAGAGAATTAAAATTTTCTACTGAAGCCATAACATCCTATTTAAAGAACATTTAAATTTGCTTTTTGTTCCAACAACCCAGCCTACACTGAAATTCTAGAACACTTACCTCTTCTACTATCTCTCTTCATCTTATTTGGATCTTCATAGTCCCCCACCCAATTATATTCCACTGGCATAGAAATAGGTCGTAGCTTGCCTAAACACAGAGAACAAAATTCACATCACATTGTTTTCCTTCCCCATGTCCGCTTAAACTTACAGTGATTTTTAGCTACAGTCTGCAAAACACACTCAATCATATGCAACATTTTGGTTGGCATTTGTGTAGATGAAAAATGTGTGTGTTTTGAGCCAGAAGGTGAAACTGCCTGTGGCAATTGGCCAGGTGATAATTCAAACATAAGGTACTTTTTGTAAATAATAAAGAACAGCCTAGGTTTGCTCTCTAGCACCGCAGTCTTTGGAGGTGGTCCTTTACAAAGGGGATCATTGTTTTAGTGAAATTTACTTCATTTTCAGTAACCGGATCTCCATCTTATTCCGCCCCTCAATGCCCTCCTGTCTATATATTGATAGCCAATCTCCAACATAGTAGCTCCTTGTATTTAACCTGCATTCCAGGACATCAACCCATTGTTTCATATTGGGACACCACAGTACTAACTTCCCATCTTCACTGCCTCCTAACTCCTAACACTTTGTGGATACTCTCATGCTTCAGCATTATACCTAGATTTTCTTTCAAAACTTATAGCTGGGTCTGCCCCAAACTCCTCTTTTGTTGTTGTGGATAAATAAGCTTAGTTTTCAGATCCAACTATTCACTGCTTTGGCCTGTCCCATTTCCCTCTGGGTCTGTATTCTTACTAAACAACATTTAATTTCACAAGAACTTATGCCATAGACTTCAAGGATATCTTTTTGGCAAGGCTACAGTGTATTATTTTTTGATCAACTTGAAATCCTGAAGCATAAAACAGTGAAAAGAATTATACAAAAGTTTAAGAATCATATCTAGTACAATATATGGCATACAATAGTTGCTTAATAAATTTTGAATTGATAAAGCAAAGAATCACACAGGTCTGGATGATAATAATAATGATGATAATGATGATGATGATGATGATGATGATGATAATGATACTAACACATACATCATTTACCATATGTCACATAATGTCTAAGGGTTTTGTGAGTACTAAGTTGTTTAATTCTCATAATTATGAGAAATATACTATCATTATCCTCATTTTGTTAGATAAAGAAACTGAGGTAGGTTATGTAACTTGACCAAAGACACTCAGTTGGTAAATATGCAGTACCAGGATTGAAACTCAGGCATTCAGATACCACTTCTGCCTTAATTCTTGGTGACTTCAATGCTCAGCTTCCAATATTCTGGCCTCATAGTTTCTCATTTACCTGTTCCTGTAGTCATATACTTAATCTTGTCATCTGCAAAGGCTGTAATCCCTCCCTGTATCCCATTTTCCAACTACTACCTTCTACATTTCTAGCATACCCCTATAGATCTCCAATGATTCTTCCTCCTTTAATCAGAAATCTTCCCACCTTCCAACATCTCCAGGTCACTGTATGTCTTCTTCATTTCCCTCCTTGCCCAGCTAAATTTCATAATCAATAACTATAACCATTCCATATATCTAAAAAGATTCTACTAGAGGACTTCTAATTCTGTTCTTAAGGAAATTTGCCCACCTTATGGCTTTTTTAAAAAATTATTTATTTATTTTTAGAGAGAGGAGGAGAGAGGGAGAAAGAGAGGGAGAGAAACATCAGTGTGTGGTTGCCTCTCACGTGCTCCCCACTGGGGACCTGGCCTGCAACTCAGGCATGTGCCCTGACTGAGAATGAAACTGGCGACCCTTAGCCTGCACTCAACCACTGAGCTACACCAGCCAGGGTCAACCTTATGGCTTTTTACTATGTACACTAATACAGTTTACTTAGTATATTTTGCTAAGCACTTTGAAAATATGACAATGCACTAAACATGATAAAATTATTAATGAGCCAAAACAGGCAGTGTTTATTTAATAGCCTCCTGTCAAGATGTGCAAACAACTTTATAAACAATCACCTAAGATTCTAAAATTCTCATGGAGTAGATCTTTACATTTTTGCAGAGGAAATTTGGGTGAGTTGATGCAGGTCCATATATTCTTCCCAATGGAGGAAGGGCGGAGAAAACCTTTTCTTCCTTTTCTCATGTGTATTCAACTTTTTTGCACAATCAGTCCTCTGGATTTTCAATGTTGTGCATGCTGTATTTTCAAACATTTCTTTAGAATTTGGTTTTTAAAATAAACTCCATTTTAGCAGTTAACAGCTCTAACACTGTTTCCACATGTCACCAAGAAAATCTTTGAAAAGTGAGCTGTTCAATAAATAAGCCATTATTTTTACTTGCTCTATGTGTTACATATACATACATACATAAACTAATTTGATACTTTTTGAATAATTGGTTCGTTGTTTGGAGTCAAATGTGTGCATAAAACAATTAAGAAACATTTCACAGAGAAGATAAAATACATATTGTATTCATTGTATTTTGGTCTATCTTCTCTGAGATTCTCATGGATCTAAGGTATTGAGATATGTAATTCAGGCTTTGATATGTCTGCGTATGTCAGTAACCACAGGAAAAATTTGTAGAAGGTTTAAAAACTGACTTTTCATGGGTTAATTTTTTTAAAACAGAAGAATGCTATACTACTAATGCAAAATTGAGGAAAATCCATTGAATTAGACAAAAATGACATAAGAATTTTAATTAAACTTTACTTTTGGAGGACATCAAGTTTTTACCTTTACTAGTTATAAAGTTATGAATTTAGCAATGTAAATCAAAATAAGTGTTTTGAAAATCAAAGTACGTATTTGTTTAGTTATAACAAATAATGTTGCTTATAAGTATTGGTCCTTTTATAAATTTTTCATTGTAATAAAATATCAAAACAAACTTAATAAAACAGTTAAAGTAATAACACAAGTAACATTCTGATATAAATAGCAGTCATTGGCAAATTAAAAAATAGACAATGGCTTAAATTATTTCTAATACCAAATACGCAGATCTCTGACTGCAGCTTGGAAATGTGTGCTACTGAATGTATTTAGCAGCATTTTAATTTCATAAGACAGCAAAGTTCAAACCGAAAAAAAGAACTTTATGGTTTGATGCTGCAGTGCTGTTGGTAAAAAAAAAAAAAGAGTACTATACGCATTATTGTTAGATTTAAATCAAATGTACACTATTATTAACACGTGCTAAGTGTTTTTAAGACATTAAATTAAATACATGTGGCTCATTCCAATTTAAATATACATAATTTAATAATATATCTCTGAAAATTAATCTGGAAAATTTAAAGATGTTTCTTTAGGTAGTAACACTAATTCATGATGAAAATTTATAATAGTCAAGAACATAGTAAAAAATAAAGGTAAGGGCCCTTAAAATTTTTCTGACCATTTCCTTTTAAAGTAATTTTTTATTCCTCTAAGCATAAAACATTTATTAACTATTGAATTCATTTGACGACCTATCATAAGTCTTGTGATATCTCTGTGCTAGTGCCTCATGGTTAAACTATTATTTTGTTACTGTATTTTTACATTTGTTGCACATCTGCAGCTTTCTAACTGGGATCTCCATAGAGGCAGGAATTGTGTGTTGTTTTTCTTACTGTATTCTAATAAATACATAGAGGTAAAAGATGAGTATTGTTTGATTTTGTTTGAATTTTATTCTGATATTGATGGCAAGTTGCTTCTTTATTATAAACTATATACAGGGTTGGGAAAAGGTAGGTTTACAGTTGTTTGGATAAAAAATAATACAATAATTAATAAATAATATAAACAATAATATAAGACTAAACTGTTTCATGTACTCGCAACTGTAAACCTACTTTTGCCCCATCTTGTATAGCTGTAATTAAACACAAATAGAATATTAAATGTAATTTTAAGAATATTGACAATGATGGAGTGCCTTATAATGATCTATCTAAAAATACTGTTTTAATGTGTAATTGCTATTTTTTAATAGTAGTATACAGAATTGCTTGAAAATAAACATTTCCTTAGATAATAAAGCATCTTTGGTGCTCTTACAATTCCCTTTGGCGGAGGTAATTGCCCACTCTCCTGAGCTCCCTTAGCTCTTTCCTAGTGCCTTTGGTATATATGATCCTGATTATACTGTACTGTATCTGTCTGTTTATAGGTTTTTCAAGTTTTTGGGGTTTTTTTTGCAGAAACCAGTTCTTATATCTTTGTTATGAATGTTCCTGGCAAATACTGTGACCCAGAGCAGTTATCCATTAAATTTATTTTTGAATGCTTCAATAGAAAGATGCTAGATGTTAGAGATATCCCAAATTTCTAGATTGTTCACTGGATCCTAGTCCCTATTACTTACTTAAGGGCACATCTTGCTCAATCTTCCCTTCTTTCTCCTGCAGCATCAATGATTCCCATTAGCATACAAACATGCTGTAATTTCTCCTATCTTAAATAAAAACAAACAATTCTCTTCATCCCTAAACCACCATCCAACTACCACCATATGTCTTTGCTCCCCTTTACAGAAAAATGCCTAAAAGCCTAATTTATATTCTCAATCTCCTTCCTCTTCTCCTCCTTTTTTTCTAGATTGAGATATGATTGACAAAAATATCATATATTAAGTTTGTACATAATTTTTACAGTACACAATGTGATTTTATACACATACACATTGTGAAATGATTACCACAATCAAGTTAACACAGCCTTCACCTCACATAGTTACCTTTTTTATGTGTGTATATGTGTGGTGAGAACACTTAATTTTTACTTCTCTAAGAAAATTTCAAGTATACAATAGAAAGCATTATGGGGGTTCCTAAAAATTAAAAGTAGACCTATCACCTGACCTAGCACCCCTACTTGCAGGTATATGTCCAAAGGAAATGAAATTAGTATCTCAGAGGAATACCTGCACTCCCATGCTCACTGCAGTACTATTCACAATAGCTAAGATATGGAAACAACTTGTGTCCATCAACGGAAGAATGGATAAAGAAAATGTGGTATATGTAAATTATGGAATGGTATTCAGCCAAAAAGAAGGAAATCCTTCCATATGTGACAAAGTGGAAGACCCTGAAGGACATTATGCTAGGTGAAATAAGCCCAACACAGAAAGACAAATACTATATGAGTTCACTTATATGTGGAATCTCCTCCTCTCCCCTGAACCTTTTCTGGTTAGGCTCTTTCCCCCACAACTTCACCAAAACTGTTACTGTCAAGGCCATTAGTGCGCCCATGTTGCTAAATCACACAGATAATTCTCAGAACCCTTGAGTGCTTTTTATTTATTTGCAGGATTTCACACAGAAAATTACTTCCTTCTTGAAACACTTTCTTAACCAGGCACCCAGGACACTGTCATCCTTTGCTTTTCCTGTCCTCTTCTCTTCCTAAATTCACATGCATCCTTCAGAGCTAAGTAAAAATGTCATTACCTCAGGGACACTCTCCTTGACCTCTTATTCTTTGTTGGGTTTCTCTGTACTTGTTCTCAATGTAGTTTTTCTTCATAGAATGCCAATTATAATAAAAAAGTATGTATTAAATTAGTTGCTTTATTTCACAAGGGGAGAAAAATTTCTGTTGTTTGCTGTGGTATCTCCAGCACTTAGCATAGTGTCTTAAACATAGTAACTGCTCAATATTTGTTGACTGATTACTCATTGAGAAAGTAAACAGGGAACCTTCCTCATACAATGGAATAAAAAAGTCCAAGCTATGCTACCAGTTTCTATTTTCATAGTTTCCTTCTCTTTCCTTCCTGTCAATTTTCTGTTCTCCTTCTTCTAACGTTCCCTTCCTTCCTCTCCCTCCCTCACTTACTTCTAAGGTAGTATGTCAACCTGACCAATCCCCTACATTTTTTTCTAACAAATTGAACAACAATAAAATAATTAAAAAAATTTGAGCCTTAGAAAGCTGTTTGGTAATCAAGTCAGACCTAGAACTATCTCCTGATTTCTTATGTAGAAATATTCCTATATTAAGCTACCTGTGACATCTGTTGAGTACTACTGAATTGCTGCCTTTTTCAATTGTATCCTTTTTAAAAACTCTCTCCCCAAACATGGTAAAATCATTAAGCTTCTGGGTGATAAACAGCACCTGAGAAACAATCTTTTCTGTTACAGTTGGTAAGGGTTGAAAAAGACTGCAGAGAAATTTCTTAAGTCTGACATATCCTTTAATGCTCATAAAAAAGCTTTCTCTACAGTCTAAGAAGAAAAAAATACATACACATACACACATATACACATCTGTTCTGAATAATTTAGCCAATATTTTGATGAAAATGAGTGTAGTAAGGAATGTTAAGCTATAAGCATGCCACATACACCCATCAAACTTCCCACATTCCAGACAGAAAAATTACATTCAGATGGTTGACTACATTTCTAGAAAAACATCTCAAGGTTATTTAAGGTAGTGCACCACACATTTAAGACTGAATTAAATGGAAAGTCAGTTTTTTTTAAAGGATAAAGGCAATAGGCAATGTATCTTGAATTAATAAAATAAGTAAGAATGGACACTTTTGATCTTTATGGCCTTTATTTTAAAAACTGCTACAACTGGGTTGTGAATTTTCCTACTGCTTTGTAAAAGTGTCCTAGACTTTAAATGAGAAATAACATAAAAAGTTGTTCAATGGGAAAATTTTGAACTGCATCAGAAATTAAATGGACCTGGAGAACATGATGATAAGTGAAATAAGCCAGTCAGAGAAAGACAAGTACCATATGATTTCACTTATATATGAAATCTAATGTACAAAATAAACAAACAAAACAGAAACAGACTCATAGATAACATTATTGACAGCTGTCAGAGGGAAGGGGTTGTGGAGGTGGGTGAAAAAGGTGAAGGGATTAGGCAAAAAACAAAAACAAAACTCATAGACACAGACAACAGTATGAAGATTACCAGAGGGGAAAGGGGTGGGGGAGGTAGAAGAAGGTAAAGAGCGGATAAATGGTGATATAAGGAGACTTCACCCGGGGTGGTGAACACACAATACACAGATGATGTGTTATAGAGCTGTACACCTGAAATCTATATAATCTTATTAACCAAGGTCACCCCAGTAAATTCAATAATGAATAAATAAATGATTATATGGAACTTTTAATATTTGATTCCATGACTAATTATATTTGAACTGACCTATCTTTTGTAGACACTCTACCAAGAGAACAAATCTGCAACACATATTGTAGTATGGAAAGACAAGTTTTTTTTTAGCTGAAATATTGCCACTATGCATAGAGATAATTGTACATTAGAGGGCTGTGGGAGGACTGAGAAGGATTCAGATGATTTAAATGTTGCCTAAGCAGCAAAAGAGTTCTAGGTCCTCCTCTAAGTGGGTGATAAAATGAACCACGCTAATGTACTTTTTGCCCCTTGCTGTGCTCAGCAATAGATGTGGACAAGAAAGATGACATGGACATGTAACTATTATTTGGTTAAAAATATCCTGTTTTCAAGTTAGATAACTACAAATTAAAGCAATCTGTTTCTTAAAAATCTTAGTAAAGCAGTGTTTTGAAAATTTTACCAACATATGGAAGGCAGTTACCCTTTCTAATGAAAAGTAAAAAACACAAGGATTAAGACCATCAACTGAAGACTCTCAGTTGAAATAAACTAAATGACATCTTGTAATAACTTTATAATTCCTTCCCCATATTTTTGTCTTTGGGATCATGTTAGTGTTTGAAGCTAGCAAGAATGGTAGAGATGAAAAACTTAAGACACCCCAAAGTTAATTTCTCAGGATTTCATTGATAATCAGTGTTGGAGTCTGCCCTGGAATAAACAGGTTTTCAACTTTCTATACCATCAGTTTGACTTGGTGATGAATTCAAGACCATTACATTTACAGAAAAATCCAATTCACTTTTCTTCAAAAATAATTCTATGGCATATATGATTACTGCTTTTTCTCCTGTTTAAGTGTCCTCCCACTCAGTTTGCAACTCTTGCAAAAAAATTCTTAAAGGTTAGCTGAATAGCTAATGGAGGATTAGAACATAAACTGTGGATGTAACTTTGCATTTGTTGTTCATCCTTTAACAAAGATGGGAAACAAATTGGTTTGACATGATGTGTTACTTCTAAAATGACACTAGGTTGTCATACTTTTAAGTGGCTGTATATTGTTTTAATCCTTTGCTTTACAGTCTTTAGTCATTAAGGTAATCAGTGTGCAATTTTTAGTCATCTCTTCTTTAACAAGATTAGATGTAACACTCGACATTTCCTATCCTCAGGGATTTATTTCCTCCATGATTTCTGGCAAATTGTTTTGCAGGGATACCAGTAGTTCTACAAGGAGCCTGGAGTATAGAACACCATGCATGAATTCTTCCAGTTAGTATTTATTACTTCATTTGGGACTTTTATCACAAATAAGATTTACTCTAGAAAATGGCTTTTCTGCTAGATAAAATGAAGATGACATTTAACAAAGCTGCCTGTTGGGGCAGGCTTCAATTTAAAAATACACATTTTTCCAAATGCTTATCTGTTAAGTCAGTTGCTTAAAACCTGAATTACAAAGAAAACTTATCATTGGTATATGGGTCTTTAAAAGAAGCTGCAAACGTCTATTTCAGCATTTTCCAAAATATATCCCTTCAAGTATTAGTTTCATTGAAAGGCTAATAAGTATTTTATGACCAAAACCAAAAGAGAGTCAGTGTACAAATATATTTGGGAAACAATAAGCTAAACCAAATTCAACAAGACTTTCAAACCCTTTAGTATGCTAGTGTGCACTTATTAATCTCCAAGAGGGGCATAAAATATGCACAGCTTCTCAATCTTATTTAACCATGCAATCTCTTCCTTTCACAAAGATTCTCTTTCAGAATAAGTAATCTGAAGAACATATTTAGGAAAATGCTAGCTTATTTATCCTACATTGTGATTTGAGAGCTAACACTAACCACTCTATTTAAATTTTACCTAGCTTCCATTTATTACATTTTTTTTTCCATAGAGGAAAATGCATTCTGATTTCAACTAGGGACAATGGGTCCCCTCCTGTTCCAGGGTTTGTCATGATTAGGTTTTCTATTATAGAGCAGGGTAGGTCATCCCAGACACTCACAACCCTATGCTACTTCTGCCCAGAGAATATGCTAAGTGTGAATACAAATAGGTCTATCTTCCAGGGCAATAATTTCCTAGATTCTTTGAATATAAACAAAAGGGAAGTTGGCTCTGTGTCATACAAGGGCTCTTTAATTTTCTAGTCATATGTACCTGTTTCTGCATTCAATTTGCTGTTTATTCTTCTTAAATTAGCTAGGGTTTCTCAGGAATAGCACCATTTTTGACTGAATCATTCTTTATTGTTGGGAGCTTTCCGGTGCAATGTAGGATGTTGAAATGACGTCCTGGGCCTCTACCCACTAGATGCCAGTGGCACCTCTACCCCAGTTATAACAACTACAAATGTCATTGGAAATTGCCAATTGTGCTCTAGGGGACAATTACTAACCCCTGTTGAAAACCACTGAGTGAGATTATTCCTTTTCTTAGTTTTCCCACTTGGTCTTTAAGGGAAGCACCATTTCACCTAGATCATATCTTTCTGTTGATTAATTTATTTGAAGAGTTTCTTTTTTCCTCTGATAGCTGCATCGGCTTTGTTGATTTGGTTTGCTAATCTATCCACTTTGTCCACATATAATACTCTGGAGCTTTATTAAAAGTTCTTTTTCTTTCTCAATCTTACTGCTTATTACCTGGTATCATCAATTTTTTTCAGGGTGATCTCTTCTTGCCAGGTTTCATTTCTTTGAGGGACTGCAATTACTTTATTTATATTACATATTATTCTCTCTCCTCCTCTTTTTAGCAACTAATCTTGAACTTGAACAATGTGTAGGGTCTGAATTGTTTTCAGAATTCTGATCCTATAAGGTTGTAACAAGACCCTTCTGCCCAGCATATGAGCTAGTAATTTCCATAATAGAACTTTAAAAAAAGACTTGTATCAAGGCAGTTTCTAGTGTTATTAGCTGTTTGCATGCTCTTCCCTCTACTTTTCAAAACCAAACCAAATAAAGGAACAAACCCTATTCATATTTATATTAATTGATATGATTTGAATGGCTAGTTATTGGGTAGGGAGAGGGACCAAACTAAGGGGATACTTTTAGACCTTTGTCTTTTACTAAGCTCCTCCATAGGAGAGGAAGAAGCATTAATTTGATCCATCAGCATTTGATAATCTTTTACACATTTTTATTTATGAGCAGCAGTAATTTATTATGGCATTTAGGCACCATTTCTTGAGTGCTTTCTGTGAAGCAAGAACAGTGCTAAGTCCTTAACATACATTATATCTCATTTAACTCTCATAAAAACACTATGAGTAGTATTGCCATCCCATTTTACAGATAAGGAAACAAAAACATAATGAGGTTAAGGCTTGAGTTCAAGGTCAATCAGTTATTAAAGGCCAAGCTGCGACACCAAATTCGGGTCTATGTGACCTCAAAACTCATGCTCTGCTATTTCTATCAGTAAAATTACACAAATTGAGAAAGAGTGCATTCCCTAGGTGATTACTCTAATTTTTACATTAGGAACAGAGTATTTTCTATTTCTATGCCAAACCATTGCTGAACTACTTTCCATCAAATACATGGTCCCTTATCACCACTACCATGATTTCAAAATTAGTTTGTGAAGCTAACCAACATGCAGTCTTTAAGAAATATAATAAATGAGTAAAAAAGAATAGAATTCCTGTAAGTATAGTACACATCTCATATTTCTACATTTATGATTCACTAATTTAAATTTCTATGGTTAGTTCTGCTTTGGACGTGGTATATTTTACTTGAACACAGAAATTTTCTGTGGTTAGAATCCTATTTTCTTTTCTCTTTAGCATAACTGATAAATGACCGCTGAACTTTTACCTGATAAGGAGGACAATTTATATTAAAAATCACAGGAAAGAGAGCAGGCTCATTTCAGAGATAAGTAAGTGTGAACATATTATATATACTTGATACTTTAAGAAATGTTTGAAATGATGCTATTAATTATAATTTAACTTCACAGAAGATAGAATAAAGTTGTAAGACAAAATAAAGGAGCCCTGACTAGTGTGGTTCAGTGGGTTGGGCATTGGTCCACAGACTGAAAGGCTGCAGTTTGATTCCTGGTGAGGGCGCATGCCTGGGCTGCAGGCCAGGTCCCTGCTGGGGGTGGGTGAAAGGCAACCAATCAATGTTTCTCTTGCACATCACTGTTTCTTTCCCTCTCTTTCTTCCTCCCTTCCCCTCTCTGTAAAAATAAATAAATAAAATATTTTTTTAAAAAGAAAGATGTTGAAGTATAATAATATAATCTAGACCCTACAGACAATATCCTCACCTCACACTGATAAAATTCAGTTTACAGTGTCATTGTCCATAGACCTTGCATATGTTGCTGTAAGTCATTTCAAGCCATTTGCTACTCATGTGGAAAGATGTGGCATAGTACGTGATTTTTTAGTGGAAAATGTTCAGGTATAATATTAAAGAAATTAATTTTTTTGCAATGCACAATATGCACAAATAACATTTACAAGGAGCATTTCTAAAATGCTGGCTTTCTGCCCTGGCTGGGTAGCTCAGTTGGTGAGAGCACCGTCTGATACATCAAGGTCCCCAATCAGGGCACATACGGGAATCAACCAATAATTATATAAATAAGTAAGTGGAACAACAAATTGGTGTTTCTCTCTCTTTCCTCCCTCTCACTCTCTCTCTTTCCCTACAATAAGTAAATAAAAGATAAAAAAATAAAATACTGGCTTCTCATGTATTTATGTGCATTTTTTGTGAGTCTTGGATTTTCAATAAATCAGAAAAGGTCTGGATTCCTTCAAACTAATACTATTCTGTGATATTACTGTAAAATATTTTTCTTCTTATTCTTATAAAATATGGCTACTTGTGACTACAAAGGGATTGAGCCAACTACGTATACCTTCTTAGGATGTTTTTATGCATAGAAATGTGCTATGATGGAATAGTAAGGAGTGCCTGAACAATGAAAAGGGAAAGCTGATGGAAATATTACCATACTGAAAAGTTGCCAAGCAACTGATCTCATCAAATTCAAACCTTTGCCTTTGAAACCTGAGCAGATGAAACCAAATAGTTAAAGTGATTTAATGCTATAATTTCCCCCCTTTTATTGTCACATTAAAGTTTCTTCTTTATTGAACTGTTTATTCATCCCATCTTATTCTCAAAGAATTTAAAATGGTTGATATTATTTTATTATTATTATTATTTACATGTGAAGATCTTTAAGTTTATTTTTTCCAGCTTTACTAAGTGAGAAATAAAATGTATACATTTAAGGTGTACTATGTGATGACTTGATATGTGTATCTCTTGTGATATGTTTGCCACAATTAAGCTATTTAACATATCCATCACCTCATATAGTCACCCTCTTTTTTGTGGTGAAAACGGTTAAGATCTATTCTCTTAGCAACATTAAAGTTTCTATGTAACAATAACAACAGCAAAAATAAATACGTAGCATATACTGGGCACTTTCTAGGCAATTTATACTGCACAATCTTTAAATTCTCACAAAAATGTCTATGAGGCAGATATTAGCATCTTCACTTAACAAATGAGAGACCTGAGCCATGGAGGAACATCTCTGAGCCACACTGGAGTAATTAGAAGGCAGATGTGACAGCCAATGAATGCTAGGAACAACTAATCTAGGTTGCTTCCCTACTGTATTTGTGTTTCCAGAAATTATTCTTCTCTACCTTTTTAGGAAAGTAAAACCTATTTTATGCTCTCTGATTTAAAAAGGAAATAACACATTGATGCTAATTTTACTCCTCAATTTAGCCATCTCTTCCTAAGGTCTGTCAGGGCCATGTCTATGTCGATGCACATTTATTATAATGCCAGTAAATACCAAACAACATACACAAAAACATATAAAATTAGGCGTAGTCCTTTTTGCTTGAAGTCAAATGTTTGAATTTGGAAAGAGTAATACAATTTTTCGAAATTGTTTTCCTATAATTTAGCAAATTATTTTCATCACATTTAGTTAGCTAGTACCACTGGTAGAATCAACAAATATCCATGGGTACTTAATCCCAGTTCTACCACTTACTAGTTGGGTAGTTATTTAACCCATCTGTAAAATAAGGATTTCATCAGTTTCCACCTCATAGGGTTGTTGTATAGATTGAATAGGTTCATGACTTTTTAAAGCTTACAATAGTTCCTGGTGTATAGAAAAGCTCAACAGGTATTTACTTACTTTCTAGAAGGGCCATCTACTGCCTATCAATATTGTACTTATCTAATAGCATAGACAAATAACTGTTCTTTTAATTCACTCTTAGCAATAACTAGTGGGTCCATGACATAAAATGAGAACCTTGGTTAACTAAGGTTTAAAAATATACAGGGCAAAAGTAGGTTTATAGTTGTGAGTGTGTGAAACACAGCATTTACTCTTGCATTATTTATTAAATACTGTATTTTCCATAAAACAGCTATAAATCTACTTTTGTTCAACCCTGCATTTTACATTTAAAAGCTATTTTAAATCTCATAATTAGGATAGCTTGAAGTATTTTTCTTTACATTTGTTTCTTTGTCACTTTGTCTAATAACAGAGCTTCTCTAAAGACTTTTATCATACATAGCTTACTTTAAAATGTGAGCATACTGAAAGAATATAATAAGTGCATCCATATTGAACCAAAAGCACATATTAGGCACTATATCATGTTTCTATTTTGCTTCTCAAAATCCTTTATACACTCTTATAATCTTAACTCTAAACCTCTTTGAGAAATATGGGAAGTTAATACTAGTGAAAGTAATGATGAGTAAGTTTACATACTTCATGATCAGAGTATTTATGACTAAGAACTAAGTTGAACATTGTAAGGCTAAAGGACTTATATATTGCATTTTCAGGTATCATGCAAGTGCCAACAAGTTAAATTACTGTCATTTCCAGAAAATATCAATTGTGAACTTTTTTGTACTTGAGTTTAATGTAGCAAATACATTAAACTGCTAGTTACCTGAAATGACCTTCAGGTTGCGTCAGGAAATCTCTACTGAAGTGTCTTTAAATATCTCCATTGAAGGTTAAGATTACATTTCAGTTTCAAAAGTTAAAAAGAACTTTCAGGATCAAAAGTAAAAGAACTATTTATTTTACTTTCTTGTCCGTCTTTCAAGCATATATACATTTATTTTCTCCTAAGCTGTTTAGAAAATATATGAAATATTTGTAGGATATCTATATTTTCTAAAATTTAATAGTATTCTATTGGGAGAAATATGATTTGTTTAAACTATAGTCTAAAGGGAGTAGCATATTTTTTATGACGCTATTGGTAATCTATCTGGTGACTACAATTTCCTCTTAAATTGGACATTCTTATCTTAACGTAAGTAGAAAATAACCAAAAAATTCTGGGACATAAAAAAAGAAGAGTTGATATATATTAGTGACTATGTAATAACAGATATCCAATAAGTACTTGTGGAATGAATGGATGAATACAAATAAATAATCTTATGTGATAAGGCAGGGGTAGGGATAATAAAGATGGCAGGCTTCTATGCAGCCAAGGTTTAAAATATAGTGGGGGAAAAGCAAAGCTGCACATACATTCAGATTATGACAGTTCAAAGTAAGTGCTACTAGAGTGGTATAGTTGAGAAGCTATGCTATAAAATATCATTGTGTATTCTTATGATAGAAAAGCAGAGAATAACACAAAGGAAGATAAGCATGGTTCGTATTCTTCAGAATCATTTTGAGCAAATCTTTTCATACATGATTATTACCGAAGAGCTGTAAGGAAATAGGGCATGTGTATTAAAGTAAGTGATTACCAATCTTTTGGGACCAAGGGGGAAGGCATTTGGCCATGGTGGACAAGTAAGTGGGACAGGTGGCAAGAAAAAGTTACAAATAACTTTCCTTCTGCTCAGCTCCCACTGATTGAATCTGGACTAACTAGCAAGGATCATGCCCTCCTCCAAGTATAAGTTCTTCACTAAAAATGATTAGCTTGAAAACTGAAAAGGGAGTAGCATAGAGTTCCAATTAAATCTACTCATTTTTGCAATAGGACAAGAGACTTTATTTACTACTTTAACTTCAGGCAACTTTCTCTGTTATAATGTATCTGAAATATTGGCAATGTTAAGTGTTTGTGACTGGGTTACTTTCTTGATCATGCATGCAAAAATAAGACTCAGAGCTAAAAACTGCCTTAGGGACATGGTCACTCCAGGTCTACCTTTACTTTAAATACAATATGTCCTTCCTGTTTAAAATCCACTTCCACTCAAGTTTTGCAGCTTGTTAAAAAATACAAATATCTAGATGAGATTTTCCCCAGAAAAGCCTATCTGAAGATATTTTTTAATCCCAGAGGAATAGGGAGATAATTTTATTTTAAATAAGCCATGTTAACAGCAGGTTTTCATTTTGAAAAAAGGAAAACAAAACCCTGAATTATTCCAATTTGTCAACATCTGACATACAAAAATTATATGTGATCCAGAAAGGTTTCCATACATCATTAATGAGCTAAAATGCTATCTACTATATTCGCTTACCTTCGGAAAATTTAGAATAATTTTTAATTGCATGTCTCACATTGTTGAGATTTCGCTTAGAAGCACATGACAGGCACAGATCAATTATAAAATACAAAGCTATCAAGTAATTTTTATAACTCAAAAGCCTATGAAAAGAAATTGAGATTCCCATTCCAGACATATGTTCTTAGGTCACCTGAAGAACTCTTACCATAAGTCGGGGTGCTTTCTCGTCTTCCTTGACTACTTGATCTTCCTTTTTCATATTCATAGCAATACAAGACAGTATCTTCCTCGACAATATTAAACCTCTTTCGATATTCCTGATCCAGAAATGAATTTGGTGATTCAGATCCCTTATGAACTGGCTTGCCCACCATATGTCCTCTGAGATCTTCACAAGGAAGGTTTCCTTTCTCATCCCTAAAGAAAGGATGAAGAAAGATGTAGGAAAGTGTTAGGGTGGTAAAATGGCCGAGAGCATCTAAAATAGTAATAATAGCCTTCCCATACAATCATTTTCTATTTTTCCAAACTTTGAGGTTAATGGAGCAATTTTTAACTATCCCTATCTTGTAGGAAAAGAGATGCAGAGGCTCAGAGAGGTTAAATGAATTGCCTAAAGGTCACACAGCTAAGAAGTGACACAGCTAGACATGGGTCATGGATCTTTTAACTCCTGCTCTAGTCCATTTTCACTGCACTATGTCATATAAAGGAAATCACCTTAGCACATAAATTGCTTTTAGTGTTCAAGACAGTAAGTAAATATTAACAATCTAACTTTCTTTTGTCAGTTTACCTAATTGTTCATGGTAATATTTGCACTGCTTAAAAACAAATGCATTTAAGAACTAGCAACTCTGTAAGAATACTGTGGTCTTAAGAACCAAATTAATTCTAAATAAACTGATATTGTAAGAATGCCAAACAGCTTGTTATTAATTTAAAATAAACCTTAATGAAGAGAATTACTCTGAGTATTTAAACTCCATGTATCTCTTTTAATAGTAAAAATATATATATTCGCAGAATTCGTTCCAAATGGATATATCAAAATTTCATTAAATATCAGCACAGTTTCTATAGGAGAGAGTGGAGAAACCTGATAAAATATGGAGTTTAAGGATGGTATTTAATATGATGGCAGGTTATTAACCAATGTCACCGCAATAAGTTTAATTAAGAAGCTAGGTATAAAGCAATGTTTGTGCTATGCTCTTTTTATTTATTAATTTATTAATTCATTTATGTATTTTTAGAGAGAGAGGAAGGGAGGGAGAAAGAAAGGGAGGGAAACACTGATGCATGCATGAGATATACATCAACTGGTTGCCTCTCACACACCCCAATCTGGGACCTGGTCCGAAACCCAGGCATGTGCCCTGATTGGGAATCGAACCTGTGAACATCCAGTTCGCAGGTGGGCACTCAATCCACTAAGCCACACCAGCCAGGGCTAAAGATTCTTTTCTGTTTTCTTTTTGTAAGAAAGTTGAAGGGGAATATTAATGCAAATATACAGTTTTGCTTATATTTTCAAGAGGAAATAATGGAAGGATAAAACAATACCAATAAAAACTGATTTCTGTGGGGGAGGAAAGGAGACAAGTGGATAGGGCACAAATTAAAACATTTGCTTCCACACAGTTTTGAATTTGGAGTCATGTAAATGTTTTACATAATTGAAATTTAATCAAAAAGAAAAATAAGATCATGGCAATTTGATTGTTTTCTTCTATAGAATTCTAAAAATAAAATTCTCTAATAATTTATGGGATCCCTAAAACTTACTCACACATAGTATTACTCACAGAGCCCAGCTGATCGGGCCCATAATAAGTGGTATTTTGGTAGAAATATTTCATTTAGGATTTGTAATATTGAACCTTGTTTATATTATATGATTCACTGACTATGAAATTTTTGTTAGAAAAGGTTGTCTTTTAGTATAGGACTATGAATATAAATGAAATGTTTCTTTCCTTGTGAATCATTAATTTTATATCTTCTTAATTCTCAATTGTTTCCATTTTTACACTAAAGAGGCCATGAATGCTATGAAAGCAGATAAAATTTAAGTTTATGTAAATGTGCCAAGACTTGAAATCTTAAATAAACAGAATACATTCAACTATAATAATACAGATAAAATAACAGATTTTTCATTGACATCTTGCACCTTATAAGATGGTGATGAACTTATAAATTGAATGTCATTTACAAAATATGAGTTTCAGCTCAGCAAATTATTATACTTCTATGCTAGAGTATACTATACTTCTATATCTGTATGCAAATATCTAGATCAGGTTGGCCCCAAAGAAGGAAACTATATTCCTAGTATTTGAAATATGTAGAAAATAGTAAATCATATTCTCAAGACTTACTGAATTGGTAAGTTTTCTTACATATTTAACACATCACAAGGTGAAGTGGCCATTTACATTACCATTCACTCTTTTATTTTTTAAAACAAAGTATTGCTTATTACCAAATTGTAACTTATATAGCTTAGTTCTTAGGCAACATAAAGAAAATAAAGATAAAATCCAGGCAGAATTTTATTTTCAGGTAGCTTAAATTTTTTTTGGCACAAATTGCCTGGTATTTTTATTATTGTTAGTCCTCTATCAAAAGAAATTGACACTGCAATTAGCTTAGAAATAGCCCTAACAAACTCATGGTGCTGGAATGTTATACCTTTCTATAAATGGTCAGACTTCTCTATCAGGCCTGTGACATAACTGTTAATGTAGCTTGAGATCAGAGGGTGATTCAACCCTAGTTAATTCACCACTTTCTATTTATATGGGTACTCCCTTTGGCAAACAAATTGGAAGGGCTGGTATTACTCTATAACGATGTGAAAGAGGGGCCTTATACCAACAAGGAAGATTTATTAAACATGTCTGTATGTAATTCACTTAAATAAAGGTGAATTAAGAAAAGTACAAACCAAAAACAGACTGCAGAAAAATGAATTGATATATGTATTGCATATATGAATGTGTGTGCCTGTATGTATATTCATATCATGAGCCTCTGAATAACTTAATGTGCTAATTTGTTTTGCTGAAAAGATTAAAACACTTTTTCTTATCTGTCTGTACATGTATATAACCTGTATTTTTTTGCTCTAAAAAGGATTTAATAAAGCTGAAAAGTTAGAGTACTGCTTTAGTGGACTTTAATGGCTCATTGTAAAATTCATTAAGAGAAATTAGTGCTTAAACTTTACAATTCTGCAAAGACCTATAAATTCTTGATTTTCATTTTAGAAAAAGAAGCCTGGTTAAGTATTAAAATGCACTACAGAGTATAATAATGGAACTTTATATAGTCATAAGACATATACTAAAAACCAACAGAATTTCACTCAATATACATGAGTATTTCTCTTTTACAGGTAAAGCCACTTTTGCGCCCAGTTTTTTTCTGGGATAATTGTGTTCAAATAATTAATCACCAGGAAAAATTCTACCTAATTTGACAACTAGGCCTACCTTTTTAAGTTTTTTGTTTTAAGATGAGAAAATTTGTATTTATTATTCAAACCAACACTGAAATACCTATCCTGCACACACAAAAAAATTTAGTATGGAAAAAATGTTCTGATGAATTAAATTAGGTAAACCACAATCATAATCAAAATGAGAATATGAAAAAAAAAACTTCCAAGTTTGTAGCTCTAAAAAGAATGACAAGTGCAAAAACTTTTGGGACTTCAGAAGTTTTTTATAACTTCAAGTCAAACCAGAACTTGCAGATAATTGATACAAGGTGGTGCTACAAAGGTACTTTAATGCATGGATTGTTCTTACTATGCTATATAAAATGATTGTGCCACTGGATAACTAATAGTTTGCCTGAAAATACATTTAGAATATTCTGCTAAATTACACACTAGAATACAAGTCAATTAAAATGAGATAATACACTCTAATTATGAATTTTACTGAAAAGCACGGAACTTTCAAAAATATTGACAAGTACCACTATAGCAATACTTCAATCTCTTACATTCTCTAGTGTTTTTTAATAGTATGTTCAACTTTTTTATTGATTTCAATATACTTCCTTAATCATAATTACACCACACTCAGAAGAGAGGACTGGATCATTTTCCTCTTTTGTCTTCTTAAGTGTATTTTAAATACTTCCTGTCTAGGAAACATGTTCTTTTAAACAAGTTCCTCCCTAGCCAAGAGAAAAAGAAAGAACACTTAAACATTGCAGAGATTTGATTAAAAAATAATCTTCTGATGCTTATTTGTACATGTAGATATTTGAATATGGCTTCTTAGTCATTTTCAGTAAAATAAAAATCTTTCCTATTTGAAACATACAAGCTTTTATTGTTTCTCATGTAAGAGCAATTTAGAAAGTCTGACACTATGTTAATAGAATTAAAATGCACCTTGTGTTTGACTAGGATATTGGATAGACTTTTAAATCTGATTGTAAATTTAACATCAACACTGTAAATTATATATTAGAAATATGGGTGAAATGCCAGCATAGTAAAAATCTTGTCATAAACTACTTCCCCACAGCTACATTTAATTCTCAAGAATATGAAGTAAAATGTTTACAAAACCGACAAGTTTTATTACTAAATGCCAACACAGTATTTACAGATATGCCATGTTGTCATGTAGCATTTAGATCGTAAAATGTCAGTACCATCATATCTAATAGAATGAAACATTAGGTATACTAAAGAATAATAAAAATTAATAAAAACAAGGTATTTTAGTTCTTTTATATAACAAAGAAATTTAATATTAACTATGGCCTGAAAACGAGACACCGTTATTATTGTTTTTGAATGACTGCACAATTTAAAAAGTGAATCAAATTCTTTGTGATTGGTATTAATTATCCCCACTTAGTACTAATTCTTTTCCATAATTTTTGTATTCCAGAAGGCTGGATACCAGTATGATTTTAGATAGAATGCATTACAGCACCAAGTTCTATTCTTCTACCTTTGTCAGGAATTTCAAGTAGGAATTTGGAAATGACATGGGGATACTGTCTCAAGAAATCTAGGACATAGACTTTAAAGGCAAGTCATTTTCTTGCAAATTCTCACTACTTTCTTATAGAAACATTAATGAACTAAATCAAGTGGAAATTGAAGATAGAGGAGTATCGGGGAGGTGGGAAACACTCATTATTATCCAAAAAACCCCTCCCTTACTACATACATTTAAAAAATTATAAAAGTTGTGTGTAACTTTCTCTTTTTGAAAAAAAAATGTATGAGAATCTTCAGAGCAACCTGAGATTTCCAGGGGCTTCTTCATCAAATAGCCTCACTTATTTTTTACTTATTAAAATAATCCTAATTGTTACTTTTTTTTATAAATATTTTATTTATTTATCTTTAGAGGGAAAGGGAAGGAGAGAGGGAGAGAAATATCAACGTATGGTTGCTTCCTGTGCATTCCCTACTGGGAACTGGCCTGCAACCCAGGCATGTGCCCTGACTGGCTAATTGTTACTTAATAGTACTTTCCTATTCTTTCCTATTGTAGAGATGTTTATATTTATTTTTAAAAGGTTTTACTTATTCATTTTTAGAGAGAGGGGAAGGGATAGAGAAAGAGAGGAAGAGGAACATCAATATGTGGTTACCTCTCACATGTCCCCAACTGGGGACCTGGCCCACAGCCCAGGCATGTGCTCTGACTGGGAATCAAACTGGTGACCCTTTGGTTCGCAGGCCAGCACTCAATCCACTGAGCTACACCAGCCAGGGCTTTATAAGATATTTAATCATAGTATTTAATACATATTAATTAGTTATTAAGCAAAGTGCATTTTCTATAATGCAATGGTTTTCCAGAATGTGTTCAGAATTTCCAACTGAGAAACTATATCCATTGAGAATTTGCTTCACAGTTTACATGCAATTCGGTTAGTCTTTTGATAGAAGCTGCCTAGAACAACAAGATGGTTATATACCTGGGAATATATGGTTCTGCAGGAGGAGGGGGAATGTAGAGATCCTGGAGGGCAGAACTGTCTCTTTTGGTGGGTGTACTGATGGTGCTGGAAGGCGTGGCAACGCTGCTTGTGGGACTTCTAGGTATAAGAGGCTGGTTAAAATGAAAAAGAAAATACATACACACACAAACAACACAAAAAACAACAACAACAACGACACATAGTTATCATTTTAAAGTGATCTATTTCTGCAAAGTTTTTGAGCTTGGCTGAAATCAAGAAGTATGTTATTTTCCACATGGATATTCCTTTGAATCTCCAAAACCAGATTAATTTATTACTTTAGAGGTTTCCACTTGGTTCTCAACTTACCATCTTCTGTGGTATAATCACATAAAAACTATTTATATAGTACCATGAAGTGTTTCATAATGGGAAGACTTATCTGATTGTCAAAAACTTATTTAAATGAAATTTGCTTTGTTGGACTCCCACCTTTGAAATAAAGATGATAAAGAGTAACTTTCAAAAGAATTAGCTCATTTATATCCTGAATGATATACAAGAAAGATCAGATCTTTCCCCCAAAAGATACACCATACTCCTCAGTTAGCAGAATGTGACAGATTCTCAGAAAAGGTTACAGGAATGAAGCACAAAAGGCCAATAATGAGGGAATATTGTCTGGGAAAAAACTGCTTTTTTTGTAAGTATAAACATATCTTCTCAAAGTCATTTTATGGTACATCTTCAAAAGTATAGTGATTAGTGTGACATAATCATTTTACCTTTCATAGGCACACAAATTTATCATTGTTTAAAATAATCTTTAGTTGTCTATCTATAGATCTCATTTTCAAGCCTGTATTTAAGTATGACAAGTGTTCTTAAAAATTGAGATGGTATATATACTAAATGGAGCAACATATCAGGATGCATTAACTTAAGAGCACTTCCAAATCTGAGCTTCACAGTGTTCAAAATGATCTTGTGGTTCAAGAAATTATCCTAAAGTAAAACTAAACTTCACAAATTTTCATGTTTATTGTACAGGTATTGCTGATTAGCAACATATAAAATAATATTAAAAATAAGCATTTTAGTGTAATTGCAAACACAAAAATAATGATTACGAAATGATCTGTACCTTCAAATGACAAGATGTTGCCATTTTAGCCAGTATGGAAACAATTTAGCATAACTATATAGACCCACAATTCTATTACTTTAACACATATTGCTGGACACTCAAAAAATGGCATATTACAATTATTTTATATTGTGACAATACTTTTGAACAGGTAAACAAAATATGTTAAAAAAACTAAGCATAAATACAATGCACAATGTAGGTCATTAGGGTAGGCTACACAGTTTATGACTCAGTGCACAGTTTTCACCTTTCTTGCTACACAGCTCACCTTAATAGCCTGAAATCACACAACCCACCAAAATGACAGATAATGTTTAATCTACATGAAATAGAAATTAAAGAGAGAAATGAAAAATATTCAATCGTTTATTTTGGGACTCTATAATATACTATCTCATATGATATTAAAAAGTCAGAACATATATATGTTGACAAGTTTTGAAATATTATGAAAATATGCAGTAAAGACTATTATATTTAACTATGCTGATTTTGGAATAGTGTCTATCCAGTGTACCTTTTTGAAACAAAAATCTTGGCAATGGGAAATCCTGAGATTATATAGATAATAAGGAGTCACCTGCATGAATGAATACCATGAAGCCTGAGGAAATAAAGAATTGTATTCTAGGGATGTATTACATGCCTCTACAACAGATCTTTGAATGATGCATTCTTTAGATCAAGTATTTAGATTTACTATGTATGTATAGTCATTGTGATGTGACTCTGTTTATAACTGTTTTCCTCTCTGTCAGGACATCTTGGTATTAAATGTATTAATGCCAGCTGTAGATGACATTAACCAATAAGTCCAACCAAAATTTCATCATTATGGAAATGTAAAGACAACATTCATTACATAGTACATTACTTTCCAAAACTTGCCAACAGATGCACTGTAAGAGAAACTCATATTCAGGCTGCTTTCTAAATGCTCTAATATATCTCTTATTTTAATCCCTCTCTCTTATTTTAAAATATCCTAATACTACCAGTAAACTTGAGACAGAAGTTCTAAAAACATAAGCACTAGAAAAAAAATAATGTAACAAAATTTTATTTGTTTTTTTTTAGGGTCATTATTTCTATTTTGAAGACTTCTCTCCTTTTATTTTGTAATCTATAGAACTAAAGACTTTTTTTGGGTTATTACTAACCGTCCTCAAACAAAGAGGGAGAAAGGAGGAAAAAAGAAGTAGGAGTCAATGGTTACAAGTATATTTAAACACCCTGGCATGTGAGGTAGGCATCAACAGAGTTTTTTAATCTGCTTGGACTATTACCAGGATTGTCCAAATAGGGTACTTATGCCTTTCCTTTTCTAGGAAATTTAAATATTAGCCTTGTCAACTTCCTTCAAATTATTATTTTTCCTAGGTTTCTATTTTCAGCAAGGAGTTGCTATTAGTGCCATTGGTTGATATAATTAGCTAAATTAGCAAACATGTAGAAGAAAAAGACTCTTAAATATATTTAAAGGGATAACAGATTTGATTGTGCCAGCCTGTTCAATTAAGTGAACTGGTTGAAAAAACAACTTGCTCTTTCAGAGAAAAAAGAAATTAGTCCATGCTGTTGTTTAATTAAACTGGCTAGTTATTTTATTAACTGGTAAATCATACAAAACATTTCAACTGGTTTATCATACATACATCATCTGGCCAATCAGTATGCCTTGTACCAAGTAAAATGCTTGGTAAATATTAAATATGTTCATTATATTTTTGTCTACAAATTGTAGTATTTTGTTAGGCTAATCCAAGCTAGAAAGTAAACATTCTTCTTGAGAATCTCATTTAAAAAACAAACATTAAACAATGGAAAAATAACTATGGTAAAGTAGAAGATTCAAGGGAAAATGGAAATAGCTACTTAGCCCAAAGGGAAGTCTTTGTAATAATCTGAAATTATATTCTGTTAAGAATTTTTCTAACTTTGGACAAAAATTGAAAGAGTACAGAATTAAATGACTAAAAGGATGAAAAAGGCATTTAAAAACATTAGAAAGATAGGCAAAATTTGACTAAATCAAGTACAGAATAAATGATGCTATTAGATAAAATCAGCAGTAAGAAATTCCTAGTTGTAACAAGTGGCATTAAAATCACATCTACCACCAATAACCATTTAAGTGAGTGAAAATAAACCCGGTGACAAATAAAGCTTCCCTCTAACCAAAATGGTGTTTTCTCAGCATTCAATTCAAATATTCCTTAGTTTCAGGAAAATGTCTAAATATGTAAGTATAATAATGCAGAAGGATAGCTTCTATCTGGGCAACATTTACTTTCAACATTTGAAACATAGTATAAGAAAAGCAGTTCCCATTGTACCATAAAGAATTTTAAACTTTCCAAAAAAAGGTAGAAATAAAGGTAATTTTTTTATCTTGCCATTTTAATTCTTCCTCTTATATTGGTAAAATCTGTATGGGAAGAGAATTAACTATGATCACATATGGATAAAAGTTCATGGATAAAATACAAAGGTTTTTAAAGACTTTATCTGTTACTGGAGTAAGCATGGAGCTTCAGTATAACTTGATCCATTATGGTACGCAATCAAGTTTGATGTGGATCCCATTTTGTGTTCTATACAAAGGGGTTTATTTCCAGGAAGGACCTTGCCATAACATTTAGTTTTCAGATCTAAATTGTCCTACTGACATAAAGATCTCCTTCCACATTCAGTGAGGCTCCAACAGGGAAGATGCATTTGTATATATGCTGTTACTCTTCTAAAAAAAGTCTATAAGGTATTTCTGGGGGCATTGGCATGCATCTTTTGAAATATTCAAATCCTAAATAAAATGATCATATGCATCTCCTCAAATGCTCATTTATAACGTTATGCCAATTAATGGTAACTTACTACTGACAAAAGGACTAAGAAATCTACTAGGTAAAATGTATACATACATTTTCATATTGTCAGTTTAAACTATATAAATACTTTCAAGTTGTATCTTATGATATGATATGGCACAAATCTTCCTCTGAATCATGAATGATGCCTTAGTAATAACATCCTACTCATCCAGACTAAACATCATTGGAAGATTGTGATTATTGTAGGATAACATTTTCAGCTTCTGTAAGGTATTTTCCTTGTATCCTCAATTCTACATCTCTAAGGTAATTAAGCACATCTGGAAGATATCAAGGTACCTCTGAAAGCCATAAGGTCTTAAGGACTATAGCAAAAGAACTTCCATACTAGAGAAACTACATTTGACATTGAAGTTTTACTTGAAACAGTTTACATTTTAAGAACTTTGGCAAGTATATCTTAATTTAGTTGCCCTTCTGTCTGGTGAATGATCCAGCATTCACAGAGCTATAGAAAGTCATGATGAAACCAATGACATAAAGAGAGCCCCAACGTTAAAGATTTAGACAGTGTATTACATTTTATGTCGTTATTTCTAAAATTCATTTACGTAGTTATCTCTAATGCAAAGATCACAAAAAGCATGCTTTGTCTTCCAGGGGGAAAATACCCATTGAAATATGAATGATTACATCATGTATAACACCTGGCCATTTATTTTACTTACTCTTAGGAGTAAGCACAAACTCAAATGCATCACAATACCTCATTATTCTAGCACAAAACATTCACACAAGTCCTTACTCAGTTCAAACACATTTTTATTGTAATTCCCACACAAAGGACCAGGATATTGTTTTATGTTAGCAACTGTCTTCTTAGTCATCTAAACAAATGCTTCAGAGAAAATGTATTCTGGATTTTGGGAGGTAAGATGTTGCATACAATCTTGTAAGTGTCTTGACCATATAAGGAGTGTTAGATTTAATTTGGAAAATATTGGGAATGCTTTTTCCTGGGTAAGTTTTTAAGTAGCAAATCATCTGAAAAGAACCTAAGAGAAACACACATATTCAAAATTCTCTCACTCATTTTTTCATAGCTTTTTCTAGGACACAAATTTATATAAACAAAAGAGCCCTCTTTTATAAGCATGTAGTCTTCCCTTTCCTATCAGACTACCATGAAAACATGTTTTTTCTTTTTCTGACCACAGATTTGATCAGGAAACTGTATCTGGAAATGTTAAAAATACAGACATGTGTGCATAAAAATGCATATAGTTACACAATATACAACTAATAGAGACTTCAGAGACACATGACAAAATGGCTTTTTCCACTGAATTGTCATATTTTGCACACTGTATTGAGACTACCACTAGTGTGTCTGTCCTTGTGCTCACCAGTCTTATTGGCATAGTTAATACTGCAACATTAAAACTAGACTTCCAGTTATTTCAAATTACAGTCGAGCTCAACTTTTAGGCTAGTAAAGAAAGAGTGGGAAACTAAAGATAAAACAAGTAAAAATAACTTTTGTGGCCTGTGTCAACATTTTGCAAGCATTTGGCTGAAAACACAAGTGTGACTGAGATCCTTTAATTAATTTCCTTAAACAATGGTGAACAAAAATTTGGTATGACGTTTGTAGCTATTTATTAATTTGAGCATGTAAAACACATAATTATTTTTGCCTCTGAGTCAGCACAATTACATATTTAGTTTACATTTATTTTTTCTAGTGTTCTAATATTAGTTATCAACCTCTTCAAAACATGCTTTAAAGAAAAACTTTCAGAAACATAAACTTTGTTAACCAATGGTTTTTACAGTCACCCCAACCATAACTTTGATATTAAAATAAATTTTATTATTTCTTATGCTTTTTGATTTTTACAGAATAACTTTAACCATTAATATCTATGTTTGAAATATAACAAAATCAGTTAGTGTTCTTCAGTTATTATACCAGTTGATAGAACAAATCAACTGCTGTAATTATTTGCTTTCTAATTTCATTTTCTGCTCAAAGTTAAATATCCTGTAAAAATGCTAAGCAATAAAATTTTAAATGAAAACACAAAACCACACAAAACACTATCACAAGATATAAGGTTTATGGACTCGGATACAGTTTAAGAACATTAGTCTAATGATACAGTTTGATGTTATTTTATATAAAATGTATTTAATGAAACCTGTATCAGTAAGTTGAATTCTAGCATTAATTTTTGTGGTCATCTGAGATGTATTCTCACCAAAAATGCTGAGATCTTAATGTTTCAAAATATTATTGATTCCCAGTGATGATTTCAATCACCATTATTGTCAGTGTCCAGCTATACATGTCTTTTAAGAAGGAAATGACACTACCCATGGATATTTGTGAACTGCACACACTAATTTAAAACCACAAACATCAAAAAATATACCTTGAGTTTTCTCCATAGTTGCCTGAAATATTTTCATTGAATTAGAACTTGACCATAAGCAATCACCCTCCTTACCAAAATCCAGGACCTTAGTAGAGGGTGCTACTAAGGACATGGTTTTAAAAACACCTTTTGAAAAACAGGGAATTCCTGGTTTACTTTCTTAGAATAAAAGATTCTATCTTAGGTAAAACATTGCTACTATTTGTAAATGGATGCAGATGACAACAGAATTCAATTCTAGATTAAATATGCTTGTAGTATTTGACTCAGGTATCTTGCAGTTCTATTGTAAAATGTTTGAGAAATCAAGAATTTAACAAAAGAACTGCCAAATTTCATGAAATGTACTAATGAAATTGCTCTGTGAGCGTGAAGCTGTATTGTATGCTTTTGTTTATTTGGGTGTAATTCCATGAATGATTTTCCAAAGAAATTCCAAATCAAAATTCATCATTATAGTTGATCAATGAGAGAACTATCTTTTAAATATATTTTTAGAAATAAAGATTCTTTCATTAAGACATGTGATATTCCTTAATTTTCTACCTTAGGGTAGATAAGGTTATGTTTTACCTATGTAGGTACAAATTATTTCCTTCTTAGTTTAAAAAATAATTGACCCTTAAGTTAGAATACACTTGTTTATTTTAAGATGCATGTACTAGCGTCTACCTCTATGCTACAAGACTTTGCCATATTTTATCTGAAAATGCTAGTAGGTAAATATAACCTGGTATAGTATAAAAAAATGAAATGAATATATTGAGTGAGATAAATGCCACAAATTATTTATTTTTGTAACCTTCACTTCAAATAATTCTTACTAGACTGCTGGTATACCCTATGAAAAAAGAAATGACCTGACATCTAATTCTTCAGGTTTGAACACTGAATATTTATATTTAGATGAGTTAATGGGCATTTAGCTCTGACATATTTGTACACATACCAGAAGCAAGAATACAATAAGAATGATACTTGTGTCTGCACAGAGGATTAAGCACTTTTTCCACATCCAAAGTAATTTCTTAGCTACTGGGAAAACTATGTGGCCTTAGGCAAACTTGCAAAAGAATCCAAGACCACCTGTCAGACTTTCATCCCACTATTTCTTTGAATTTTCCCCCTCTGGAGACAGTCTACGTTTGGTCTCCAGATCTTGGCACCCTCAGGTTTTGTCCATCTTTGGTTGTATCAAAATCTACATTCCATAAAAATTCTGGCCAGATAGTTTCCATTACACTTCCAGTGTCTTTGCATTTTGGCACAGGCTAAGGCCTTAAGCTCAAGAAGGAACTCTGATGACACAATTTCAGGTCTTCAAAATAGATTCCACAGAGATCTGATGGTGCTGGTATATGTTAGAGGACTTAACTATTGCCCTTACTCCTAAGATCTTGTTTTTACACCACTAGGAAATATTTAGCTGTAGTGTCACCTCAAAAAACTCAATAAAATAAACAAATGAATACTCTTCCTTTTGCTCTGTAAAAAACCAAGCTCTGAAGTAATTTTCAAAGAAGTCAAAAGCAGCTATCTCCCCTGACCCCCAAAGGTATTGTTTATCTATAAGGGGTTGAGCTTAGACAATACATATGAAGTGAACTAAATTCAGTTGAAATAACAAATTTTTTTAAATATCAATACATATAAGCACTTATATAAATGCTGACTTTCTGCTATCTGATTTAAACATTTTTAAAAAGTTAACCTTCAAATATACTCAGAATAACTGAAGAGGAAATGAGGAGTGATTATAATTAGTGATCTGATGAGGCACATTTCTTGGCATTTGGGAATGGACCTAGAAACAGTGCCTTGAAAGTCTGTTATAATTTTATTATAAGTAAGAAATGATGTGAGGTCATTTTAAAAATTAAAGTCTTTATTTCCCAGCTTTGAACACACATACCAAATATATGTGTAGCAGAAAAGAAATGTTGGTCTTTCAATAATTTTAGCATTTTATATAAAAGTCATTCTTAACTGGGTACTGCCATTATCCTAATTCTCCAGTGTGAGCTTGTGCAAAAGAATCTAAAAGGGCACCAAATTAACAATTTAGTTTCTAGAGATACTCCATGAGCATTCATGGATCAACAAGAAGCTAATGTCTTTATGGTGTTCAATGTGAAATAGAAGAGACTAGAGAGAAAAATTTAAATTTAACTATACATATATTGACAAGAAAACCTAAAGGCTGAAAATATGGGCCTCTTCTTCAGGATTCCAAACTCTCAAATTTTGAAGAAGGATCTTTAGGGAAGACATACCAATAGAAAACTATAGATTGGAACAGCAAAGCAACTTACAGTACAGCAAGAAAATAAAATGATGTGATGGTAAAGTCGGATCTTATTAATTTATGGGTTAGTGAGTCAAACATTGAACTCTGAACTTTAATGGCCATCAAAAATCTTTAATAATAAACATACTGCGAGTCAAATGATTTGGACATATTAATACAGTTTTACATATATTCTTTTGAAAATTAGAAAGTTTCACATTAAAAATTTAAAGACCTCAATGTTAGAACATTTTATATGTTTTTATGTTATTTATGTATAATGCAAATCTGAAGCCAATAAGTTTTAAATAATTAGAAATCATTATAATTGACAAGGCATTTCTGTGTAATGGAGAATTTAGGATTTTAGGAAAGAAAATCTAAGAATTGTATAAGGTACTAATATAGAACTTAACAACTTACAGAGCAGTGATAACAATAGTATTTTTATATATTACTTTTCTTTTTAATCTGAATGGGCACTGTTCTATTTAAATTGGCAATTTAAATTTTTAAAAATTAGAGTTCTAAGAAAGGTAACAGTCTCCTATTTTAAAAACTCAGTTTTTACGAAGGACAAAATTTTTTCTATGATGTATTTAAAGATTACATCCTGACTGAAATGGAAGAAAATGTATCGCTTCCTTGTCTTTCATCAACCAGAATTGTATATTTATAACTTCCTGGATAACTCAGCTTCTTAATGAATATACTTTATCAACCCCAGAGCAATATTTAGAGTGATGTTTCATGGTGGAAAAAGATGCAGATATTCTAATGCAACAATTTCTCTGTTTTTTTCCACCCTAGAGAATGGAAAAAGGAAAAATGATCAGTCAGGAGGAATGTAGTTGGTCCATTTTAATTACTGTCTGAAACTTCTTTTACCTACGGGTCCTAAATAACTACTATTATGTTATGATCTGATTTAAAAGAATTCTATAAACTATCATCCAGTTTCTCTAAGAAGTGTATGTGAGTATAACTTTTAAATAGAAGGTTATATAAAAAATGAAACCTCTCATTTTTATTTCTGTCCATATTTTGGTTTGAAATAACTTGTGGTTTGTTTGTAATTATGCTTTTAAATGTTTACAAATTAAGGCCAAGCTCTTTATTATGTGGGCTTTAGTTTTAGTAACTTTCATATGTCATCACAATTAAGCCTATTAGGATAAGCTGTGAAGAAATCATTTCACAAACAAATTTTCAAAAGCATACAAGATTAATCCATATGCTGCTGAGATGAGGCACAATAAAGAAGCATTACTGAGATAATCTATGGCTAAAATGATGGTGTATGACTTATGATTAAGCTTCATTACCTGCAGAGCAAGGGGCTTCCATCTCATATTTTTCAGTAAAGCTGGTGCTGAGGTAAGCATGCTCTGAGGTCGCTTTTTCAAAGTTAAGATAACACCACTCGGGTCCTCTCGTAGTGCATTCACCAAATTTTTCAACTGCCACCCCACCTGGTAACCAGCAAAATCATTACAATAAAATTGAGGTACAGTATTCAAAGATTTAATGTTTTCCCCCTTTAATAAGATAAGTTAAAAATGAAAATCACATAATTGGTGTACCATCCTACCAATTGTCAGGAGATATATACTTAAGAAAAAAATTTATCTTTGAATTGATTAACCATTTTATTGCATTAGAGTCCATATCATTACGAGATCAGCTAATGGATATTTACCACGTCAGAGACTAAAACGGTATCCTACCAATGGAGCAATTTAGAATTTAAAGAAATTATGTCATCATTAATGCTGTGCAAGGTCTATATCCAAGCTCTGTTCACAAGTACAATTTTAAAATCCACATGCCTGAAAACAAAGGATTTGGCAATGTCCTGAGCTTACAAACTACACATGCTTTCTCATCACCATCTTTTCAAGATATGTATGTAGTACAAGTGTCCATAAATTAGAGTGACATTACACGACCAATAGCTGGTACTGACACACCAAGGCAACACTCTGATGCATGGAAGATAGCATCAATAAAATAAACCTCTTACCATGCTATAAGATAGGATTAAAAATGATAAGGTAATACTACTCCAATGCAGCAGCTATTGAAAATGTGTTCCAAACCACTCTATAAACTTAAAATATAATGTGTGGTATTTAATGAAGCCATTCTATCCGAATATCACCTCAAAACACACTGTATAATTAAACTGAAGTTCTTGATAAATGTCCTGAAACCTGGCTCAACTGTTATCCATTAAATTATTTCACTCATCATCTTTTTAATATTTTGAACCTAGAATAATTTTTATTAGTTTGCTTTTAGGACAGACTAATCATGCAGTTATCAGATAACTGAAATTCTAGAACTATACTTTAAAGAAAGATATTCGAAATACCTATTATTTCAGGGATAAAAAATACATTTAACATTTAAAAGAAAGAAACTTTTAGCACAACTCTAATGTATTAGATTTTGTCCAGGATGTGCTATATAAATGCACCAGGTCAAAATTTATCTTAGGTTACAAGGAGGATTTAGCAAATGCTCTTAATAGTAATCTAGTTTTTTGCTAGGCAATCAAGTGAACAGGAATGGGTATTTTTTGTCTGTTACTCATGTTTTTGCCTGGAAGATAATGCTCAAGCTGCAAAGAGTGAGCACTTCACCAAGAGAAGCACAGATCCCCAGAGACTATGATGAAGAAGCACTCTGAACCACAGCCACTGTAGAATAATGGGAAACTTTGTTTTATATAATGAATGAGCATTCCTTTAAACTCTACTATAGCTGAATTGAATGATGGTGAAGAGAAAGAGTTAGGACAAAAAAGAAGTGAGATGTTATAATGTTTAAACCTCAAGGTTTCTCACATATGAATCAAAATAATCATTAAGGTACTTGCCTAATATGAATAAGAAGCTGCCAATTTTTAAAGATAGAAAGTCACATTAATGCAGATCAACTAAAGTAATGGAATTGGTCAAATGTCTACCATTATATGTAAGTGGGATTATTATATGTCCAAAGGGATATTACATTAATTCTGATTACTCTGATAGCTAAGTAGTGTCCCTACAGATACTTCCATAAGCCAAGAGTCAAAGTGAAGTGAATTCAAACCAAATTATTCATTTTGCTTGTGAAAAAATAAAAATGTGAAGCAGATTTTGAATTCCAGATTTGAAGGGAGAAAATAAACTGTTTAAACAAAGATTTTGTGAACAACTTATTAATGATAACCACATTTTTATCATTTATTGAAATGGTTGCTAACTACATGAAAACAGTCAATAAGATGACTATATTTTTCTTTCAGCACACCTATTCTTATTTTTAAAATTAATTAATTTATTTTCGAGAGAGAGGGGAAACAATGGAGAAAGAGAGGGAGAGAAACACCAATGCCACAGAGAAACATCAATTGGCTGTCTCTCGCATGTGCCCCAACGAGTGGTTGAACCCACAACCCAGGCATGTGCCCTAACCAAGAATGGAACCAGTGACCTCTTGCTTTGCAGGATGACGCCCAACCAACTGAGCCACACTGATCAGGGCTCAGCATTCCTATTCTTGATGAATGACACATTGATTTCTATCCACCAATTTCTTTAATTTATTCTATGATGTAATCATGGTGACTAGTTACAAAAATGTTAACACTAGATGGTGTTTTCCTGTGTAATGTTCAGTACAATTTGTTTACCATATTCCTTCATACTTTTCTATGCTCTTTTTGACACACAATTCCAAAAAAACAGAATTTGTTTTCTATGAGAAAGTAGAATTGTTTTTTGGGTGAAAAGTAATAATTTAGTTAGATTTCAATTTTATAGCTGAATGTTATTCAATAGCAGAAAATTATATAATTTTACTACTTTTAATTAGCCTTCCAACTCTCACTGAGATAGCATTAGCAATATTTAAAACAAAGTAAGCAAATATATATGCAAAGATACATATGAAGTATATATCTTAGGTTCCCAAATTCTACTTCTACTACTATGATAAGGAAATGATTGCATAAAAGCACAGAGATGTGCCACATATATGTTGCAGTACTACTTAAACCAATCAAAAACTGTAAATTATGTAAATGTCCATTAGTAAGGGCTATTAAAATTGTTGTGTGGGAAAATTAAGTTCCAAAATAGCAACTTTAGTTAAATTCTACTTTTGTAAAAAATTATATATAGAAAACATAGGGTATTAATGTAGGGTTAATATCTAAAATATGTAAAGAACTCACACAACTCAATACCAAACAATCCAGTAAAAAAATGGGCAAAGAACCTGAACAGAAACATCTCCCAAGAAGACATACAAATGGCCAACAGATATATGAAAAGATGCTCAACTTCACTAGGTATTAGGAAAATGCAAATCAAAACTACAATATGATACCACCTCACACCTGTTAGAAAGGCCATTATCAACAAGACAAGCAATAACAAGTGTTGGAGAGGTTGTGAAGAAAAAGGAACCCTCATTCACTGCTGGTAGGAATGTAAGCCTATACCACCACTGTGGAAATCAGTATGAAGGCTCTTCAAAAAATTAACAATAGCATTACCATATGACCCAGAAATCCCTCTCCTGGGTATCTACTTGAAAAACTTGGAAACATGTATTCCTAAAGATACATGCACCCCTATGTTCATTGCAGCACTATTCATGGTGGCCAAGATGTGAAGACAACCAAAGTGACCTTTGAGAGAGGATTAGATAAAGAAGATGTAGTACTTACATACAATGGAATACTACTCAACCACAAGATAAGAAGAAATACTGTCATTTGCAACAACATGGACGGACTTGAAAATATTATGCTAAGTGAAATAAATCAGTCAGAAAGAGCTATGAACCATATGATTTCATTCATATGTGGAATATAAAACTGAAACTTATGGACACATACAACAGTGTGATGGTTTTCAGAGGAGAGGAAGTTTGGGGTTGGGGTAGAAGGGGTCTGATATATGTTGATGGAAGACAGTTTGTCTTTGGGTGGTGGGCACGCAGTGTAACATACAGATCTTGTATCATACAAGTGTGCACTTGAAACCGATATGATCTTACTAACCAATGTTACACCGATAAAGTTAATAAAAATAAAATAAAAATAATTGTTTTATAAACCGGACTGTATTATTTTAGCTTCAATGGAGGTGATACAAATTCTCAAAAATAAAAAAGAAAACAGAAAGATACAGAACACCATTAACAGTGGTTACATTAAAGGGGAGTAAAGAATACAATATGTATTTTCTTTTTTAGAACTTTATTCTTGAACTTTTGGCAGTAAACATGAATTATTTTTATAAACAACAAAATCAATGATATAAGTGGACTTATTCCTGAGCAGTAATATTCCAGTTAGAAAATCCTGAGTTTTATGAATTACCTACTTGGGACTGTATGCTACTGATTGAAAGTTTCCATAATATGTCAGAACCAGAAAGATGTTATTTAAAACAGTAAATGGTAGTGATGGGGAAATCATATCTGCTCTGTGCATTATATTTCTTGATTATTTGTAAAATAAAAACAAATTTATTATTCAGTTGTGCTCAGTAACTCAAGAGGTATATTAGCTATTGATTATTCACTCAATGAATGATGTCAGTAGATATCTAAGTGTTAAGTCAGGTTCACATAAAAATTATTGAATGAGAATAAAGCCGACTGAGTAATTCAGACTTTGTGTAACATTTTTTATTGTTCTTCAGTTACAGTTGTCCCAATTGTTCCCCCATTGCTCTCCCCTGCTCTGCCCACCCCCCTCCAGATCCCTCAGTCAATCCCAGTACTTGTATAAGCATAAACAGCAACCAGACCTCATGCCTCTTAGTCAAATAGTTGTTTTTTCCTTAGACCTTTCTCAAACTTCCTACTTTGGATCATTTCTTCATTAGTTTCTGTCTTCTCTACTACATATAATTCTGTACTACAACTGTCCCCATTTATTGGACTGTATCATGTTCTATTCAGTGGCAAATATGATATGGTCCCAGAGTTCCAGGAAAAATGATTCCCAGCTCTAGTTCTGTGATATCCTAACATATCTTCAGCCATATAATGACGTGTAGAGAATTCTTGAAATTAATTTATTTTTCTTTAAATGCTATTGAGATACTTATGGCTGACAGATTATAGCCGGGCTTGAGTAGATGGTATGATAAAGTGAGGGAAATAGGTGTTATAATTTTAAGGTACTTGGGAGCCTCCATTTAGGAGCTAAATGTAATGCTATATACACATCAAAAATAAGTAAAATATATCAATGCATGTTAATAATTCTTCAAGATTAGCTTTCAATTTTCTCATTACAGTTTCTGGCTATAGTTTTTTAAATATTAGGCATGACAGACTTGAACTAGAAACCATGGAAAAGTATTCTGTAATAGTACTATGAAAAATCATTTTAAAGTATTCTTTATATTGTCTACAATGAAAATCTTTCTGTATTAGGAAATAGAGGGAGCTTTGAAAGAAGGAAGAAAGGATTCTAGTGGACATTAATATAGGAGTATAATCCACTGATATGGGAATGAGTTAAATAAGTAAAACATCTTAAGAGCTAATGGTTATGGATATATATGAAAAAATTAATAACCAAAGATTCCAAAAAGGAATGGGTTCATTTATGAAATAGTGAGCTTGACATCAAAAAAAGTTTCAGCATTATTGAATAGGCTAAATGATTAGGTTTCCAAAGTCTTAATACATTCTAACTCTAATGCACAGAATGGGTAGGAAAATGCAAGCACATGATGTGACAACATATTAGCTTAAGTAAGGGAATGTCGTCATGGTACTTCTCTGATTAATGTCCTCCATCTTTTCTTTCTCACAACCAAGAAATGTAGGTATTTCCTCAGGGCTAGGTATTAGATCCCTTTCTAATATCTCATGTGGTCTTCTTAAAACAATCTCTTCTCTTCCCAGAGCTTCTACGAATAACTTTCTGCATGTGACTCCAAAATCTTCCTAACCAACGCTGCTTCTTATAAAGAACTCTAGTGACATATTTCCAACAGTTCGATTCATCCACACTAATAGCTACTGAATAATAAAGTCCCAATAATTCACTATACTAGATCTTGATATCTATATCACATTCCTTTTATTTATATGTATCTTCATTCTTACAACAGCCCTATGAGGTAAACTATTAAACCCAATTTACATGTGAAGAAAATGAAGCAAAAAGAGATTAAGTTTTCTTGGTCAAGATTACAAATATAGTAAGTGGAAAAGCCAGAATTCACATTCAAGTCTGTCTGCTTCTAAAGCACAAAGCACTATGAGAGCAAGCATTGTGCCCTAAATATCCCACTGGTAGTTCAAACGAATGTAACACTTTAAAGTCAAACTCTATCCCTACTCTCATTCAACAGCAGCAACAACAAAAAGTTCCCCATTACCTTTTCAAGTTTGGAGTTTGGACTCACCTATGACTGCCCCCTCCCTTTGGTTAGTAAGAATAGATACTAGCCACTAATGCCTCTTCTCACTGCCTTGGTTTTGGTTTGGGTACTTGATTACTAGACTTAGAACAGGGTCCCAACTGGTCTTTCCACTTCCACTCTTGCAATTCCAAAAGACCACCACAGTGTAAGTGTTCTTCCTTTTAAGCCAGCTAAAAAAACCAATTCCTCAAAAAGGTCCTTCATCAATACAGCCATAGCTGTCTCCTATTCTTTCTTTCTTTAAAAAATTTTATTTTTTAGACAGAGGGGGAGGGAGAAAGAAAGGGAGAGAAATATCAATGTGTGGTTGTTGCTCATGCACCCCCCACCAGGGACTTGGCCCACAACCTAGGCACGTGCCTTGACTGGGAATCTAGCCAGTGACCCTTTGGTTCACAGGCCAGTGCTCAGTCCACTGAGCCACACCAGCCACAGCTATTATTTCTTTTTAATGTGGTTCTCAAACTTTAGCATGTGTTAGATTCACCTGGAAGACTTGTTAAAACATAGATTGCTGTTTGAACCTCCAGAATTTTTGATCTAATAGGCCTGAGGTGGGACCCTATAATTTGTATGCTTTTTTCACAAGTTAGTAAGTGATTCTGATGCTACTGGCTGGGAACCACATTTTGAGAACCACTGTACATATATGATGTGCATGTACATCTTGTAGGCAATGACTCACTCCTGTCTAGGATATTTTAGGTGTTTAATATGCAAACATCCAGCATTATAATTTTTAAAATCAGTTAAGTCTTATGTGCCTTCCATGCATTATGGATAATATGGTGCATGCAGCACAGTCTGTGCCTCATTATTGAGCAAGGGGAGAGATGAGCAGGTAGATAAACATTTACAATAAAGTGAGAGAAGTATATCAACAGGGTGAATACAGGGTGCAACTGGATCCCTCAACAAGGGCATCTAACCGATCCTTGAGAGTTCAGGGAAAGTTTCATAATAGTCTAAGCTGAATTTTTTAGGAGTTAGGTGAAGGGGATGTGGAGGATAAGGGAGTAAAGCCTTGAGAGAAAGTAACACTAGTCTGAGCAAACTGTAGTAGTTCAGTATGAGTGGAACTGATGGTAGAATAAGTACAATACATGTTCTCCTCAAACACTGTACAGTTACCATCAACAATGTCTTTGCAAAAGCACTCTTCCTTCTGCTTGCAATTTTTCTCGTATCTATAAAATCTTACTTATCCATAATGGCTCATATTATATGCAATATCCATCTTAAATCCTCTTGCAGCTAGTTCCATATTTTCCTCATGTGAATCTCATAGCACACTGCATTTCTCTAGTGGCATTTTTTTTCACACACTGTTTCTTATTAAACTTATATACTTTTCCTCACCCCCAACTCCACTCCACCCACCATCATGAACTGGATTTTGAAGGTGCCTTTTATTTTTTGGAGAATAAAAACTGAGCCTTATTTGTCTGGTTAAACCTGTAATCAATAAGCTGCCTTAAAATGGTAGACACATTATTTGTTAATAACTTGACTACTGACATGATATGGAGACATGAGAAGGTACATGTTTCATAGACAATAAAGTGCCTTGGAACGCAAAGGGAGTTTAGTTTTGCACATAAAACCGATATTTAGTATTAAAATTTTCTCTAGATGTAATATAATTGATACTAAATTGATGCTAAAGTTATAACAGACATTCTTTACTCCAAATTACCAAATAAACTTTTTTATAAGTGAATATTTTTAAAAACAGTGTATATATCTTGAATACTTCAGACCTAAATTCACAGCGATGTGATTATGACAAGGAATATAAAAGTGGATATAGTTTTGGTTTGTCAAAGAAAAGTTCTGCTTTATCATATATATTATGTAAAAACTGTCAGAATTTTTTCCCCAGAAAAAGATTTTGTAGTGGTTCTAAATAGTCCAAATTTCTCTTTCTAAATATTTAATAGAATATTTCATTCACATTTCATTCATGGGCTAGAATAAACCTTTTAAAAACCACCATATGTATCTTATACACAATATGTCTTATTAGCTATAGATAATATGTTTGCCATGTATGTTGAACTACTAATGAAATCTTCCTTATCGCCCAAGGTAGCAAGAGTCAGTGTTTCTAAGCAGTTATTAGTTTATCACTTATTAGTTTACATGTAACCCCAACTTGTACACTGAAATTTATTTTATACACAATACAACTGGATTAAAATTTCTCAAAATCTTTAAGGTTATCCCATGTGTTAAAAGCCAAAGAGGTTCTGCTTCCTTGTGGATGGGGCTTGTAACTTTTTGATCAGGCTGAAGCAGACTGAAGGGTAAAGGGTAATATAAGTGGGCAGGTCCTTGGACAATGGGTTGCCTGGATTAGATGCAGAGGAGGCTTTTTGGGTTGGTGCTGAAGAGATGCGAGACTTCCCTCTTCGTACACAGAGGGAAGTTGTCTCTGACTCCTTGAGGACTTGCCCTAGCCCATCTGATTTCCAAACAACAGCTGGTGAATTATTTGACCAACATATGAAAGGAATCTCTACTCTATGGTCCCAAGTACACAAAGTTATAAATAAGCATAAAGGTAAGAATTTAAGCCTTTGAACCCAAACTCTCTTCACCTTTGTCACAATTGTATTTGGAGATACAAGAAAGCATCTCTATACCTAAAGGAAGGAAGATAGGACATTTCTTAAAATATTTACAGAGTTATTATCCTTCACAAGACAAAGCATCAGTTTCATTAACATTTACACATGCTCCTATGTATTCATTCACACGCTCTTACTCATAGGTTGTAATTTATAAATGATACCTCTTCACAAAGGAAGTTTCAGTGACTTGAGGTGTGCCTATATGAATGTCTGATGATGAGTCACACTATATACAAATGTCCTGCTCTATTTAAAAGCACTGAAGAGACTTAATTCAGTATACAACCCATCACACTGTGACTAATGATACTGTGCCAAAATTTTTGGTACTGAGATATTTATTAGTGTTATGTTTCTTTGCATTACTAAAAAGTTATTGAAGTAGCTAATGAAGTCAACATTTATACTGATGACTGCCTCTTTTTTTTAGCAAAACAAGCTATGTGGAAGAAATGTCATACGTTATAAAGATTTCAGTAGTAATGAATTTTGATACACAATATCTTTAAAAGATCTTAGAACTACTAAATTTTGAGTACCAATCCACAGACTTCACCAGACTTAAATTTTTCCCACAAAATGTGAATGAGAATGTCTTAAAATATTACCCTATAGTTTATTTGCAGATATCCCGATTTTGTTATTCCATAATCATTTATTTACTGAATAGAAATAGAGAATTACCCATGGTTCAAATATAAAGAAATACAAGCTGAGAGGTATGCATTTGGTTAAGTAAACATATGCAAAAAAGTGATTTTAAATTCCAGCAAAGTAATTTCAGTAGGTAATGCAGTATAATGCAGAGTATTCAGAGATGTCCCAAAGTGTCTCTATGTTAAATAAAGCCTTAGTATTGACATTTTTACATATATGATTAGGAGAGATTATCCTAGGAAATGATAAAAGGAACATGCATTTTCAAAGAAGAAATACGGACATTAAAAGTTTTATTTTCATTATGAAAAAATTCCATAATTTTACATCTTTATTCATTGAGCCACTTTTCATTTCACAGCCTCCTTAACTTTAAAAGGCACTTATCCAGTGAAATAAGAATACATCAAAGCATTTTAAGGTATTTTTAAAATGTGGCTTAATTTTACAGTAAAACCTGGATGAGGCTGATCTATGCACAATTTGAATTTACATGTTTTAGTAATTAATATATCCATGTGAATTTCACAGATAGTCACATACATAATGTATGTGTGCATTATATTTAAAGAGAAAGGAGAGAGGACATAATTTCTCAATGCTAAAAATGGATAGGGAGTCCAAAAGAGAAAGCAAACTTGAACACTACAAGAAGCTAGTATTTTTTCACTTATTGCATAATATCTTTCTGGAGTCTTTTCTTCATAACCAAGAAGTCCTGAGGGTTAAATCTGAATTTTCTGAAGGACTCATGAGGAAGCTTATGGAAGGAAGAAGATAGTAATCATAATTTTTCCTTTAAGGCTTATTGAATCACCCACATAATTTTCACCAAAGGTGACACATTTTCATATCCTATTACTCACATTATCTTCTGTTACCTATTACTTATAGTAACTGCAGCTTTTGTATTACTGATGTCTATGTATCTGTGTCAAGCTGATTAAAAAACTGTGGGTATAGTTTAGCATCTTCAACACAAGCTCTCTTTCCCTTCTGCCATTTCAGTAAGACATTTAGTAATGTTGCAATCTCTGAAGACAAAGGTTTATTTTGGGGGCTTCATGGTTTACATTTATATATGCTATAGAAAACTAAATAGAATTCGATTTTATTTTTCTTTCATCATCATTCATCGTGTCCTTTAACTTCTCCAAAAGATAAAATTGAGTGAGTCTGAAAGCCTCTGCTAGGGAGATGTAGGAGGAACACAATCACAGCAGAGTGAAAGGCTGCAGGAGCCAATCTTTGATCATACCACAGAACCTTATTCCCTAACACCCAAAATAAATAAGATATTTTAAAAGAACCATAATAATACAGTCTTTAACAAAAATTTTATGAAGATAGTTACATGGGTTAAATTTTAAAAACAATTTTGGTTTTGCATATATTTGGAAATTATTACATTTCAGCCATTGCTTCCTATATTTCACCTGTGTTCTTCTTGCAAAGATATTAGAAATATGTATATTTTAAAATAAGAAGTAGAGTCCTGGTCACCAAAGCTAAGGGATGAAACAAAGTATCAGTAGCTAAAAATCTTTCAGGAACAACTATAAAGGACATATGAACAAAACCAAAGGGGGTGGGATCAGGGAAGGGAGATGGGGATGGCTGGGGTGTGGGGGGGAAATGCAGACAGCTGTACTTGAACAACAATAAAAAATGAAAAGTTGTAAAAAAATAAAAATCTATAGTTCCTATTAATAAGAATTCTGAGAGAATAAAGAAAACATATTTATTTTAAAAATCATGCTTAAATTTAAGAATACAAATGAAAAAATAATTAAAAAATAACCAAAACCCTAGTATTCACAAAAGGAACATGCTTAAAAATTTACAACTTGTTGCTATGAATAGTTTTTGTAATGTCAAGTAATGTTAGACATTTAACAAGGATATGTTTATTTGAGAATATTCACAAATATTGCAATAGAAGTCTATATTTATCAAAACAAAACCAAAGCATGTGTATATATGCATATATATATAGCTAAATAACAGCATTCTAAATGTATCTTAATAAAAATTTTAGTTTATGAACTTCCATAATGACTATAAATACTTTCACTGTAGAAGTTATATTTAAAAATCATTTTTCCAGAAATCTAATAACTTAGACAAAAAAGGTAACTCAGTGTCCACTGTAAATGGGGCTGTAGTGAACTCTTTCTGCCATTTGTTCCAATTAAAAAAAAATCCCTTGGTGCCCAGTATTGAGGTTAAGCAGGTGAAAGGAAATGTAAAAGTAATCAGTGGCTACATTACCTAAAATTTCAGCCACCATGCTGATCAGAATGGTAATTTAGTGGATGAAACCTATATTAGAATCCGAGGTCTAAATAACATAAAAAGAAGTTAAATATTTAAGATTTTGCTTGAATTTCCTATTCCATGGTGCTCTAAGGTGTCTCTCTTTCATGTAATTATCTTCATCAGGCAGTTAAATGTTATCTACTAATTGGATCCCCTTCCTTTAGACAGACAGTGGATGAGGCAATTAAGACTAGCCAATTTTTGCCTTTTTGGTAGGGGTAGGAAAAGGGTTGCAGTTACTGATACTGACTTGCATACTTAATAAGCTGACATAGGTAAGAATATCAGCCAATAGATACATATTAAACACATAAAACGATCACTTATGAGGAAACCTTTTTAAAATTCCATGTAAAATAACTAGATCATATTAAATGTATAAGGCCACTGAAAGATATTGTCTAATAATAAATACAAATCTGAGTAACCATTTTAAAATGCAATTTCTCTTTTCCTGGGGAAGCTAGTAAGGACTACATAAATAAGAGAAAACAAATCAGGATGCAGAGATCTGAGGAGAAAATAAATTGGTTAATAGAAAGTTACCATTATTAAGTCATCATACAACTTAATCTCCTTTATATAAAAACTTAAGATAATAAATTTTAGTTTGGTAACAGAAAAATCATAAAATATTATATTGGATAATAAACTAATTAATTGATTTCCCTAGGCCAAAAGATTATAGTTTATATCAATACATGGTACTTCAAAGCCAGTTTCTACACATTTTCATACAACCCACAATGTTCAAGTAAAATAAAAGAAAAAAATTATGATCATCTTATAAACTACTCACTATATAAGGAAAAATTTGAAATAAAATATTACTATGAGTAACTAAAATCTATGATTCATTGTTTCCTTTTTCCCTTCTAAAAGAGACCAATTCACTCGCTCTTCTAGAATACCAATTTCTTAGAATTCTAACAGTTATTTTTAGGGTATTATCAAAACTACTTGTTAAGCAATATGGTAAACATCATGCTACTACAGTTAAATTCTGTGTATTTAATATAGCAACATCTTGTGTTTACCAGAATAAGATGTAAGGTGCATCAGAAATACTGCTATTTGAGGTCTCAGTTTTCAATATTTTTGGTATGAAGAATTGTAAGATAAATACTTTCTCCTTTGAGAAAGGAGAACAGAAGAAAGTAGGCAAGAATGAAAAAAAACTGAAGAGAAACAAGTAAGATGAAGATGTTAAAGGAAAAGGGAAGAAAATTAAGTTAGAAGAAAAATCTGAAAAACAAAGATGACAATTTAGTAAATTAAAAAGAGAGAGAAAGAGAGGGAGAGAGAGAGAGAGACGACAGCACCTCTGGGGTTAGCCAATATCATGCTATTGATTCCACTCAAAGGGCTACTCCTCCTGTTGAAGTCTAGGACTAGGGTAGCAGGGTGAGAGGGACGGAAAAAGAGAATTGGGCTTTAATGGGTCACCACACTCTCCATCCATTCTGATTATGTTGGCTTTCCCTTTAATCAATACTTTCTTGTTCTGGGGTTGAAGGAACAAGAAGGCGAGGAAAGAGTCAAAATGAGAATAAAGGAGACACCTTTGAGAATTATATAAATGAAGTTAGAATAACCCTTCCAGATGACACAACAGTCCTTTAATTTGTTCCTTCCAACACCCTCCACCCCATTCTCTCTGCCATCACCAGTTTAACACTTGCTAAACAATGTTCACTATTTGGGGGTTATGAGAATCACTAGCTTATAGCACTCATCTTCCATCTCTCACTAATCAATGCCCAACATCCTATTTGCTGTAGTCTATCTTCTTCTTAACTATCCCAACCTGGTTATTTTCCATTCCAGTAGCCTCTATAGCCACATCTATTAAACCATTTTTTTTTGAGAGAATGTAATCACCAGGTTCCAGAAGACCTTTCAAAATAATAAGAATATTTTAAAATATTTACACAAAATAAAATGAAATTTTTCCAAATGCTGAATTGAACCATCACATATCCCACTCTTTTCAACTGATATTCCTATGAAGAAAATATCTGTTTTTAAAGCTTTAGAACACACATCAAAAGAGAGGATTAACATGAAATTTAACAAATTTATTAGGAATATGCCCAAATAGATAAGTATAAATATTAAATAGTCTCATCAACTAAAAAGCATGTTAAAAGTGCATCATGAGGGCAGAGTTGCTGAGTCAAACTATGCCGAGGTATCTCCCAGAGAGAGGGATGTAGTGACAGATGAAGTGGAAAAAATCTTGGGAGATTCCAGCAGCCTTTGAGGAGTTGGATCTTCACTGGCAGGGAAGACATGCAATAGGACTCAGTCTGCTTTGCTTGGATGTTCATGATTTTTTCTTCTTCCTACCTGGCAGCCACAGTTTCTCAGCCACAGAAGTATGGTCATTTGAAAAGCTTAAAAGCCACTTACAATAAAAAATATAGCAACATGAAAAAGGACATAAAACTTCCAGTTTTATTTAAAATAAGAAAATATACTTTTTTTTTTAAAAAGCAAACTCAGAACACACACATCTAATTGTACATCTTGAAGATATACCATACTAGCAATCTCAAAAAATAGTACTTGAATTCATCTGTGATTCATTCAACTTTCTCAGACTCATACGGAAAAAATTCAAATTGCTTTTCTAGATATTTAAAAATAAGAATAGTTATCAGATTTTATTTTGTACATTGCTACCTATAACATAAAATTTTGAAATAACAGAAAATACTAACTACTCACTGGGCTAGTAACATTCAAAATAAAAGACTAAATATTACTCTTTTCATTATTGAGTCTACATTGTTATAGAATATTACTAACAATATCTCACTGTTTTGATCAATTACTGGATTAAAATATTAAGCTTGTATTTCAAATGCATTAAGCCATAGTTTAATGTAATTATTATAACATAACCAACCTGGTAATAAATGTAGGGATATAAGGGGTAATTGTAGACTACAAATAATTTATACTTGTTTCAACTAATTTATCTACCTATCAAATCTTTCACAGTAACAAAACCTGGGAAAATTCCATTTCACCACTTCTGTATACTGTGTAGTAAAACAATTAAAATCACTATACAGACCACAATGCACACTACAGCAAGGAAAAGAGGGCCGAGTAAGCTACATTTTATAAAATGCACCATTTTTGCACAAATATGCCTCTCACTTGAACACAAAGATCTGGCAATTGATCACAATATTAAGGAAGACTAGTGTCATGGAATTCAACATATTTTCCTGTCATAGACTGCATTTATTATTATCTAAAATCAATTTGTAGGTTCTAGTAGCAGTCTGTCAGGAAACCGGACTCCAATGGGCCCAACTATTTATTGTAGCAAGTAAAAGAAAGAAAAAAGGAGGTTGAAAGTTAATTTCTATTGAGCCACTACTGTGTGCCTGGCATTGTGATAAGCTTTTTACATATCATATTTATCTGAAGGAAAGGAGTGAAAAAGTTAAATTTCAACCCCATTTCTAATTTTAGTTCTACTGATCCTACCCCTGTTATGTAAATTCTAACTCCCTTTCCTCTTCTCTTATCTTTGGCCCTACTTAATCTCTCACTGAATCCTGAGATTTACTTACATGATTGTTAGAATTCTTCCCCTTTTGCTTGATAATTTTATCATTTGAGTTTGGGGAGGGAGTAAAAGGAAACTAAAGTAAGAGCATGAGCCTTAGACTCAGAGAGCTTGGTGTTGTAGGTTAAGTTAAATAATCACTCTAAGTCTCAATTTCCACATATACCTTCTTTGTAGGATCACTGTAAGGAATAAATGACATAAAATAAGTAAAGTACTTAACATTATGCTTGGCACACTATAAGAACTCAGCAAGTGTTGGCTATAATTATCATTATAAAAAAGTAAAATGATGCTTCTGTAGTTACCATAATCACTTAAAGCCATAAGTCAATTTCAGAGCAAAAACTGGAAGCAAGTTTCCCCACCATTATTCTGTGTAGTTTTCAATATTTTAGAATATTCCTGTGATGCAAAGATATATTTACACATTCTCACAGTATTTACATATCATCAATAGATATAGATTTATTAGCTCATTTGTAGCTTTTAAAGACTTTCATATTCATTTCATAAATATCAGAATCTTTGTTCCACAAAGAGTATCCTTTAAACAACTTATTTTTCATTAGAGACTAATTTCTATCCTCTTAGAATTGACCAACTGGAAATTGGTCCATCTATCCAACAGATGTCATGTTTGTTAAGGTCATGTTGGAGAAATAGAAGCAACTTGAACACTAGAAGAGGGAGAAACTGCCTGTCTAATGAAGCAGCTGCTTTATCCCACTATCCAAATCCTCATCTTAGGGGATAAGAAACTTTTAGTCAAGACAACCACTTTGTATAGTTTCTAGTGATGAGAACTTAATCATCATCAAAACTGTCATAGTGTGCAAAGACTTTTTCAATTACTAACATTCTGCATTAATTCCTATTAACCTTATACTCACGTGTTTAATTTTTTAATTTATATTAACTTTTATTCACTTAGATAATGAACTCATTGAAGAAATATCATAACTTTAATTATCAGTGTTCATCAGCCACCCCAAAATATCACAAACTTTTCAGTTTATTCAAAGCCAAAATTAAAATGACTTCTGCCTTAAGATCAGTAATCAGAGAAGGATCAGACTTTTCACACAAGTCTTCCAACCCCCCAAATTTGGGCTTTCTTTTTAAAACTTCATCTATGACTGGAACATGCAAAAGCAAATTTAGTTAAAGGTAAAACAGGAAATAATTACTCATGCTAAAAAATTAGCTCTAAAAATTTTTACCACAACAAAACCATTTTTTCCTCAAATGAAGATTATTATATTAATAATAAGATTACTTTACCTTCATTTTTTAAACAATATATTCTATTTGGGCAGAGATATGAGAACAAAGTGAATCAAGTGAGACAGAAAATAGTGTAAAATGAAAATCATGTGATGTTCACTTTCTAAATCTGAGATTAAGAAAAATAGCCTTTGAAAATCTAACATAGGCACAGAATGCTACTGTCATTCTTAGCCTAAAAAGGGATTCATGAGGTTCATAAAGCAAGAAAATTTTATGAACTTATTTAGTTCAGTGCAGTAGTTTTAAAACTAACACTGTAGTCCTCTTTTGGGAAATGAACAGCTAATTCAGCTACTAAATATTAATTTTTTTAAAAAAAATCAACATTCAAAATAAATCAATATACCAGATAATTTAATGAACAGATCAATCTTAAAGTAGATGAATGCTGTTAAAAAACATATCGACTAGGTAATTCAATAATTTATAAAATAAAACTTAAAAGTTATATCAAGAAAATGATACATTTGTATGCATCATGACTTTAATTTATATTCCAAATTATTATCTCAGTTCATGGGGTGCATAATGTTACCTTGTAGCTGTCCATATAGAAATGCATATCTAACCTCAGTCACCACCCAAATTCCTCATGTTCTTTTAAAACTATGCCTTACATTCCATCAAATAATTAAGAAGAATAGCTATTCAATTATTTTTTAAAAGGTTATTCAACTATTTTCTACACAAACAGGCATTTCATTTCATTGATTTTTTTCAAATTTTAGGAAATGTTTATATTAGTTCCTCCCACTGACTCAGAAGGTAATTATACATACCACAGTCTGATGATTAACTTGAATCACTTCATCACCAGCATGGATTTTTTTGCACCGATCTGCAGGTGACTAAATGTAACATAAAGGAAATGATAAAGAACATAAATTTTATCAATCATCTCCTCTCTCAGAAACACTATAATAAGCTCACCTCCTTAAATTAGATCAATGGTTTAATTATCATCTTCTGGGAATTAAGCTAACAAAAGATTACTAGCTTTTAATATACTGTTTGCATTCTATGTATAACTAATGATGGAAAGTAGAAATGCAAAACAATATGTAGATATTTATGTTACCAAAGACCAGTATGTTTCTGAGAGCATAAAGGGGGAATAATAATTGGTATTAGCCAGTACAAACTTTATACAGGCAACCCTAGTAGGCTTTACTGTGCAATGGTTCAAAAATGCAGTTCGAAACATTATCTTTTTAAACTTTGATCCTTTCTATTTAATGTAAATAATTCACACTAACTTTGGCAAGTAAATATTTTCAAGTATATGCTTATGATCAGCATTAGAACTCTGTCAACTGATGATTAAATCACTAATTTATTTCATTATTAATACCATTGATTCTGAATAACTTAGAAAACCAAGTTAAAAGTTACATTATGTAACACTTTCTATCTAAATGTCTAATTATAAGAACATCCCATTTCTTATGTTTCATACAGTGTAATAATATATTGGCAAACAAAACCACATGAAATAAAACTAAAATGCCTGCATTTCCACAAGAGGTAACAATTTCACCAGTTTCTTAAAATTCTCATAAGAGACTAAAAGCAAAGTAAACAAGCAAAAAACAACTTTGGTAAATTAATGTGACAACTTTATGAAGTCTTTAGAAAACTGAAATGAGATTTAAGATATAAATTTTATAATATTATAGGTATGGGTAATGAATTTAAAATACTATTTTTTATTTTCCTTTAGTGACTACTGATTATTGATCATACATATTACAATGTGTATGAACTCTTGAATGTACAGAAAATGTGTTTTAGTGAAAAATATACTCATGCACTCATGTGTGTTAATTTCTCTATCAAACACAACTATACATACTATAATATTTATTCATTAGTATCTACTGAAAGTTAATGAAGAATGATATGGTGATGGAATTGCAAAGTAAAATGCTACATTTGAGACCCTGGAATAGGATTTATTTTAAAAGTGATTTCTCATTCCTTTATTTTCTTATCCATTTCCAATTTCCAATTATTTCAAAAACAAAGAAGTCAAAACAATATTAACTGCAATTTCAACAAATTTTAAAATCCACAAAAATTATTTGCCATAGACTACAATTCAAGACAAGGTGATATCATAGGGAATTCCAGTTTGAAGCAGTAACACTGTACTGTTGAGAGGATAGTTCATCTAGGATATTAACCCAACCCTAAGAATGATGTCATAACAAGAAAAGATTGTATTTATTTTACAGCATCTTTAGGAGGTGGGTATATTTTAATGAATTAGACCAGTACCATATAACAATTCTAAAAAGTTTGTAAATCATTACTTTAACAGAGCTGTAACTATAGAGTCAGTCCTTGTGCTATTTGGCTCACAAGTGATGTTTTTAAAGGATAGTATGAAAAATAATATCTCATTGTGGTTTTAATTTGCGTCTCTCTAAAGGCTAGTGATGCTGAGCATCCTTTCATCTGTCTCTGGGGCCTCTGTATGTCCGCCTTGGAGAAGTGTCTGTTCAAGTCCTTCACCCATTTTTTAATTGGGTTATTTGTCTTCCTGGAGAAAATGGAGACAAGTGTACTTGAATAACAATAAAAAAAAAAAAAAAAAAGAAAAGAAACTGGCCCTGGTTGTGTAGCTCAGTAGATTGAACGCTGACTTGTGAACCAAAGGGGTTCATTTCCCAGCCAGGGCACATGCCTGGGTTGCAGGCCAGGTCTCCAGTAGGGGGCACATGAGAGGCAACCACACATTGATGTTTCTGTACCTCTTTTTTCCTCTGTCTACAAATAAATAAATAAAATCTTAAAAAAAAGAAACTGAGGGGAAATAAGTAGAAATATCAAGCCAATGGCTCTAGTCATGAATGTAAAAGAAAATGATAGTTGATACATAAAATTCAAAGAATCTGAAATGACTTTTTGCAGAGGTAAGTAAAAAAGGAACTAAGTCTTATAAATTATAGACTTCTAGTTTTAAAAGGGAACATAAAGATCATTTTGTCTAAACCCCATATTTTCCATATGAGAAAACCAGGAAACTAGGGCACAGCAAAGCAAAATAGCCACTTTAGTGAGTAGCTTTACTAAGACTCAACACAGATCTCCTAATGACAAATGACTGAGGCTACCAAAAATAGTAAAATATTTTGAAGAAAAAGGAATTAAGTGATGGACTATTAATATTTGGTTCATATCTGAACTACTAACAGAATCAATCTTTCTTTGATAACTTGTCCATTTATCAAATGTTACTGAGTAATTAATATGATCAAAGCATAGTGCTCAACTTTTTTTACACAACAGACAATATAGGAATGAAGTTCCTACCAATTCTTCAAGATACAGTTCAAAATCACAATTTCTGTGATTCCTTCTCTGATTTCACTTGGCAGTTTTACTATTCTTTCCTTTATCTATGCAAATTTCATAGCCTGTTTACACAGATAAATGCCTACTTGCACTCTGTGGAAGCAACAAGCTAATTTAACTTTTAAATTCTTTCAGTACCTAGCCCCGTGCCTGAAACATAGAAGATATGAACAAAGGTTTGTTAAAATGAGTGAATAAATAAATGAATGATCAGAAGGATATACAAGTATATGAGAATGATCAATCAATGAAAAGTTTATAGGGTACAGTATCTCACTGCATTTAAAACATTAAATAGTTCCCAAAAGGAATTTAAATGATATTCTTGATCTCACATACCTCTCATATTTAATGCCAAATGTGAAGTCACTATAGCAAGCCAACTATAACATAGTATTATGTGTTCACCATTCACAGAAACCAAGAGAAGTAGGGAGGGGAATCAATAAGTATTTAAAGTAATAGTAGAATTAGATGACAATGTTGATTTTTAAAAAGAAAATGCTAGTAAAAAGGTAAGATCAATAATAATTTAAGATTAACTAATTCCACCTCAGTCTTCTTCGAAAGAACACAGCAAAAACATGCACGTTGTCAGAATTTCTAAAAGAATAACATTCAAAGATCTGCACCTCGTTAAAAGAGTAGGAACAAAATCTGGGACAACCCAATGTAGGAATGATGATTTATTATACTATTCAAATCTATTATAATGATAGTATTAATGCCCACAATGACTTCACATTTCTGTAACTTTACAGCACAGTCGTTCACATTTATTAACTTGTGTGATTTTTCACAACAACCTAGTGAGGTATGTAGTGCAGATGGTTTATCTCCAATTTATAGATTAGGAAACTAAATTAATGAGAGGGTAAGTGACTTGCCAAAAATTACACTGTTATTAAGCTGCAGAACTGCTTGTAGGACTGGGGCCCAGGGACTCACTCTGACCTACTGCTTGCAGTGGTTCTCACAGGCTGCTCTCCAGAGTTTTTGATTCAGTAGGTATGGGGTGGGACCTGAGAATCTGCATCTCTAACAAATTCCCAAGAGAAGCTGATCCTGCTGGTACAGGGAGGTCCTCACTGAAAACCACTGAGTTATACCAGGCTGCCTCCACTAAATTAAGCTGAATTATACAGAAAGTATTCAGAAAGCATGACTTATCTGATGTTTCTTTCTTATGTGAGCTAAGTTTCTTAGCATAAATAAACTATTTGACAGATGGAAGTGGATTATTTTAGATGTCACAATAACTTGTCATGAACCAGAAAATACTTAACAAAGACAAATCTCTGCCTGCAAACAGAAAACATCTGATTTACTTGAAGTAAATTGCTATTCTAAACTAAATAAACTGATAGAAATTCTCCTAAACCAGCAGTTACTAACTTAATATATTTCCAGTTTTATCTCCTAATTAGTTCATACTCTCAGAAGTCAACTGTAATTATGTGAGATATATAAGGTTGTTTAACAGTAAAAGAAAAAAACCCCAAATTTGAAATGTTACAATACTTACATTTTCTGTAGTTCCAGTAATTACGTGGAGGCCATCATATGTTGATTTAATATACATACCCTAAGAAAAAGACAGCATCAGAAAAAAAAGTGAAGCAACTAGAATATTTCCAGGCATATTTACAAAAAATTACTCTATCAAATTATTATGTGGTTAGATTTTTTAAATTTTATTTTTAAATTACAGTTTATATTCAATATTGTTTTGTATTAGTTTCACGGGTACACAATAGCAGTTAGACAATCATATACTTTGCAAAGTATTCCTTCCAATATTTCAAGTACCCACCTGACACCATACATAGTTATTACAATAGTGTTGAACCCTATCAAATGAAAATTGCTACATTCCCCAGGAATGAGTCTATGATTCAATAATGCCATCTTTAAACTGGTAAGAAATTCTTATCTGAATGTGCTGGGTTCTAATGTTTGCCTGAAGAAGGCTGTACATGGCTTAATCAAATTAACTTCTTAGTAAGTGAACTGCCTGTAAAACTTGTAAAATGCAGCTTCATGATGCAATACCCTGAAGAAAGAACACACCTCATCTCTCAAAATCCACACTACAGGTTCTGTGGCAAAATAAAAATTACAATGAAAAATTCAAACGCTGGTATGCAGTTAGCTTATTATACTTGATACATATTATCCAATGATAAGTAGGCTTCTACAGAGCCACTTCAACTACAACTAACTAGATACAGAAGAGTGATAAAATACTGTTAATGTAAACTGTTTTTCTCCTGGTCTTTTGTGGGATCCTGCATTTTCTGCCTTTATTTCTTATTGATGAAATTTTAATAATTATATACAATCATCTCTATATCATTAATTAAAAGGTAATGTGTGGCAACACCCCCTCCCAATAAAGAGGATGAGATTCCATTTTCCATTTAAATAAAGCCATTTTAGAAAAACTTCATTGAAATGTAAAGATTAGCCAGAAATCCTGAAACTGAAGCTGTTAGAGCAAACAAAACCTTTAAATTATGGATACTGATAGGACTCAAATGAGCTTTACCTATAAAAGTGCTTTGCATTTAAAAATATTTATTTGAAAAATAAAAAATAGTAATTTTAATAAATTTGAAGTCTGAAATATAAGGCACTTAACATAACCAACAACATCATTTCAGAAAAAGCATACATTTAAGCACTTATGTTAGAAAGTTACTATAATGTTAATTTCCCATACCCTTATGTTAGTTATACATTTAGATACTGGAATATACATGTACTTTCATTGAAAATAAGGAAAAAAATATAAACAAAAAGCAGTAAAGTTCATGGTATGGCATTATTAAGAAGTCATCATGTAGGTTTTAATTCTGAAAAGTCATTTCAATAATGTCATTGTGTCTAAAATGTTGGTATCAGTCCCCAAAATGGCTAAGCCTGGATCTCTAATGTGAAACAAAATGAATGTAATTTTAAAAGATGTTTACTTACCTGTGATCTTAAGTTCCTTAAATGGAAGTTCATCACTATGTAAATTACTAACCTCAACACAAGTGCAAATAGAAATTAATTAAGAAATTAGCTAGTAGTCTTTGGCTATGACCATATGGTAATATTCGAGCTTACACTGGTGACAAGTGTAAAACATACCTTTGAAGTTGATATTTATTCCAGTATTTACTGGAAGGTAAATATAATGGTGCTATTATAGAACTCAGAAAAAGACAAGATTCTTGAAATCATTCCCCCTCACCACCCCCAGGAATTAACAAAATGACATGATATTAGTAAAGGATCTTAAAGTATATTTGTACTAGCTAAACACTGAATTTTGTTTTAGTTTTGTACATAGAATGATTGTGAGAAGATAAAGTGGAAAAGGACAGTGAAAAAACAATATACATTGCTTGGACATACAAAACAATCATCACTCATTATTTGTCACCATCATCACTAATATCTACTGGTTATAACATGGCAGGGACTGTTTTAAATGTTTTACATTTAAAATAGAAACTATCATTACTTCTGTTTTATTTTATTTTTTATTTTTTTAAATTTTAAATTTTTTTATTTTAGATTATTCAGTACAGTTTCTATCTTTTATTCCCATTCCATCCCACCCACCCATCCCTCCCCTCCTCCCTTCCATTTCCAAGCCCCCTAGTTTTGTCCATGTGTCCTCTATATTTGTTCCTGTAAACCCTTCCCTTCTCCCCTAAAATTCCCTCCCCTCTCCCCTCTGGTCACTGACATCCCATCCTCCATTTCAGTGTCCTTTGTTATATTTTACTTGTTTCTTTGTTTTGTTGTTTAGGTTCCTGCTAAAGGCGAGATCATAATGGTATTTGTCTTTCACTGCCTGGCTTATTTCGCTTAGCATACTTCCATTTTAGAGATAAGGAAACAGGTAAAGAAAGGCTTGCGAGTCTGCCCAAGGTGGTATAGCCAGTTTTCAAGCCCAGGCAGTCTGACTCCAGACCATAATCTCAACACTAGGATCTTGATTTATTGATTTATTAACAGGAGAGTTGTATACCTTCACTTATCAGAATATTTGGCAACTATAGATATTAAAGTCAAATGTTCACTGTTTAACATACATTTGAAAATACTAAGAACTCTAGCACACACGTACTATGTGCAGTGCATTTATAAATATAGAGTAACTGGATTTAATATTTTACAAATTTACTTTAATCACCTATCTCTTTTGACAACTGTAAGCCAAAGTTGATTATATTTCCCTCACAATTCTTTCAACGCTGTGCATTACTGATTACGGATTAAGGAGTTTGACAAGAGCTCTAAATAATCTCATAAATGATTAGATCGTAAAGTCTAGTTTCCTAAGAGAAATGTTTAGAAAAGACATTATAGTTATTGGGCTAATAAAAACTTATGGATATAATCTAGCTATGACTCTGGAGATAAAATCTGGGTGTAATTATTGCATAGACCAGGAACTTTAAAAATGGCAATTGTAAGCTAAAGCAAGTATGTATTAGTTATAGGAAGAGGATCTCATCATTATTTATACATAATTAAATGGTATATAATTTATATTAAAGCTACTTTTTCAAATGGTTGAAAAATGTTTAAATGCTTAAATAAAGAAGAATCTAGCTATGCATGCAGAATTCAATTCTAGCAACCTCACAGTTATGAGCAGTAGCATAGAAATAAAGCACATTTTAATTTTTTATTACAATTTTTTATTGTTGTTCAAGTACAGTTGTCTCCATTTTCCCCCACCACATCCCCCCACCCCAGTCATCCCCAATTCCCACCCTTGATCCTACCCCCATTTGGTTTTATCCATGTGTCCTTTATACATGTTCCTGAAAACATTTTTTAAACGCACAAAGAATGAATATATTTTCTTTTATGTAATATTTTCACTTTTAAGTTCAATAAATCATTTTCTGCAACTGCTTTTCTTAATAGGGGGTATAAATGGTGATGGATGAAGACTTGACGTGGGGTGGTGAACACACAATATAGTGTACAGGTAATGTGTTGGAGGACTGTGCTCCTGAAACCTACATAATTTTGTTAACTAGTGTTACTCCAATAAATTTAATAAAGAAGAAAAAATAACAAAACTAACTTATTCATCCTTTTGATCTTCCTCTGGTAGTACTAATGAGAAAAAAGGCCAAAAGTCAGGGACCAAAAGAAAGAGAAGAAACAAGTTACTTGGATGACCTTTGAACTAATCAACTTCTCAGTAATGAAGAGTCCACAGAAGTACATCTGATCACTTGTTCACCTCTTAGAAAGGGTCAAATAGCAAGAGGACATATACATATCATTCAAATGGCTCTTTTTCTGCCAGTGAGACAAATTTGGGTTTCCATTTCATCAAAACATTCATTCTTCCCTTTTTTCTAACACCAATTAATTAATTCTGGAGCTGACTTGAACAGCTCCTTCTCTCCAGCTCAGCTTGTCAAAATGATGTTTGCCTTACTGTCTCTGAATGTTGGTTAACCAATAAAAGCCAAAGAAACCTCACAGTCAAGTTAATGAAATAAGGCATATTTGGAGATGGTCCAAGTACCTAAAATAGCAAAAGACCTCTCTGAGGCTAAGAGACTTCCCCAGGGATGCCCACTGCCCTCAGCCCTTTATTCTCTTTTCAACTCATCTCTTGGCTCTGATCTAGTTAGATATGTTTAGCTCTCATTTTCTGTCTTTAATTTTCTGCTAATTGTTGTTGCTTAAAAGCATTTTAGAAACTAGGTTCATATTTTTAATCATAATTAAGCATATTTCTCACCATTCCTTATAATGCTCAGGACTCTCAAATCTAACAAATCCTAGGAGATTTGACTAATTAGGTAGAAAGCTGATGAACAATTAATAAGTTTATCAGTGGAAGAACAAAGCAGCTACCTTTTGCCTGTAAGAGATGCTCTGTTTTGAAACTGGCAGAAGACCTTCTGCAGATGTTTTGAAGCTAATTAAACTTCATTAAAGCTTGGTATTTTCCCACCTCTTTCCATTTCTTTCCTTCATTTACCATTTTATACAACTCCTATGGCTAAGCACAAGCTAAATGTTACCCAAATCCTCAAATCTATTCAAATGTGACTGAGTAAACTTAATTAAAAGTTGTCTAATTTTAAAAATGATACCTTGTATAAATCATGTAAAATTTCTATTTAGTCATCTTCCCTTTAACATAAACCACACGAAATAGTTTTGTGTTAACTCTTTTATGAATATTCAAAATTTAAATTTTTTTCTTTTCTCCCTTCTGAAACATCTTCCCAGTGAAGTGCTGCTGACTGTCCTTTTAAAAAAAACCTCGTTAGATAGGTCCAGTTTTAAAGCCATTCTGCTAAACTTCTCACACCCCCATTAAGCAATTCCAAATTTAAATGTGGGATAATGGAACAAGCTTTGTTCAGATGAACTTCATTTAAATTTACTTGGACTTAAACCCTGCCTCTATTATATATGACCTATGTGTGATACAGGGCAAAGTGGTAAAGATCTGTGATTCAATTTTATCATTTGTAAAGATGACAAAATTAATACCTACTCTATAGAATTGTGAGGAAAACAACTGGCAAATGGCAAGCATTCATTTATCCTCTTTTCTTTTCTAGCTCTTTTCCAGATGAACTGAATCTGCTTCTTGGCATTTTATATTTATGATTATTCCAAACAGCAGACCCAGGTCTACCTCTTTTAAATTAGAGAAATAAAAAGCTATAACTTCATTTTAAAAATCAGTATTTCATAAAGTTCATTAATTAGCATTGTGTTAACTCACTTCACATAGCAATTCCCCCTCCACCACGATTTCAGTACAAATTAGAGGGAGAAAACCAGGCTTTGTTCTCAGATCAATACCATCCTTAAAACTGCAGACTCAGAATTAGAGAGAGCATTGAAGATGATCTAGTCCACCCTTCCTGCTCCCAAAGGTCTAAAGATGAATAGAGAAAGGCCAAGGAAGTCAAATTTACTACCCCAACCTCCCCCAGGTCACACTCACAACAGTATTTATTTAAGTGATTTGTATCCAGGTGTCCTGATTCCTACTCTACTATAACATAGTAATTAGTTCATAATTTCCCACTCTATAAATCATGCTTAAAGAGGTTCCTTTCCTTCATAACAACTGAAAGGGGAGATGTAGAAAGGAAAATCTTTAATACTACAGGTTGAAAGATGTTTTAAAAGACATCTAAAAGACATTAAAATGGGCTAAAAGGAATAGTAAGAATTAAAAATCATAAACATTAAAGTAAGTATGTAAATGTTATACATAAACTCTTAAAATTCATCAATGTTATATATAACACATGGTTTGCAATGATGACATGCTTGCTCACTATGTCTGATATGCTGATTTCTGTCTTCTCAGGACGATACCAATAAAAACGACAAAAGCCTGAGGAACTATGGTTACCTGAAAGTAATTTTCCAAATACTAGAAGAAAAGTCGCTCTATAGAACACATGGCTTCAAACTGAAAAATCACTGGTGGCCAACGAAGGGTTTGGCTAATGAAGAGTAAAAAGTCCAGCCATTGTTAATATAACAAGAACAGTTTGTGTGACATCGAGGTAACCTGGCAGCCAAGGAGAGTGGACTGGAATGTGCATGCATGAACAATGAGGACTTCACTGTACTAGTCAGGGGGGCAGTAGATGGTCTTGAGTGAACATGTGTACTGTGTGGCAGTGGCATTCAAAATGACTGAGTGAGCAGAGCAGTGGATCTGCATCAAATTTTGAGTGAAGCTTGAACATTCTTCTGTGGAAACTATTCAGATGATTCAGAAGGCCACAGCTATGGGCAACTAGTGAGTAGCTGCTTCATCATGACAACATGCCTGCTAATCCATCACATTCATACAGAGTTTTTTGGCAAAACATCAAATCACCCAGGTGACTCAGACCCCTGCAGCTCAGATTTGGCACCATGTGACTTCTGGTTTTTCCCAAACGAAAATCACCTTTGAAAGGGAAGAGATATCAGACCATCAATGAGATTCAGGAAAATCTCATCAGGCAGCTGATGGTGAGTGGGAGAACTGTGTGAGGTCCCAAGGTGCCTACTTTGAAGGGAGTGGAGGCATCATTGTCCTATGTACAATGTTTCTTGCATCTTGTATCTTCTTCAATAAATGCCTCTAATTGTCACATTACATGGCTGGATACCTTCTGGACAGGCCTCATATATTTAATTGAAGAAAAGAGACCACATAAAAACTTAAACCTGCCTAGAGATCTTTAATAACATATAATCTGAATTCAATTATTGATGCCAATTTCTAAGATTTCTTTAAATTTTTTTTTATTGTTGTTCAAGTACATTTGTCTCCATTTTCACCCCTCCAAGGTCCCCGGCCCCTCCTATCCCTGCCTCCTGCCCTCAAACCTACCCCCTTTGGCTTTGTCCATGTGCCCTTTATACACGTTCCTTGATGGTCCTTCCCTTATTTCCCCCCATTATCCCCTTCTACCTCCCCTCTGGTCACTGTCAGTTTGCTCTTTATTTCCATGTCTCTGGTTCTGTTTTGCTTGCTTGTTTGTTTTGTTGATTAGGTTCCACTTATAGGTAAGATCATATGGTATTTGTCTTTCACCGCCTGGCTTATTTCACTCCTATTTTCTAAAATATCATTAATTGCAACCTTAGAAAACTGATCTACAAGGAGAAATTAGAAATTCTGTAGCACCAACCTAACATGCAGTAGTTGTGTAAGATGTTCTCCAGCTAATTTCTTGCTTTTCATAAATCTGTCTTAAAACTGACAGCAGACCTTTTGTAGGTGTCATTTGTTTCTCCCTCATTAATATTGATTTTATATGCATTCTTTCTATAGGCTTAACAAAGAGACATTCTCCCTTGGGTTACATTTGGAAGCAATACAATTTTTAATAAGCTGAAGAAAATATAGAAGATGATTACCTTTATTATACATAATTAAAAAGTACACCTCATGGATGTCAGCCTAGTTTTTGTAAGATCCACCAGCTTACTCACCTTTATAGGAAATGGTGGATGTCAGTTATAAAGAACATCACATTTGTTTACTTTAACTACCCTAAGGGAAGGGAGACCTACTAAAACCAGAACAAACCAAAGCAAAATAAACAAAACACCCACTCTCATGGGTGTTCTTATAAAACTTTTAACTTAAACTTCCTTTAAACCTAAGGAACTTTTGCAGGAGGTGAAAGAATGCAATAAAAGCTAAATTGTTAAGAAAGTAAACAGGGTAATTGAGAAATCACCATGTTTAATTATCTTTCATTTTCATTTATCTTCTCATGATAAAATCCCACTACCTTAGCTCCTTTAGAAAAAGTACCAAAATGTTCAAAGTTTGTTAAAATTCATGGATTCCCAATTTCAGAGGCTGCTTTGCCCACAACTTTGGCTATCTGCTGATGGATGGTGACTTTGATAAGCATGGTATATCTTACCAGCCCTTCACTTGGTTTGATGTTTGCCAGCTGAATCACTTCCAGGTGGGCTGACTGTGAAACCAGAGGATCTGATGACAGGGATATGATGTGGTCACAGACTCCAGAAAGAGTTTTACACTGAAAGCAAAAGTAAAAAAGAAAAAATTATGATAAATAAATGTAAGTAACATAAAAATCATATTTAGTTACAACTTTTTTTACAAGGAAAAACAAAAGAAACTGTAGCAGTAGTTGGTATTTTATTCTATAAAATCTATATTAAAAAGGTATTCAGGTGAAAAATTATTCATGCACACAACACACCTATATTCTAAATTATGGATACAAGAACTAGATATGAAATATTCAAGAAAGGTATGGGTATGTGCTAGTTCCATTATTTGGTTCATCAGACCTAAAATAAAATGATTTTTCTAAACAATCTCAGAATTTCTTGATAACAACCATTGGACTGAATTGAATTCAATAATTTAAAAAACTTGCTTCTACTTCATGGTCAGAATACTTAAAAAAATTCAGCCAAGGTCCAGGGAAGATGAGTCTCCCAAATATACTTCACGAACTCCTACTTATTCATCTAGACTTGCCTGCTCAAGGTGATCTTTATATAAAGTTTTCCACCTCCTCCAGGCAAAGTTTGGCACTCCCTCAATCCTGCATTCTCAGCATTCTATGAACAGTCTAAAATTCTATGATAACTGCATTCTGAAGCCCTGTTGAAGCAGGGACTGTGTCCTACTCATCTCTGACTTTTTGTCCACCTCCCATGTACTACCCACACTAGGTAGACAACTCCTAGAACATATGGACATGAGTTGAATAAACTGAAGAGCAAATGAGCTTTAACAATGAGTAGAGTGGCTTGACTGAGGAAAGAAAGCTAGGGCTTTAGTTAAACCAAATCTATTCATACTGATATAGAACAAAAGATTTAAAACAGGGTATATCTGTAATAGTATGATCAAGACTTAGACATCTAAATTCATGAAAAAGTGGAACATGAGAGGAGAAATCTTGGAATATAGTCCTAAAATATGCTGGTCCTTGGATATTTCATAGACACTCACTCATTGTACTTAAAGAAGCCTGGTGTTGCCCTGGCCGCGTGACTTAGTTGGCTGGAGTGTACCTTGTATACCAAAAGGTTGCGAATTTAATCCCTCATTAGGGCACATACCTAGGTTGCAGGTTCCATCCCTAGTTTGGACACTTACAACCGATTGATGTTTCTCTCTCATATTGATGCTTTTCTCTATCTCTCTTTTTCTCCCCCTCCCTCCCTCCTCTCTCTCTCTAAAATCAATAAACATACTCCCAGGTGAGGATAAAGAAAAAGCCTGGTGTCCATCATCTGAGGGTTGTTTGCTTTTTTTTTTTTTTTTTTGCCCTACTGTAGGAGGAGGTATTCTTTTGTAGCAATTAAGGTGTTATCTTCTATCCACCTCCAGCATGTACATTTATTCTGTGACTACTGCATTACCTTATTTCAAGGGAGACAATTTATTCTGCCTGGTCAGGGTAAGGACTCTCTTTTTTATTTACTGCATTCTGCACTTGGCTCATGGTCTCAGTCTCTTCAGGGTTTATCTCTGTCACATGACAAAGACTGCAAGGCTAAATTTTTCTCCTTGTTTGCACTCCTGCTTTTGCATCTGCCTCTCAAGGCTGCATTTTTATTGTGGATATCCATCTCTAAAGACAGACATCAACTGACACAGTGGCAATCCCCATGAAAAGAACCTGGGCTTTGTATGAAGACAGGTGTGGGCAATCACCACACTGCCAGTGACTCGCTGTGTGGCCATGACCAAGTTATTTTATATCCTTGAGGCTCAGTTTCCTCATGCAGAAAATGGGGTAATAAAAATTATTTTCTATGGCTTATATGACAAATGAGGATAATTTATTTAAAAAGGAGTCTGAGGAATTCCAGCCAAGATGGAGGCATAGGTAGATACACTGTGCCTCCTCACACAACCAAAAGAAAAACAACAAATTTAAAAACAAAAAACAGCCAGAATTGCCAGAAAATAAAACTGTATGGAGGTCCAACAACCAAGAAGTTAAAGAAACATTCATCCAGACCGGTAGGAGGGGTGGAGACAGACAGCTAGGGCAGAGAGGACGTGCGGCAAGGTGGCTGGGGGACCCGGTGGGCGAGGCAGCAGATGGCAGATGAGGCGAGGCGGTGGCTGGCAGACCGGGTGGTCCCACATTTGCATGTGGATAAACAGGGCAGAAAAACTGGGGAGCAAGACAGACCATGCAACCCAGGGTTCCAGTGCAGGAAGATAAAGCCTCAAAACTTCTGATTGAAAACACCTATGGGGGTTGAGGCAGCAGTGGGAGAAACTCTGAGCCTCACAGGAGAGTTCATTGGAGAGACCCACAGGGTCCTAGAATGTACACAAACCCACCCACCCTGGAATCAGCACCAGAAAGGCCCAATTTGCTTGTGGGTAGTGGAGGAGGTGACTGAAAGCTGGAAGAGAGCTGAACAAATGGCATTGTTCCCTCTTGGACCCCTCCTCCACATACAGCACCACAACACAGAGACATGGGTTGCCTTGCCCCGGCGAATACCTAAGGTTCCACCTCTTACTAGTAATAGGTGCACCAAGACAAAAAAGTTGACCCAAATGAAAGAACAGATCAAACCTCCAGAGAAAATACAACTAAGCGATGAAGAGATAGCCAACCTATCAGATGCAGGGTTCAAAACACTGGTAATCAGGATGCTCACAGAAATGATTGAGTATAGTCAGAAAATAGAGGAGGAAGTGAAGGCTATGAAAAGTGAAATAAAGGAAAATGTATAGGGAACCAACAGTGACAGGAAGGAAACTGGGACTCAAATCAATGGTTTGGACCAGAAGGAAGAAATAAACATTCAACTTGAACAGAATGAAGAAACAAGAATTCAAAAAAAATGAGGACAGGCTTAGGAACCTCCAGGGCAACTGTAAACATTTCCATATCCAAATCATAGGGGTGCCAGAAGGAGAAGAGGAAGAGCAAGTAATTGGAAACTTATTTAAAAAAATAATGAAGGAGAATTTCCCCAATCTAGCAAAGGAAATAGACTTCCAGGAAGACCAGGAAGCCCTGAGAGTACCAAAGAAGTTGGACCCAAGGAAGCACACACCAAGGCACATCATCATTAAGTTATCCAAGATTAAAGATAAGGAGAGAATTTTAAAAGCAGCAAGAGAAAAGGAGATGGTTACCTACAAAGGAGCTCCCATAAGGCTATCAGCTGATTTCTCAAAATAAACCTTACAGGCCAGAAAGGGCCGGAAAAAAGTATTTGAAGTCATAAAAGGCAAGGACCTCCATCCAAGATTGCTCTATCCAGCAAAGCTATCATTTGGAAAGGAAGGGCAGATAAAGTGATTCCTAGACAAGGTCAAGTTAAAGGAATTCATCATACCCAACCCCTTATTACATGAAATGTTAAAGGGACTTATCTAAGAAAAAGAAGAAGATCAAAAATATGAACAGTAAAATGACAACAAACTCACAACTATCCACAACTGAACCTAAAAAAACAAAACAAAACTAAGCAAACAACTAGAACAGGAACAGAATCACAGAAATGGAGACCACGTGGAAGATTATCAGCAGGGAGGGAGAGGGGTGGAATGGGGGAAAAGGTACAGGGAATAAGAGGCATAAATGGTAGGTAGAAAATAGACAGGGGGTGGTTAAGAATAGTATGGGAAATGGAGAAGCCAAGGAACTTATATGTATGACCCATGGACATGAACTAAGGCGGGGGGGGTGGGCAGGGAATGCTGGTGGGAGGGGTGGTGCAGGGCAGAGGGGAAAAGGGGGGAGAAAAATGGGACAACTGTAATAGCATAATCAATAAAATATATTAAAAAATAAAATAAAATGAAATAAAAGGAGTCTTATATGGCTCATATGAAAAGACACTAATAACTGTTTATTCTCTGCCTATTGTTTTCTCTACCTTCCAAAAAATCAATTGTCATTTCTGGAATGAATTATGTCATTATTCTTAACTTCACAACTTTGTTGATCATCTTACAATGACCAGCAATCACATTGCATGGTCGTCATGATGGCAAGTTCACAGCTCTTTTTCTCTTTCTCATGTTCAAGTCTCAGTACTCTCAGATACAAATTACCCTGAAGAGTTAACCAAAGTGCCAACAAGAACACCCACTTCTCCCACCCAAACAAGGGAGCCTCCAGGGCCAGCTTCATGAGGGTGTGACCTGTGCAGTAGCACAAGGTCTTGCACTTCAGTACTGTGCTATGCTGTTGCCATCTTGGAATTCTTGTTTTTGAACAAGGGTCTGGATGTTTTCATTTTGCACTGGGTCTCATATATTATGTAGCTCATCCTGGGATCCCAGTCTTGGTGTCCCATTTTTTTTTAACTCCTCTTGAAAATATTCATTAGCAGCCACGGGAAAAAGGACAGAATGGCACCACTTTACATATAAAAATTGGCTACAGTTCAAATTGCTGCTCTTTGACAGGAAGACAAACACATTTGGGCAGATTTAAATCTTTTAACTATTCGTTTCCTCCCATATGTGGTTACATCTTCATTCTTGTTTTCTGTTTATCTCAAGGGGGGAGATAACATCAATTCTGAAGGGTTTCTATATAAGGATACTTGGATTGCGTAATAATCTGAGGTTTACTAAATTTGTATGCTCTAAAGGACCCTTTCTGGTTTCTACAAATTGAAGCATTATTTCAAGAGTCCAATGTATCAATCAATAGGAAGGTAATGGAGGTATATAAATGGTTTAACATGTGTGCATGACAGGGCCTCATATGACACACTGGTGATGAGCAATAGTAGCTCTCTTATTCACACACTAGAAGCACTTAGAAATGGGGTAGAAGGAAAAAAGGCAGAAATAATAGACTGTAGACATTTTTACAAAAAAGAAAATACCACTTAAATCCATTGTGTTTAGTTGCAAATCATTTTTTCAGATTCCTTTCCTTGAGTAATTCTGTTTGCCAAATACCGGTTATGTGCTAGGTCTGCTGGGAATACAAAAGATGTGTCAAACATTGACTTTACCAGCAAAGCTATCAGAATTTACTAGATTAATGATCTTGGAAAATAATAATGGAAAGACTTAGGAAAGAAATTCCACTAGAACCTTACTGCCTATTTTAGAGATCAAGCACTGGAATCTTTTATATCGCAGCATTTGGCAAATGACTAAATAAGCCAGTTTCAAGGGGTACAAAATGGCCTGGCTTTATATGCTAATTCTACACTTATTACTGTAGTATGCATCAAGCCACTGCAGAGAACCACGTTAAAAAGAGGGTAAAGGAGGGATAAATGGTGATGGAAAGAGATTTGACGTGGGGTGGTGAACACACAATACAAAATACAGATGATGTGTTTAGAACTGTGCACCTGAAACCTATATAATTTTATTAACCAATGTCACCCTAATAAATTCAATAAAAAGACTACAATGGCAAAGTTCCAGGGATGTTATTTATCATGTTCTTATAAAAAATAAATTTGTTCATTCAGTGAAGCCATGTGATATTATGTTATTATTTTAAAAGAAAGTATTCTCTATTGCTACTTAATAGTGTATTCTAGAAAAAGAAAATTAACTCTAACAAGGAAAATATATTTTTTATTATTGTAAGTTAACATCAGTACTATAGAGCACCTACCATGTATATGGCACAATGCTAAATACTTCATATTCATCATCTCATTTATCCTTATAACAACTTCCTGAAGTAAATATTATAGCTAGTTTAGCAGATGAGAAAGCAAGGCAAAAAAAAAAAAAAAAAAAAAACAGAGCAAGGTCATTGCCTTGGTAGAAGTAGGACTTGAATTCTTAACCATTGTGCTTACCATCTTTTATTTTGATCCTTAAATCTCAACTTGTTGCTGATGAATTTCATTTTTATTGTTATATATTTATGTCTGTGTTAAATGGGTATTATATAACACATTTAAATCACATAGTGTAATGGAATATAAGGTGAGCCTACAAACATTTTGCTTTAGAATGCAGTTTAGATAAGGAGTAGTAGAACTGAGACTGTGAAGGACATTCTGCAGAACCTTAAAGCAATTTTAGCAGCAAAAGGATCACTCTATTCTAGATAGAAGATGACTAGTAACCGCTGGTATAAAGGGGATTCTTCTGCTATTGTTGCAATATTTATACCAAAAGATTTTACATTTTATTTATCTTTAGTTCTAACAACAGAAGAAAAATTTGAATCTAAAATTAAAGCCTAGTAAATAATATGCCTTTAGAAATGCTAAAGGGAACATAAAAGGGCAATGGATATCATAAATGATCCTCTGGATTCTGCTATAATCTAAGATGGCAAAAAAAGAATTAGTGACTGAATAGAAGTTACAGATAGGGTTAGCTCTGACTATTAAGAACCTTTTAAAACAGAAGTGTGTCATGGGTTGGGTTTAGTGGCATTATGATTTTCCCCATTTGTTATATTAATTTAAAATAAAAAGTAATATAATTAATATAGCATATTCTCAGAATGAAATGGAAAGTTTTCATATTCCATTCTATATATAGACATTATATTTTATGTCTGTTTGCATATGTGTGCATGGTTGGTTCACCCAAATATAAAAGTTCTAAAGGGGAAAATGATCTGAGCATAGCATGTTTAGTATAAAATAAATAATGATTTTGAAACAGTTGTAAAAGCAACATTTAGTCACTATGGAGATTAAGACAAACAGCAACCCTACATTAATATATTAACCAATAACAACAGATAGCATCCTTTCATTATCTCTGAACAGCATTCTTTCATTATCACTGAATTTATCAGACATTACTTTTTACTTTTTAAATTAATATGTGAATTTCAACTATTATATTTTTTAAAAATAGTATTCAGTATTATAAGTAATACAACTTTGTTCTAATTTAAGATATTTGCATTGTATTTGGTGAAAAATACTTTGTATTTTATAAAATATTACATATTTATTCTAATATTAAATAGTAAGAACTCTAAGTGATATAAGCCTCATTTAGAAATATAGTATTCTTAGTATCTTAGTACTTGCCAGATCTCTGTGGATGTAGCAATACTATACCTTTGATTATGATGGTTCACTATTTAAACTGGTAGTCCAAAATATTATTCTATATACATGTCCCCCAACATGAGAAGAATTTCTTGCTCATATAAATAAAGAGAATTGATGAAGAAAAAAGTTTTAAACTTTAAAACTAATATAATAGAATCAAATTTCAATTTTAATCCAATGTGAAAATTGCATACAGAAAACATTGAGTTTTAAATAGCTTCAGAAAGCAACTGAAGTTGCAAATAAATAAAGATCATATGAATCTTGTTCCACCAAAGCCTAGAAAACTCTGAAATCCCTTTAGGTTTCAAAATCTGATGGTGAGGGGAAAAAAACACAACAAAACAATTAGCGAACTGAAAAAAAAACCACACCTCCACCATTCCCACGGCTGTCACTATCACCTCCGCCAGCAGCCACAGCCGCCACCACCACCACCACCACTTCATTAAGCCATTCATTCATTCAACACTCACAAAGTATCTGCTACACAATTTAAATGCCAACTATTATGTTCAAGGATTTCAAAACCTGGGAGAGTATTTCTGGTGGCACACTTGGCTTTGTCTTTGACATCACTGACATGAGGCATGTAGCCCTTGTGTACCTGATAATGGAAAAGAAGCAATAACACTTCAAAATAATCATTATCTAGGAATGATGAGGTCAGTACCGACCAGTGAGAAACCATGAGTCCCAAATGTGTACCTACATCTATGAGCAAGAAGTGAACCCTTGAAACTTGTAACTTACTTCCAACTGCTGCCCTTAGACATCTTGGTCTGATTTGAAGGTGGGACAAGTAGTTCACCCTTACTCTGATTTCTCAGAGGGAAACAGTCAGCTGGAAACCAGAACTAGATCTGGGAAAAATCTCCATTCTATTTGCTTGCTCTCTCAGAGGCAGGAAACAGAGTGAGGTAGGTTTGCAGTGAGTCCCCAGCCAGTCATATGAAAGGGGACTCATTAGAGGGCATGCTCCTTTCCAGGCTCAAGATTAACAAGGGTCTAGACATATCAGTGGCTCAACTAAAATGTAGGTTGTTAGGAAGATTATTTCATTTAACCTCAGGTTCAAATAGCAGGAGTGAAGCAGTTCATTATAATTGTATGAGCTTCTGGAAAATCTAGGCACTATATATACAGTTTATGGGCAAATAGGGAATGAAAAGTAGAGACCTGGGAGCAATGTCTTCCCTTATAGCTGAGAAATTCAAAGTTGCCATCTGTGCATTTATGGAGAAAAGAGCTGAACGCATTGTGTTGGTTATGAATTTGTTGGCTCTTACTGCCAAATACATCATTCAGGGCTTGCTCTGGGTTAATGGACAGGGCTCTTCAAGCCATTTCTATTTACAGTGAGCATAATGTTAAGTTTTTGTCAGTAGAGGGAGCTAGAGGGACATTGCAGGGGGAAGGAGGCCTCTTCTCCAGGTTCCCTTGTACTGCGTTTTGCTTTTTCTTGCTCCTGTTGAATGATGTACAGTGATGCATGTGTGTGGGGAATCCAGTGGTTCCCAGACCATGCAGTCCCTCAGTGACCTCGCAGCATCAGCCTGGGCTCACTGACCACCATCCTGTGAACCTCTCGGCCTCATACCCACAGCTTCATCCCACTTGTTCTGTGAGCCTGTCCACCAGCATCACTTGTCTGTATTCTAGAAGGTTGTTTCCTGCTTGCCTGGCAATTGTGGACCAGCTCTGACTTACACAAGCCAGTGAAGCTGCAACCCTACTGCTCCAGTGAGTTCTGACATCAGCCTAGGGGATAGTATCCTGCCTTAGGTACAGTCCTAGGGCATGCTTTACATTTGTATAGGTACTCCTCTATCATAGTTTAATAATTATTTAGATTAAACTTCCTTTGTTATTTCGTGATTTCTATCTTCAGATGAATTCAACTACTTTATTGAAGAAATCTTTACATTTACAGTGACTATAAGTGTGGTTTTAAAAAAGTCCATAGTGTGTTTGATTACATAAAGAATGGCCTCACAGTAACCAGAGGGGAGGTGGGAGGGGATAAGGGGGGGAAGGGATTTCAGGAACAACTATAAAGGACACACTGACAAAACCAGGGGCACGTGGAATCAGGGGAGGGGGGTGGGGATAGCTGGGGTACGGGGAAAATGCAGACAACTGCACTTGAACAACAATTTAAAAAAATAAATACGTAAAAAAGAATGGTCTGAGATGAAGACAGTCCTTCAATTAATATGAACACACTGTTTTCTACTGATTTTGTGAGTCAGTCACCAAAGAATTATGGCATTTACTCCTTAGAAACCACAGATGTTTCAATCCTTCAACTTAATCAGAGAGGTTAATTTACTTTGTGCACAGCTTGGTAAGTGACAAAATGGGGTCAGGACACCAAATCTTTTTAACTTTCGAATTGGTGCACTTTCTATTACATTACTGTTGCCTCCAACTCCCCAACAAAAACAAATACTCTTTGAGAACAAGGACTGTACTCTCAGAGTCAGTACGAATATAAAAGCATTTAACAAGACATAATGTGCTTAGCAAATGTAATGTTAGCAAGAACACCAACATAAATATACCAACTTACATATGGTCTAACCAAATCATAATAGACACACTAAAAACAGATCATTTCAATTCCTTATGTGTGATCACATTCCCTTTAGTACATAGGCATCCTTTTTTGCGTCCCAGAAAAGGCAAACATTTTCTACCTCCATCATACTCTATCTGGATTTCTTCTTTCTTGCATAGGATATTTATTTTGGAGAAGTTAATTTACAGTTAAAATAATGTATAAGGCAATTAACCATCAAAGTGTCAAGGTATGAAGATAATATAAAACAACACAAAAAGCCAATGCCTATTTCAGTAATAGTGTTAGCACCCTTTTTAGGTTGACCACAAAGACAATGAAGGGGCCCAGGATAGAAGGGTGACTTCATCTATAAAACTAAAGAAGCATCTTAATGGTTTCAATGTACAAAATTCAGTATTATAATTCATATTTTAATGAGACTGACCACAATTTGTATGCAACAGTTATGATGAAAATGTCAACCATACAAAAACAAACTCAATTTGCAAAGGCCCAAGACCAGAGCTCTAAGAGAAGAGTGTAGCTGGAATTGACAAAGCTGCCTTTTTACAGCATCAGAGACCTTCTGCAAAACAATGTAAAACTATTTTATGAAGTTATTAGGGTACCACTGTTTTCAAGAAATCACTAAAGTTAAGATATTAACATGATCAGTTTTATTTTATATTATGGGACATGTTGCTACTTCTTTCTTCAAGGCTTGGGATAATTAGGAGAGGAAAGCTATGTTTACATTAATGATTTGAAATAAGATGGTGTGTCAGAGTCTAAAATGAGCTCTTTATTTTCTCCTTCATCCTCTTTCTCTTAGACCTAACTACTGGTTCTGTGCAGTTTTAGCCATTTCTAGTTTACAAAGCAGAGAAGGCACAGTAATCTCAGCCCAGATGAAGTTTAGGAATAAAGAACTCATACATTTTTAAAAAGAAAAAATTTACAAAGAATGTTTATGAAATAAAACAAATAGTTAACATGCCAAAATAAGCCTAATTCATGATCAAACCTAAATAAGTAAAGAAGAAAAATAGCCAGAGAAAAGAGAGTGAGAAGAGAGAACATTTATGAGAATGCTCTGTAAAGTAGTATGCAAATAAACGATAATACTAAAACAATAAAATAGGCAGTCACTGTATTTATTTCTCCCAGTATCTTTATTAAAATGATGGGGGTAAACTGCTAGTACACAGCAAGTGCCATATACAAGACCAAACTGCTGATTAATGTAAAAGGCGTACTTGAGCTTAGTACAATCTAATTTAAATATTTTGACTTTAATGATCATACTTGTCCTGGGATTTCTACGAGTTCATTGAAGCAGAGAAGTATTCCAGGCTCACCAATGAGAGCAGCAGGGCTGTGAGAAGGAGAGTAAGTCTGCTAAAGCACAAGGTCTGAAAGGCTTCTTGGGAGCGTTTCTCCACATTCAAAGACTGTGGTGAATGTTGGGAGTGAGGCAATAGTAGAGTACAGAACTGAAGAGAACTCCAGATTCTCTATAATGGATTTACTATATAAACCAAGGCTCTGAGCAGAGCAAAAACAGATGGGCTGCAACATGCCAGAGAATGTGTAACAAGGACAAAGCCCAACGGAGACAGAAACATCAGATCATTAGAGATGAAATATATTAGTATTTATCATTAGTCAACAATCACTCATATATAGAGTACGTTGATTATCTGCATTTTCTTTTGTCCTTTATGGTTACACTCGGTTGTCTGTTCCATTACTTTTAACGACAAATTCCAAGGAAACCCAAGCTGTTGTCTCCTTTTTTCATTCTTACATTTCATGCTAACAGACATCTCTGTCCACTGCTGCAACCAATCAACTCTCTTTTTTCCACACAGCTTTTTGGTCCTTAGAGTCTACTACTTTCTAATCTTAAGCATAAACAACTCTGATTTTTAAGATAAGGAAGGTAAACAGCAAATCTGCCCTAGGGATTGTTCAAGTCACTATTAACTATTTCACTATTGTATAGCATAAAATCACCCATTAAAAGCCATTGGGATTATAACTATACTAGAATAAATATGTACTTTTAAATTTTTCATAATAAAAGCAAGGCAAACTAAAGAAAACTGGGAAGATATTTGAAACAAACCAAAAAAATAAGATATTATCTTACCAGGCAAATGCAATTAAATATTAATATACAGTATTTTCTTTTTCAATTTTCAACTGTGATGATTTAGTGTGTGTTTATAATGGTTTTAATCTGGTTTTTACTTAACATTGTCATTTAGAATCGTCCCTTTAACATTGGCACATAAATATTTCAGATATGTTTATAAATATACTTTATCGATAAATCATATATTCACAAATAAAATTTCAAATAATAACTACGAATAGAAAATATGTCATCATGTGAATGTACCACACATTACTGAGGCATTGCTTTATATTTCCTATTTTTCATTATTTATATAATATTACTACAAACACATTCTATAGAAAACATTAGTGTGCTTTGGAATTTATTTTTAGACTAGTTTCCCAACATGGCATAGGAATATGAACCCTGGAACCAGATTCCCTGAGTTAAAATCCCATCTTAAATCCTTGCTAACTTTGTCACTTCGGGAATGCTATCTAGCCTCTTTGTGCTTCAGTTTCCTCATCTGTAAACTGGAAATGACAGTAATAATACCTATATCATAAGGATGTTATGAGGACCAAATGAGTAAGTTAATATAGAACACTTAAAATAGTGCCTGAGGCATATTGTAAATCCTTTGTAAATGTTAGTATTAATGTTTCTGAGCCTTGAAATTGCCTAAAACTTAAAAGGTTTTATGAATGTATATGCTTAGCAGTAAGGTATGTCCATTGTAATCTCATCAGATTTTTACCAGCATTTGAACAGTTTTAGTGAGTGCTAATGTGTGTGTGTGTGTGTGCTTGTTTATGAATTGATAGGTAAAAACTTGTATTTCATTATTGTTTTACACAAAATCCTTGTTTTCTGAGAATAATTGCTGCTGGAAAGTAGTGTTAGTTTTTGTGATTTAATTCAGGGATGCGGAGTTTGTCTCTTACAAAAATATATAAACCTAATGAAATTTGCATTATCTTTTTGATTTATCATTAACAAGCCTCATCTTAAAAATAGTAGTTAACACTAAATTTCTTTTTTATTTCCTTACCATCTGCTATATACTCGATGTTTGTATCCTTCCTCCTCCCAAATTTATATGCTGAAACCTAATCCTGGACATGATGATACTTGAAAGTGGAGCTTTTGAGTGGTGATTAGGTCATCAGGGTGGGCCATCTTGAATGGGACTAGTGTCCTTATAAAAGAGAACCCCCTAGTTCCTTCCACCATGTGAGGACCCTCTATGAACCAGGAAACAGACCCTCACTACACATGAAATGTGCCTGCACTCTTATCTTGGATTGTCCAGCCTCCAGAACTGTCAGAAATGTTTGTTGTTTAAACCACTCAGTCTACGGAATTTTTGTTATAGCAGCATGAATGAACTACAACATCATCTCATCTGGTTGTATTTCCTCTCCCATCTTTTGCTACAATAAATTTCCAATTCTGGAATTAATGTTTTACTTCATTTATTTGGTAAACAAATACATTTCAAATACATTTTTAAAAAGAATACATCAGTGACCTTGCTGATGTAAAATATCTGTTGATTTTACACATGAGTGACTCAGATATAAACATTTTTGGTCATTACTTTTCTTCAAAGGATTACGGATTTTGTTCTGTTGTCTTCTGGTAGTTATGGTTTCAGAGTAGATAGCTGAATACAATCTAGCTTTTGTTTCTCTGAAGCCAAAACCTCTCATTTCTTCTTGCCATTGGTTGAATGAATGTAGAGTTGCTTCTTGCCATACAAACTGTAATATGTTATGAAAAATATCTTGAAAATGTTGTCTTTTCAGTAAATTTTCTCACTTTGCTGAGTAATCAAAATTTCACAATTTCAATTCTTAAATTATTCTATTATATCTTTGTTTCCTATTGCTGTCTTCCTCACAAAAGAACAATTATTTGAAGGTGTGTTAACTTTAATTGATTCTCTATAGTTATTACCTTCTTTCATTTTTTTTGTTTTTATTAATTTACTAAATATATGGATATCATTAAAGTTTACCTTGTGTCTCACTATTTTAATTTTCTGCTGTATCCAGTTTGCTTCTTACTTGCTTTCAGTATGGTTTAATTTCTATTTCCATGTTCTTAGTTTTATAGACTGTTTTCCTAGTTAATTTTTTGCTCAGTTTATAGTGGCCTTACCTTCTTTATAGGATGACATTCTATTTTAATACAAACAATGTTCTTTTGATTCTTACTGAGAGCATTGAATAGATGTTATGAATAAACTCACTTCATGGAGAAGGATTTTCTTCTAATATATGACAGAATATTTCCTTTGCTCTTTCCTATTCTTTTTCTTTACCCATCCTTAAATAGAGATCTATTTCAGGAAAAGGCACACCTCACAACTGTCCTAAGCTATTAGAGCTTGCCCAGGTGTTGAAGAATACCTTGATGCTTCTTTTACCCATGAAATTCCTAGGATATAGCAGGTTTTCGTAAGTGGTAAGCTCTTCTTCCTCTTGACAATTGCCTTCTCTCCCATCCAGACAAAATAAAGGTACAGGGATTGGGTCTGAGATGAGACAGACAGTTCATTCTCAGATGATATTCTAGAGCATATCTCAAGCTACTGTAATATCTACTCAGTTGTATGAGTGTACATAGCCAAGTACTATAGAAAAAAGGAGACCATTCATACTAACTCACAATTGAATTCTAAATAAGTTATATCAAAACTCAGGCTTTTTATTTTCTGGTGCATAGAAGGAAGGAAATGAAAAAAATAAAATAAATACCAAAAAGAATTATAAACTATTAAACTTAGAAGATATTGATATCCTCATTTTACACATTAAAAACAAAGTCTCTTACAAATATTGGATCATTATGTCGTACACCTGAAGCTAGTATAATGTTATATGCCAATTATATCTCAACAAAAAAGTAAAAAAATAAAATTGTTAAAGTTTACCTTAAAAAAGAACAAAATTGGAACTTCTGATCAAGATGGAGGTATATGTAGAAACACTTCACCTCCTCGCACAACCATAAGAAGAATCACAACTAAACTCAAAACAATATCCAGAACTGCCAGAAAATTGAACTGTATGGAAGTCCAACAACCAAGGATTTAAAGAAGCCACATTCATCCAGAAGGGTAGGAGGGGCAGAGACATGGAATTGGGCGGGGAGGCAAGGAGGCAGTGTGGTGGGAGAGGCAGTGGTTGTGGAACAGGAGGTCCCACATTCATTATGTTGAGTACGGCAAAATATAAAGGAAGAAATGAAGACTACACTAAGTGAAATAAAGAAAAACCCACAGGGGACCAACAGTAATTGGAAGGAAGCTGGGATTCAAATCAATGATTGGGAATGTGAGGAAGAAATCAACATTCAACCAAAAGAGGAAGAAGAAACAAGAATTCAGAAAAACCCGAATATAGTCTAAGAAGACTCTGGGACATCTCCAAAAGTGCCAACATCTCAATCATAGGGATTCCAGAAGGAGAAGAGGAAGATCAAGCAGTTGAAAACTTATTTGAAAAAATAATGAAAGAAAACTTCCCCAATTTAGTGAAGGAAACAGATATAAAGTCCAGGAAGCACAGAGAGTCCCAAACAAGTTGGACTCAAAGAGGCCCACACCAAGACACATCATAATTAAAATGCCAAAGGTTAAAAGTAAAGAGAGTATCTTAAAGGCAATAAGAGAGAAGCAGACAGTTACCTATAAAGGAGTTCCCATAAGACTGTTAGCTGATTTCTCAAAAGAAACTTAATGCAGGCAAGATGGGACTGGCAAGAAGTATTCCAAGTCATGAAAGGTAAGGACCTACATCCAAAATTACTCTACCCAGCAAAGCTATAATTTAGAATGGAAGGGCAGATAAAGTGATTCCCAAACAAGGTAAAGCCAAAGGAGTTCATCATCACCAAGCCATTATTACAGGAAATGTTAAAGAGACTTATTTAAGAAAAAAAGATCAAAACCATGGACATTAAAAAGGCAATAAATTCACAACTGTCAACAACGGAATCTAAACACACACACACACACACACACACACACACACAGAGCAAACAACCAAAAGAAGAACAGAATCATAGATGTGGAGATCGTTTGGAGGGTTATCAGCTGGGATAGGAAAGGAAGAGAATGGGTGAAAAGGTACAGGGAATAAGAAGCATAATTGGTAGGTACAAAATAGACAGGGGGATGTTAAGAATGATATAGGAAGTAGAGAAGCCAAAGCGCTTATATGCATGGCCCATGGACATGAATTAAAGGGGGGGTTGCTGGAGGGAAGGGGTGTACTAGGTGGAGGGGGGCAAAGAGGGAAAAACTGGGACAACTGTAATGGCATAATCAATAAAATATACTTAAAAAAGGACAAAATCTCAAAAAGAGTTAAATCACTTTACTAAGGTTGCTAAGATAGAAAATGGTAAACTAGGGTCTTGACATAGTTCTTCAGACTCTGAGTGATTTCTTTTATACTACAGAAAATCTAAAAGCATATTTTTTGAAAATTTTATTTTAAAGGGAGTATTCCAGCATTATATACCAAATGGTACAGTATACTATTTTATTATTTATTTTTAAAATTAATTCTTATTGTGAGAAGAGTAACACAAAAGTGTGCAACCTTCTAATGAAGGCTGGGTAACCATTACATAAAAAGGCCAACAAGCAAAATGGAATGAAAACATGAAAATACAAGTACTTTCTGAGCTGAATTGATTGGTTAATGGTATCCACTGTCTTGATCATCATCAAACAGAATCTTTAAATTATCACTAGCTGGAATGCAAAAGTGCCAAAGTAAATATATTGCATTCATTTCTAAACTTCTTCAGTGTTATTATATATACTTTCACCCATTTCTACTTTTTTTCATTTCTAATAGAGGTGAAAAACTTATTAGGGCAGAGGAGCATCAGCTAAGAAATGGATTTACAAAGAAAAACAGCCAAATGTTCATTAACAAGAAAGAATATGCATTTCTACAAAGTATAATGTACTTTTACTCCATTGCTAGTAATAAAATTTCTGCAGTCATTAATTGATTGAATAAATATTGCCAAATTCAAATTTGGAAGCTCATTTTGTGAGCATAGAATCAGAGCAAAGGCAGTTTGATTGTTTTATGAGTTATTTCACCCAAATGATGATAGAGGGGAATTACCCTTGTTATACAACCAAATACTTTTCTTTGATCTCTTTGTCACAAATCAACCAAGAAGAATTTTGATTTCAAATTCTCTTTTCTCTAGATTCTTGATTTTATTCTATTTCAACCATGCTACATCCTACAATCTTAAAATATTGTATTATATGTTTATTCCAATATAATAGAATGATTATAACTAATATATAACTTGTTTTGATTCTTTTGTACTTTTCCTATGAAATATACAGGGCCCACTTTTTTTTATAAGCTGTAGTTTTTCATTAATTATTAGTTAAACAAAGACATTTTCCAATGAAGATGAAAATAAATCCAAGTATACTTACCACATGAAGAATTTTATTTTCTGTTTCATATACAGTACAATCCTAAAAGAATAAACATAGACATTAGTTTTGAGAGAAATTAAGCATTCATCCTAAATACTTGCTTAGGAATTGTATTACAACTTGAAAAAGTCTTGACAATTGAAACAGAAGCAGCAATAATGAGGAAAAAATCTGGAATACTATATGTCAACGTATGTGTAATAGTTACTCCAATGGTCAGTTATATTCTCATTTTTGCTTAAATGTGTTTTCTATTTTAACTAATTTTATTTATTTATTTTTTCTGAATATAATGCCTTTATTCTTTTTTATTGTTGTTCAATTAACATTGTCCCAATTTCCCCCCGCTGCTTCCTCTGCCCTGCCCAATCCCCGCTCCCACAGCCAATCCCCACCCTGTTGTCCATGTCCATGGGTCCTTTATACATGTTCCTTGACTTGCCCCTTTCCCTTCTTTCTCCCATTTTAAACACATAAAAGAAATGAAAATTTATATTAAATAGATATGAAAACAAACATTGGAAAAAAATTTTTAACCATTTTCTATCTAGAGTTTTACATGTGATAAATGTATTTTTGTTTAAATACTTCCAACATTTCAAATGATAATTCATTATAGATTGGGACCTTAAGAGAAACACTAATGTTTATTTCAATAATCATATTAAAATATCAAAAATACTTTTATATTTTAATTATTGTAAGCTATTAAATGTACTTTACATCATGCATTGAAAATTGGTACATGCTGCTAATAAACACCAAGTTTATTGTTCTTGCCTAAATTTGAGCCCTGAAATTATTTTCAAAATTATTTTTACAAAATCGCCATTGTCTTTTTACTTGCAATTGCTCCACTTATAATAAGCTGTAACATAACCAAGTGATCTCTGCTTAGAAATTTAGCATTTCTATGATTCAGTTTTCTCAAGGAATTTATGAAATGGGAATTTATGAAATCTAGTCAAGGAGTTGTGAGGATTAAATGAGAAAATGAGATAAATGGCTTAGCAGAGTATCTGGCATACAGTAATTGATAAATATACATTTTAACTATGAATTACTGCTCTGCATCTTTAAAAATGTTAAACTAATTATTTTTATCTCAAAATATAAAATTCATTAATTATTATTTGGCTATATAATTTTGAAAAAATATCCATATTCCACCATACAGCATATTTCAAGGAATAACAGTCCTTTTCACTTTTCCCTGAACTTAATTTTAACAAAAAGGAATCTTGCTTAGCATAGTTTTTCATAATGCCATTTCACCACAATACCTTGTCAGAAAGAAGTACATATTCATATCAAGGGCAGAATTTTTGAAGTTAGATTTAGGTATGATTCATTTCACAAACTAATAAAAATGCTTAAGGATTGGGTCTTGCTATCCTGAGAGCTCCTGTGTCAAAGAAGAAGTTTGTTACAAAAATAGTCATATCTATGTCTATATTGCTACATAAAGTCAACTCTTAATAATTAAGTATGAATTATGTACATATGAGCTAAGGTGTAGATAAAACATTTATATTTGGAAAGTGCATTTGTACTGTCATCTGAATTTGAAGGGTCTAATTTAAAAAAAATTAACTTCAAACAAAATTACATCAGGAAGAGATGATTTGGAAAAAGCTGGGCAGTTGCCCAGTTTCCCTATGCTTTCTTTATAGCTTGCTTCAAATGTAATGGATGCAAGTTGCATTATTTACCTACCTTCTTAGAACTGGAGAATATAAGTAAATGTTCAAACTTTAAAGGGATTCTCAAGGAAAAAAGTAAATATGATCGAAATGTATATCCTGCTAGTGATATAATGCTCACACGGAATGTTTCAAGTCTCTTGATTTTTTAAAGATTTTATTTATTTCTTTCTAGAGAGAGGGGAAGGGAGGGAGGAAGAGAGGAACAGAAACATCAATGTGTGGTTGCCTCTAGCACACCCCCAACTAGGGACCTGGCTCGCATCCCAGGCATGTGCCCTGACCAGGAATCGAACTGGCAACCCTCTGGATTACAGTCCGCGCTCAATCCACTGAGCCATACCAGCCAGGGCTCAAATCTCTTTAAAATATAATACTTTACTTGCACATCCTTAGTGTAATATAACCAAAAGAACTGTGTGACAAAATATTATGCTATTTTCAGCAATCATATAGTTTGTTGGTAGTAGTGTTGTTATTCTGTTGTTTTGTTAAAACTGTTGTATTTTATAGGATGAAGCAATTGAACAATTGTGTGATACTATCATTTTATCACTCTTGGTGTCATTGGTAAGTAATTTTAGCATGGGAGAAAGCAGATGCATATAAAAGAAGTAAAAACCTTAGAGTATCTTGATGTCTTATGTATGTATATACATACATCTGTTTTTCTTAGCTCTGCCTACTGAAAAGGCATAGAAACAATGATTAATCTAGTAATAAATAAACTTTACACAGTTAGTGGTCTTCAATTGCCATTTTCCAGGCCTTCTTGAAAAATGGCTGATTCCAGATCTGATATAGGAAATGCACAAGATGAGCTTGGATTATATTGTGCACAAGACAGAAAGAAGTTATTAAAGACTATGAGGATTGTGTGAGTAGGACTGACAAGTCAATATAAAGAAATTCTCACTGGTCAAAGATAGAGCAATTTGAGCATCTAAAAGGATAACTGGAATGGATGAAACAGTAAATATTATTAAATATTAAAGATATTAATGATGCTAAATTTTAAATATATGAAATAAATCCAAATAGTTGAATAATATTGAATATATTGAAAAATTAGACAATGTATAATTGATGTAATTTTCTTCTTAATTCAACAAATATTTATCAATTGTGCTAAGGATGCAATAAAACATGGCTTCTGACTTAGGGAAGAGAAGTTTAAGGAGATAAGTGTTGACACAAATAAGTTTAAATACATAGAATTCCAAAGTCTTCATGCAGTTTTAAGTTTCAATAACTTTAGAAATATAAATGTCACAAAAGTATACAAATCTACATGTGAAGGGTCAATTATTTAAATTAAAAAATGTTAATTTTTTTAATTGTTGTTCAAGTACAGTTGTCTCCATTTCCTCCGCACCACTCCCCCCTGCCCCACCCACCCCGATCTCCCACCCTCGATCCTACTCCTCTTTGGCTTTGTCCATGTGTCCTTTATACATGTTCCTTGACAACCCTTCCCCCTCTCCCCGTAATCGCCCCCTCCTCTCTGGTTACTGTCAGTTTGCTCTTTATTTCAATGTCTCTGGTTATATTTTGCTTGCTTGTTTGTTTTGTTAATTTTTCATTAAAATTCAACATGGCCATTGTGTTGTGCTATATATGACTTAAGTCAAATTTCAAACTTTGGAAAAACGTTCATCAACTGCTGGCCCTCAGTAACGAAAAGACTGCATTTATAATCCTAACCTTACAATTACTCAAAGAATGGAATGCTAATGGATACTTGAAAACTTTGACATGACCCCATTAGATAAAGTCTAAGGGAGATACATCAGTTGGCTGAGGTGGCTGAGTTTTTCCAGCAGCCTAAAAAACTGTCACATCTAAATGTTAAAATTAAAAACTTACCATTTGAAACAAACTAATTAAAAAATAAATTGATATGATTTATTCAATTTGAAGTTTGTAGCATATTTATACATGGGAAGTTATTAAAATTAAAATCTGCACTAAGACTTTTAGAATACCCACAATTACTCTAATAAAGGCAGAATCATAGAGCTAGGGTTATAGAGGAGGAAACAACCAGCTCTGTCTTTAAAAAATTCCAGAAATTTGGCTTTTAATTGGGTCTTGGAAAAAATAGCTCTTCAGGCAAAAAAAAGCATTATTACAAAAGCAATGGAACTACACTCGAACACAGCTACTATAGCAATTTTCGAAATATGTAAGAATAACTTGGAAAGTGGGTCAAAATGCAAATTCTCAGGTTTGTTTCCAGAAATACAGATTTAGTAGATTCACAGTGGGGGTCCCCAAGACGATTCTGATAAAGATGTTATTTTGAGACATATTCAATACTTAAATCTATTTTATAGGATATCATGTTACAGAAGAGTTCCAGACCAAATGAAAACAAAAATGATCAAATATATATAATCCATAAAACAGTAAATGGATTTGACAATAGTATCAGTTGGTTCACCCTAAATAGTTCTCAGCTCCTTCTGTAAAGCTATGTGTTTCAATTGTACATTCATCGAATTTATTGATTGGGATTTTTCCTTTTAATAAACATTTCTTTCTTTAATAGCTTACTACTTTGAATAAGTGCTTGTACTTGATTGTATTTCTACTGTTTTTCAGCCAGATTGCCCTGCTCATTACTGAAAGCCACAGGCTTTCACAAAGGGCAAGGAAGACATAGCAAATTAAAAACCAACAAAACAGAAAAACAAAAAGTGCATATTAACCTGCTACTTTATATTAGGAAGAAGAATAGAAACTAACTGACTGTGTTCTATTTAGTGAAGCTATAATTTTGTGGAGTTCATTTTATCATGCTAAATATTTAAATAGCCCTAGGTACTTTGGGGGATTCATGTTATTAGGAAGTTATTTCCATCAAAATGTTATTTTAAAATATTTTCTTCTCAAGTGTGAATTTTATTAATATTTACGGCCAAATCTTTCCCCAGAAGATCATACCCCAACTTTTAAAAAGAAAATGGCAGTGAATATGGAGAAATCTACATTTTATGAACCTATTCATGCTATGGAAAGGTACACCTCTGATGTTCCAGTTATTTTTAGGTTAGGATTAAATTTAGATTTTTAAAATTGGATTTAGAGCTATGCCACTATATACTCCCAGGGGTTCTCTTCAGTAGTTCATGCTGTCTTTTACTGTACATGCAAAATAACACTTGTATTTTTTCTTTACCTTTTCCCATATAATGCTTCTAAAAAACATGTGATGTACATTTAAATGCACTAAGTTCTTAACAAGACAGTATTTATAAAAATGAGGAGTGTTTTTTCAATTTTGATCACTTAAAAAAGTAAGTATGCACATAAACTCACAGATGAGGTATACACATACACAGAGGATCATAATCAGTTACCTTTTCTGTGAAACAATGATGCAATTGCTATACTGAGGAGAATGCAAAGAAAAAATTCTATCCTATATGTTACTATTGATGCTCCATCCTTTGGCAATAAGTTTTAAGCACCTGAGTGTCATAAAGCTCAGTACAAGTAATATTACTTATCAACTGATAAGTCATAGTTTTCAGTACAGAGTACAACTTAAGAACAGTACATAGATTATTAACATTGAATGCATATAGAGTGAATACAAACAGTGTATGTCTAATGTAATATACAACTATATTTTATGGAACTTTATAATTACAAATGCTATATAAATTTCACTTTTAGTATATATTATAGTACAAATAATATGAAAATACTATTCAGCTTATGAGTAATATTTAGATGATTCACCTATGCAATCCTTTGATAACGGTACCTTTACACTGAACACTTCACATGTTCACTTAGTAAGCTATGAAAATATCTTCATATGGTTATGAAATTACATCCCATAATGAGTTAGTGTTATATTTTCATTCATTCATTCATTCATTCATTCATTCACTCAAGTCACAATTCCATTTTCCAAAAAGGTTTTTTGGACATCTTCTAAATACAAATCACTCAGTACTGGGTGATCAAAGATAAATTAAACTTGGTCCTTTACCATCATTATTTCATTATATACTAGAGGAGAAAACATACAAGATAGACAAGATAAATACTAACAGAATATCTCATAAAAAAGAGACAAATTCTGACTTGTCAACTCTGGAGTGACCTTATGGAAGAAGGGATGATATTTTAGCTGGTATTAAATAACTTTTAAATCTGGAAATGTGAGGTCCATGAAAAAGGGTCATTTTAGATTGTACAAACACATGGATAAAGGTACAATCAGAAGTAAGGAGACCATTTGGCTAGAACATCAGGTAAGCAAAGTGAATGTAGTGGGAAAGAAAGTCTAGAAAATAATGTGGGGTCATATTGTGTAAAGCTACCAATACTAGGCTGAAGAAATTTTTGTTTGTTTTAATGTGAATAAGAATTTTATTTTTCTGTAACAATCCATTTTGAAGCCCCTTCCCCCCAGGGCAGCAAAAACTTATCTCAGTCAATTGACAATTTCTTGTCACTTTACTTCATGAGGGTGAAAATCAGTGTAGTTTACCTAGTGTGTGGCTGGTGTATAACAGCAATGTGAATGGCATGTGTGTTAGGGGGTGGGTGGGAGTGGAGTTCAATCTCTCTGGTCTAGTTAACAACTCCCATAGCGATCTCTTGTTCCTTTTCTTATGGTTCCTTTCCTCTTGTTCTTTTCCTTTAGATACAAGAGTAACTTTGATGCCATGTCTCAGATAGGGTAACTCTGCAAAGCTACATAATCACCTGAAACGTGCCATGTAGACATTTCATCTCAAAGGCAGATGGAGGAGTGTGCACTTTACTCTGATACAAGGGAGTGCTCACAGATGTCTGAATATGGAAAGTATGTGACTGAATATATGTTTTATGAAAACGATGAAGAAGAAATTGTGGATTTGGAAGGGAGGAAAACTGGAGGCAAGCAGATCAGTCAGAATATTCTTTCAGTAGAAAATGTGTATGTAATCAGGGCTTGAATTGAGGTTATGAAGGTAGAAGGGGAGGTAAGAAGAGGTGGATGAGCCAAATGCAGCCATGAATGAGGTAACTGGGTGACTGATTCATTAGATACAGAGAATCATGGGGAGGGAAAAGTTAAACTTGTTCCAGGGATTCAAGGCTCAGCAAATGAATGAATCACAGAGCAGAGATGGTAGGAGGAGAGAATTTGGGAAGAATAGAATACTTTTGGGCATGTGAAATTAGAAATGGCTGAGACACTGGATGTATTATAAAAAGCTGCCCAGCAAGAAGCTTTTAAACCTCAATTTGATCTAAAAGAGAGCCAGATCTTGGAGATATTTACGTTGAAGTGACAGTTAAAAGTACAAGAAAAAACTCCAACACATTCATCAAAAAAGAATAAGTATTGTGAGACGATAGCTGAGGACAGAAGCTCAGACAATTACTTGTGTTTAGGAACCAAAAGAAGGAAAAGTTAGTTGCATGGCCAGAAGTAAATGGAGAAAGTGGTGTTTCAGAGACATATCTAATAATAGCAATAATAGAGTTACAATAATATGCTCTATTTCTGTGCTGCCTAATTGGATAGTCATTAGACACATGTGGCTATTGAGCATTAGAAATGTGGCTAGTGCAAACAGGATGCAATTTGCAATTTTACTTAATGTTAATTAATTTAAATTTACATTTCAATTGTCACATGCAACTAGTAGTTACCATGTTAAACAGCAGCACAGGTCTAGAGAACTATACTATAGTCTATCCAACAGTTACAGAATAGTTAGACATTTAGCAAGCATTTCAAACAAATAACACTAAAAGCAGTATCTGAGAAGAAAATGAAGGGATTTTGTTCTCAGTTATTAACCAGATGCTTCATTTTTTTCCTTCTGCAAAGAGCAGATTCCAATACATTATGACATCTATACTAGCAAAACAGTACAATGAAACCAATTTTCTCCGGAAGAATAATAGATGGAAAAAGAACCATGAAGAGATACTCAAAGTACCAATCACAGAGTTTTGTGGGCATAGAGAAATCAGTGCCAGGGATAAAACATTTGCAATGGATGGAAGGTAACAGTCCAAACTAAATTTATATTCATCAAAGACTGAAAGCTGTCTGAATATACTGAGTGCAAAGAATGTCCAGAGTGAATACACAGGTGGTGGCATTCTTCTTGAATGTGAAATCAAAATGCCCTTGTTTAACTCTAAATTCACATATATAAATGTCCTGGGCAAACAAGTTAGAGTTAGGATCACCTCACAAATACTTCCTTGGCAATTCCATCATCAGTTTGACTGACTCAGTGACCACGGACTTATTAGTGGTCTTGCTGTTGTTTTGGGAATGAGAAGAGGAAGCTTTATGGTATCTATTGAAATTTAAAAATGACCATTTTTTAAAAGAACAGGTTAAGATTTTCATTACGTTGAATAAGGTTATGAATTGTAACATAAAATGAGCGATAAACAAAGAATGGGATGAGAATGTGGGGCATGACCTTAATGACTTGTAGTCTCTGTGTTGCTGAACAGTCATATTATTCTGCACCTTGCATCTTATTCCTGTTCAGAATTCTGCTCCAGTTATCCCCCAGATAATTGTGTAAACTAAAGCACCCATTTGGCTGTAATCACTCCAGTCTTTCACTTGAAAATGAAAGATTAAAAAAAAAGAAAGTGAAAGATTTATGTCCCAATAGTTGAATGGGTATGGAAATCAATTTTCTAGCCTGTAGAGAGACTTGGGGGTACAGGCAGAAGTGAGGCTGGTTGCTTTTTCAGCATCCAAATGGCTCTCTAACATATCCAAAGCCACTGAGGCCTTTCAAGATTGAACTGTTAAAATGGGATAGAAGGTAAAAATGTTAAGTCAAGGTACAAATGACCAGAAAACTCATTAGAGAGAGACTGTGATCCCTGTAACTTTAATAGCTTTATTTTCATGACCGAAAGAGTCAGTGAGCCAATCCCCATTCTGAACTAAATATGTTTATTCTGTGACTTGAATCAATACCTAAATGGTTTCCAATGGCCCATCTCATAAATAAGTGTACACATTTTATGTATGTATGTATGTATGTATGTATGTATTTAATTTTTTACTAATCTTAAATTTGATTTATTTTTATCTTTTTTGTTTTTATTTGAAAATAATTTTTTATTGTTGTTCAAGTATAGTTGTCTTCATTTTTCCCCTTCTATTCTTTCTGCCCCACCCATCCCTGCCTCCCACCCTCGAACCCACCCCCTTTGGCTTTGTCCATGTGTCCTTTATACCTGTTCCTTGATGGCCCTTCCCCTTCTTTCCCCCACTTTCCCCACTCCTCTGGTTACTGTCAGTTTGTTCTTTATTTCACTGTCTCTGGTTTGTTTCCATTAGTTATCTATTTGTTAGTCTCTCCCATTAGATTGCCAATATTTTGCAAGAAGGAACTCTATATTCAGCTGCACTGTGTCTTCAATTTCTCAAGGTGCCTTTTACATTCTATTAATATAATCTGAATTTATCAATTATATTTTATGCCATTGATTCTCTATTTTCACTTTCTTTTTATGAAAAGGATTTTATTTATTTATTTTTAGAGAGGTGAGTGGAGAGAGAAAGAGAGGCAGAGAAACATCGATGTGTGGGTTGCCTCTCACGCACCGCATACTGGGACCTGGCCTGCAACCCAGGCATGTGCCCTAGACTGAAAATTGAACTGGCGGCCCTTCGGTTTGCAGGCTGGTGCTCAATCCACTGAGCCACACCAGCCAGGGCTATTTTCACTTTCCATAATAAGCATTTTTCATTGGTTTTACAGATAAGGTATAAAAATGAAACTTTTAAAGCCATATTTTAGAGAATTCTAATTGCTGAATAAAATAGTACAGTACATTTAGTTTCTTCACACTTGTATTTTGTACAAAGATAAACAGAGTTTCACAGTTTTAAAATCATTTTAAATGTGAGTTTGCTCTTAAACTTGATCTACATCTTCTCAGCAGGTATTTCCAACATAAATAATTGGAACTTTCTCTGCATGAAGGTTGATATTATGTAAGAGATATCAAGAATTTTATATTCATACAATGAAGCTAATGGTTCTTCGTAATACAAAGCCTCTCTAGCTTCCAGGTGTTCAAGTTACTCATTGTAATGGCCATCTAATATATCACAAGGGAAAAAAATGAAATCTGTAAAGTATGTGATTGTCTAACCACTATGCTGTAAACCTGAAACTAATACAAAATAACATTGAATGTAAACTGTAATTGAAAAATAAAATTTAAAAAAAGAAAACCTATAGGGTCTAAGTGATGGGAGATAATTTTTCCCTTTTGACAAATTCAAGTGAAGACTTCAAAGATAAATACCATGCCCCACTATGAAAAATGTAAATTAAACATTAATTCTTTAATTCAAAAATCATCCACTTGGCTGCCAGAAAATTTGTGGAAGTTATGGTATATTTGAAACAGATTCCAAGTAGCAGTTAAAAATTTCTCACCCCATATATCGTTGTCCTTTTTATCTGTTTAGATTGCATTTTCTTGTACAAAAATGGAACTATTTCTTTTCCATAACTGTGTGGGACATTTGAAAAGTACCATTTATATCAGACACAATGAATATTTTAAGATCACTGATAATGAAAAGATACTTATATCCTAATAAATACTAAATTGCCTGGATAATAGTAGTAGCTTAAATCTAGGCTTAATTTGGTATACCTTCAAAAGAAATATGACACAGAATCAGTACCACTTGAGTTTTCCTAGTAGTAACACTGAGTGACTATAAGACAGAATTTTAAGCTTTGCAAAATTTCAAGAGATCTTCTCCCTCCCCCAAAACCTACCACCCATATTCCAGTCAATTATACTTAAAAATACCAAGACACATATGAACACAAATACACCATTGAGGGGAGAGAAGAAATTCTTCAAACTTAATCTTTATGAAGGTATTTTTTATATTTATAGTTTTTCCACATAATTTAATATTATTGCCTCTTTCCTTATGTTCAGATAAACATTGCTGTCCTTAAAAATTCAAGTATAATGTTATACTAGAATTTTTAATGGATTCATGGCTGTGGCAAATTTGTATTATGACGTCTCAGTATACAAGGTCTGCCAGAAAAAGTCCAGCCATTGTTAATATAACAAGAATGGTTTGGGTGACATCAGTGTAACCTGGCAGCCAAGGAGAGTGGACTGGAATGCACATGTATGAACAATGACAACTTTAATGTACTAGTCAGTGGGGACAGTAGATGTGATGAGAGAGCATGTGTGCTGTGTGGCTGTGCATTTATTTTTTCCTTTTTCTTTTGTCTTATTGTTGTTCAATTATAGTTGTCCCCATTTCCCCCCCACCATTCTCCCATGCTCCACCCACCCCCACCTTTCACACTCAATCCTAACCCCCCCAATGTTGGCTTTGTCCATGGGTCCTTTATACTTGGTCCTTGACAAACAACTGAGCAAGCAGAGCAACGAATCTGCATTAAATTTTGCATTAAACTTGAACATTCCTCAGCAGAAATTATTTGGATGATTCAGAAGGCCGCAGCTATGAGCAAGTGGTGATTGGCAGCTTCATCACAACAGCACACCTGCTCATGCATCATGTCTCATGCTGAGTTTTTTTGTGAAACATCAAATCACCCAGGTGACTCAGCCCCCCTCCCCCCGACCACGGCTCCCAATAGCCCAGATTTGGCACCCCGTGACTTCTGGCTTTCCCAAAACTAAAATCACCTTAGAAACAGAAGAGATTTCAGACTGTTGGTCTGGAGATTCAGGAGAATATGACAGGGAAGCTGATGACAATTGGGAGAACTGTGTGAGGTCCCAAGGTGCCTACTTTGAAGGAGACTGAGGTGTCATTGTCCTATGTACCATGTTTCTTGTATCTTGTATCTTCAATACATGTCTCTATTTTTCATATTACATGGCTGGATGCCTTCTGGAAAGACCTTGTACACTTCCTTTTTTAAAGGTAAAAGGAAACTTCCTTGAGCCACTAAAGCCAGTCATGGATATGTGACTTACTTTGTCCAGTGAAATGTAAGCAGAAGTGCTGCCTCATTTCCATGCATAAACTTTAAGAATCAGAGCACAGTTCACCATGCTCTCTTTTCCCTCTGCCATGATGACCAGCAGTGTTTGATAAGATGCTATTCCGGGCTTTGAAGTGAAGAGGATGTGGAGTAGAGTTATAGTAACCCAGAATGGATATGAAGCATGAGCACTGAACGTGAGTGTTATTACAAGCCACTAATATTTTCAGGTCGTTTGTTACTGCAGTATAATATAACTTACCTAACTGATACGATCCTCTACCAAATACAAGCAGAAAAAAATAGAACACACATGTAAATGAAGAACTAACCAATGCAGAATTTAATGTGATAACTATTCATGAATTTTATATGCTGTATCTTTTTATTTTAGGAAATGCGAGTGCTGATTTTCAGAGGTGCTATGTCACTCCTCACACACTGTAATTCACAATCAACCTCAGATTGCATTCTGCTACTTTGATGCAAATCTAGTAATTTCCCATCTTGTATTTATAGGCAAATTTTACCTCTATTTCATATGTCTAGTTTATGTTCACTTGCCCTAATTACTTAATTCTGACCTTCGATCTGCCTCTGTGAATTATAATTTTAGTCCATTATTTCGCTAGTTTTATGGCCCATCTGAATTACCTATCTGATGTTGGTGGTCATCCTGACCCAACTCGAGAGGCCTCGGTTATTAAAAATTTACTTTGTCAGCAGAGGCAAAATGCTTTAGAAAATCAGTGTCTATAACTAGTAACTCTATCCTTTGGTTTGTCATCTTATGTAGGTATAAAAATCTAAGTCATAGATTTTTGTAAGGATTTAATGATACAATACATGTAAAGCATAATATGATTCATAATAAGTACTAAAAGTAAGTAAATTATCATTATTCCTTCTTGCTTTACTAACTCCATTTCCTGCCTCTGTCTATTGACACCATATTAATTTCTAGCACTGGGTTTCCCCTTATTACAAATGCGCAATGACCATTCTTATTAATAACATATTTGATGTTTCAAAGAAGTCTAATCTTTTGGGATATGCATTTATGGCACAGATAGACTATATAAACAACTGATAACTACAGTTGTAAATTCTACACTTTAACTAGCCTGCATTATAAATGTGAGGGCTCTGGACTGATAACACTTATGAGTAGTTGAGCCTCCTGATCCACAGTTCTCAATCATTCAGCCTATGGTAAAGTATGGGTAATACACATTTTAACAACCTTCCCCAGATGAATCATAGTGAATGGACCATGCCTTGGGAAACACTGTTCTTGATCACATATATTGCCTTTCCACCTAGCACTCATCTCATACTAAACCAGTGAAGTATGAGTACAGCACAATGGTCATCAACTTTGGCTCCATACTAGAATCAATGGAGGCATCATTTAAAAAGCACTGATGTGCAGCTCCAATTCAGAGAGTCTAATTTAATGGATCTTGGATGGGGCCCAGATATCAGTGCTTCTAAAAAGCTCTCTACTTGATTTAAGGTAAAGCCAAACTTGAGGAGCAATGAGCAGAAAGTACTGCAAACCAAATCAAAGTGCCCGGATCTAAGGCCCGGTCATGTTACTTACTGATTTTGTCACTTTCCCTCTCTGAAATTCTGCTTACTCGCTTACAAAATAGAGATTTTGACATTTGGTCTACCCAATTCACCTGATTGTTGTGAGGAACAAATCTGATAACATGTGTAAAAGTACTTTGCCAACCTCAAAATAATGATATTATTCCTGCTTATGAATTTTATATAGCCCCTTTTTTGCTAATAATTTTTTAATGTCATTAGAAATATGGTTTATCCATATGATATGGTTTGAGGAAGGGGTTACAAAGGTGAGTAGAATAGCCCAGAGCAGAATATACTTATTCTACAAGGCAGTTCAGAATCCTTTTGCGGGGACAGGGCAGGAGAACATTTGTGTAGATAGTTTAAATGGAAAGAAACAGGAAGATGTTTCATTGTGAGAGGAGGGCTGTGGAAAACTGGGACATTAAAAAGGAAATTAATAGTTATGGTATTAATAACTGCTGAATGAACACTAGGCTAAGCATTTCAAAAGCCATTTAAAAACTTTGCACTTGAATAGGGGCAAGACACATAAGAAAATATTTACAGAACAAGAACTAAACTGGTACCTAACCAGACCTTTTGATTTCCCCCGTAGGTACTTTTATAATGCCGACTCTGGTATTGTATAGTCCAATATCATAATATTCTAAATTTCTTTATGTCTCAGGATTCCAAATTTGGTACCAGGTCAAAATTGGAAATTTTAAAAGTATTATATATAATATTTTCATATATAAAAAAGTATTTAAATGATACTCAGAAATGAAAACATGGATTTATTTGGGGAGGGTGGGAAGCAGGACAGTAATGGGGACCTTTCCTAATTCCAAAGCCAGCCCCCCTCTCCTGTGAGCCTCTCTGGTCCTCTCCGCAGTAATTTTCCTCTCCCAGTAATTTCAAGAATTAATAGAGGGAATAGGAGGAAGCAGCATCAAAGTTTAAATGACTAACTTTGTATTTGTTATACCTGGATTTCATCAACTTTGAAAAATTATATTTTCTGTTTACTTCTCATAGGTCTTCATCAGCATCAGAGTGAGTTACAGCAGCTACATTTAAAATCTGTTGATTTTCATATCTGCTTCTGCATTCAATTGGTTGAAATATATTGTTAGGTTCAAGTATACAAAGAAAATATGGTCTCCCACTGATATGTTGTTGAAAAAATATTTTAAGAGCTTTTTCAGATAATTATGTATATTTTTCTTTATAATACTATGCCAAAACTTGAGAAGTAGAAGTTTATTTAATGTTAGTTACAGTGCAGAATCAGATACCTTTATCCTCTGTTACATTACATTCTATTGGCCTAAAAAATAAATTCAGTAACATTTTTGGGGTGAAATTTTAAGGGGATAATGAATCATTTCCTTTTTTCAACAAATTTATTTTCCAAACACTAGAGACACAGAGTTACATAAAGCTGACACCTGCCTTCACAAAGTCTCCCACAGCACACATATCCTTAAATGGGTTGGTGTTACTTTTGGCTCAATTTCCTAAAAAAGAATAATCAAAATACGCTACAAATGGTAGCATATCAGGGACTCTCTTCTGAAGTTTATTTTATCACCATAACGGTTAAGAAACACCTAGCCCATCTTTTTACTTCTGTATCCATATACGCAATATAGCAGTAATGGTAAAAGTTCTATCTTTTTAGGGTCTTTGTGAGAAAATTTTAAAAGCTTCTGGAAAGGTGAACTGCATGGTAAGACCAAAATATAGTAATTCAGAGAGTAGAAAAATAATGAAAGTACATTACATAAATAAACAATAAAACTTTGAGAACAGGATATGGTACAATTGTAAAGATGAGCATGTGCATACTATATAATCCAGCAATTATGCTCCCATGTACTTCTATATACTTAAATGTAGGTATATATCCAAATGTCTGTGGTCAGGAGAATGGATAAACATACTGGAGTATATACAATTAAGTATTATATGAAGTTAAAGTAGGGTGGTGAACACAAAACACAATACACAAATGATGCATTATAGAATGGTACACCTGAAATCTCTATGCTTATTAACCAATGTCACCCCAATAAATTTAACAAAAAAGAAAGTGAATGAAGTACTACTGCACAAAACATGAATGAATTCAGCAACACAATATCACATGAAAAAAGTAATATGCAGAGTGATACGATTTATATAAAGTTTGAGGACAATACAATTAAATGAGGTGTTTAGAAAAGTATATGAAACTATTTTAAGAAAAAGATGAAATAATAAACTCCTTACAAAGAGGCAGGGTGATGAGATGGGTGGCAAGCCCAACTTTAAAACAATATTGGTAATGTTCTAGTTATTAAATTAGATGGCAGGTTCATGAGTATAATCATGCTTCAGAACATGTATTCTATTGTGTATATATATAATATTACATAAATTTTGAAATACAATGTACTGAAGAAAACAGATATCTGAGCAATAGTATCCTGACATTTGCTAGATAAGATTTTTTCACTTTATTTTTTTATTGTTCGAGTATAGTTGTCTCCATTTTCACCCTACCACGGCTCCCCGCCCTACCCAACCCTGCCTCCCACCCTTGATCCTTCCCCCTTTGGCTTTATCCATGTGTCCTTTATACATGTTCCTTGATGTACCTTCCCCTATTTTCCCCCATTATCCCTTTCCCTCCTCCCCTCTGGTTACTGTCAGTTCGTTCTTGATTATAGTATGCCACGCATCTAGTTCTTCTGTTACCAATGGTGATATTATCTACATCTTTAAAAGTGTTTTGGCAGGAGGCTCAGAAAACATGCAAAATAGTCTAGCTTTGTAAAAGAATAAACCTGTGAAAACAATGTATTTCAGCATTTTTGTATAATATATAGTAAATTTTTAAGTTTTTGTTTACCACTCATGCCAGTGACAGAAAGTTGGAAAAATAATAAATCATTATGTCTCAATGTTCTAAATAGTGCTTACCTAAAATATTAATTAGCATGTAATAATTCCATCATGCATATTTTCCTTTTCATTTTGAGGCTTCACAAAATTTGCAGCTACCAATATCATTTTATTTTTTTACACCAATAATGAGAATTTCTGTGTGTGTATGGGTTTATATCTATTCTGATTATAATGCTATATTCTAGGCCTTTGGAGAAATTTAGGCATACACATATAATCTCAGCTTTGCTAATTCTATACATTTTTAGTTTTATATTTGTCTTTAGAAAAATAGTGTTCATGTTATCTGGGTACTATGTCTAGTAGTTCATATCTAACTTCTGATTTACCATATTAAGATTACATAGAAAAGTTTAAAAAGATCTTGGTTTTGGTTCTTCATGATCAACCTAAAACAGCTGAAGAAAACAAAGGATTAAGTATCTGAATTACACATACATTGTTTGTTTAAATATAAAGCAAAAAAAAAAGAGAATCACCTTTCTTATTGCTTTCAACAAGTATGCTAAGTAATATAATTCATATTGTTTAAAAATTACATATAAAGCTTGCCCTGGTTTTTGGTTTGAAATGCCCCAGTTTCAATCCCAAGAGTCCAGTCCAGTTTTCAGGTCACCTATAATGTCTGATTCAGGGAGTTTGCTTAGACACTAACTCTCAGAATACAGAAAAAACAGTATTTAAAATTGTTCTACAGACGAATGAGAGACTACCTTGGCTGGGCTTTTGTATGTTTTAATACTACCTGAACCATAGAATATATGTTCTGCTAACCCCAGTATAATTTATAGCCATACTTTAGAGCTTGACATGAGTTTAACTACCACTTGAATCTTAATATCCCTTTTACAACATACATTCTGTATGACTAAATATTATGCACCGGTCTTTTACCTGTAAACATTTTGAGTTTTCCATTTTCAAATCTAGGTTATTTGCATATGTAAACAGGGATGACAAGTTCACAGGTAATCAAAATTAATTTCTGCATTACATTTGAACATGGATGTTTAAAAATATCTTCCAGTTGGAAGCAACCTAGGTGCCCATCAATAAATGAATGGGTCAAAAAACTATGGTACATTTACACAATGGAATTCTATGCAGCAGAAAGAAAGAAGGAGCTCCTACCCTTTGTGACTGCCTGGATGCAACTGGAAAGCATTATGCTAAGCGAAATAAGCCAGGCAGTGAAAGACAAATACCATATGATCTCACCTTTAACAGGAACCTAATCAACAAAATGAACAGGCAAGCAAAATATAACCAAAGACACTGAAATAGAGAACAGGCTGACCGTGACCAGATGGGAGAGGGGAGGGAATTTCAGGGGAATCTCAGGGGAAAAGGGGAAGGGTTTACAGGAACAAGTATAAAGGACACGTGGACAAAAACTAGGGGCGGGTGGAAATGGGAGGTAGGTGGGGAGGAATGGGTGGGTGGGCTGGGATGGGAGTAAAAGATGGAAAATTGTACTTGAACAACAATTAAAATAAAATAAAAAACAAATTAAATAAACAAATAAATAAAATCTTCCAAAATATACAGCAGAGTAATGAGTTTGCATTAAAATCTAAAGAATACCCGAGACTCAATAAAATATTTTTTAAAAAATGAGTCATTTTATAAATAGGTCATTCTTCATTGCCACTAAGTACAAAAATTAAGCAGAGCATCACTCCTTCAAAATTTTTGTGGAGTAAAAACCTAGCTTGGTTTAGTTTCCAAAGACATTTTTGTCATATAGGGTAACGAGCATTGACATTTATTAAGCACCCACTAAATGCCAGGTTATCAGCTAGATCAATTACAATATTCACAGCAACCCTACAATAATCAAATAAAGTAGTGATCCACTTTTCCTGATAAAGAGTATTACAGATAAATAATTTGTCCATGTTTATAGATTATCAAAAAGTAGAGCCAGGAAGATGAATTTAAATCTACTTTATGTCAAAGTCTACACTATTTTACCTTAAAATTAAGAGTAAGTAATATAAAATTTCAACTAAGAATATTAAGAAGGAACTATTCATATAGAAGAAGTATAATAAAGTAAAATATAATAGCTATTGTCAATACAATTATAGGCCAAATTTCCTTTCTAAACCCTTAATTAAACTTTAAACATTACTTTTAAGCTATCCATTTTTATAAAATTCTGAAATCTTTTTCATTTTTATTTTTATAAGATCTACAAATATGCTCTCTAAGAATGTATAACACAAATACCAATTCAATAAGTCCTAGAAAAGCTCTCATTTTCTCTCTGGTTTTTACTTTGAGTAAACAACCATCTGGTTAAGATAAAACAGGTTAGATTATATTCAAGGAGAAATACATTTTAAAAAAGGGCTGTACACTAAGAATGTTCATTTATATTTTTATTTAAAAAGCATATTTATAGTATAGTTCATAAATTATTTATGTTTATTTATTTTTATTTAAAATGGGATACAGGTAACAAAAGTGAAAGCATACACATAATTTAGAGGATTCTTCCTAGCAAAAATAAACATTTCCAGTATTGATCTTTGAAGAATATTTTTCAATTTTCTAGAATAAAGACTTAAGAAAGAAACAAAATATATGTAATATGTAAATATGGCACAAAATCAAACAAATGAACAGTGAAAATGCTAGAATAACAACTTAACGACATTTACTTTAGGAAAGATGAAAGTGGTACCAGTTGTTTCTGGTGCTTAGGTTTCAATGAGTGTAACTATTCTTCTTTATAGTTTACATTTTTTAAAATTAATGAGAATTATTGTTTTATAACAGTTTTTAAAGGATAAAAACTTAATTTGAACTGTGCCATAAAAATTTTAATTACTGTGGCATAGTACTAAATAAAAAAGACCATACTTAAAATATATATGTGTATGTACATGAAAGTGGATGAAATAAAATAGGCAAAATGATATTAGGGGTTTTCCTTGGGTAAAAGGATTATAAGCGAGGTTCTTTTATCTTTGCATTCTCCAAATTTTTCTATAAAACAGATTTTGTTACTTTTATACCTTAACAGTAGAAAAAAATTAGAGGTGTAAAAAATGAGCTACATATAAATCTTTATACTGATGCATACAATAAGCCAGGATCATAAAAACTTCCTTTTAACATCTAAATGAACTTCCAGTTCTTGGTGGTGATTCTCTAAGTTAAGATTTTTTGAACAGTAAATGATATTTCTTCAAATCATAAAGGACATATGGACAATAACAAGAGGGGTGGAAATGGGGGAGGGAGACAGGGAGAGCCGGGGTGGTAGGGAGGGGCGGGGGGAAGGCAGAAAAGTGTACTTGAACAGCAATAAAACAATTTCAAAAAATAAATTAAAAAAATTAGATGTTGGGGAAGCAAAGTGTTGACTATGCAGTAGGCAAAAATTATACTCTTAGCATAGATTTTTTGGAAAATATTAGTGTTCTTTTCTTCCCCCCCCCCTCAACTTTCATCTGGGAATGGTAAATGAAACTAATATATTTTGAACACTATTCAGAAAACTAGCGATATTCAAGCACATGGGAAAAAATCCATCTAAAAAGGTTGAAAAATGAGCAAGCCCATAGGAAAACAGAAAGACATTTTAATTCACACGATTTAAAGGGGACCATTTCAAGTAAAAGTATATCATCAGAACTTGAATTTTGAAGGAAGTTTTCACTCTGTATTTAACATGTCAAAATCTAATTTAAAATGTCTCACATGTTGAAATTTTTCTCTAAGCATGTAATTCAGATTTCACTGTATATGCAGCTGGAGAAAACTAACACTAAATGGAGGGGGGAAACATATGTACAATTATCATTCAGAACAAAGTTGTTATTCTAATTTCTTTTATGTAGTCTCTATTTCTCACCAGTTTAATAAATAATATTTTCTCCTTTTCACTTCACACTTGCAAATTACTGTAATACATCGAATTTTGTTCTCCAATAATATATAGAATTATTTGCTTATTGATGGAAGAAACAATTACATGGTTTGCTCAAGGTGAAATAATCATGAAGCAAGAAGGCTAAGCTTCAAGTCTCTCAATACTATGTTCTCACAATCTCCCTTGCCCCAAGTGCTCTAAGTTCCACTAAAGATTTTATCTTGCAAATTCATACTTTTGTGCCCATTTCTTAACTGGCAACCATCTAAGTAATCACTTTTGTGTTTGAAGTGGAAAATATAAAAGTGGTACAGTAGGAATAATTTTAGGTTAAGCTGATAACCATTAGGGCAGGCATCATGGCAATTATTTCAATGCTGACAAGAAATGCGTGGGTACCTGTCTCATTTTTCTGATTCAGTTGCTGACAGTGCTCTAAATGAAGCTTCAGTTCTTTGTGAGACTTCTTTCCATTTAAGATTTTAAAATCAATTTGTTTTTTTCTTAAATGTATTATTATACCCAATCTTATGTGTGGAGGAAAGCGTTGGGTGGGGGCATCTCTTTAAAAGACTTCAAATATAATTATCTAAACCCATTGGAATGGGAAATAAGGAAAACAGAGTAGATTAAATAAATTCCTCCAAATGGAGCTTGTTAAAAGGAATTTACATTTTCTTCCCCCCCCCAATCATTAGCATTACTTTAAATATATGTAGCCAGTATCCAGACGCACTTTCCACATACTTTGTAGTACCACCTCTTTGAGTTAAGATTGGAAAAAATGCTATTTGTGACAGTTTATTTTTAGATATTGATCATCTCATCTTGCTGCAAAGGGAATAAAAATAATTAAAGTTGAGCGAAGAATAATTTGAAGTACAGCATATTTCAAAGCATAATCATCACCATAACTGCTCAGATGAGATTTCTTGAAAGCCTGGTAATAAAAGCATGCCCTAGATATTTTTTTAATCTACACTTTGTTAACTCAAACTGGCCTCTTTTACTAGTAGCTAAGCTTAATTCCCATCTTCAGACATTGCATACACTTCCAAGTGAATGCAGTGATTAGTGTGTATATAATGGCTAAACGAGACCATTAGAGGGGCACTGTTTGTAAACTATGTAATTTACTTTAAACTATAATAAGTATTTGTCTATGCTGTGCTCTTTCATCAAAGTAATGTTTTTTAAATATACATTGCATTATTTTTTTGTTTTTGTTTTTCTGATAACTCAAATTCATTTTAAAAATTTGGAAAATACGAAAAGTAGAGTCTAAACAAAAGAAAGTCACCCCACAGTTCATCATCAAGAAAGAAACACAACTATTTTACTTCATTATTTTATCTATCGTCCTCATTTCTATATATTTTTGTGTTAAAAAATGTAATAGACTTTATTTTTAGCCCTGACCAGTGTGACTCGGTTGGAGTGTCATCCCACAAAGCGAATGGTCGCCAGTTTGATTCCTGGTTAGGGTGCATGTCCGGGTTGTGGATTCATTCCCCTGGTTGAGGTGCATACAAGAGGCAACTGATCGATGTTTCTCTCTTACATCAATGTTTCTATCCCTCTCTTTCTCCCTCCCTTCCCCTCTCTCTAAGAATAAATAAATAAAATCTTAACAATTAATAGTTTTATTTTTCAGAGAACTTTTAGGTTCACAGAAAAATTGAGAAGGTATGGAAATTGTCCATGTACCCTCTTCCCCCACACATGCATATCCTCTTTCCTATTGATAGATAGCAACAGACCATAGAGCCCAGAAAAACTCTGTACCAAAGACACTAGGACACTATATGAGTAGAAAAACAATAGATTATTTAAGAGATGATTTACAAACATCAATATATCATGCCTATATTAAAGTTTCCTCTAAAAGATGTTTTGTTAGAAATATATATTTGTATAGTGTTTTAGAAGTTTTGTTCACTTCATCCTAGCATTGGAAAATGGTTATGAAGATCAAAATTCCCATTTTAACTAATGAACAAACTTGAGATGTAAAGTATTGGGTATCTCTGGATATCTCTGTTCTTCTTACATGAACAGCAAAGACAGAATTGTAGCTTTTACATAGGAGATGAAAGAAAAATAAATAACAATTCAAGTATTTGATTCCAAATTTTTCTTGGAAGAGTACAAACAACAGGTGCTAACCACAGGGGATAATTAGGGCTCAGGTCAACATATTTTAACAAGTATGTAATGAGAACAAGCTACATATGAAAATTAACAAGACACTATTCCTATCTTCAAGGAGTTTACAATCTGAGGGAAGTCAGACCAATATTATTCACTGAAGAATACAACGGTCATAGGCGAGATGTGAAATACTATGTAAAGGAAGTTTAAGGGATTTCTACCTCAGCCCACACAACAAAGAATTATAGCTAATAAGTCAATGACAGGAACAAAATACAATCATAAAAAGTAATGGAAAAGTATGGAGAAGAAAAAGGAAAGAAGAAAGAACAAATAACTGATTATATTCAATACAAATGGTAAAAGTAGGGGGAAGAAACAAACAGTTGTTTGTGTAAAAGTTTCATGAATGAGGTAGCATTTCCTAGAGGCCTTAAACATGGGGCATAATTTTAAGAGGTAAGTATAAAAAGATATATGGGGCATGTTCTGAGGAGACCTCACAACATAAGAAGATGAAAATGAAAAATCTATTTTATGAACGATAAGTCATTGACATGAACTAGAGTACAACTGAGATACCTGGGAGTACTGAAAAATAAAACTGAAATTATGTTAGGACTATATTTTTGAGCCCTTTGATTTTCAAAGGGAGAAGTTTGTAATCAAATGGGAAATTAGTGGAAGATTGCTGAAAGTGACAAAATTGGAGCAGGGCGTTGAAATGACTAGTCTGAAAGTGATCGACTCTATACTTATAAGTAGATTAAATCTGGATGCCATAAATATATTTTTTAAAGATTTTATTTATTTTTTGAGAGAGGTGAAGGGAAGGAGAAAGAGGGAGAGAGAAACATGGATTAGTTGCCTCTTGCATGCCCCCAACCAGGGACCTGGCTCACAACCCAGGCATATGCCCTGACCCAGAATCAAACCGGCAACCTTTCAGTTTGCAGTATAACACCCAACCCACTGAGCCACAGCAATCTGGGCAAAGATATTCTTTACTAAGAGAAACTTCATCTAACATATTCTTTAAGGTATGACATAAAAGACCTAAAGTAGATGAATTAAGATATCAAGTCAGGCAGAATTTGGGATGGGTTAAGCAAAGCAAGGCAAGAACCAAGCACACCCATGTATAGAGGTTTTTGTTCGAAGCATCTTAAAGGTGACATGTGAAACAGGAAATGTTATGGGAAAATGAGAATGAAGTAGAAGAAACTGGAATAAATACTATGAGCTACTAAATTAAAAAAAAAAAACAGAAATAGGTAGTGTTAGAGCAAAATGCCCTAAGAAGCGTAAGATATCCTCTTCAAAACAGAATATACAGTGGGTGGGAGATATTGGAGTATTTCAATTATTTGGAGTAATTTCATGCTTGTTCAAGACAGAATGTATTTAAAAGTTCAACCTGTAAAAGCATCTCTTTCTATTTTATCTAATGTTTTCTGATCTGTAAATAGAGAAACTTAAACTCATTATGTCTTTTTTTTACTTATTTTATTTTATTTTATTTTATTTTAATTGTAGTTCAAGTATAGTTTTCTGTCTTTTACTCCCATCCCAGACCAACCCCCCAGTGCTCCCCACCTCCCTCCCATTTCCAACCCCCCTAGTCTTTGTCCATGTGTCCTTTATACTTGTTCCTGTAAACCCTTCCCTTCTCCCCTGAAATTCTCTCCCCTCTCCCCTTTGGTCATCGTCAGCCTGTTCTCTATTTCAGTGTCTTTGGTTATATTTTGCTTGTTTGTTTGTTTTGTGGTTTAGGTTCCTGTTAAAGGTGAGATCATGTGGTATTTGCTACACAGTGGAATTCTATGCAGTAGAAAGAAAGAAGGAGCTCCTACCCTTTGCAACAGCATGGATGGAACTGAGAAACTTAAACTCATTATGTCTTGAAGCAAGGTTCCTAAAGAGAATGTCAAGTCAAATAATGTAGCTGTTAAAAGGTACTGTTGAGAGCACACACAAAACTATGGAGCAACATCAGGATGGCAAGTGTTTTCTATGAAATGCTTGTCAATAGGTGTTCATACATTCTGGAAATGGAAACTGAATCACTTGTTACTTATTTGTTAGGTTTTTAAAATAGTTAGGTTTTTAAAATGAATGGGTGTTTTAGTCATATCTGATACAGATGGCACTTCTACCACTATACATTTCGCCTCAGGAAATCTTAATTCACTGAAAATCATTTTGGCTGTTCTTCTCAAAGTAACCTCTGAAGGTGAGAGTGACAAAAATTTGTTCAGGAACTCTTGAGTTCTAAATGTGGTAAACTCCATTTCTCTCTGTTTAAAAACTTTTTTATTGAATTTATTGGGGTGACATTGGTTAACTCTGTTTCTGATCTCACTCTATACATAAAAGGTAAAAGTAAAGTAATTTTTCCCCAAAATCACTTTGTTTAACCCACCTTGATATGGGAAAATATTAGGTATGTATGAATTAAGTGAAAATGAATACAACTGAGTACTCTCCTTCAAGATCTCCAAGAAATATTATCACAGTTATCATTTAGAATTGCAGTCTTGGTTTATAAGGTAACCAAGAGTTGGCCAGTTATTCAAAAGTAAACCTTAAACTGGCCATCCAGATCCAGATGTTTGGAAGAGACACAAGAAAAACACCTGCTTTCTGTCATAATTATTCTCGGAAATGAAGTTATTTTGTAAGTTTAACATGAGATGGATGACATTCTCATGGAACTGACAGTAAGTATGAACTCCTCAGGTATGAAAAGTTGAGAAAATAAAAGACATAAAATATACTGAAGCATTTAAATCTATATTAATAAACTTTCTTATTTGTTTGAGAAAATACAGGCAGTACAAGAAGCTCTTAATTATCACTGGTGATAAAAGATAGTGAGTAGAAGGATAAATTAAATCACTAATTCCCCAATAATCTTTGTATTATCACATTTCATCCTCTGCTTTTTCTGTTTCTGTAACATTGGATGGGTTAACAAATAATGGCACCCTGACAGCAGCAGTAAGAGACTGACAGTCTGACACAGAGTGGTGGTTGCAGGTCTCAAATCTCTCAGATGTGTTTTTTGTCATTAGATTTAAATAAGTGTTTATAGGATAGTACTAGCCAATTAACCTCTCTACAATTTCTCCATAACTTATGCCAGGCTTGGTACATTTTTATATTCGTTGTTCCACTCCTGAAGGCATTTGGTATGGGGATCCCTGACTTAAAAAAAATATTCAAAGTAAAAAAAATCAGGTAATATAAGAGGTTCAAGTAAGTGTTTAAGGCTGTTGTGTACATTTGTTTGTACGTTTACCTATAGCAGTGAAACTAATAACTGTACTAATAAGAAAATAATAGTGTCTCAGAGGAAAAGTCTCAGATCGTTATCCAAATGGGGTAATTCAGAGGGAGATCCAAGATGGCTGCAGAGTAGCTGGAAGCCCTGTCCACTTGCTCCCGGACCTGGACTAGTCTTGCAGCTAAACCACAGAAGAATCAACTCGAAAATCCAGTGGAGAGTGAGTGAGAGTGTGTGCGCATGAATGGCTATGTGGATGAGAGTGTGGGGAGTGTGTATGAGTGAGCAAGAGCCTGCCCGCCTGCAGGGCATCTGGTAGCAGGCAGCCTGGGGTCTCCAAGTGGAGCAACTGCTGCCACTGCTGTCCAACCTGGCACTTCTGGCTGTGCAGATTCAGGGTGGCTGAGAATTGGCTCAGAAGCTTCCAGCTCCAGGGGTGGAGAGATGGCTGGGGAGGTGCTGGCTCCAGAAATAGCACTGCAGGAGCAGGTCCACCCAAGGCTGAAAATCTCTGGAGGGAGAGGGGACAGCAGCCCTCCACTGCCCCATGTTATGGTATCACTGCAGAACTCTTCCCAATGCCATCCATTGAAAGATCCAGAGAGAAAACTATTATCTAAAACTGCTGGAGGCTCTGACGGGTGGTGGCCAACCCTCACTGAGAGAGATTCTGATTTTGGGGAGGGGGAGTGCATGGAGAACAGGCCCCATAGGGCTGGATGCTATAGCATGGGGGCCACACAGAAATTCTTTTAAAAGTGGAGCTGAGGCCAGACTCGAGACTTGGCAGGGACTCAGTGTTTGTGTACACATGTGCATGTGTGCAAGTGCACAGTGGCTCTGCTAACAAAGAACTCAGAGGGATAGAGTCATGCTGAAGACACTGTGGGACTCAACCCAGCATGACTGACAAGCAGGGGACTCTTCAGAGTGCAGAAATTAGGCCTGAGGCTTCTGCAAGAGAGCAGCAGCCTGGGGACTGGATGGCCAGGAGATAAATGCTTGAGATTTGCTGCAGCCAGTGAAGACAGGTGAGCCCAACCCCCACCTGCAGGCTGCAGGATTACAGGCTCTGCAGATCAGTGAGGCCAGGCTCAGTAACCTCCTGCAGGGTACATTTCCACAGGGGAAGGGAGAAAAAGCTCTGAAAGGGCCCTTTACCAGACACTACAAGCTACACTGTTCCTTGGGCCCTGATCCACCAAATCCAGCAGAGCAAAGAGATTAGAGACAGGTGCAACAAGGGGGATTCAGGGCCCTGCTCAGCCTCAGCATCTAGATAGAGTTGCTGTCAGCACCAAGCAGGAAAGAGCTGTCCCTTTTACACAGATTGACCCCTCACAGGAAATGGACAGCTAATTCATCAGAAACCATACTTCATTGGAAAGAATCTGGGACAGACCAAGATGTATGGTGAGGGGACATGAAAACACTCCCACCATCTTCCCTGAAGACTGATTACTGCCCCTCTGGGGGTGACCCAGGGTTTCCGCCCTCCTGATTGCACCAGAGGCCCACTCTGGAGGCAGGTGAAGAAGGCACTGGCAATTCTCTCAGGTCATTAAATGAACCACTCTTGGGCCCTGGGCTGATGGAAACCTGGTGGGACAGAGGAGGGGACCCGTCCAAATCTGAAGGATACAGCCACAGACTGTGGATTGCTTGTAGTCTTGAACAGGCTGCCTAGGGCTAGACTAGGACACCATCTGACATTACCAGGGGTGGATCCAGAAAGAGAAGAGAGTGACAAGCACTAGACTCTACTGAGATGAAGTCCATCGTGGTCTTCTCCATTATTTGGACTATTTGCTCTCCTGCATAGCTTTTTAGCATTCATTTCTTTTCCTTCAAGTTTGTGCCTATTATCTCACTAGTTTTTATATTTCAGTTTATTTCAAATCTCACATTTTGCTCTTCCCTTATCTTACTCCATTCTACCTTCTTCCTTCCTCTTCATATTTTTGTGTTAAATTTCATTTTCTTCTCTTGCTACAACTGGTTCTTCCACATTCTTACTATTCCTCCACCAGTCTCTCAAAATCATTTTTCTTGTCATTAGTCATCTCACAATCTTTGTCCTGTTCTTAAAACACCCTTATTCTCTGTCCACCTTTGTCATATTTGCTCATTGGTTGTGGATATGGTTGCTGTTGTATTTCTTCAATTTTATTTCTAGATCTTCACTGTTTTTGTATTTCAAATTTTACTGTTCCCCTCTCCTACTCCATTTTGCTTTACTCATGCCCTGTTTTTTTGTTTTAAAATTTCCACATCTTAACCTGGTTTTCATTCCTCACTCTTAGTATTCCTTCTCCCTCTATCCTCTCAAAATCACTTTTCTTTCCTCTAGACATCTCTTAAGCTTTTCTTTCTTTCTTGTTTTCCTCTTATTCCCATCCCACCTGTATCAATTTTTGATCATTTGTTGTTGATATTGTGTGGTGGATCTTTTCCTCCAATTTGGTTCATATTTTTCTCACTATATATGTTTAAATTTTTGTTTAAACCTAATACTATATGCTTCCCTTCACTTACTCCATTCTGCCTTCTTCCCTCCCTTTTTTATTTATGATCTAAATTTTGTTTTCTTTCTTTACTTGCCTTGTTTCTATTCTCTACTCTTATTGTTTCTCCTCCATCTACCTTGTCAAAATCATTTTTCTTTCAGCTAGTCATCTCATGTTTTATTTTCCTTTCTTATAATAGTCTTAATCTCTACACCTTTATTAATATTTGCTCATTTGCTGTTTATAGTGGGGTGGCAGGTGGGGGTTATTTTTGAAGGTGGGGGTTTATTTCCTGGGTTGTTGGGTTTGTTCTGGCAGCACCTGTACAACAGCAATCAAGATGTGGTAGGCGGAGTGATTCTCAATCAGCCAGCCAGAGGGAAGGACCCACCAAAGAACGACCCAACAGCAATCAAAGCCCAGTTACAACCAGAGAGCCCACATAAACAGCATAAAGGACATCTCATGAGCATCAATCTGAGATCAAGGAGACTGCACCACTGTGTCCCACAGGACACCAAGAAGAAAGAGAGTCAAAGCCGGTCAATCTAATATGCAGAAACAAACAAGAAGAGTCATGTGAAAAGGGGAGAAAAAGAAACAACCCATAATCAAAAGGAAAGGAGGTATCCCCAAAAACAGTGCTAAATGAAATTGAGGCAAGCGAAGTATCAGACACTGAGTTCAAAATAATGGTTATAAGGATGCTCAAGGAGCTCAGTGAGAACTATAAGGAACTCCTTGGAAGCTACAAGGAACTTACTGTGAATTACATGACATGAAAAAGGACATAGAAACTATCAATAAGAGCCAGGAGGAAATGAAGAATACCATATCTGAAATGAAGAATACATTAGAAGGAGTTAAAAAGAGGCTAGATGAAGCAGAGGATCAAATCAGTGAAATGGAAGGCATAAAAAAATTCCTAGACAGAGTAAAAAAGTGAAAAAAGGAGGGAGCTGCAGGACAACATGAAACATAATAATACTTGTATCACAGGGATACCAGAAGAAAAGGAGCATGGGATAGAAAACCTGTTTGAAAAAGTAATGACAGAAAACTTCTCTAACTTGATGAGATAAAAAGTCATGCAGGTTCAAAAGTCACAGAGGGTTCCAATCAAGAAGAACCCAAGAGAAGGAAGATGGCATTAGGGTAGGAGGGAGCAGATTCCACGTCCCCCTACACAGGGGAGAAAATCCTAGCCGATCTATGGAGTAAAAGAGCAAACAACCAACATACGAAAATAAGAGACCAAAAATTGTAGTGGAACCAAAAAACCAGACAGTAAGAAGAGTGCTTCAGGACAATAAGGTCCCAGGGGCCAGCGCAGGGTCCAGGAAGGCTGCAGCCCCAGCCTGGCGCCTGCTGCCGGGTTTGCCACGGAGTCCTTGGGAGAGAGCCGGGGCAACTGCTCCCTCCCCAGCCAAACAAGGTCTGAGCAGCATTGGGAGAAACCCAGTTGCTAGCAAACACACAGAGGCTGTGAGCACCTGTGGAGTCTGTGGACACCAGCAGAGTTGCACAGTGGGCCCTGACCCCCATAGTCACTGGTCTGGCTGGAGAATTGGGCTGCAGGAGAGGCCAGGCCACTGTATGGAGCTGCAGGCTTGAGTAGGAGGAATTTCTCAAAAAGAAAAAGTGAAAAGACAGACACTGTTGGGGGAATTCTCCTACAGCAATCGCTCCAGCCTCCCCACCACCCAGCTGGGCTGCGATCCCGAGGCTGCACGGAAGGTTGTGCTTGTGCAGAAGGCCCTGCGCACCCCCATGACACTGGGAAGGGTGAGGAAGCCTGGCCAAGTGTGTGCACGGGGAGCGCACCCCCACACCCCAGCCCATAGTGGTAACCATGGGGAAAGGCCTGGTTCCTACACCCAAGGCGCAGGGGAGAGGTGCCACCATAGCACCACAGATAGGCTGACTGAGTGCAGATCGGGAAGGAAGAAAAGCCATACCAATCACCCCTCAGCCTGCTGCAGCCAGCAAGACCAGAAAAACCGGTTTGGCCACTTTGAAACCAAGAGGCTTTTAAATTTTATTCTATTTTTTTTAAACAATTTTTAATTTTTATTACTTTTCCCTCT
>CM052552.1:60688604-60704536 GCA_028533065.1 Trachops cirrhosus
TAAGCCAGGCGGTAAAAGACAAAAATACCATATGATCTCACCTTTAACAGGAACCTAAATGACAAAACAAACAAACAAGCAAAATATAACCAAAGACACTGAAATAGAGGACAGGCTGACAGTGAGCAGAGGGGAGAGGGGAGGGAATTTCAGGGGAAAGGGGGAAGGGTTTACAGGAGCAAGTATAAAGGACACATGGGCAAAAACTAGGGGGTGGCAATGGGAAGGAGTGGGGAGGGCTGGGGGGGGTGAACTGGAATGGGGGCAAAAGACAGAAAACTGTACTTGAACAACAATTAAAATAAAATTTTTTTAAAAAAATAGTTAGGTGTGTCAGAGTTTGAAGTCTAGGGTGTATGTCTCATAGGCAGTGCTCCACATAGACGAACCACTCAAGTGCTAGACTCCTACACTGCCAGTTCAAAGAAGGAAAGATTGATGATTGCAGTGTTACCTACAGAGAGTCTGGACCTGTAGGCTTTGGAGTTTGGGCCATGAACAAGCTCTGCTGACCTACACTTACTTAAAAGGATGACATCAAAGACATATGTATAGACCATTTTAATATTTGAGCCATGGAGCTATGGCAAATCCCTTCACATGCTGAGTTTTAATCCTTCTGCAGTTGTGATTTAAGCACCGTAGTGTTACATCATTTTCTGGGAAAACTTTATTATGTGGTTGAGCTGTTCTGGAAGTTAACACAGAAAAAAATAAATCAAAATACTAAATTCGTTCTTTTGTGTTTATTTAGCGATAAATTGCTCACATTCCCCAGAGAGATCAAATATTAAACTTCCTTTTCACTGCTCCCTAGTGGTTATACATCAGCAATTTTGAAGTGCAGCTATCTTCCAGTTTATGCAACAGATGTTTTCCAATGAATATAAATTAAATTATTGAGTTGTGAATTCTGATTTATTTCTATATTCCATTATAAAATCAGGAGGTGAGATCCCTCATCAACAAGCTCAGGTGACTAGACCAGAAGTTCTGCTATTAGGAATGGGGAACTATGTCTTGTCTCTTTGACACTGTAATGTCTCTACTGGCCTATGTAGTTTTCTTTACATTTACTGCATTTATTTATTCTTTCAACTTTTACATATTCATGTTCAAACAGTGCCACCAAAGGGAATACAAAGATGAAAAAGGCATAGTCTGTGCTCTCAAGATGTATGCAGTCTAATAAAGGAGACAATAGTCATTAAAAGATAATATAGATTCCACCCCCCTTTGCCCATCTCCACCCTCCTCCCATGGCCTTCACCACACTATTGTCTGTGCCCAAGGGCTAGGCATATATGTTCTTTGGCTAATCTCTTTATGTTCTTTTATCCAGTTCTCCCAACTCCCCAAATATGTAATAGTGTCAACAATAAAAGAAGCTGTAAAATGTCACTTCATTTACTTGGAGAAATAACAAAACATTCTTGAATTTTGAACACCAGAAAAAAAGATAATATAGATTTAAAGACAATCCCAGGGGAGTGCATAAGGAAATGATGAACACTACTGAGGGATTCAAAAAGTGTAGGTGGGTTTTGCATTGGGGCTTTCAGGATGAATAGATGTTTGCCAAACAAAAAAAGTTGGAGAGAATTTATTTAGGCAGAAGAAGTATCACATATAAAGACAGTTGTGGAAGAGTATAGTGTGTTCAGCAAGAAATAAGAATTTTGATTTGGCTAGTGCAGATTAAGAGGTGGTGGGAAGAAAGGTAACTTACACTTCATACCACATTATATTAAATCTTTGCTTACATTTTTTTTCATCCTCCAGTATGCTTCCTGTCCAGTGCTTAGCACATATAGGATATTAAATTAATGTTATGTTATTGCATGAGTTTCTCTGCCTTTCTCCAGAGTACTGTTACTTTTTCTCTTGCTTACACAGCCTCTGACTCTGAAGATTCTGTTCTTAGTATAAGGAAGACACGGAGTAATTATCAAATTCCTTTCTTTATTTTAAGCTTTGTAATATTTTCATCTACTGTGTCTTAAACTTATTCCTGCTGGGGAATACATGTATGGCATCAGATGAAAACAAAAGGTCTGTTTAGTAATTTGTTCATACATTCAAATATACACTTATTAAGTACCAACTATATTGTTTGTATCATGTTATTCTAGAAAGAATTAACTTGTTCATTATTTGGAGGTGTAGTAACTCTTTCAAGCTGTTATGCTATCATTTAATATGCTTAAAAAGTGAGCACAGTATACTAACTGAAAGAGTAAAGCATAAATAAAATATATAGAGTTTAATGTATAGTCCTTAATTTCTGTTCTGACAATTCACTTTTTATTGGGAACTCTAGTGAATCATTTATGACTAGATAAAAACTGTTTCCATTTCATTCTTCATGTACTTTTCATATAATAGGCATTTTGCAGGAAAATTTTGATGTCTGCAATTGCTAGAATTTGTTTCTTTGTACCATAATAGCTTGGTTCATTTATCCAAGTTGTTTCTTTAAAAAACTTCCTTAGAGCAATCCCTTTAGAACTTACTCATTTATAAAGCAATGTATTATAAAACCTAAACACCTGCTATATGCTACATTCAAATGAAGAGCTCTGAATAAAATAACATTGACATTGTAAAATATGTAGTACCAATATTGAGGTTTTTAGTTATGTGTTTAATGAGAATTTGCCACTAGTGAAGATATAGCCACCTCAATTTTCTAAAATATTAAGTGTGTTCCTTTATTTCTTTCTTTTGTGTGTTTTTGCATGCATATAATTGAAAAAGAACAGTATGAACTTAGCACCAGTTCCTTAAGATTAGACAGGCTATGTTGAATTAGTCTAGAGGTAAAACTGATTCCTGGCAGACATGTTATTGGCCAAGTTCTATTTGAACAAATAGGTAACATAACACAAAGAAAATAGCTGAGTACATTGTATATCCAAGCTTCTGTTTTCTTGATGTAGTCCTTTCTATAAGAACAGTAATGCCTAGTTTTGCCATGCATGTCCAGTGAAAAGTCAGCTTGTAATGAATAAACCTACATTTTTACAGAGTTCGGGTAGTACATACCTCTGGCCAAAAACATAGGGTTGCTTCATTTACTTAACGCTTCTTTACATGGTAGGCAAGGGAGTGTGATTTACTGGTGACTTAGTGAGTCACAACAAACCATCACCTTTCATGAAAGAAATAACAAGAAGCTATTTATTTGTGTTGACAGTAATTTATTTTGAGCTACTTACAATTGAGAATTGTAATGATAAAATTAACTCAGGAGATCACTTAATTCATCCCTTTTCTTAAAATAGCACCACAGAAAAGCCTTTATGTGCAGATTAGCTTCTAACCTACTTTTATAACTCTTCTTGAATTTAAAAAATGCTTTTGAATTATCAATTTACTTGAATTTGTTAAATAGGGTGTGTTTTATGAATTTCCCTCTCTTTTCTACTACATATCTTTTGTCTCTTCTTCCCTCCATATTCCTGTCTTCTTCATTTTCTACCTCTACTCCACATAGGATATTTTTTTTCAGTAGGTTCCCAAGTTTGGAGGCCTTCTCAAGGTACCCATCCAGGTTTTGTCCAGAAGATTTTTCTATTTCCTAATTCTTGAGTTATATTAGAAATAATTTTAGTACTATTTTAAATTTAAAAGGCTTCAAAGTATTTTCTACTTTACCTTCAGATGTTTATTTATAAGAAGACTTGTATTATTGTTTTAAAATTATTTTACATTTTCTAATAAAATATTTGAGATGCTTACATAGATATATAAACTATCAAAAAATTAATCTTTTATGGAGACTGTGGCTACAGAGTGAAACCATTACCTGGCTGATTGATTAGATTCCTCTCTAATAAACAATTATAATTTGAGCTTCTCTAATAAATTATTATAATTTGATTATAAATAAACATTTCCTCATTAAATTCATCAATACACAAAAATGTAAAGTGCAAACACTGTTATACTTTGGGGGAAATGCTTTAACACAAGAAAAAACTTCTGAAAATATTTTTAAGGACTTCAGAGATACTACATTTAATTGATAAAACTACAAATTGTTCTGTCTAGTCACATGCTCAACTCAATGATGCCTACCGCCCCCACTGACTAGCACAGTGAAGTCCTCATTGTTCATGCATGTGCATTCCAGTCCACTCTCCTTGACTGCCAGGTTATATCAATGTCAGGCAAACCATTCTCGTTATATTAATAATGGCTGGACTTTTTCTGGACAGAGGTCATATTTACATCTACTTGATATAACTACAAATTGTTCTGTCTAGTCATTAGAATCTTTTATAAATTTATGAAAGGATTTCCTTCTCAATATAGTGCAGAAAATAAAATTTCTCAAAGGTTTCACAGATAATCCATACTCAGATGCAATAGAATTTAAGTAGAATGTTGTTTTATTTGCATAAGGCTAACGTTTTAACTTGAGGGAAGAATATTGCAATTTAAATTAAGCAGTGAAAATTTAATATACTATGATTTAAAAAACAAATCCATGGCTCCAAAAAAGAGGGTTCTTTTATAAAAAAAATAAATTCTCAGCAAGAACAATTAGACTTTTATCACTTCAAATCTTTAGTGGTAACATATTAATTAACATAATGGGGTATTTAATATTTAGGCATCTAAACCCTCTGTAGTTCTATCTTTTATCTCCTCCAAGTGCTCTTTTTTCTTAAATTACTATGGAAAAACATTAACCTAAATTATATATAAACTAGATACCAAGTGGTTGTTGACTTAATACTATAGCTAAATTCATGTGTTATTGGCCTCCCTTTTCACTCCCTCCGTATTTTATCTTCCATTTTGCTTCCTTTGTTGTCACCAGGCAGCCTGATGACTTGTCCCATTGTGAACTGGGCTCTAAGGTCTGAGCTCTTTAGGCAAACGAAAAAACCTCCTGTGCCTCACTGTCATCAACTATAAAAGGAGGGTAAATCAAACTTAGCATTTGTTTGGGCCTGAGAGGCCATTTAATATTCTTTGGGTCTTACAATTTTCTGTGAAGTGATACTACTTTTAATTTTACACAGGACAATAATGTATATATTGCTAAATAGTTTGACCAAGGTCATCCTTTGATCGGGCTAATCAGCCTTTCTTAGAGGTGTTTTATAACTCATAATTAGCTGTTTTAAAATTTAATTGTAACTTACAAAATCTTTCCCTAAAGTTTCCCTGAGGGAATCCTATAATATTTTGCTAATGAATATGATAGAAAAGCTTATTTGCATTTATTCTTATAACCCTTCTCTGAAACAATTGGTAGACAAAATATTTTGGGTAAAATAATAAACATTATTAGTAATTTAAAAGCAAGACCAAGGGAAAAAGAAAACAAATACACATACCAAAAAGTCACTATGGTTACCTTAGATGTGTTTCACATTTGACTGTGAACTAATGCAACCAGGACAAAAATAAAAATAAGTTTAATTTCATAATTTTAATTATAAAAAGAAGAAAGTGTATTGGTTTGCCTGAGGAAGCAGAATATTTCCTGGTACCGTATTATAAAAGAAACTCCGTGAGTCATTATAGAGAAGACATGGAAGAAGGTATATTACAGTCTATCTCTTGCTTCTTTTTATTGTTGGGTTGTGTTTACTTTGCTCACTTTGAGGAAGCAGAATTTTTCCTAGTACCTGCAGTCATGACTATCCACATGCTAATAGATACTTAAAAATAATTGTTGAAAATAATGAATTTCAGAAGTAAATGAACTTAGGTTTGGGTTAAAAAACACTTATGAATCCCTATAATCTTTCTGTCTTGGGTGATATAGTTTCAAGATACAATGCCGTCATCTTTCCATGTTCATATTAGTACTTAACACATTATATTGTAATTTGTCTGACATTTCCCCAAATCCTCATTTGACTGGGTTATGGTACACCAGGAGTCCCACCTTAATTCATTTATGATTTTTAAGACTAGTTCCATTGCCTATACATACTAAAGTACTTAGTAAATATTTTCATGAATGAATGAAATATTGACTTTAAGTATGTTGTTCTCTCTTTTTTACAATTCAGAATTATGGCTTGGAAACAGAAAATCTGAAAACCCTTTCTCACAAGTTGAATGCATCTGCCAAAAATCTACAAAATTTTATAACAGGGAGGAGAAGGAGTGGCCATTATGATGGGAGAACCAGTCGAAAATTGCCAAATGATTTTCTGACTTCAGTTGTGGATCTGATTGGAGCAGCTAAGAGTCTTCTTGCCTGGTTGGACAGGTAAAATCTTGCCAATGTTTTAGAAGTAATTCTTCTTGGATACCAGTTTGAATATAACATTATTTCATGTTTTCTTGTAAAAAGATTGGACAGGTAAAGACACATACAAAAATACATGCAAACACACATAGCAATCCATGAGGTCAATCAGTGGTATTTTATGTTTGTTTCATAGGAAGATGAAATGTGACAAAAACCTGAAGAAATAATTTAAATCATTTGTTTGGCTTCTATTGCTGCAAAGGTTCTCAAAATGCTTATTTTGTGTTATATCATATCACAATGAAAAATTAAATCAAATGCCACTTAACATTTTGACCATAAAAATAAAATACATACTTGTTGGGAAAGAAGACAACCTTGTGATAACTTAAAAATCTTCAACTGAGACTTTTCGTAAATTGAAAAAAGAAAGCTGAACTTTATATTCAGAAGATCTTTCACAGAAAAGTTCAGCTCCAAGCTAACTTTTGTATAATAATGATGCTTTTAATAGTTTAAGTGTTTTAAAGGAAAGATGAAGACAGAGAAAAAAGAAAAAATTCTTTGTCATGATAAGGAATTTGGACTTAATGCTGAAGGCAATGGAGAACTATTTAGGGTCATCATGTTCATAGTTGTGAATTTTTAATATTACTTGGTCTATAGTGCTGGGAAAGATTAGAGAAGAGTAAGGATAGAAAAAGGAAAACCACTTAAGAGAGTATTTTAGAAATGAATCATGCTGCTGCTACTATTGGTGATTCTGATGTTAATACCTCCAGTCACGCTCAATAAAATAACCATAGAAGGGTTGTCTTTTTTTAAGGGTAGGAAAACTAGCACTTACAGAGGTTAAGTTCAAAACCAAATGGCAACTAAGTGGTGGAGCCAGGATTCAGTCCAGACATCTCACTACAGAATTGATCCTCTCCAATGCTATTTATTGAGATTTTTAATTAATTAGAGAAGCAGCAGTGAGGATGGAAGAATATTGGAGATATTTATGTAGATAAATAAGACTTGTTGACAAGTAAGATCTAGAGACTAAGTGAAAAGGAGATATTAAATAAAAGGTATCTGACTTGGCTGAAGCAGTGGATGGTAGTGCCATTATCAAGATAAGAGAAACAGGTTATGGTAGAAGACAAGTATTGAGTTGAGTATCAGGCATTATAAATTGTAATGGCTGGAGAATATTAAAGTGAGAAAGTCTTTAGAGTATTGCTGCCCATGATAGATATATGGTTGATAGAAATTTGGGAATCGTTAAAATATAGGTAATCATTAAAGTCATAGTTATATCAATTTGGTGGTCTAAGGAGAGTTATAGATTCTTGCTCCTCTATATTATTTATTTTCCACAACACTTAAATCCTTTTAACACACTACATAATTTACTTATGTATTATTTTTAATGTTTTTATCTGACTATTCTTTATGTTATGTATGCTTGAACACAGTAGGGGTTTTCATCTGCTTTGTTCTGTGATATCTCAGTTATTCAGAAGAGTTCCTATAGTGGGTGCTCAATAAATATTTTTGAGTGAATTAAGAGAGCTGAGGTGAGGAATGAGCTCTCTGGACACCAACAACTGAAGGATGATTAGAAGTTCGGGTATGGAAAAAAAATAACAAGACATAACTAGAGAGGTAGGAGAGAATCAGTTGAGAGTGGTTTCAGGGAAGCAAAGGCAGTAAAGAGGTTTTTGTTTGTTTCTTTGTTCATTTATTGTCTTTTTATTAAGATTTCAATGTCTATTTAGTTTTTCAATTTTATTTAGATAAAATTCACAGATAACATTGTGTAAGTTTAAGGTGTTCGATGTAATAGTTTGATACACGTTTGATTTGCAAAATGATTACCACAATAAGGTTAGTTAAAACATTCATCACCTCCCACATAATTCCTGTGTGTGTGTGTGTGTGTGTAAAGGGACATTTAAGATGTGAGCAAAGAGTTTTAGGGGAAAAAGGAAGTGGTCAGTAGGGTCAAATGCTACTTTGAGATTAATTAGGGTAAGAACTGAAAGTGTGGGACTTTACCAGCATCAGTTTAGTGTTTTTACTTAGACATGAATTCTAGAATGTATGAATTGGTTGTAAGTTAAAGGTAAGTAAGAACACCTCTTTGAAGAAATCTTTCTGTGAAATGCTTTGTTCTTCAGGAGATTTTTGAATCATATTAACTTCCCCTTTTCATAGATTCTTAATGTTTTAGATGTAATAGAACAGGTCAAAGGCAAATGATGAGTGCTACTTCTATATTTGGGAGCTTCACTTGGTTTCCTCCTCTTGCCATGAGTTGGTATAAGTATCTTAACTGCTCTTTGGCCAATATACATTTCAGGAGGTCTCAAGATCAATTTAAATGTAATACGATTGTATCTATAACTGTGCCAGATGAGATGTTTAGGCTGTTTGTTTTCCTGACACATACCTCAGACTTTCATTAGCAGTTGTTAGTATGTTTGTATTTAACTTACATTTGTAATCCTGTCAATGGAAAAAATGTTTTTAGGTAGCAGCAAATGAGCAAGACAACACTCCACATGCCATCCTGTTTCACTGTGTCCTACAAACTACACAGTAAACAAAACACATTCATCAGTGTTAGACAAGCCAAAAAAGCAGTGTTCCCCATGACCATTACTGTGAATCCTTGCTGAAATACATCCTGCAGGGATATATAAAGAGCAAGGAGTTGATAAAGGGTTGAGTTTCATCTCTGCCTCAAGCTCTGGGTAACCTTGAACTTAACCTCTGTTTTTATTTTTATTGTTTTAGAATAAGGATATAAGATCTACAGAATTTGAAGTTCTCTTCTAACCACTAATATTCTATAATTCATTGACTTTGTTCACAACAGCTACATAAAAGGCATATATACAATTTAATTCCCTTTATGTAAACTCAAAGGATAAATACTAATAAAACTAAGTAGTTAATAACTTGTAGAATCATGATTTAAGTCCCTTAGTGTTCTCTAGATGAATTTAGTTAATTTTTTTTGTTTTTTTTAAAGATTGTATTTATTTATTTTAGACAGAGGGGGAGGGAGGGAGAAAGAGACGGAGAGAAACATCAATGTGTGGTTGCCTCTCACATACCTCGTAATGGGGACCTGGCCTGCAACCCAGGCAGGTGCCCTGACTGAGAATCAAACCAGCGACCCTTTGGTTCACAAGCCAATGCTCAGTGCACTGAGCCACACCAGCCAGAGCATGTTTTATTTTAAGTTCTAAAACAGAATTAATCTATCTTTATGCTGTCTTCATATAAGGTTAAGAATGTTTTGTCTATTTTTTATATTTGTTTGCTTTTGAAGAACTTAGAACTTAAGTACTTAAAGTTCCATAGCCATGCTGTTCACCAAAAATTCTTCATATTTTGATTTGTCAGCAGAGATTTGCTTTAATAGGGAGTGTTTAAAATGGCCACTGCAATCAAGTATTGACTATAACCTTAGTTTATTCTTTTGCTATATAATATGGTATAATGCTGTCAGTTAAATATGGTTATTTTGATGCAAAACAACTGGCTTAATTTTTTAAAAGCAATAAATTTTTGGCATTAAAAGTTTATTACATTTTGGAGAGAACTTGTATGGACAGCAGCGTGATAGGGTTTTATTGCAATTTTTATTTTATGTCACTTAAAAGGGGAGAAAGGGAAAGAAAATAATCAAAAATCTTTAACTGTGGATACTGAACTGGATACTTCACATATGTCAACTCATTGAAATGTCACAAAGCATGTTTCATTATCCCCGTTTTATATATAAAATCTTAAGTAACTTGCCTAAAGTCATTCATCTTGTATGAAAATTATAATTTGAATCTATTTTTGTCTGATACGAAAGTCCTTCTTATTTTTCCTTTGCCGTGTTCCTTTTTCATGCTACATCTTCTATTGAATGCTGACTAATTCTTAAGGGTTTTAAGGAAGTGATCCTTAGGAATGAAGCATATATGAGCATATTTGCATTTTGATATTTCTCTTCAAGTTCTGCAGAGTACCATTTTTCTGTTTTTGTCCTTCATAATTCAAATTGCTATGTAGAATTTTTATTTATTGAAAGTTTATTTCTTGCCCTGGCTGATGTAGCTCAGTGTATTGAGCACAGGCCCATGAACCAAAGGGTTGCTGCTTCGATTCCCAGTCAGGGCACATGCCTGGGTTGCAGGCCACATCCCCAGTGGGGGATGCTTGAGAGGCAACCACACATTGATGTTTCTCTCCCTCTCTTTCTCCTTCCCCTCTCTCTAAAAATAAATAGATAAAATCTAAAAAAAGAAAGTTTGTTTCTTATTCTACTTTGAAGACATCAATGAAATATCTTTTAATATCATTGAAAGACTTGAATGTTTAAGGCTTAAGAGGTAGGATGCTAGGGGAAAATGTTTACAATTTGTAAACATTTCCATGGAGCTTCCAATCAAGTAAGATTTATTTTCAAACACCAGTGTCTTACATTTCTTAACAAAAATAAAATCTAAGTCCAACAAATTTCCTTTTCTCCTCCAATTTAAAATATTGACTTGAGTGAAACAGCAGACTTGCCCAGAGGAAAAGCCTCAGAGATGAATCACAGTTGGTAGGTCTACTGTTTATTTCCAATGCATGGTTTACTTGTCTATTTTTAACCTGCATTCTGCTGTTTTTCACACCTTACCTTTCTTGTACTGTTATTTCTTTGCCAAATCAGTCTATACTTGGAAGTTTACAGATCACTTTATATATAATGTTGTACAGTAACATCATTAAGGATGTGCAAAAGTATTATTTATAGAAGTTTATTTTGCTATTTATAGTGAAAGTTTATCCTTTCCTCTTATTTTTAGCATAAACTCCTAATTCTGAATATTCCTGAAATACCTTTCAAGACCATTCTATTTTGAAGGGATTAATAACATATCTTTTTATATTACTGAAAACCTTTAAAGTGCTTAAGGCATAAAAGTCAGAGTATGTTAAAAATTCAACTAAATAAATTTGAAGATGTAATTGTTTTCATTGAACAGTTTATGAATTGGACAGTATCCCATTGAGCAAGGAGCAAGGAGTTCAGAGGAGCTGTACAAAATGAAAGACCCCTATGGGCAGAAGTTGGGGAGGAAATTACAAACAAAAGGATTATTTCAGAAAAGGTCACCTTCCCCTAGGGGCCAGGGACTTCAAGGGTCTTATCTGACAGATTACCTCACTAGTGTTGATCAGAAAAGTTTCAGGTGATTGGTTTAAAATGCCACTCCTGGGAGAGGCTGAAACCGCCACCTCTTGGTTTGTTGATATGGGACTTAGCTCAAGTGACTTCATTTCTGGTCTGTTGTTTCTTCTTTAACATGTGCTAAAGAAAAAATTTTTCCTTTGAGAAAAAAAAAAGATTTTCGTGAAGTCTTTTTTGCCTTATCTAAGACAATGATTGAGCTAATCTCTTCTTAGATAGTGCAGCTCATTGTTGTTGGGTCTTATTTCCTCTCATAAGCTCACTGCTTTTACTGGACATCTTTTGTTACAAACTGCCCTTCAGGTTCAGCAGTGATGAGAAACAGTAAGGCCTTTCAATTTTCTTAATTTCTTAACATTTTATCTTTCCTTATTAGCTTCTAATTTGTTTAGTATTTCTTAACCATCAGTAACCTTTTCATAAAGGTAATGCTTTTGTTTGAAAGCATACAAAGAATAATTTCTTATAGGACCATAAACCTTTACACTGGAAAGAGGTATAAGCATTGTATTATCCATGTGATCTAAGAAAATTGCTTAACTTTTAAGAACTAAGTAGGATAGTTTCTGTAACAGCCTTTTATTGATGAGTCAAGGATTTTATCTTTTTTAAGTATATTTTACTGATTATGCTATTATAGTTGTTCCATTCTTTTTTCTCCCTTTTATCCTGCTCTACCTGGTACCCCCTACAGCATTCCCCCCCTTAGTTCATGTCCATGGGTCATACATACAACTTCTTTGGCTTCTCCCTTTCTTATATTACTCTTAACCTCTCCCAACCCCACAATCACCACACTGTTGTCCATGTCCACGAGTCTTTTTTCCTCGATCCCACCCCTACTCTCCCCACTCTTGGCTGTCATCCTACTCTCTGTGAGTCTGTCTCTAGTTTGCTTATTAGTTCAGTTTGTTCATTAGATTTTACATATGTAAGTGAAATCATATGGTTATTTGTCTTTCTCTGACTGCCTTATTTCACATAGCATAATGTTCTCCAGGCCCATCCATACTGTCGCAAATGGTAAAATCCTCTTCTTTTTTATGGCCAAGTAGTATTCCACTATGTACATGTCCCATAGTTGTTTTATCTACTCATCTACTAATGGGATTTTATTTTTTTTACTTAATGTTACTGTATTCTTTTTGTAGGTAGCCTGAGCTCCAGCTTGAGTTTTTCTTACAGTTAAGAATAAATTCCTCACTTTATTTTGCTTTGTTTTCAAGCTGATTATGTTCAGTTCTTCTATAAAGATTTATTTCTTTATTTCACAGATGATCATGAAGTCATGACTGAGTGATCATCTTTGGTAATTCACAGAGATTGGAACACTGTCAGCTTTTTTAATGTACAAATATAGCCAAAATTGCCACACTAAACAATAATATCTGTTGACTAAGAATGGTTCTTGCATGGTTGTGTATGATTTGTCTTTAAAATGAAAACTTTAGGGGAATTCACTATAAGATAAAATCGCTGTTTTTCTTAGTACATGTTTTAATTTTTCCCAGTCTTCTTGACATTTAATCTTGAGTAAGAAGCTTGTTCTACTTGAAATATGAATGGTCAGGAAAGTGGATAAACATGCTTTAGAATTCAGTTTGCTATAGGTATTCAATACATCAGTGTATTTTTATTTTGGTATATTTTGAAGAACAAATGAAAATCTTTTAAGTATTCATGGGAAAATTCATGCTGTATTTCATTTCATCATTCTTGAATGAAGGTTTTAGAGTTTATTAACAGACTTTTACCATTTCAAACCTAGACATGCAAACCCTCTATGAACGCCAGAAACACTTTTGAATTCTTAATTAAATTAAGTTTTTTTATGCTTCAATACAGCAAAAAAGTGGTCTTCAGGTAATATGTCTAACTAATGATTTTTCTTAGAGGTGTTTATATTTTATATAATTTTTAAAAATAGTTTCATAGGGGCCTGATTTGCATTCTCTAAAATGTACCCATTTTAAGTATAAAGTTTAATGAGTTTTAGTAAATGTAGATGGAGGTATGCAACCATCTCTACAATTCAGGTTTAGAAATCTTCCATCAAGATAGATTTTTTTAAATGTTATTCAATTACAGTTGTCCCCATTTCTTCCATTACCCTCCCCTGCCCTATATCCCCACCTCCCACATTCAATCATCCCCGCCCCCCACCGTTGTCTTTATCCATGCGTTCCTTGACTTGACCCATCCCCTTCTTTCCCCCATTATCCTCCTTCCCCCTCCGGTTAATATCAGTTTGTTCTTTATTTCCATTAAGATAGATTTTTTAAGCTGGTCCTATTTAAAATTAAATGGGTTAATTTTTTAAACTAACATCAATAGATTAATTGCATATATTTTATTATTAACTTTATTTGAATTCATAATAGCTTCTGTTTTAGTAATATATAAAAATAAGAGTAATATATACATATTAGAATATGCTGAGTGTTGGAATAGGAATAAACAGATTATTAGACTGTTTACAGTAGACTGTGGTATATAGAGTCATTTAGAAAACAATGTTAAAATCACTGGAAAAAGAAAGGGTAATTTAATAAGTGGTACTGTAGCACTTAGTTAACCTTTTGGAAAATAAATAATGATAGAACACTGCCTAATCACTAAAATGATTTTAGGTGTATCATTTACTTAAGTGGAAAACATAAATTCATAGGAAAAAGTAGTAGAAACTATAGATAAAAATGACTTCTAGATTTAACTTATTAACATTAAAATAAAAGAAATATAGTGTTTGATTTTGACTACATAAAATTGAAAAACATGACAAAGTATAATACCGATGACAGACTAGGAAAAATACTTCCAACAAAAAGATATGAGAAGCTGAGGATTAATGTGTATTATGTGAATATTACGTTTAAATTAAAACAAAAAGCACCAAAATGTGATAGTCAAATGATAACTCAAAAAAGAATAAATATTGCTGATAAGTTGTATATACCAAATAACAGATCTTCCAAGTACATGAAACAACAACTGACTGAACTAGAAGAGACAAATTTACAATCATAGTTAGCTACTCCATCTCCACTATATGAAAAAATGATAAAACTACTAGACAGAAAATCAGTAAGAATTAGAACTGATGAACAACACCATCAAACAACATGTTATAATTGACATTTTTAGAGCATTTGATGCAACAACAGCAGAATACAAATTCTTTTCAAGTGCGTATAGAACATTCACAAAGATAGACCTGCATCATAAAACAAACTTCAATATATATTTAAAATAATTGAAATCAGAAAGTCTCCTTTAACAGTAATGGAATAAAACTAGAAATCAAACAACACACTTCTTAATCCATGGATAAAAGAGGAAACCTCAAGGGAAATAAAAATAGATACATTAAACAGAATGAAAATAAAACAAATAATTTTTGTGGCACACAACTAAAAACAGTGCTGAAAGGGAAATTTATAGCACGAAATACATATATCAGAAAAAATATCAAATTAATTATTTAACCTTCCGTCTCAAGAAAATAGAAAATATTTGCTGATCAACTGGCATAAAGTTTCAATTAAGCAAGATGAATCTGTTCTAGAGATCTGTTGTAGAGTGTACCTATAGTAAACAGAACTGTCATGTACACTTAAAATTTTGTTAAGAAGGTAAATCTCATGTTAAGTATTCTTACAGTAAAATAAAATTTAAGAAAATAGAAAATAATAGCAAAATAAGCCTAAAGCAAGCAGAAGGGAGAAAATAATAATGATAAAGGAACAGAAATCTGTTCATTGCAGCATTATTTACAATTGCCAAGACAGGGAAGCAGCCCCAGTGTCCATCAGTAGATGAGTAGGTAAAACAACTATGGGACATTTACACAATGGAATACTACTTGGCCATAAACAAGAAGAAATTTTCCTTCTTATGGTTGTGCAAGGAGGTGAAGCATGCCTCCCAATGGCTCCATCTTGGCTGGAAGTCTATTTCTAATGAACTTACATGTTAAAATCTTTGACAAAATATTGGTAAATCATATTCAACTGCATATAAATAGAATTTTTCACAAAGACTAAGTGGGGTTTATTCCAGGTATGCAAGGCTGCTTCAACACTTGGAAATAAATCAGTATATTCCACCACATCAATGGGCTTGTGAACAAATATCATATGATCCTTTCATTATTGTAAAAAAAAAAACATTTGGCAGAATCCCATACTCAATTAGAGAAATTCTCAGCAATAGAGTGGTATAGAATATACCACTTGGAATAGAATGGTAATACCTCAACTGATAAAAAAGCATGTATAAAAAGCAACGGCTAACACTATACTTCACTGTGAAAGGTTGAATATTTTCCTCCCAAGATTGGGGAAAAGGTTAGGCTGTGTACTCTCACCCTTACTATGTAATAATGTGTAGGAAGTAATGTTCGGCATAGTAGGCAAGAAAAGGAAATAAAAAGCATAGAGATTGGAAAGGAAAAAAATAAATCTTTCCCTATTGGCAGGTAATCTG
>CM052552.1:60705036-60723106 GCA_028533065.1 Trachops cirrhosus
AATGGAAAAATACTGGGTAGCCAGGAAGCCAAGTTAAGACCAGGTGGCCAGAAGGAATGCTGGATATGCTGACCACAAGAATGTAACCATCCCTCCACTCCTTCCTCAAAAACACAGAGGTAGCTAATTTTATCTCCCTTTTAAATGCCTGTTCCCTTGCAGATGTTGAAACTACTGGCCAGCATGCACAGTTGATACAGGTTTGACCACTATACAACCTTCCTGGCATGGTGGTAGTGAGCTACACCATTTGCCCCAATAGAGCAGGCATGAACACAATCGCTAGTAAAGGGAGTCACTGGACCGTGAAATGAAAAGTTCCACAAGCCTGCCTTTTCCGAAAAGGCTGTCTTTTCTTGCAATCCAGCTTTTCCCCAAGCTTATAAAAGCAGCCATGCAGAGCCAGCCCCAGACAGCCTGGACTACCCTCCCTTCCTCTGTGCTGTCTCCTTTGTGCTTGAGCATAAGCTTAATAAAATATGTCTATAAATTTCTCTCTGGTTTCCTCTTGATTGCTATATTGGTGAACCCAAGAACTCCAATGCCAGTTACAACCATAGAAATAATAAAAACTACCTGGGAATAAACTTAAGAAATGCAGAAGACATTTTTTAAACAGGTATCAAATTTCACTGAAGAATAAAAAAAGAAGATCCAAGTAAATGAAGAGGGGGATACATACATTCCTGGATGAGAAGACTCAATAGTGGATGGATATTAATTTTCCTCAAAGTAACCTATAAATTCAATTCAATGCTAGTCAAAATCTTAATGAGATATGTGTGTGTGTGTGTGTGTGTGTCTATAAGTGAGTAACAGAGAGAGAGAGAAAGAGAAACTGAACCTAAATTTCATATGAAAGGAAAAATAAGCAATAACCAATAAATATATGAAAAAGTATAACACGGGGGGGATGGCTTGCAGTCCAGATAGCAAACATTCTATAAAGAAACATTAATTCAAAAGTGCACTGAAATGGAAAATAAATGAACCAAAAAAGGTGCAACTCAAAAACAGTTGTATCCATGTTAATTTTAGTTTACCTGATTGAGGTTTGTTGTTTTAATTTTTCATAAAGTTGGCATTTTAAATAACTCGGCAGAAAAGACAGACTATCCAATAAGTCATATTAGAACTACTGGCCATCCATTTGAGAAAATATAGTCAGGCCCCTTACTTTATATTAGATATCTTTTACTTTAAAAACAATTGTTCATACTGAAAAGTTAAATTAAGGTTTAAAAAATGAATGTAGGGGAACAAAATATGGGCAAATATTTAAGAAGAGTGGGATAGAAAAGACTTGCCTAAGCAAGATACAACACTGAGTAGCCATAGAAGGAGAAAAAAAATGACATATGGCTACACTAAAATTTAAATATTTTTGTGATAAAAGTCAGGGGACCTTTTCAAACTACTCACATGAGCCCTAGCTTCTGATAAAAATTTCATCTTCCCTTTTACTCCCTTTACTCCTTTAAGAAGCTAGGCTTTAGTGAGCCACTGTTTTTTATAGAATTGTTACATCTCTTGCATATGTATCCCAGAATCAATCATTTTTTCTTTTAAATCAAAGTCTATGAAAGGTTAGTAATTAGGTGCCCAGATTCTTAAAACTATGTAAGCTATTTGTGCACTCTGGTTTATGCTATGTAAATGTTGCTTCATGTTTCTATTTATGAATATAAAAACTACAGTGAAAGACCTTATGTGGAATAGTATGTTACAAAATGCTATTTTCTGGAAGCACTTATTTAAAATGTACCACAGCTTACCCTTTGTTCTGACAAGTGTCAGGTGGTTTAAGTGAAATATCATATAGCAGCTATATACAAAATAGAAACATACACTGGAATCAATATAATGGCCCTTAGTTAGGATAAGATTCTACATTTAATTTCAGGTATGAAGTAAGATTAGCTACAGGACTATATATGTCATTTTTTTGTATTTCCAGAATAGAACTTAGCTCACAGAAATTATTTGATATGTTTGTACAATGAAAGATATCTTTTGCCTTATTTTAAAATTCAACGGAAATTTAAAGTTAATTTTGTGAAGTTTCTTTAAGTTTTATATAAGATTTTCTCCTTCCAAAACCTGTATGTAGTGAACAATCACCAGTTAACTCCTTTGTCTTTATAATGACTTTACACTCATCAGCCATAGACATAGTAGAATTTAACATCCTCTGTCTCCCCATCATGGAATCTGAGTTGCCTTTGATATTTTATGCAGTTAGTTAAGTTGACACAAAGGTCATGTTAAAAAACTGAGGGCAGAATTGCTAATGTATCACATGGTCATTGGGAGTGACTGTATTCTTAAAGAAAGAATACCAGTATGAATTCATAGTTTAGGCCATGATGTTTTTAAAAAAGAGAATAGAGGTTCTGGGTGATAAGACTGAGTACTGAAGGAGAACTGATTCTCCTTTGCCTGCTACCTTGTGCACAATCACATCTGTAAATGAAGGGGTAATGTGCCAATTTAAAAGGAAATTTTCCTCTTGTATGAAAATTTTAAGAATGTAAACCGAGGTTAAAATCTCGGGTTTTTCTAGTATTTCTGTGGTTTCATTTTTTACATTTAGATCCCTAATCTATTGGGGGGTTATTCTTGTGTATGGTACAAAGTATGGATCTAATTTCACCTTTGTCATATAGTAAATTTCTGTATGTGAAGGGTGTAGTTTTGGGCTTATTTTAACCCACTGGTATATATTTGTCTATTCATGGGCCAGCACAACAATGTTTTATTAAAGAGGCTTCATAGTGTTCTGAAGCCTGGTAAAGCTAATCCTACCTTCTAGTTTTTTCTTTTTCAATGTTTTGCTGGCTCTTCTTCTTCTTTTTAGAGGTTTGATAGGGTTATAGATTTGATGATTGATATACTCAATCATGAGCTTAAGGATTCAACAGGTTAATTAAAAAATTATGTCCTAAATATAATCAGGATGGTAACCCAAGCACAAAGGTTTAAATTATGTCAAATAAATATAGAAATTTCACTATTATTTTTGTATGATCTATTTTAGCATAAATAGTTAAGAACTAATTATTTTTTATTTTATAGTCACATATTTTCATGTTCTGAGATGCTAAAATGTGCTTTTATTTGTAAGATGTCATATTATAATGTATGTGCTCATTTACTGTTAAAATTTCAGATTAGTTGTTAGATTAAAAATGAAGAAATCATAAAAACATAAGTTTTCTTTAAAATAATTAAATCAGTTAAGTATCATCATAAATTCAAATACAGCTTTTGCCATAAGCACTTACATTATATACTTAATATTATCATATTAAGATATTTTCATATCTTAATATGAAAATAAGATAAATCATTCTAAAATAATGATTTATTATAATTTTCTTGATTTTATTGGATAAGTAAAATTAGGAATTTTATGAAGTTTCTTTTTACTTGCACTAGGTTTCAACTCCATGTCTTTACATATCTGAGGACACCACATAGAGTAGTGCAGGTTGGGCACTGTGAACTTGCACAACCATACATAGATAGTGAAAAGCTACACAACTCAATGCGACAGCCCTGTTTTTTTCTTTTTTATTATCAGAGAAGAAAAACACTTCTTCAAACTCAGCAGGGTGTCAGAGAATTCAATTTGACTGGATTGTGACACTATCTACTTGGAGATAGCTTCAGACTCCACATGTAAAAGGGCTCAATCCCACAAAAGCACCCTCTACTCCTGAAGCTAATCTCAATCTCAGATAGTTTTACCTGTGCTTCTGACCAAGCAGTCACAAATTGGATGTTTTACTGAGCCCCTCCAATTCAGAGATCCTGGTTGTTACTTCTACTTCTGATCAACTGGTTATAAATCAGAGGTTCCCAGAATCCTCTCCTTCTTTGGGTTCAATTAATTTGCTAGAGCCACTCGCAGAACTCAGGAAACACTTTACTTACTAGATTATCAGATTACTATAAAATGATATAACTCAGGAATAGCCAGATGGAAGAGATGCATAGGGCAGGGTATGGGAAAAGGGCACAAATTCCAGCTTCAATATTTTCTCTGTGCAGTCCTCTCTCCCTAAATCTCAACATGTTCACTTCACCAGGAGTTCTCAGACAACTTCCTTTGGGTTATGCAGGCTTCATTACATAGGCATGATTTATTAAATCCATTACCACTCATGATTGAACTCAATCTCAAATCTCTCTCCCTTCCCCAAAAGTCCCAACCCTCTAATCACCTGTGGCTCCACTGGCAGCCAGCCCTTGCCCTCCCCACCCCATTCTAAGGTGTGGTCCACAAATCATCTTATTAACAAGACACCTTTATTACTCTCATCACTTAGGAAATTCCAAGGCTTTTAGGAGCGCAAGATCATAAACTGGAGGAAGACTAAATGTATATTTCTTATTATATATGAGTCCTCAAATCCTCAAGTGCTATCTGTCTATCTTGATAAAAGCCAAAATAAATAATCTCTGAGACAGATCTCAGGAGCTCATACCATCACCATTTTGGTTAAATATTTGTAGAATAAGATAAATATCAAGAAGTATGGCCCTGGCTGGTGTGGCTCAGTGGATTGAGCACCAGTCTGCGAACCAAAGGGTCACCAGTTCGATTCCCAGTCAGGGCACATGCTTGGGTTGTGAGCCAGGTCCCCAGTGGGGGGTGCATGAGAGGCAACCACACATTGGTGTTTCTCTCCCTTTCTTTCTCCATCCCTTCCACTTTGTATAAAAATAAATAAAATCATTTTAAAAAGAAATATGAGCATGCTATTTTCAATTTTAAAACACTTTTTACTACAAAACGTAAGTCAAAAACGGCTGCTGTCTACACTTACAAATTTCAGCTATTCTAATACTATCCTTTTAGTGGAATATACAACCATGTTTTTTTTTCCTTATAATTTATTAACTCAGTTTTCTAAGCTCATTCAAATACTACTAGTATCATTAACACCATGGCTTATACTGGAATTCTTAATTTACTAAACCACTGCGCAGAAAAGATATATCTTGCCCAAAAGGAGCAAATTTGAATAAGGTATAGCTATATGTTTAAATTCCAGGGTGTTTTTAAAAAGGACTACCACTGCAAAAACACTTATAAAGAACTAAGGAAAAAAGGAGTGAATAAAACATAGCAAAGTTTTAAAGTATTTCTTTCATTCACCTGTTCTACTCATTCATAATGAATCCTCCAAATTTAAGTGAGTTTGCCCCAAAATAATTTTTAAAATGCATTCATTTAAAAATAATATTGTCTTTATGTATTTTCACCTGGCTTTTCAATCTAGCAACAAACTTTGAACGTTTAGTTCATAGAAGAAAAACTTTAAAAAAATGTTTAATTTATACAAATGGATAAAAGAGAAATCTCTATTCTTGAAACTAAATAAATGTATCTTAGGTCTGAACAGGGAGCAAAAGAAAAACTATTCCTGGCCCTGCCCCTAAATTTACATATGATACAGAAGTTTAAGAGTAGTAGATACCTTATATCAGGTTTTATTAGCTGGGGTGACTTCATTCATTCGTTCATTCAACAAAATGTTTTCTATGGATATGCCAGAAAATACTTTTATGAAGTCTTCTGGAACTCAGATATTGCTGAGTCTGAATAAAATATTATATATAACCAAATAAAAATATGTAGACTTCTACATTTCAGAGGTATGCTTTTTTAATGGTTAGAACAGGATTATCCAAGTATATTAAGGCATAAGCTGCATAATCAGAAATTTTTGTTGAGATCAGTGGTCCATTCTCAGCAATCTTGATTCTGACTCAAATGTAAACCAAGTTCTTATGGGATCTATATATTTATTTTCATATTCTTAATAATCTTTTATTTTTCTTCAGTTTCACTATGTAATTTCAGTGAGGTTAAATTGGAGGGGCTCAAGAAAGTGATTACTTACTGTTGATTACAGTAATAAATTGTCTGTATCCTACTGGCATGATACCTGGTGCTAACAATAATAAGTGTTCCAACCAAGACTACAAAGATATGTCCCTAAAATACTCTTTTCTAGTTCCCACTATGAACTTTGCATACATTATTCCCCTCCTCAACACACACTACGATCTTCTTTTGTAAGTAGTGTTGGTGATGGTGATAATAATAGCCAAAGTTTATTTAAAACATACTAAATATCAAAGACTGAGGTATGTCTTTTCATAGATTACTTCATTTAGAGCTTAATACTTTTACAGTAGGTGTTGTTTCCTCATTGTAAGAAAAAAGAAAACGGAAATTCAAAAGGGCTACTATGTGCTCAAATCCATTCAACCAATAAACAGCAGGCTGGGTTTTAAATCTAGTTATATTTGGCTTCAAATCCAGGTAGATTTGGCTTCAAAGCCCACATTTTTCTCACTATAACATACTGATTACTGGAGTAGTTTGTGCAATATAGGGATCACTGGAACAGACTACTGGACCAGATAAATGAGGTGGTTCGTTATACAATGGTGATAGCGGGCAGGGCTGAGTGGAGTTCAAATTACTGTGATTAAATAATACAACAATTCTGACAAATTAATTAGAATGGGTATATTTTAATCACCTTAAGAAAACAACTGCACTATTTTCCAAGAGTTTTATGGTAGACTCCAATGCTTGGAGCAACTTTCAAAAATACCTAATTGTATAGCAACATGTTTTCATTTCCTATAAAAAACTAAACAACCCACAAATACAGATAAATACAAATAAAAATATTACCCAAACATACAGAATTAGCTGTTATAATTAGGAAATTATGTGTTTCAAGCAAGACTACAAAGAGATATCTCTAAAACAAATTTTCTTTCATTGGAAGAATATACAATTAACCTTCATATGAAAAAAATATATATAAGGGGTAACAAGGATGTACATTCAAAAAGAAGCCATCCAATTAAAGGTTTTGTTTGTTTTTATAAGGCACTTATTTTAACCATACTGACATTGATAATCATATTACTAAAACACTAGAAAATAGCATTATGGGCTTCCAGCCAAGGTGGAAGCATAAGTAAATATACTTTGCCTCCTCACACAACCAAAAGAAGGACGAAAACAAATTTATAAAACAAAACTATCCAGGAACAAGTATAAAGGACAAATGGACAATAATGGGGGGGTGGAAACAGGAGGGAGGTGGGGAGGACTGGGGGGTGGGCTGGGATGGGGGTAAAAGGCAGAGAACTATACTTGAACAACAATTAAAATATAAAAACAAAACAATAAACAAAACAAAACAAAACAAAAAACCACCCAGAACTGTCAGAAAATCAAACTGTATGGAAACCCAACAACCAAGGTGTTAAAGAAGAAATATTCATCCAGACTAACCCGGAGACCAAGAAATATGGCCCACATGAAAGAACAGATCAAAGCTCCAAAAATATAACTAAGGAATGAAGAGATAGCCACCCTACCAGATGCAGAGTTCAAAACACCGGTAATCAAGATGCTCACAGAAATGGTTGAGTTTGGTAGCAAAATAGAGAAAAAAGTGAAGGCTATGCAAAACGAAATAAAGGAAAAAGTACAGGGAACCACAGTGAAGGGAAGGAAACCAGGACTCATACCAATAATTTGGAACATAAGGAAGATATAAGCATTCAAGCAGAACAGTATGAAGAAACAAGAATTCAAAAAAAATGAGGAGAGGCTTAGAAACCTCCGGGACAACTTTAAAAGTTCCAACATCTGAATCATAGGGTGCCTGAAGGAGCAGAGGAAGAGCAAGAAATGGAAAACTTATTTGAGCAAATAATGAAGGAGAACCCCCCCAATCTGGCAAAGGAAATAGACTTCCAGGAAGTCCAGAAAGCTCAGAGAGTCCCAAAGAACTTGGACCTAAGGAAGCACACACCAAGGCACATAATACTTCCATTAGCCAAGATTGATGATAAGGAGAGAATCTTAAAAGCAGCAAGAGAAAACCAGACCGTTTACCTACAAAGGAGTTCCCATAAGACTATCACTGATTTCTCAAAAGAAACCTTGCAGGCAAGAAGGGGCTGGAAAGAAGTATTCAAAGTCATGAAAGGCAAGGACTTACATCCAAGATGACTCTATCCAGCAAACCTATCATTTAGAATGGAAGGGCAGATAAAGTGCTTCTCAGAGAAGGTCAAGTTCAAGGAGTTCATCATCACCAAGCCCTTATTATATGAAATGTTAAAGGGACTTACCTAAGAAAAAGAAGCTCAAAACTAGGAACAGTAAAATGAAAACAAACTCACAAGTATGAACAACTGAACCTAAAAAAACAAAAACAAAAACAAACTAAGCAAACAACTGGAACAGGAACAGAATCACAGAAATGGAGATCACATGGAGGGTTACCAGTGGGGAGAGAGAGGAAGAGAATGGGGGGAAAGTTACAGGGAATAAGAAGCATAAATGGTAGGCACAAAATAGACAGGGGGAGATTAAGAATAGTATAGGAAATTGAGAAACCAAAGAATTTATGTGTACGACCCATGAACATGAACTAAGGGTGGGGGAAATGCTAGTAGGAGGGAGGGTTCAGGACAGAGGGAAATGAAGGGGAGAAAAAAAAACCCAACTGTAATAGCATAATCAATAAAATATACTTAAAATATAAAAAATAAAATAGCATTTCTTAAAATATAAAAAAATAAAATAGCATTTATGATTTAAAGTTCTTTTTGGAATAGGTAGAGATAGACAGTTGCCCTGGGATCACATTTTGTTGGTATTTATCAGGACAGTCAACGGAATTTTCTAATATTGTATTACTGTTCTTCATAATTGCATAAGTACTTTAGATACATATGTAAATTAGATGTCCAGAAAATATCTAGGCTAATTAACAGTTGTGTAACTACTGCTGGTTAGGAAAAACATTAAGGGTAATATTCCCATATTTTCTGGGTTGTAAAGACTGGTCAACCCATGTTTAAGAGTTTTATATAAAATTTATTTACTTTTAGAGAGAGGGAAAGAGTGGGAGAAAGAAGGAGAGAAACATCAATGTGTGGTTGCCTCTTGTGCACCCCTCACTGGGGACCTGGCCCATAACCCCGCATGTGCCCTGACTGGGAATAGAACCAGTGACCGTTTGGTTTGCAGGCTGGCACTCAAGCCACTGAGCCACACCAGCCAGTGATGGTTAACTTATTTTTTAAATATAGAAACAAGCCTCAATCCCTTAGCTCTTTAATGTTCAAGATGATTCAGTTTTACCACATCGAGTTATAATATAAATTTAGTTAAGTCAAAAACAATTACAAATTTGTAAAACAAACATAACTAAAGTAAGAATTCAAAAGCACTGTTCAAAATAAGTCATATACTTAAGGTTAATTTTTCCTGGGACTTAGACATTTGAGAAACATTCCAGTAACAGCATGTGCCAGTTTGCCATTTGTCGTGGAACATGAAGAGTCCAAGTGGCTGCCAATGATGTGAACTTTTCCTACTGGCCCCAGCAGTATGACTCAGTGCTTGTCCTGGGGTAACCACAATTCTTAAAGAGGCAGGAAAAGTGTTATTCCATCTTTGACAGCAACTATCAAAAAATGTGCATAATGCCTCAGTTCATTCTCAAGTGATTAAGTTACATAATATTGTTTCTTAAAGGATGACAAATTAAAAAGACAATACCTAAAACTTAAGATGCAGAAGAAGGTATTCCTAAAGGGCAGTAAATGCCATCAGAAAGAAATTTAGAATAGAAATCATACAATGGCATTTCAGTGGTAAAAGGAAAAATACTTCATATTTTCATCTAGTTATTGAATACTTAACAGCACACATAATACAAGAGACCTACACATATTAAACTTTAAAAATCCATAATATTTTTGCTTCCATTGTGTTAAATACTTCATTTATTTAGCCACTTCTCCCTATTTGGAATCCATATATTTATTAAAAAGATAATTACCAGAAATCTCACTATGGTCATGTAATTTACTTACTTTATCAAGCCACTAATAAATGCAAATATCACACAGCTTTAGTTACTCTAAATTTTAAATAAGTAAATAATTCTTTTCAATCAGAGATTCCAAATGTTGAGGATTGAGCATGGAGACACAGGAACGTTGAAAAGAGAAAAGAATGAGAACAATACAAATGACATAATATCTACTTATAGGAGGATATTTTTTTAAATGTAAAGGAGGATATCACAGTAAGTAAGCTCTATGAACAAATTTTAATACAATCCATTGCCCTTGACCTTTGAAACACTTTTTTTGATGTACCAAAGACAGCTATTTGTATTTAGTAGGGACCAAATTGTTCTAATATACAGGGTGGGGCAAAAGTAGGTTTACAGTTGTGAGTACACAAAACAGAGTTTATTCTTGTACTATAATTAATTTATTAATTATTGTATTATTTATTTATATCATACCTATGCAAACTGTAAACTTACTTTTGTCCACCCCTGTCTTAATTTCAGTGGTGTGAATGAGGTTACTTAAATACAGTAATAAAGACAATTAAAGAATATATGGTCAAACTTATTTCACATTTAGAGTCTTAGATGAATGTATGTTGTTCATAATTAAAATGGCAAATTATTAAAATAAGTGAATTGCAGTAGATTGTTCAGCACACAAAACCACTTATTCAGCTCTACGTGGACCTCAAAATCTATTGTGTGTTAGGATTGGGATTTAATCCTGCTGCACTGGACCACACCAACAATCTGCAAAGCCTTAGAAAATGATATTTAAAATCACTGAGTCAGAGCACACAGAAATTAGAAAACCATCAGAAGTTTTTCTGGCAATTAATAGCATTGTAACTCCCTATAAATGGAGTTTGGCACTCTCAGAATCTTATATTTGATTATGATAAAATAAAATCTAAACCAAACATTCTTAATGAGGGGATTATTCTACAAAGTAGGGTTATTGCATGTGTTAATGAAGACCTGCTCTAGATTTTACAGCAGTGACCAAAAGAATTTATTCTCTTTTGTTGGTAACAGAGATGTCCTAATAACAATGAAAGGATCTATACTATTTCTGACCTTTCATATATTGCAAGGGTGTCAAACTCATTTTTTACCAGGGGCCACATCGGCCTCACAGTTGCCTTCAAAAGGCCAAATGTAACCTTAGGACTGTATAAATGTAACTACTCCTTAACAGTTCAGGGAGAGCTGGGCGCTGCTGCCAGGTAGAAACAAGATGCTGGGCCAGATAAAACAAGGTGGAGGGCCGGATTTGGCCTGCGGATCTTGTGTTTGCCACCTGTGATGTATTGGGTTCTTTGTCATACTAACTTTGCTGCTAGAAAGATATGTAAATTTGGTCCTTGAATGTCTCTTGGCTCAGTTCCTTATAGATAATATGATGGCATGGGACCAAGAGATTTCTCAAAGTTTTTTCTGATTTTAACTTTCTATCAATTCATCTCACAGAGAACAAGAGTATCAGTGTGTAGAGAAACCAAGCATCTTTTTATAAAAGAAATGTTAAAAACTGTTTTAACTAATGTGTTTCAATAATGGAAACAAGAACTGTATTTATATTTCAAATTTGCCTATCAAGTATAATTAAAACCACAAATGTTAAATGCCTGTAAAAAAAGCTACAAATTTTGCTAAGAATTTAAGAGACATACTTGTACTACATCCATAATACAAATCTGTTTGATGTATTTGCCCATATCCTGAAGTTCCTTATAGAACTATTACATCACATAGACCCTGATTTTATTTTTTTAAGTTATAAAGAAATATATTTTTACTTTTTCCTTCTTAAAAATATTTTACTGAATTTATTGGAGTTACATTGGTTAATAACATTATATAGGTTTCAAATGTACAATTGTGCAACACATCATCTGTAAAGTGTACCATGTATTCACTATCCTAAAGTCAAGGATCCTTCTGTCACCATTTATTGCTGCTTTAAACTCTTCCCCCACCCCACTTCCCCGCTGCTAATCACCATACTATCATCTCTGTCTATGAGGTTTTTTGTTTTGTTTTTTTGCATTGCTTTGCTTAATCCCTTCATCAATTTCACCCAGGTCCCCCTCCCCAAATCCCTACCCTGTCATGTATCCGTGCCTCTATTTTTATTTTGTTCTTCTGTTTAATTTGTTCATTATATTCCACATGAGTGAAATCTTATGGTATTTGTCTTTCTTGGACTGACATTTTCACTTAGCATAATGCTCTCCAGGTCCATCCGTGCTGGCACAAAAGGTAAGATTTCCTTCTTTTTTTCACAGTGAGTAGTATTCCATTGTGTAAATTTACAGCTTTTTTTTATCCACCCATCTACTCATGGGCACTTGGAATCCTTGCAAATCTTGGTTATTGTAAATAATGCTGCAATTAACATAGGGGTGCATAGATTCTTTCAAATTAGTGTTTTGGGTTTCTTTGGGTATATTCTCAGAAGTGGAAATGCTGGGTCATGAGGCAGTTCCATTTTAATTTTTTGAGGAAACTCCAAACTGCCTTCCACAGTGGCTATACCAATCTGCATTCCCACCAATGGTGCAGAAAGGTTCCCCTTTCTCCACATCTTTGCCAATATGTTGTTTGTTGATATATAGATGATGGCCATTCTGACAGGTGTGAGGTGATATTTCATTGTGGCTTTAATTTGCATTTTTTTGATGATTAGTGATGATGAGCATCTTTTCATATGTATGTTGGCCATTTGTATCTCCTCTTTGGAGAAGTGTTTATTCAGGTCCTTTGTCCATTTTTAAAAATTGGATTGTTTGTTATTTTAGTGTTGTTACATACATTATTTATAAATTTTGAATATTAACCCTGTATCAGATGTACCATTAGTGAATATGTTCTCCCATTCAGTAGGTTGTCTTTTCATTTTGTTAATGGTTTCCTTTGATATGGAAAAACTTTTAGTTATATCTATATCTATCTATCTATCTATCTATCTATCTATCTATCTTCTCAAGGGGAAGACAGAGAAAGAGTATGAGGAATTAGACTATCCAGGGGGTAGAATTATTGTCTCAAAGGCTGGCTTGCTAACATCTAAGTTAAAGTTTTTGGTGGCAAAAGTTGTAAAAAGGAGGATATAAAAAATAGAGACAGATTTGTAACCTAATGTCTTAGGAATTTGCCAACAAAAATTTGTAAAAATAATCTGGCACTGATGGTCTACACTTGGGGGATTCAGATTTACCTAAAACATTAAAAATATACCTTATGCTTTTGTTATATAGCAAGTCTTTACATAAAGCACATGAAGTTTTATGCCTGGCATTTAATTCGTAGGATAGAATAAAATTAAACTTTCTAAAAATTCAGAAGGTCCAATTTTCTCTAGGAGTCTCTAATTTAGATATAAAGAAAATCAAGAATAGCCATCATTCATTGCTTCTAACCAAATATGAGAATGAAAAAATTAGAATCAAAGAATCTTAGCATAATGCTCTCCAGTTGCATCTATACTGTCGCAAAGGGCAGGAGCTCCTTCTTTCTTTCTGTTGTGTAGTATTCCATCGTGTAAATGTACCACATTTTTTTGATCCACTCATTTACTGATGGACACGGGTTGCTACCAGCACTTGGCTATTGTAAATAATGCTGCTGTGAACATTGGGATGCATAGGTTCTTTTGGACTGGTGAGTGAAATAAGTTAGGTGGTGAAAGACAAATATCATATGATCTCATCTATAAGCGGAACCTAATCAACAAAACAAACAAGCAAGCAAAATATAACCAGAGACATGGAAATTACAAATAAACACAGTAACCAGAGGGGAGGTTGGAGGGCATGATGGGGAGAAAAAGGGGCAAGGGTTTTCAGGAACATCTATAAAAGACACATGGACAAAACCAAAGGGGGGCAGGATCAAGGGCGGGAAGTGGGGATGGTTGAGGGGAGAGTGCTGGGGGGAAAATGGAGACAAGTGTACTTGAACAACAATATAAAAAAAGTTAAAAAAAGAATCAAAGAATCTTAGAGTTTCAAAAGACAACATATCACCCAATTTTCTTTTACAGCAAAAGATCAAGAAATCCAAATTACTAACCCTAGGTTAACTGATGGAAGTAAAGCTGTCTTGGCCACCTGATTTCATTGTTTAAAAGGGCGTTCATTTAGTTTAAAATTTATATGATTAAAAAAATTAGTTATAAATGACTCAGGGCCAACCTACCCCCACCTCAAGAAATCCAAAGTTTGAATGAAAGACTAAAATCTGGCATGCTGTTGTCCCCTGTCATTTAGAAATACATCAATGTAAAAAAGATGGAGGAAGTAGCAATGACAACAAAATCATGGTGAAAGATATTTCTCAAAAGTTTTAAAATCAACATCGTTACATTGTTATAATGATTAAAATGAGCTCTTAATCAATTTTCACATTTCAAAGATTCTTCTACAACATTTTATATGTGAGTTGACATTAGTTATACAAGTGCACCAATGTTGAATAGATAATTTGTCCAAAGAAAATACAAATGTAGGTCAAAATGTGAAACCTAATGAAAAAACAAAACTGCTAGTAATTTTTTTAAAGTGCCAGCATATTAGCTTTTGGAAAGTACACTTTCCAACAACCATTCCATACAATATGGGAGCTAATTGGTAGGTTTAGTGCTTCTCAATTGTCCTCAATCCAAATACCACTTGTGACACAAGAATAAGAAAAGGCATTGTTTTGCCAGTGATTCTCTCTTCTTTTCAGTGATCCAAACTCAAATGAATTGTTTCATTTGTATCTTACAATTGACTGTTTCTCCTATGAAAAGTCAATACATTCTTACCACTTAAATGGACCTCTAGTGCTTACAAGTGCCTGTCATTTTCACTGCACAGATTCAGTGTGTAATAATTGTGATTACCATGTACATGACTTTTATGATAAAACTCTTATATTTTAATCTTCTGACAAAGCCTGAGAAATGAAATTTCAATGATCATGAACCTTTTGGTAAAATGATGCTGAGAAGTATGAGGAAACATGATATGCAGGGTCTACCACTGAGATGAGGTGTTTATCTGCTTCAGACTTTGTTAGGGACAGCACAGTCATCAACCTTATGACTTCTGTATTGAGTTCCCTGGCATGCAGAGTGAGAGATACCATTCTAATAATTAGAAATACTTAAATGGTCCTCTAAGTCAAATAGGAAAAAAATGGTCTGGAGATAAATGGGCCAGTAAAGCTGTTAGAGACAGAAGCGGGTACACAGAAGACAGAAGTTAATAAGAGGGAAAGAGTTCTCAAGAGAGAGCCAGCCATCTGAAATTTATACTCCAGATACATTTTTAAATCAATATAACCTTCTTTGTATACCATGTCTTAAAGAAAACATATGCATTTTATTTTTAAATTGGAATTTAAAAATAAATTTTCCATAAAGATCATTTTCAAATCCTGTTCAGTAATTAATATACTATTATTCTGCCAGTGTGAAGATGTTACTCCACTCCTACCTGGGCTACATCTTGACTAGTTCCATACAAAGCACATATTCCTAATCCCTATTTTTAGACAGAGATACTGAGGGTTTGAGAAGTGAAGAGATGGGTTCAACACACATAGTAATTACAGGACAGAACTGAGGTAGGGACCACAACTGGAGAGACTTCTAATTCCAACTCAATACTACAGATCATTTCTGTTGCCTTCTACATACAGTGCTTCCTACTAGATATTTGCCCCTTTAATCTTTTTTTTATTCATCTGTATGAAATATAGAGGTGAAAGAAGAGAGGGGTAGGATAGGGAAGTGTTTTGGCATGACTTACAGGTGATAAAGATGTTCTCAACAGCCTTGAAAAGCATTATCTGGCATTTTTACTTGGGACAGTAAAATGCTAAATTCATAACAGCTTACAAATAGTGGTTACTATACAAGATTACCCTTAATTAACTTCACTGAAGAACTTGTGTCCATCTGCATTCTGAAGAAGCTTCCAAGTCTACTTCTTGCCATCTGTATTTCATAATATAAATCACAAAATTTGCTTCTGACATTCTGTTTTTAATTATTAGAAAACTGTATCATTGCAATAGCTAGTCATCCTAAACATGTATAATTTTGTTAAGAAAATGTCGTTGGAAAGTGGTAAAAATAACTTCAATCTAAATATTGCCCACCTATTCTGGGACAGACTCTATCCTAGGATAGATATTGGAGAATCTTGTAAAGTCAAACCGTCCTTTCCAGTCACATATTCAAAGACATCTTCAAATCCTTGATATTTAATGTATAATCTCCAAAGGTTTTTTTTGGTATCAGCATAGAAATTTATTTGAATTCAAAATAATATGGCTCTATTTTAACCTACTATATTCTTCATTCATATGCAGACACTTTACAAAAAAGATGAATGTCCACATGTTGGTTTTTGAAGATTTCTTTAAATGTAAAGCATTCTTACCTTACTAAAACTAAACAAAGCAGACAAATGAAACAAACTCTACTTCATTCCTGTGAGCATAGCTTAAAAAATACTTTGTAGAAAAAACAGAAGCATTTCATAGAGAACACATTAATGCATATCTATGCTGGTACTCACAGAGCATAAAGTGAAAACAAGAAAAAGACATTTAGCAGCAAGCCAGGGAGACGATTCTAAGACATTCACATCATCATCAGCAGAACTTCACACTTTTACAGAGGTGGATTAATAAAAGAATCAAGTTGAAATTGTGATAATTATAACATTTAAATTTATTGTGGCAAAGAAATATCCAGTTAATGCATTAAATTCCTAGTCACAGTTTTATGTACTTATTATTAGATACTGTTCCTTTTATAATTTTCACCCCAGTAAAGGAGAAAACAAGAAAGATCTTAACCCAAAAGATACAGGAACAAAGTGCAAGTATTAAAGTAGCCCTGTTTTGAAATCTAATATAATTTCTTGGAGATGTGAACAAAGGAGACCTTTAGTTATAACCATACTCATATACAAACTCAGCTAGTAAACACACTACATGACCCCATAATACAATGAAAAAAAAAGGTGTTACATCTAATGACAAAAAGAAAAATGTTTTCTTGCAGAAAAGCAATGAGAAAAGGTCATTTAGTTATCTTCAATTTCAGCATATCTACCCTAGGCAAATATGTGCCCTAAGTAAATGTGTGTATACATTTACATACACATTTATATACTCAGCTGAATATCAATTATTATAAAGCCCAACATTTATTCATTAAAAACATTTTCATGGCTTGTTTAACATTCCAATACGGTATATGCAGGAAACAGAAACTACAATTAGGAGTGTCGGCAGTCAGGCTTTGTTAACAAGATCTTAGAACAGCACACTCCTCTGTCCAAGAGTTTAACTGCAAATCTGTTAGCAGTGAGGTAAAACAATGCAGAGTGAGAGATACCATTCTAATAATTAGAATTACTTAAATGGTCCTCTAAGTCAAATAGGAAAAAAATGGTCTGGAGATAAATGGGCCAGTAAAGCTGTTAGAGACAGAAGCGGGTACACGGAAGACAGAAATTAATAAGAGGGAAAGAGTTCTCAAGAGAACTAACTTTTGGAGCTAACTTTTGGTGGTCTCCATCTTATCCCATGAACATTGTTTCCTTGTCTTCCTCTAGTTAAATGTGGAAAGCATATTTTTTATTTTAAAATATTGTGTTTTAAAGTTAATAAGAAAATACTGGCCTTAACTGCCATGTTAGATCATTTTGCCTTGACAGATATGTTTAGAACACTTCATCCAAAAACTGCACTTTGACATTTTTCCTAGTGCACATGGAATATTTTCAAAATAGATAACTTACAAAGTGACAAAACAAGACTCAAAAAATTCAAAACATTTGAAATTATATCAATATTGTTTTCTGAACACAGTGGTTAACTAAAATTCAAGTATAGGTAAAACACACAAAATATTATGAGAAAATTATATATCATGCTTCTAAACAACCAATACATCAAATAAGAAATTTATTTTATTTTTTTGTAATTCTATCATTTTATTTTTTAAAAATTATTTTATTGTTGTTTAATTATAGTTGTCTGCATTTCCCCACCACCACTCCCCCCCACCCCAGCCAAACCCACCTCCCTCCCTTGCTTACACCCTCCCCCTTGGTTTTGTCCATGTGTCCTTTACAGTAGTTCCT
>CM052552.1:60723606-60744692 GCA_028533065.1 Trachops cirrhosus
CTGGTTATTGTTAGAGTGTTCTTAATTTCAATGTCTCTGGTTATATTTTGTTTGCTTTTTTCTTTTGTTGATTAGGTTCCAATTATAGGACCAATCATATGGTATTTTTCTTTCACCACCTGGCTTATTTCACTTAGCATAATGATCTCCAGTTCCATCCATGCTGTCACAAAGGGTAGGAGCTTCTTCTTTCTCTGTGCTGCATATTATTCCATTGTGTAAATGTACCATAGTTTTTTGACACTAGTTTACTGATGGGTATTTAGGTTGCTTCCAGCACTTGGCTATTGTAAATTGTTTTCTTTTCTTAAGTACATTTCTTAGTTAGCAAAAGGTTAAAAATGTATTCAAGTAAAAGATTAATTTCAGTAGAAGGAAAACCAGGCATATGATTCATTCAATTTTAGTTTTGAATAAAAGTGATTTTATTCAAAATTATTTTTTCACATTGTGACAAGCATGAGGTTTACACAGCAGTGGTAAGGCAGAGGGGTTCTTGATTCTGGGACAGGCCCAGTATTGCTCCTGGGAACATTTTGAGAATTGTGAGGAGTTTGGGGTTACTGAATGATTGCTAGATCAATGGATACAACAGTTCCACACTGAAGGACTGCATGTAACCCATGTGACTTTTTGTTTGTATTTGAGAAGACTTTATTAACACATAGAGGCAAACCAAAGCTATTTCATATATGAGATATTGCTTATATTTTGGAGTTACCAAATTTGAAATAAACTCTAATTTTTTATTTAAATAAACTTTTTATTTTAGAATAATTTTGGATCTACTAGAAAGTTGCAAAATAGTAAAGATAGTTCCCATATAACTCTCATCCATACTCTATTATTAACAGCTCACATTACTATGATAAATTTGTTACAACTAAGAAACCAACACTGGTATATTGCTAATAACTAAACTTCACACTTCATTTTCATTTCAATAGTTTTTTTTCCTAATGTGATTTTTCTGTTGAAGGATTCTATCCTGAACACTGTAATACAAATACCATAATCACCATGGCTCCTTTGCTTCCTCTGGGCTGTGATTTTTCTCATATTTTCCTTGTTTTTGATGATCTTGAAAATTTGAAGGAGCACTGGACAGATGTTTTATAAAATGTCCTAATTTTGGGTTTATCTAATCGTTTCCTCATGCTTAGAGTGAAGTTAATAGGTTTTGGGGAGGAGGATCACCTAGGTGAAGTGCCATTCTCATCACTTTATATTGAGGGTACATGCTATCAACAGGTTTGTCCACTTATGATGCAAACCCTCATCACCTGGCCAATGTACTGATCACTAGGTTTCTCCACTGTAAAGTTGTTCCCCCTTCCCACTCTGCTCATTGGAAGCAAGTCACGAAGTGCAGCCTACTATCAAGGGGTGGAGAGTTAAGTGCCAACTCCATGAGCAAGGATTATCTACATAAATTACTTCAAATTCTCTGTTGGGAGATTCTTTCTTTCTTTCAACATTTATTTACATCACTATGGACTCATGGATATTTATTTTATACACTGAGTTATAACCCAATACCACTTTTGTTGCTCATATTGTTCCAGCTTTAGCCTTTGAGCGCTCTTTCATAATGGCTGCCAAGTCTTTAACATGCCCTCTTTGAGCACTTCCTTACTTTCTGGCACTATAAGGTGATCCAGATTCATTTTAAGTAATCCCTCTCCAGCCCTAGAATCTGCCATTTCTCCAAAAAGCTGTGGTTCCTCTCCACATGACTTTTAATAATTCCTTAACAGGAATTATTAGGATGCCATATCAAATGAGACAAGTCTGTACTACTCCCAATACTCATTTTTTATTCTAGGGTCTATCAATTCATCTACTCTTCCATTTTCTTGTAGCTATATAGAATAAATTCTGAATTTACTGCTTTTCCTAAATCTAGATATGCTCATTATAAATAAGCAAAAATATCAATTCATCTTTTCTGGTATAGTCATATTGAGCACTTACTATAGAAACCTATTTTATTTTTATAAGTTATTTTTCCTTTTTGTTACAATATGGGCATTACAGGGATTTTGTAAAAATATGTGAGTAGGTAGGTTATATTACCTATTTCATTTCAGGAGACATTACATAATGTCTGTTACATAAAGGGGGAATCGAGTCACAAAGGTTCAATGTAGGAATAAAAGAATAAGGTAGACTACAATATGTGGACTTTATTTGGGTCTTGATTTAAGGGGAAAAACTGTAAATATGTTTATGACATTTATGAAATTAGATATTTGAAAATTTAGATATTTAAGGATATTAAGGAATTAATTTTGGTGTGATAATAATGTTGTAAGGTGTGATGTACGAGGGGGGACACCACAAAAAAAGAAATTATCTTGAGGGTGTGCCCCCTTGTAGTACAGGCTTCCCCTACTAAGTGCATGTTCTAGGAACCCATCTGTATCAGTGTACCAGCTGGCATTGGGGTGAGAGGCTGCGTTCAGCTTCAGTGAAAAATTTTTTGAATATGCTTTCAATGCATTTGCCTATTTCATGATGGGTGATTTATGAGCGCACCTGCCCAGACCACACTGAGTGTTCACCAGTTGTTGACCAAAAATGGCATGACCCCCATGCCCCACACTCCCTATTCACCCAATCTCACCCCAAGTGACTTTTTTTTTGTTTCCCCAGATGAAAAATGTCTTCAAAGGGAAATATTTTGCTGATGTGGAAGAAGTGAAACAAAAGATAGCAGAAACACTGAAAGGTATCAAAATTGAACAGTTTAAAAATGGTTTTGAACAGTGGAAAAAACATCTCAATAGGTACGTTGCATCAAATGGAGAGTACTTTGAAGGTGACTGGAGTTTAAACATGTAAGGATAAATACACAATTTTCATAAATAAATTCTGCTTTTTGGGGGTTCCCCCATATATCTTTTGAAGTATTTTATTTTTTAATTTAAATATTTTATTGTTTATGTTATTACAATTGTCTGAATTTTTCCCCCTTTGTCCCCTTCCACCCATCCCACCCCTTACTCCCACAGTCAATCCCTACATCATTGTCCATGTCCATGGGTCACACGTATATGATTTTTGATTAATCCCTTCACCACCCTTCAACCAGTACCCACTTCCCCCCTCCCCTCTTGCAGCTGTCAGTCTCTTCCATATTTCTATGCCTCTGGTTCTGTTTTGCTCATTAGTGTATTTTATTCACTAGATTACACTTTTAAGTGAGATCATATGGTATTTTTCTTTCACCCACTGGCTTATTTCACTTAACATAATACTCTACAGTTCCATCCATGCTGTTGCAAAAGGTAAGAATTCCTTCTTTTTAACTGCTGCATAGTATTCCATTGTGTAAATAAACTCTTTCTTTTTTTAGAGAAATATATCAGCCACTATTTGTGTAATATCATTACTGGTTTTTGGTAGGGAGAAAAATGTTACTAGATCCCAAGGTGCTATCCTGCTGTATTTATTTTCTCTTTGTGCATTGGTTACAAGCATAAGAATAAGCTGGCAAAGCAGCCTCATTTGAAAAAAATGAAAATTAGAAACAATTTCCTTTAAACATTAAATTACACACATCATGAAGATGGAGATTCATTCTATTACCATATTTAAAAATCTATCTCTTACCAGATAACTTATTAACATAGGATGTCAACAATTATTTCAAGGAAAGTAATAAAATTCTCTAAAACATCTTCAAACAACATTAATTTTAATTCATATGGATTTTAAAAGACAATGAATGCATTAGAAGAGAAAAAGTGCTTTATATAATCAGACAATGCTAAGGCAACTTCAAAATAGTTGACAATTACCATAGTTCACAGTTGTTTTTAATGTCTATTTTCCTGGGTACTGTGGTAGCTTCCATACAAAGTGAGACTTCAAATCATTCTCTCCACAAACAAAGAACAATTTAAGTTGTTTTCAAACACTTAGAATTTTCAGTCTAAATAAAACTCACCTAAATTCTATTAAAAGAAAACAAGGGGAAATAGAAAATATAAGTTTTGTGTTTTGACTTGGAATGAATCCAACTTTAAGTTCCTAAATATATGCTAGAATATATATATATATATATTCTATGTATATATGTATATATATACATAGTATATGTATATGTATAATGTAGATGGAAGTATACCTATCATTACCATTTTATAAGTACTCAACTGATCAAAAATCTCTGGCTCAACTTGACCACTGCATATTTTGCATTGATTTCAAAAGGTTTTTGACTGATTATGATTAAATTTGCCCTAGCACTTAAGTTCCTTTTGTGATTCAGTATGCTATTTTATTTCGGGAGATATTACATAATGTCTGTTACATAAAGGTGGTATTGGGTCCCAAAAGATCGATGCAGGAAAAAAGAATATGGTAGACTAAAATGTGTGGACTTTATTTGGATCCCAAATTAAGGGAAAAAAAAGTAAAAGTATTGATGACATTTATGAGATTAGAAATTTGAATAATTACGATAATTTGAACTTTTATGATTAAAGTGTTTTCAAATAAAACAAAAACAATTTGAAGGTTAACACTTACTATTTAGTAGGTAGGTAAGGGTTTCAAAGCTATAGGAATGCACTGAACAAATTCTGCTATTCAGAGAAACACTAATGAAATACTGATAGTGGTACTATAGCTGCTAGGTAAATCTGAACAAAAGAATATAACAGAATCCATTATTTCTACTAAAATGTATGCTGTTTATGAACATCTATTATCAGGCACCATGTACTTTTATTGACAATCCTTTTAGAACCAAACATCTCATCCCTGGTTGGTAGTGGCAGTGGTCTGAAGTAGATCTTTTGTCTAAATCTAGACTAAGCAGAGGAGAACATTAAACTCCTGGGGTTCACATCAAAGTAAGAAAGTTATCCCCAAGACTACAGTGATACGTAGCATCTTTGTCACTGGCTAAAATCCTATTCTGAGTGAAAACTCCTCACCACAACACATTCCCCCACCCCCAGCGGCCAAAAGGACACAAGAAGTGCCCATTTTAGCACACACTAAGGAAGGTTGGTCTGATGGAGAGGATATTCACACCTTTGAAAGTATTCCCAGGATTCCTCTCATGACACATCTACCCCTGGCAGAAAAAGACAAGGTGGAAATATTTTACATATTTTGGAATCAGTTAGAAATATTTCAAATTCTGTTTCTTCCACTTACTCTTTATTCATTCTTCAAAATATTTATTGAACATCTGCTCAATAAATATTTGGGTATAGGACAAGTCACTCAAGGTTTTTAAGCAAAAGTCTCTTCATCTGTAAAACAGAGAATAATTCGAACCTTTCAGGGTTAGGATAGGAATAAAATAATATAGGGAAAGCACCTAGAACAATACTTGGTACATAGTAAGCACTCAACAAATATTATCTATTATTCCATCTCTGAAGAATGCCAACAGAATGCAACCTCTTTCTAAATTAAAAAGAAAGCTGACATTTATCGTGTACTTACTATGTGACAGGCATCATTTTAAGCATACCACAACCCTATGAGGTAGTTAACATCACCACCCCAATTGTACAAAAATGAAAAAACCTGGCAAGTTACTGAAACTCTCCCTCACTAAGATCACACAGCTAGGAAGTAATGGAGCTTGGATATAACTAACCCAGGCATCTGATTCCAAAGTGTTTTTTTTTTTTTTTTTTTTTTTTTTTACCATATTCTATATGGTACCAATTTTTAAAGGATAGAAAATCCAGGAGTTTTTTTTTTTTAAGTCAAGTTTGGGGATAATTATGTACAAACCTAAGGTGTGTTCTTCATCCATGAAAGTATAAATCCAATCCAGTATGGAAAAAAAGAGTTGATATCAAACCTAATGTCATCATTGAACAGCTGTATAATCTCTGTTGAGCTGCTTGACATCTCTGTACTTTACCTGTAAAAAGCTGTTACTGTTCCTTATCTCACTTTTAAGGATTACTAATAATAGATGTAAAGTGAATGAGACATTTTCAACTTAGGTGAATGAGGGAAAGAACCAAGCTATATCACAGAATGCTTGCAAAAATATTCCAGAAATCAAAAATCAGGATTCTAAGTGTGCGGAAATTCTGACTAAAAATACAACTCATTTCTAGCTAGCATATTTACAGTACAGAAATGGCTCCTGGCAAAGTCAATTTATTTCCAACCTTGTTTGCATTATTAGATTGATCAACATACCCTTCCTTCCCATATTTAAAGAGTAAACTTCAGTTGCACCCTACTGAAATTATCACAAATCCCAAATAAACAGGATCTGAATTAACTTGCTTTTACCATAAATATACTTAAAGTATCATGTCTAGGGATACACTAGAAAGAAAAATTATTTAGCCTAAAATATTCCATAGAACGAGCTTCTCTGTGTGTGACAATTCAATATCAAACTGAAAACCTATTGTCTGACAGCTACAAGGCAAGGGAAAAGCCTTCTACATAAGGAAACCTCTGCCACTGATTTAATGAAACACTGATGCCAACAGAGACTGCCACAAAACTCACACCATGGCACCATATGGAGGGAAATGGGGAAGGAGCACCTAGGCGTGCCATCCACATTGGCTCTACACCACATTGAACTTGGTCTGTACATGGGCTCCAGCAAATAGGGAAGAAAACTAGCAACCAGACTACATACATGTCTGTTCTAAGTACCATTAGTAAAAACTCTGCAATACTTTTAATATGTTTTTAATAGCCTAGTGGCTTATTTTGAAAGCCAAATATAAGTGAATTCACAAACTTAAAATATGAATTGTCTTCTTAGCCAGGAAAAAATAAACTCCCATATACACATATGAAACATACCAAAATTTTAACAAGAATTAAGCTAATGTTGTTGAAATTAATCCTTCAACATAAGTACTTATGGCAAGTATTTTTAAAGGTCTTTATTAATAAATTACATTATAAGTCTCACACAAATGACTAGAAAATATTCTTTCATAATTTGGTAAACAGTGGAAAAAACTAAAACACAGGATTTAAGCCAGCCTTCCACTGATTTTTTGGAAGACATTACTTGAGAAAACATATTACAACCCCATTTTAAAAATAGCAGATGTAGCTGAAACAAAACAAAAAGTTCAAATAAACAGAAAAGTAATATTGGGCAACACTTTAAAAGCAACTAACAACATGTTTTTTTCTTATCTATCATGTTACCAGAAGACTATTCAACCCATCTAATAAGACTAATTTCCAAGAACATTAATGTCAAGTACATATAAAACAGACAAGTGTGCTATAGTTGATATTAGTTATATCATGTTTTTATTGCAGTAAATTATAATGCATTAATGCTGCTGTGAGTTTTGGTTTATTTAATAAATTTTGGTTCTTAAAACAATTTTCGTGACAAAATATTCAACAGATGAACACAGAAACCTAAAACAGCAGTTATTTTACTTTAGTAAAATTTAAATTCACATTTTTATGAAAATACCTTCAACCCTTTCTTTCCTAAAATTTCAAGAGTAAGATTAAGAAAATAAAAACTTCTGTTAGAATTAATAATTGTAATTTAAATTGAATAAGGAACTAAATACATCTTTAAAGTTCAAAAATTTCTATCATGCTCAACAGTTATTTGTAATTCAAATCAGGGCACAACTGCAATCCACGCTTTTGCAGTACTAGCTAGAATATTCAAGCCTGGAAGTATTGTTTTATTAGGAGTTAACAGACTGGCATACATATGTTAAGGTTTTCACTTATTGTAGTTTATACTTTAATTATTCTAAATTTGGGGGGAAACATGCTTTATTAGAAAAATATCTACAACTTGCCTACTAGTGACTATCCAAAAGCATGTAATTCACTAAATCTGCAGGAGGCACCTGTATTCAACAGGTTAACACCATAACTCTCTGCATAGGTTCTTAACAAGTGTCCTTAAAAAAATTAGTCCAAATAAATTAATGTTTAGTTCAAAAATTAAAATTTATTTTTAAAATCAGTTGGAGAAATGGAAATTATATAAGAAATGCTGATTTGAGATGTATATTTAAATATCTTATTTTTATGTCTGTTAATAAAAATTTAATATCAGTATTAAATATGAGATAATGGTTCTCATTAAGCTAAAGGATTATTTTTGCAGTATATCCTCCAGGTTAACAAGATATTTTCTTCTCACAGGAGAAAAATACATTTTAATTCTTATATGAGCTTGTTTTTGTACTTTTATAAGAGGATAAATTTAAGGCACTTTATCAATTTCAATCTACCATGCATTCCAAAATATATAGGGTTCTTTCATTTTATTTATTTTTTAGAGTTCTTCTAAAAACATCAAAATGAAGAAACAATTAGAAAATTTGTCTGAAAGAATATACAGTAAATGCTCAAGAAAAGGGATATGTTTTAATTTTGAAAGTCATGTTTGTCCATTGTGTTGGCCTATTAAATATCAGTAAATACTACTTATAGTATAATATTTATGGCATAAACACAGAAATGTTACAAATTCATTGACATTATTAATATTTCTAAACAAAATGAATCTAAACCATGATTTAGATAACTGAATTGGCTAGAGTAATACAACTGTGAAATATGGATAAAGCAACCCTACTTCCACTGTGTCTGGCACACAATATACAACTTGGCACTGAAGTATATCCATTAGCGCGTTATAAGGGACTTTACATGCATTGTCATTTAGGAAAGCAGATTTGCTGACAGACAAGAAGTCTGTGGGTAAATTTATTTACTCCATCAATCAACAAATATTTCCTGAGTGCCTACTTTTCACCATATACTTTCTTTTGCCTTGTTATGCAAAAAAGAAATGGCCTCTGCCCTCATTGAGAAACAATACAAATTAATGTAAAACATAAAACTAGCAAAAAGGATAAAGAAATACATGGCACTAGCAGAGCACATAAATGAGGATTTGATGTGACTTAGGGAATCCGAAGGCTTTTCTGAGGCAGTGAAGAAGAGGCTTGAGATCTAAAGGATGAGTAGGACTTAACTGGGTAAAGAACAAAGGTGAGAGACAACATATCAAGTGCAAAGGCCTAGCGCTGGGCAAACAGAAAGACGGCCAGTGTAGCTTACCTCACAGGCAATAGCCAAATCTTCAAGCACCTTATCAGCCATTTTAAGGACTTTGATCTTTATCCTAAAAGCAGTGAGAAGCCATTCAATTTTTTAAGCTAATGGGGGTGAGAATTGAAAAAATAGGGTCAGGTGAGAATCATTCTCAAGAAGTTCACCCTGACTACAGGTTTATGGATCAAACAGAGTAAAATGCTATAACTATGATGACCTTGGCTGAAAAGATACTTCGCTATTTGCAATAGGAGAAAAAGAGAAAGCAGACTACATTAATTTTACCTTTTTTAAACCCAACCACCATTTCTCAAACTCTTCCACTGATGTATCCATAATCCTGAAGGGACTCATAACTCTGGGAGGTCTGGGAAATGCAGCTTAATAAACAGCCTGCTGCGAGCCTAAAATTCCTGTTAAGCCTCTGGTCTCATCTTTTAAATCATGCCAGTTTTGCTTTCTACAACATGAATATAATATCTATGTTTGTTTTAATAGAAGAATAATGTTTTAAAATACTTGGCAAAAATCAACTCTGGCTTCTTTTGATATTTGGCTTCCACAACCAGAGAAATGTACCATTTTAGGGAGCACCGGCCTATGGTTTGTATGAATAATGTGAATCCACTCACTGAATGTTATTCAACACTGTGATCCTATATTGAAGACTACATTTGCTGTTCTTTAGCCAGACACTAAACCATGACAAAAATCATAAAAATAAAAAACTTTAGACTACATTTTTTCAAATTATGTAATCTCCCTTTCCCTTCCCCATTATAAATCAGTCCAGATGATCCACCCTTCTAGTACTTTATAGAAGCTAATCCTTCACCTTTCACATAAGCCTTATGTGGGAGGTGCTATAGAGAAGTCACATAGAAAGCTATAAAAGTCATTAAGAACAAATTAAGTCCTAATCTGAAGTTACTCTGCTGTACATGTAAATGATAATTTCAGAACAGCATCAATATTTAAAAGGCTATATTCATTCTTCATATAAGAACTTGGATCAGTAAAATTCTAAATATCCAACAACATAATGTTAATGATGTAATTAATCTTCAAAAAACTCATTTTAACATTATTTCTAAATTATTCCTGAGAAACAGATTTGAAACAGCTGTACCAATTCAATACACATTCTTTGTGGGCTTATTTTTGGCAGCCAAAGTTTTATAATGTGGTATTTATTTAAAGTCAGGACATGATGAGAGTTTTATTGTCTTTGTGAAATGCAGATTTGTTCTTGTACTTTTGTGCCACCTACTCATGGCTCCTCCCCCACTTTCCCTCTACTGCCCACCTCTCTTCTTCAGCCAAACAAACCTAGACACAATCCCTGTGGTTAATTACCCCATCACAATTCTAGAGTCTCTTGCTGTGCCTCTACATTTAGAATATACCCCTCTTATAATGTGGCTTAATTAAATTGCTTAAACAGTTGCTAAAACCCCACCTTCCACAGGGATCCCTTCCTGACTTACTAAAATCATCATCTTCACTTTCCATCGGTGCTTGTATACATATGAAACTTTACAACTTACCAAATGTACTAGTTGGTGCCTGTCTCTGTCTTGGCATAGGTTTATCAATGTCACTGCCATCCCTTAGGAGACTAATTTCCCCAAAGCAGAGAATAATTTATTTAAAATAATCCATTAAAACACTTCCATAAAGAAATACTGAGTAAATAATATATATAAGGACCTGAATACATATACATAAATATATCTTTTTTCTAATCTGCACTGAATCATGAGTGTTCATTTAAAGAGCAAATGTTAATGACATTATAAATAAGTGATGTTTCTTGCGAACTAAACTCTACATATAGAAAAGGTAAATTTCATCTTCATGTAAAATAACAGAATTCTCATTCCAAAAATGTCAAATCCAAAGTACCTGGTTATTGGTGACTATCTAGTCACACTGCAATTGAGAATAAAGGAAGTGGTAGGGCCAATTTGATAATTTTTTTTTTTGCAGTGTATACTCAGGTTCCTGCCAGAATTATTTCTGATCTCTCTCTCAGGATTGTTTAACTCAAAATTTTGACATTTTCCTTTATCTAATTAGATATATGTCAACCTCAGCTCTGGGTCCTATGAGGGGGAAAAATTACTAAAAAACATTGTACCTGTCAAAACCTTTTTACCTTATCAGATACATTCTCTTTTGTACCATTTAACTTTTATACTAAATAGACCTTATTTCATACCTGCATTTTCCTCTTTTTAGGGTTATATGCAAAACATTGCTTTTATCTCTGCTTTTGATCCCTAAAATAATGTATTTCATTTTCTGTTTTCTTCTTTTTTCTTGTATTTCATCTTCCATCCTCAAGATGGCTGAGTCATCAGGACAGAAATTAGAAGTCAGTGAACGCTTCTTAAAGAAAATGGTTTATAGTAAACAGGAAAGAGGACAGCAGTTAATTGTGGGATGGTTTGAGAAGAGGTTATCCATAAAATTTAGATTACTTTAGGAATCACAATAATACAAGAATGGATGAAGCTAAATCACAGGGACCATAAGAGAAGAGCAGCAAAGCAGACCCTGCTGGTTGACTCTGAAAAAATATTCCATTTTATTTGATCCAGAATGGGACTGAGATCACTGGGAAAATGTCATGGAAGGAGCTGGCCCTAGAAAATAACTTTATCTTAGTCACGTGGATATTTTGAAAGATTTTCAAAGTCGGCGTGGGTGTGAGAAGAAAACTGGAATTACTGGGTGTGACATGGACAAGGAAAATTAATAATAAAATTAATAATTGGAGCCTTAAAGTGTTCAGAGGTTTTCCGCCATATTTCAGAGGGCAAAATGTAGACTCAAACAACTGCAGATTGTGATGTATTTCCAGGCCCTGCACATGAATATATAGGAGCTGAGAAATAATTTTAGAGCAATAGACTGAGCAAAGATTAGAAAGTTATTGGCCTACTTTTCTACCTATAGCTTTTTAAAATAACTGCCTTGCTTTTATGTACTGTACAAAAAATTTATATTTTAAAATTTGGTCAAAACTTTAAGAGGACTGAATGTAATTTCTAACTGAAAAAAGCTTCAAAAGTTAAATGATTTTGATTTTCTCAAAAATATTTTTATAAAATTCTTTTTCAGGTCTATAAAATATTTTCAAATAGCCTGAAGTTTCATAACTGCTTATTTTACTGACTCATGAGGAGTTCATATATTTACTATAACTAACAGTGACACTGTGTCACATCAAATTTTCATTGTCAACAGAAAATTTAGTGAGTACTGTGTTTTACAAATAGTGGAGTTGGGGTGAGCAAAAAATGTAAGCATTTCCTATATCTTTACCAATAATTAATATGCAGATTTAATATTGGTGTTTCCCTCAAATATATTTAATAAAAAGTAACAGATCAAAATGAACTGCAATGTATAAATGATCCTTCTTAAATAACCTTGAATATATGCTACCAAAGCTAAATAATCCTGTCAGTCTGTTTTTTCCCCTTCATTTTCCTCTCTCCTTACTGAGATTCTATACCACTTCTATAAATTGTGTGGAAGCATAAGTATATGCCCATTCTATTCATATGTGTTTAATGGCTCTTCTTCTATTTAGTAAAGAGAAAACTACCCTAGAAAGAGCATAAAGCATGTACCTTACTATATGGAGTTATAACTATGAGTGGGACTAGTTGAAAGCATACGTAATATGCTTTAAATATTAAGGGTGATGAAACTGTCCCCCTGAAGAACATCACTCTGAAAAACTCCCACCATGTTGCAGTTGTTAAAAAATATTTAGTACTGCCTTTATAACACAATACAGTATACGACACTAAGTGAGGTTTAGCCATTCCAAAGCTACAGCCTAAATTAGTTGACTTTTAAATGTTATTGCATCTGAGGAAAGGGTGACAAGTAGTTTTTAAATGTGTTTTGTAAAATCTATTTAGGGAAAAGTGTACAGAAGGAAAAATTAATTAGTCAACAGTGTAAGTTCCAAGTTGAGGAAACGTTCCTTTCATCCAACAATTTTGTTTTAATCTTATTTTCTGATAATATATCAAATCAAATTTAATGAAGATTATGGAAATTTCATCAGTAAGCATTTTGGATGTGAAATATACATATAATGACATCAGTTATTCTCTTCCTGTCTAATGTATACAAGGATATACAAATTCCATCTCAACAACCTCATTGACCTTTTCAAATAGTTCTAAAATGCGTCACCAACAGGTATGAAAATCAGTTATTCAACTTGAATATAGCAGTTATTTAAAACCACAGCTAACAATGTTAACACTACTTCAAAGAAGCTGCATTTTAGGCTGGAGAGCTTTTTAAAGGATGATTATACTGGAACACTAATTATGTGTGTCAGAATATGTGCATCATATGTTCTACTTGGTTCAATGGACTTAAACTGTAGAGACAGGGGAAACTGCAAGAATGCACTGGGAGGGTAGGAGGTGAAGAAGATGGAGTATGCAACACTCACTACAAGCATCATGGGAATTTGGGAGAGGTAGTCTTGAAGGTAATCTGACTCCCATGGAGCCAAAACAGCTTTGCTTTGAGAATTTCAGTAACAGACTCAAACTAAAGCAATCTTTAAGGCAAATTCAAAGAAAGGGTATAAATGAACCATTCCTGCTTCTCGCATATACCCTCCTCTTTCTTCCATGACTGAGAAACTGAGAAACAGATGTTTGTCTGTATCTGAGGAGGGGGAGGGGGTTAGTGGCTGGTGGGATTCTAGGAAAACATAATTTCAATAGCAAATATGAAAAGAGAAGAAGAAACTGAAAAAGATGAGCCACGGCAGGACTTTGTCTTAGTCATGGCACCCATGGCACCTTAGCACAATGCACCGCACACAGGGGAGCAGTCAATAAATAATGAATTCGATTTAATTCAATACACTTTCATTTGTACTGTGCTTTGCAGTTACAAAGCACTTTCCACATACTAGAAAAGGAAAACATGAAGTAAATGAGGGATAAATGTGCATATAAGGGAATAGAAGGAAAGCAAATAGATAACGGAAAATCCACAAGAATAAGCAAGAAGCTAAAAAGGTTTGGAAAAAGAGAGAGAGAGAAAAAGAATGAGTTTCTCCCTATCATTCTCAATCACTTCCAATCACCCCCACCTTTCATTCTACAGTACCTGGATCTTGGAAAGTCTTCCCACAAAGCATGCCCTGAGAAGGGACTCCCTCATTTTGGAAGGTGCATTTTTCACAAATGATAAACCTTTAGTTCCTGACTAATCTACTTTGTTTGTGCCTAGGAATAACCAGGAGCAAAGCTGTAATCTCCCAAGTGTGTACAGGAATCATTTATTCAGTCCCATTCACCCCCTATCAGTATTCCCAAAATCTTAGGAATCTGAGGGACAGGAGGTGGGGGAGCAGGGGTCACGAGAAGGGGGGTCCTCTACAGGCCCCTTAACTCAGACAACAGAGGGAGATAGTGAGGCAGGAAAGCCCAAGGACTAGAGAAAAGCTCATGACTGCAACTAGGAGGGCCAGCGTCTCTAAGTATGGTTCTTAGAAATTGCCAGGGAAAAGAGGGGGAGAGACTTCAAGATGGAAGAAATGAGGAATTTGAATGCACATCACCTTACACCTGGCGTCGAGCCCCCAAGCAAAAGCCCTGAGGTCCAAAGCCTCAACCAGCTAGAGAAGAGGAGGCAAAGGACGCAGGGGATGTGCTGCAGGGAGCCCACCAGCGCTGACGCTGTCCCAGGGGAGCCCGTTTCACTCTCCCCAAAGTAGAGTATTCCCCGAGCATCCTCAGCCCAATCTAGAGTAGAGAGGTTGCTTCCCGATCCAAACTGGGGCGGTCGCATCCTGACCCCATTATGTGGGCTTAAAAGTTGCCAGGAGAGTTGGAGCTCGTAGGGACAGCCGCCGTGGGGGCGTCAGGTTTCGAAAGAACAAAGGGGCTCGGGAAGGGGCGACCAGAGGAGCAGGTCCCTTGGCGGGGGTCCTCCCTAAAGGAAGAGACAAGGGTCGTCAAGGCCTCCCGGCTTGGGAGTGCCAAGGGGAGCAGGGAAGCGGGCAAGATGCGCCTGGATTGCGCTGGGATACCGCCGCCCCCCGGTTTCCAGCCTCCTATCCTCCCGCGCTCTCCGCGCCCCTCTGGCTCGGGAGCAACCGGCTGGAGACAATAGGAGACGGGGATCCCGAGCCCCTACCGGCCCTGGAGGACCCCCACGGTCCCCGCCTCCCTGCCCTGCGCACCACGATCGGTGGGTGGGCGGAAACCCCGAGGCGGGTTCGGAGGTGGTGGGCTCCCCTTCCTTCCCGCACGCTGGGACCCCGCACCCCAGGGCCGCCTAGCCCTCTGCACAGCGGGCATTACCTTTCATCCAGTCCACTACTTGACTCGGAGACCATTTGCTCACCGGTTCCATGATCAGAGCCATGGGCACGGGATCGGTTCCGCGCGGGGTGTAGAGCCCAGACACAAAATGAACTCAGCAGCCCGAGCCGCCCTCAGGTGGGGTCCCTTGCTAGCCGCTTCCTCGCTGGGCGGGCAGCTCGGAGAAAGCGTCTTTTGTGTGTCGGGTCTCTCGGCTGCAACCTCTCTTAGCACCCGGCAGGCAGCAGCGGTGGGAGCGGTGATCGGGAGGGAAACGCCCCGGGGTCTCAGCTCCTCTTGGTCCCCGCTGAAGCACTGGCTGCTCCGCCACTCCGTTGGGGTCTCCGTCCCTTCGGGGCTTCAGTTCATGGCTTGCACTGCCGAGGGTCGCGAAGCAAAGGGGAAAAGCCGCCACCGCCGCACGCCCGCAGCCAACTTGCCCGCTCGCCTCGCGCGCGGGGAGTGAAGCCCCAGCACGACAGGCTGCCCGGCGGAAATGACGAGGGGCCTCCTGCCACCCAAAATATCTCTCTGCAGCCCTCGGGTGCGAGGCGCGCGCTCCACGAGCCCCCCGCCCGCTCGCGGCCGCGCGGTCCCGCCCCCGGGGCGGACTGCAGGCGCGCGAAGCGCGTGCGCGTGCGTGCTCCGGCACGAGGCCCGAGACAGGGGTCCGCCTGTCAGTTAGGCAGGTGCGGGCGGTTCGCAGCCTCGCGTTCCCGCCCAGCGGGCCGCCCCGGGACAGAGGCGCGCGAGCAGCGCGTGCGCGGCGTCGGCAGCGTTGGCGTTGGCAGCGCTAGCCTGAGCCTGGGTCAGTCAGTCAGGTGCCTGCAGCGGGAGCGCAGTCCCAAAGGGCCTCGGAGCTGCAGCGACGGCGGCGGGATGGGCTGCCCACCAGTTGCTGAGGCAGCTGTGGAGGTACCTGCGGCCCCGCCGACAAGGGGTGGGGGACCCTGCTGAGCGCCGGGTTACAGCTGGAGCCCGGGCTTCCCAGGCTCCCGTCCTCCCTGCTGCTGAGTGGGCTCCCGAGATGGTTCCCGAGGCCCGTGCACGCCTTTGGAAGAGGCGTGGAACGCCTCGGACTGCTACTGGGTTCTGCTAGCCAGAAAAGCCGCGATGACGAGGCAGGAGGGCCGGTGCGCGGTGGCGGAGACCTGCTTGTGCGGTCTTGATACCAAGACCGGTCGGGCCCACGTGCCTTTTGAAGGGCTCTAAGTCGTGTTTTCCGCCAACTCCTCCAACACCGAGAGCGCCCAGTACCTCTTTTAGAGGATGTCCTTTTGTTTTCAGATACTGTTATATAAGAACTAAAGGGGACCACTGGGATGTAAAATGAGTGACAAACTGAAAACAACGTGATTCTTCAAAACTTATGTACTTACACAGGTTACTTATATAGACTGTAGTAAAAGTTCACCTAATGAGGCTTCACTTTAAACTACAAATAATCCTAGAAACTATAGGTACAAACTCTCTACCACCACATAGATATTTTCTCTTTGTCATTCTTAAATAGCTCCGTTGAATAAGCAGAACCTCATTTTATTTCTACAACCATTTAAATAATGTCAATAGGTTTTGCCAGTTCCTGCAGTAACCCATTTTTTCTCAAGTTCAATTGCATGAGATACATAACTGCCACTTTTCTCAGCTGGCATGAATTGACGTACCCCCACCCCATCTTACCCCCCACACAAAGAACTAAAACCTCAGTACTTAAATTCTTTGTTGTTTTCTGGCAAGTGATACAAACCAAATAAAATTCAAGATGGCCTGTCTGTAGACTTGCTTAATTTTCTGATAATCCAAACTTAAAAGTATATGGCAAATTCTGTGTGTTTTAAAAAATGTATTTATTTTTAGAGAGAGGGGAAGGGAGGGAGAAATAGAGGGGAACACGGACTATCGCCTGCCCCCAAGTCAAGGCATTGAACCAGTGACCTTTTGGATTGCAGGACCATACCCAATCCACTGAGGAACAGGAGTCAGGGAAGTATATGGCAAGTTTTGGGAAGAAGCTTAGAAAATTATCTAGACAAGTCTATGCTCATAGGATATAGACATAGTGCATTTCATAATCTTGGTTATGGTTGTGAGTTGCAATTTTTCCTTGGCTAACCAGGCATGTAAGGTATTTTGGAGTGCTAACATTGAAACTGAGTCTCAGAACATTGCATCAGTGTTTCTAGAAAAGGTAATTTCCAGCATTAGTAATTTATAGAGTAGTTTTATGTTCAGAAATGCAATGGAATGGATGCATATTGAGTCGTTATAGGTTTCAGTCATAGGGAGATGTTAAAAGTAATTTTATCAAAATAATGCTGTTAATAAATAATAATGATATTTATTGAGCACTGTGCTAAGTACTTTGCACACATTCTCAAAACAGCTCTATCACTAAACACATTTTACAGATAAGAAAACCTTGGTTATCATATTCAATTCCTATCCCCAGAAACCTATTATACATAGTTCAATAAATGTTGAATAAGCTGATGAATATGACTTAAAGAGGTTAAATAATTTGTCTGAGGCCATGACATGTGATATTAATACACGTTAAGGTGATTCGAGAATATGAGCTTTTAAAACTAGTAAGAAGGGTTTGTATCAGTGTCACAAAAAGAACAGTACTTTGGAGGGGGAAGGCCCATTGAATGTTATCAGAAAGTTAACTACAAAGGAGTCTGAGAGTCAGTCACTATGAGTGTTTCTGACCAGTACCTAACCAGCAATGTAGGAAGTGATCACATTTGGCTGAAACATCAAACTGTGTATCCTGACTTGGCTTGCATGACAAGCAACGAGACTTTTCATCATATTGCAAGCAAGTTTAAAAAGAGATGTTTGCATAATGAATGTAATATCAATCAAAACAAATGCCAAAGAACAGGATACAGTAAAAATAAAAAAGATGTGTATTTCAAGAAAACACCAGTGCCAAAGAAGACGGGGAAAAAAAAGAGAAAGAGGATTTTGAGGAACACCCTAGATCATCAGAATTAAGTTGTATATGTTCTCTTGTTTGTGTTACAATAAGGAATTTATTTAGTCTACTCAACTGAAATCACTATAAAAAATCTAAAATCTGAGAATGACTGAGCCAAAACATGGGTGTGGAGTTATACTTACTATCTAACAGAATTCACCAAGGCTATAGGTGTTTGCCCTAAACCCTCCTCGTTGAGGTTTTTCTTACAAAACATGCAAAAATAAAAATAAAAAAGTTGTCTTTGGTTTTGACAATATAATTGGCATTATTTTACTTAATTTGTTCAGAACATAACTAGCTTTTCACTCTAACATTCTTTTCTTTACCTTTTTTTGAATCCTCACCTGAGGATATGTTTATTGATTTTATAGATAGAGGAAGAGAGAGAGAGGAAGGAAAGAAGGGAGTAAGGAAGAAGGAAAGAGAGAGAGGGAGAGAGAGAGAAAGAGAAAGAAAGAGAAAGGAACAAAAGAAAGGCAGAAAGGCGGAAGGAAGGAAGGAGAAAGAAATGTGAGAAAGAAACATCGATTAGTCGTCTCCCATATGTGCCCCAAATAGGGGATAGAACCCACAATCCAGGTATGTGCCCTGACCAGGAATTGAACTTACAAACTTTTTGGTTATAGGACAACATTCCAACCAACTGAGCCAGTCAGCCAGGGCTCACTCTATTTTTTTTTTCAAAATCACTCTAATATTCTTGATTTGGGGGAAATAAATATAAAAGGATTAAATAACCATTACCTTTACACTTTTATTCTTCACTCCAAATGACAGGTAAATATTTCCTGTATTTTCTTTCCATAACTTTGCAAATAGTCTAGCTTTTATATTCTTTTGTCTATTATTTAAAATGTTAATGTCTTGCCCCATTTTTGTAAGTATAATGTAATGTGATTATATACAAATTTTGGCAGCTTAATTTTGCCCCATTTTTATAAGAGTAGTATAGCATGATTATATGCAAATTTTGGCAGCACTTTAGTTTTGCCTTTTCTTAATTCACAATACAATCTGAAAGATTGGGGGTAAAGGTATGTTGTCATAAAATACATATCAAAACATAACATACTAAATGACATGATGTCGCACATACTTCAACCATCTAGATAGAAAAGCCAAAATGATTATTTTTGGAAGCTGACTTGGATTTTTTTGGAAGCAGGGAGAGGAGAAGTATTAAATTAATTAAATTAGTTGGAGACATAAAATGTGAGGTGTTTGCAACCATATCAAAATAAACAACTTTAATCGTCTTTTAATTCAGTTATTATCATTTTGTCTTTTTTATTCTCCCTCTAGATTTCAATAAAATTAAAGTCTCTTGACCAAAATATTTCCATTTAAGATTTTATAGTATATGTAATGAGACTCAGTACTTCAGATGTGGAATTTACAAAGGTCCTATGACTGGTGCTCACTGGATCTCTTAGGGATTTGGTCAGATTGGGAGGAGCATTCCATTGGAACAAGGACCTTCAAGACTTTTTCTCTTTGGGGCCAAAGATAAGAGTACACAATGTGGATGTTTCCTTTGGAGCTGCAAGCTGAATATCTCTAATCTCCACATTTCCCAACATTTTCCACATTTTCCAAGTTATTTTATAGGGTCCTTAATCTTTATTTCCCATTTGTTCTGCTAAGAAGCTTGCTCTGCATCAGACCTCAGACTTGCCATGAAAGACATATTTTAGTGTTTTTAAATTATTTGACATTTAGACAAAAGTCTTGCAGAGTTCTGGTGATTTTCCCAACTTGGTTAGATGGTGTTTTTGCTATAGCTATCTTAGTTTTTAGTTTTCTTGCATTTTTAATGAGCAATATTTTGTTGAAAATTATTTTTCGCTCTTTTATCTTTCATGTTTGAGTGATTAGTAAGTAGTGACAAGACAGAGAAGAATTATGAGGGTAGTCAATGTCCTAAAACAGAGGAAAGGATAAGAGCCCTCTTTTTTTCACTCAGTTTTGCCCAGACCTTTCCTATAATTTTAAAAGCAGGTGTTCTATGATGAACAAATTATATATCTCGTTCAGAAACATTAGCTAAGAAATTGTGATAAGACTAGTAGTGATAAAGACAAGTTATTCTCAAGACAATATGTAAAACTTGCCTCAGAGAAAGCTTAGCAAAATTTCTGGAACAATGTTTTTATTTCCTTGCAGTGTAATTCAACTAACAGCTAGGAGTAAAGAACCAAAGCCTCTGATGTATCCGATGACTAGATAGCAATCTATCTATGCCCCCAGTAGTCAGAGAAGCAAGTAGGAAGAGACCTTTAACTATAGATGGGCCTTCAGTGTGCTGCTCTGGGCCAAACCTCACTTTAGATTATCAGGGAAAAGCACCCAGAGACTATAATTAAATTAACAGAATCCTTTCTTTGCTGCTCTGCCTCTAGGGGAAACTGTATTAAATCAAGTCATGTCCTTTCCAGACCAAGATTCACAGCAATCATTGCTGGGTGAAGAAAAACTGGCTGGCTCAAGTTGAGGTTATCCCAATGGGGTTTTAAAGGGCTCCTTCTAGGTATTCCCTGCTGTATTAATCATGGTCTAATAAAAATCCCTCAGCCCACCTAGATTAGGAAATCTAATTTTCTTAACACATGAAGCCCTAGCCCATCAGGAAATTTTCTGGTGCACTTAGCAGCCATTAATGAAGAACATATAAACTTATTATT
>CM052552.1:60744792-60756323 GCA_028533065.1 Trachops cirrhosus
AGGTGAGATCATATGGTATTTGTCTTTCACTGCCTGGCTTATTTTGCTTAGCATAATGTTTTCCAGTTCCATTCATGCTGTCACAAAGGGTAGGAGCTCCTTCTTTCTTTCTGCTTCATAGAATTCCATTGTGTAAATGTACCATAGTTTTTTTATCCACTCATTTACTGATGGGCATTTAGTCCGTTTCCAGCACCTAGGGTATTATAAATTGTGCCTCTATGAACTTTGGGGTGCATAGGTTCTTTAGAATTGGTGATTCAGGATTCTTAGGGTATAATCCCCAAAGTGGAGTGGCCAGGTCAAAACACATCTCATGTTTAGTTTTCTGAGAAAATTCCATACTGTTTTCCATAGTGGCTGCACCAGTCTGAATTCCTCCCAACAGTGCACTAGGGTTCCCTTTTCTCCACAACCTCTCCAACACTTGTTGTTTGTTGCTTTGCTTGATGGCCATTCTGACTGGTGTGAAGTGGTATCTCGTGGTTTTAATTTTCATCTCTCTGATAGCTAGCGATATTGAGCATCTTTTCATGTGTCTCTGAATTCTCTGTATGTCCTCCTTGGAGAGGTGTCTGTTCAAGTCCCTTGCCCATTTTTTAACTGGGTTGCTTGTTTTCTTCAAGAGGAGTCGTGTAAGTTCTTTATATATTTTGGAGATTAAACCCTTGTCTGAGGTATCATTGGCAAATATATTTTCCCATACAGTTGGTTCTGTTTTTATTTCAATACTGTTTTCTTTAGCCATGCAGAAGCTTTTTATTTTGATGAGATCCCATTTGTTTATTCTTTCCTTTATGTCCCTTGCTCTGGGGGACATATCAGTAAAAATGTTGCTGCATGAAATATCTGAGATTTTCAACAAACATATTTTCAATGCTACCAACATGCTGGCCGAAGCTGTATCCTTTGATCAGAAAAATTAGCTTGATTTTGTGGCTGCAGAGATGACCATGATGCTCATAGACTGGTAGAGGAAACAGAAACATTCGCAGTTAATTTAATAGGACAATGTGTTAAATGCAATAGATGTTTTCAGTACTATGTGCAGAGAAGTACCTAACAGCTAGGGAAAGACTATATAGAGGGAACAATGCCTGTTTTAGGTCTTAAAGGATGGCAGCTAAGCAATAATGCAGAAAGGAACTTATAGGCAGAAGGACAGTGTGAGCAGAATGACAGAGGACCACGAAGAGGTGCCTGGATGGCTGGAGTTGAAAAGCAAAGCAAGAAGTGACTTAAAGCTAGGTAGGAGGGGTTGGCAACAGCCAGGTCAGGGGTGGGGAGAATCAAACTAAAAGATAACCAAAAAGATAGGAGCCATTGAAGAATTTTAAGCAGTGAAATGACTTGGTCATATTCATATATTTAAGTTTTATATTGACTAGCAGTTATGGAGAGCATAAATTTGAAAGGGACAGGATGGGAGAGGGTGTCAGTTTGAAGAATGTGGCAATAGACCAGTAAACAGATGACTTGGATTAGAAATAGAGCAGTGGAGGTGGGGATAGAGAGAAGGGAATGGATTGAATAAATACAGGGGTGGGCAAAAGTAGGTTAATAATAATAAATACTACAATAAATAAAACAAGAATAAACTCTATTTTGCATACTCACAACTGTAAACCTACTTTTGCCCACTCCTGTATTCAGGAGACCTTGGTGATTGATTAGAAATGAGAGGTTAGGAAAAGATTAATATCAAGAATAATTCCCAGGATACTAGCTTCGGTGAATGGATAAGTTATTTCTTCTACATCTAAAGTAAAATATAGAAGGAGCAGATTTGGGAGAGGGAGGTACTCTGAGATATCAGTTCTGTTTTGGACATTATAAATATGAGATGCCTGTGGAATAGCTGAGAAGGGATTTCCATCTGCATTCACATATAGGAATGTGAAGTTTAGTATGTGTTGAAGATATGGATTTGAGAGTCACTACTGAAACAGGAATATGAATGAGACCAGGAAAGTGTATGATGCCCATGAAGAAAGCCCACAGAAGAGAAAGAGAAAATAAGTAAATTATAAAAAGAACTAAAAGAATGTCAAGGTAGCTTAGTTAAAAAAAAAAGAATTTCAGTTAGGAAGGAGTGGAAAGTTGTGTGAAGTGCAAAAATGATGTTCCAGTAAGAAAAATCTGGTGATTTTGTCCATTTGTATATCCTTCATGGCCTTATTAAGATCTGTGAAAGAACTGGACTTAGAATGCAGAGACCTGACATATAGAGCATTAACTTTTACACAAGTTGGTTTTTCTTCTATCCCACCTCACAGCCCACCTTTGTGTATACCTTATTCAGATGGGTCCACAATGAATCATAATGGTTCTCCAGTATACCACTACTTGCGTAATCTTCTGATGCAATTGCAGACACTAATGATCATCTCTACTCTTATTATAATTTTACCATTTATAGAATTATGGCACCTTTTAAAGTAGGCTGTCTTTGAAATCCTTCCCTTCTCATCAGATTGTGGAACAGCTTTGCCGTGACACTCTGGTAATCTTACACATCTCTATATAGGCCAGGTAGGCAAGGCACAATTGCAGTCTGACACATCTTGACAAAAATACCCTGTGATCCTTTCTGGGACATGGCAAGACAGTCTTGTGAGGAGCTATCCCAAGTCCATTTTTCATCTGCCACCCCAGTTCTAGTGAGGCATGAGACTTTCCCCCTCACTCCAGCTTGAAATAACAGCTTCAGTCGATAGAACTGTTCAGCTGTAGTTTACAGTTGGCTCCTCAATGACAGTGATATACCACTTATGTCATCTATCATCTGGCCCCTTCAGTTCGATATCATCCTATGGGGCTAGAAAGGTGGGAGTTGAAACGATCTTTTTCTTGCATTGTTGTTTTTATAAATAATAGACTTTCTAAATCCATTTGCGGTTGTTGTTGCCTTACTGGTTGAATCTATGGAAGTGTGATAAGCCAAGCTAGCAGCTGCCACCATGCTGCTGCTTCAGTACTACTTGACTACTTGGCACAGATCTGACCTAGGAAGTCCATAAATACTCTCAAAGGGAGTGAGCTCTGCTAAACCTCTGCCTGGATAAACTGGGCCAGTCCAGCTCTGCCTAATAAGTCAGCAATAGCAGCAGTAGAAAATTTATTTCAGATTTGAAAAGACTGTGTTTACCCTAATAATCCTTGGGGCTCCCTAAGATAACTCCATAATTTTTTAAAAAAATGCCTGTGTTAATATTGCAAATTAAAAACAAAACCTTGAGCCCTGGCTGGTGTAGCTCAGTGGATTGAGTGTGGCCTGCCAACCAAAAGGTTGCCGGTTCAATTCCCAGTCAGGGCACATGCCTGGGTTGCGGGCCAGGTCCCCAATGAGATCCCCAATGAGGGCCATGTGAGAGGCAACCATACATTGATGTTTCTCTCCCTCTCTTTCTCCCTCCCTTCCCCTCTCTCTAAAAATAAATAAAATCTTAAAAAAAAAACAGAAAAAACAAACAAAACCTTGAGCTAAACCCTTTCTTCTAAGCTGCAATATAATTTATTTACAAAGCACCTAGATTTGAGGGTATTCGCTTATTAAAGATGTTAGGGTCATTTTCATCTGAACACTTAGCAGTCTTACTTGGTAGTGGCAAATATGAATTGAAAAACTTGCTGCTAGATCAGTTCAGAGGTCCTGTTTATAAGTTAATCAGTATCTCTCTGTAGATCAAAAAGTATAAATGTAAGAACACTTAAGGTAGGGGACTAATTGTTTAATCCTTGACTAATAATTGACTACAGAGGAATAAAGATGGGAAGTGGGATAAGTACATCACTTTCTTTCTCCATATATTTTGTCTTTTTTTTCTCAAATGGGCCTTATTTACTTCTAGGAAGATTGGCAAATTGAGGATGCTCATACCAAGTGGAACAAATCAGGTATTCCCACTGATCAGGAATTGAATCCAGAAATAGAGAGAGGCATGTAAGTCTGCCACTGCTTCTTGACATTTTCTTGATTTTGAAAAGAAACTTAGTTATTTTGGTGATCTAAGTAAAAAAATATTTTGTTTTGTTTAATTTTTCTTATGAACTATTGCAAATATTTTGTAGCCCAATGCAAGCTATCATTTACTGATTTTTCAACATGAGCATCTGTTTTGTATAGGTCCTGTGCTACGCATGTAAAACATGGTTGTTATCCTGAACTCCTGCACACACAAAAAAGAATACAAATAGATATTTTTGACATAATGTAGCAAGTGAAATAACAGAGACATACAAAAATATTTTGGGTATTTCACAGTATGAGAATATGAATGCATACCAAATGAACAAATAAGCATTTTTCTAGATTATAAGGTGGCAATGTAATTTTTACATTATATAATATTTGTCTCCATTTTTTCATTCAATACAGATTTATTAAATGGTTACTATGTACCAGAGATCATGGATAAACTAGTGAATACAATGAGTATGGCCCCTGACACTATGGAGCTTATAATCTGTCGGGAAACATATATATGTAAGAGTGTGTGTGTGTGTGTATTGCGTATACATATATTATGTATATATATATATAATGTATGTATATACACACATATGTATATATATTCAAATAAAAGTACTGGAATAAAATATACAAAATGTAGAGAAAGAGAACAATTGGAATAGGGGAGAGTGTAAACTTCTTAATGTATTTAGAGACAATTTTCTTGAGTAGGTGACTTTGGGGCACAATCTTAAAGATATAAGGAGACTACAGTCATGCAGAGATCAGAAACAGCCCATTTAAGAGAGAAGTAAAAGCATATGTGAAGTCTCTGGGGCAATAAATAATTTGAGGTGACTGAGTAATAGAAAGGAAATCAGTGTGACTGAAGCATAGTGAATGGATAAGAGCATGAAAGAGACTAGAGAAATAGGCTGGAGTTGGAGAAAATGGGCCTTGTAAGTCCATGTGGAATCTAGATTGGAGTACAGTGAAAAGCCATTAAGACTTGTAAGCAGGTTGAAAAATGATTTGATTTACATTTATAAATTAAAGATGGGGGATTCCACTCTAGAAAGATCAACTAGGAATACCTTTCCTTATTCCTCCCACTAAATACAACTAAATGCCCTGAACATTATGTATAAAACAACATAAGAAGATGTTGAAAGGCAGAGAGAAAAAAGTAGACCAATAAGGGAACTCAGACCCAAGGACTGACACTGTTGGGAGTTCCCCAGGCTTTTTACTTTTTGCTCATATATCACAGACTTAGAACTGAAGAAGCCAGCAATCTGGAAATACCAAAGGCACAGAAAAAATGTCTCAAGAAAAGCTTGTTCTCTATAGCTAAGTGACCAGGAAAGGGGCAACATAGCAAAGCAGACAACATTGAGGTTATAACCAAACCACTCGTGCCAAATGGTTCAGAGAAAACCCCCACCTATGCCTGAAAAAGCAGAGTAGCCAGTCTAGATTTCTACCTTTGCCAGGCTGTAGCAACACCTCTGCCACGGTGGTATCAGAGAAGGCCAAGTGGAAACTTGTATTTTCATCATTGCCAGGCAATAATACCCTCCCCCTTTCCAGAGTCAGTGGAGCCTGGAATGCTATCTCTACCCAGCGGTAATGGAGTATCCCCTTCTCCTCTGGAGTGGTATCAGAGGAGTCTTTGTGGAGAGTCAAGAGTTTGATCACTGCCTAGCAGAAATGAGACCACCTCCCACCCCATGATGTCAACAGAGACCAAATGATGAGTCTAAGTAATAAAACATTCCTACCCCTCCCAACCTTGAGGTATTAGTGGAATCCTGTAGGAAAATGAGAACCCTGACCATGGCCCAGCACTAATGGGAAGCCCCACCCTCCGGTGTCAATAAAGGTGGAATAAGGAACCTAGAGTTTTATCACATGTGGCTGAAAGAAGGCAGCACCCCAACTTCCTCTGCTGCAGTGGTGTCACACTAAAAGAAAAAGGTTTACACAAGATCCAGAGGCTCATAACACAATAATCAAAATGTCCAGATTTCAATGGAAATTTACTTAAACTAAGAACCAGGAAGATCTCAAACTGATTGAAAAAAGACAATCAATAGATGCCAACAAGATGACAGAAATGTCAGAATTACCCAACTTGGGATAACTGTACTTGAACAACAATAAAAAAGTTAAAAAAATATTTTAAAGCAGGCATCATAAAAATGCTTTAATGAATAATTACAAACACTTGAAAGATGAAAAAAAGAAAAATCCCAGAAAATCTCAGCAATATAGAAATAGAAGACATAAAGAAGAATCAGAGTGGGGAACTTCCAGGAAAGATGGAGGCATAGGTAGATACACTTTGCCTCCTTGCACAACCAAAAGAAGGACAACAACAATTAAAACAAAATAACCAGAACTGGCTCACCAGTTCCATTCCCAGTCAGGGCACATGCCTGGGTTGTGGGCCAGGTTCACAGTAGGGGCTGTGTGAGAGGCAACTGCACATTGATGTTTCTCTCTCTCTCTCTCTCTCTCCCTCCCTCTCTAAAAATAAATAAACAAAATCTTTTTTAAAAGTTATTAAAAAGAAGAAACATACATACAAACTGTACCACAATGCAGTAATGTGGATTGCCCCACCCTGGCGAATACCTAAGGCTCTCCCCTTTACTATGTAACAGCTACATTGAAAGAAAAAAAAAAGGCCCAAATGAAAAAAAAAAAAAAAAAAAAAACAGATCAGAGCTCCAGAAAAAATACACCTAGTGATGAAGAGATAGTCAACCTATCAGATGCACAGTTCAAAAATCAGCCTGCTCACAGAATTGGTTGAATATGGTCACAAAAGAGGGGAAAAACTGAAGGCTATGAAAAGTGAAATAAACCAACAGTGAAGGGAAGGAAACTGGGACTCAAATCTAACTAACGGTTTGGACCAGAAGGAAGAAATAGATGTTCAACCATAACAGAAGGAAGAAACAAGAATTCAAAAAAAATGAGGAGAGACTTAGGAACCTCCAGAACAACTTTAAACATTCCAACATCCAACTCATAGGGGTGCCAGAAGGAGAAGAGGAAGAGCAAGAAATCGAAAACTTACTTGAAAAACTAATGAAGGAGAACTTCCCTAACCTGGCAAAGGAAATAGACTTCCAGGAAGTCCAGAAAACTCAAGAGAGTCCAAAAGAAGTTGAACCCAAGGAAGCACACACCAAGGGACATCATAATTGCATTGCCTAAGATTAAAGATAAGGAGAGAATCTTAAAAGCAGCAAAAGAATAGGAGACATTTACCTACAAAGGAGTTCCCATAGACTATCAGCTGATTTTTCAAAAGAAACCTTGCAGACAAGAAAGGGCTGGAAAGAAGTATTCCAAGTCATGAAAGGCAAGGATCTACATCCAAGATTACTCTATCCAGCAAAGCTATCATTTAGATTGGAAGGGCAGATAAAGTGCTTCCCAGAGAAGGTCAACTTCAAGGAGTTCATCATCACCAAGTCCTTATTATATGAAATGTTAAAGGGATTTATCTAAGAAAAAGAAGACGATCAAAACTAGGAACAGTAAAATGACTACAACTATCTCACAACTATCATCAACTGACCCTAAAAAAAATAAATCCCAAAACAAAAACAAACTAAGCGAACAACTACAACAGGAACAGAATCACAGAAATGGAGATCACATGGAGTGTTATCAGTGGGGAGGGGGAACAAGAGAATGGGCGAAAAGGTACAGGGGATAAGAAGCATAAATGGTCGGTACAAAATAGAGGGAGGTTAAGAATAGTATAGGAAATGGAGAAGCCCTAAGAACTTATATGTATGACCCATGGACATGAACTAAGGGGGAAGAATTCTGGTGGGAGGGGTGGTGCAGGGCAGAGGGGTAAATTATGCAGCAATAAGACTGAATGACCAACTGAAGGACAGCTGAACCAGGATTATTATATCCAAGGATTTATAGAAGCTACATGGAGACTGGTAAGAAGGGTAGTGGCACAGAGAGGGCTGGCCCTTGCACTCACATGCAGTGGCTGACAAGCTGGAGGGATACCTAGGCTGCAAAAGCCTCCCCTGAGGAGCATGGAGTCTCAACCCCACACTGGGACTCCTAACCCAGAGCATCAGGGCCAGGAAGTGGGGCCTGCATAGTATCTGGCAGTGAAAATCAACAGGGACTCCGTACGCTGGGAAGAGGAGGGAGTCTGCTAGAATCCTAGGTGCTCTCCTAAAGGGCTAACACACAAGAGCTTGCTCGCAGGCAATCACCTAGAACTCCAGTAGAGGGAAGGCAACTCAGGGAATATAAGAGTTGTAAAAAGAAGACCTGGGTGGCATGGGCCCAAAGAGAGATTGGGAGGGTCAGCTACTGAGGTCTGGTCCTGAGTCAATATTCCGCACTGCCCTCAGGCACCATCTTGACAGGGTCAGGCACTCCTATTTTTATAGCACCAATCTGGGGAATGCACTAACCCAGTTCTCTAACTACTGGCAGCACCACCCTGCCAAGCTTCAGTACAGCATAAAAGACTGGTGGCTGCGCCCAACAGAGACCTTTGGTGGGCTCTTTCTCTGGAGAAACTATAGGCAGACCATCAGACAGACATTAAATTGCGAGGCTTTGGAACAGGGGCCAGTCTTCCCTGCCTAACTGTAAGGTCAACTAGCACCAACCCCAAAAGGAGACTTCTTGTTCTTTCTTTCAAAGTCCCTGTGGCCCAGTCCTGCTGAGGTCAGGTTCATAGGGCCAAAGGAACACCACTCAGAGCTGGAACCTTTGGAGAATGTTTTCCTTAGAGGCTTTGCTCCAGGGCTCAAGTCAGCATGGGTAGGCAGCTAAGGGGAAGCATAGAGCTTGATCCCTTCCCACAAGTTTGGCCAGCACCACCCCCAATGGAGGGCTGTCTTGGTCTGTTTTCCTTAATCTCAGTGACCCCTCCCTACTCAGCTTACTTCTGCAGTGCCTGCCCCCAACCTGAACTAGTGGTCTGCTCCTCCTGGGGAAGCTAGAGTTGGAGACTCTAGTAGAGACTGACTGGAATGGCTCTGGAGTTGAGGCCACATTCCCCTCATTGAGTGCCTGACCACACTGCTCCCAAGTAGGGGGCTTACTAGCCCCATCCTCCTGACCTGGTCATCCCACCCTACTGAGCTTGTACCATTGGAAGGGAAAATGGGGGCATAGTTAGCTTGGGCCCACTCTATAGTCTTTTTCAAAAGGCTCTGAGGAAGTCCAGGCAACCTCAGGGGGTACAAGAGTAGCCAACAGGTCTATCTGACCTCAGAGAGCATTGGGTCTTTTATTGATCTCCCCCTAGCATAGAGCTGCAGGAAGCTGACCCTTGTATACAGCATGGCCCCTCTCTCACACACCCAGGTCCAGTAGACACAGCCACAAATCAGTGAATAGAATGTAAGTTCCAGACAAGTGGCCCAAGACCGGTTACACACAATGTCTGACAGCAGCCTGCACCAGAACATCTTTCAAGTAGGCCCAGAACCAACACAACCATTGATGGGCTTCAAACCTCATTAGAGCTCGACCCAACTAGTCACACAAATGGCACAGCCAAAGGGGAACTCTAGCGGGCACTAGAACCTACCTGGAACAATTCTGCCTTGGGGTGGGGGTGGGGTAGCCCCTGAACAGCAACTTCTACACATTGTATGAAGTCCATCCTTATAGTCAGCCAACCTGAGAGTTAAACTCCACCTTCAAATGAGCCAACAGCATTCAAGACTCAACTACAATGGGAGCGGGGCACATAACCCACACAAGAAACATTACTGGAGCACCCAGGTCAAGTGATCTGGAAGATTGCACCACTGAAACCCACAAGGCATCTACATCAGAAAGTCCTCATCACAAGCTTGGGAGTCATAGAAGATCTACTTAATACACAGAGTCAAACACAAAAAGGGAGACAAAATGGAGAGACAAAGAAATATGCCCCAAATTAAAGAAAAACAAATCCCCAGAAAAAAAGGATTAACTGAAATGGAAGCAAGCAAGATACAAGATACACATCTTAAAACAACTGTTGTAAGGATGCTCAAGGACCTTAGGGGAAGAATGGATGATCTCACTGAGAACTTAAAGAAAGGGATGGTAAGCATTAAAAAGGATATAGAAACCATAAAAAAAGGACCAGTCAGAAATGAAGAATATAATATCTGGGACAAAGAATACACTAGAAGGAATCAGTAGCAGGTTAGATGAGGCAGAGGATCAAATCAGTGATTTAGAGGACAAGATAACAGTAAGCACCCAGCAGAGCAACAAAAAGTAAAGAGAATTTTTTAAAAATGAGGAAAGTTTAAGGGATCCCTGGAACAACATTAAGCATAACAACCTCCACATCCTAGGGGTACCAGAAGGAGAAGATAGTGAGGAAGGGATCAAGAACCTGTTTGAAGAAATAATGGCTAAAAATTTCCCTAGCCTGATGAAGGAAAAAGGCACAGAAGCACAGAGAGTCCCTATCAAGATGAACCCAAAGAGGCCCAAACCAAAATACATCATAATTGAAGTGGCAAAGGTTAAAGACAAAGAGAGAATCTTACAAGCAGCAAGAGAAAGACAATTAGTTACCTATAAGAGAGCTCTCATAAGTTTGTCAGCTGATTTCTCAACAGAAACACTTCAGGCCAGAAGGGATTGGCATGAAACATTCAAAGTAATGAAAACCAAGAACCTACAACCAAGACTACTCTATTCAGCAAGGCCATCATTTAAAATTGAGGGTGAAATAAAGAGCTTCTCAGACCAAAAACAAACAAACAAACAAACAAACAAACAAACAAAAAACACCACACGCTAAAGGAGTTTATTACCACCAAACCAGTATTGCAAGAAATGTTAAGGGGCCTACTTTAAGAAGAAGAACGAAGAAAAGAAATATAGAGAGATAGAAACATAGATATAAAGAATAAACTGGCAATAAATAAGTATCTTTCAATAATAACTTTATATGTGAATGGATTAAATGTTCCAGTCAGAAGACATAGGGTAGCTGATGGATAAGAAAATATGACACACGGATATATGATGCTTACAAGAGACCTACTTTGGAACAAAAGATACACAGGCTGAAAGTGAAGAGATGGAAAAAAACATTCCATGCAAGTGGAAACAAACAAAAAAAGTAACATAGCAATACTTATATCAAACAAAATAGACTTCAAAACACCGCCTGGTTTATTTCGCTTAGCGTAATGCTTTCCAGTTCCATCTATACTGTCCCAACGGGTAGGAGCTCCTTCTTTCTTTCTGCTGCATAGAATTCCATTGTGTAAATGTACCATAGTTTTTTGGTCCATTCATTTACTGATGGGCACCTTAGGTTGCTTTCAACACTTGGCTATTGTAAATTGTGCTGCTATGAACATTGAGGTGCATAGGTTCTTTTGGATTGGTGTTTCAGGGTTCCTAGGGTGTAATCCCAGCGGTGGAATTGCTGGGTCAAAAGGCAGATCCATTTTTAGTTTCCTGAGAAAAATCCCATACTGTTTTCCATGTCACCTTTAACAGGAACCTAATCAACAAAACAAACAAACAAGCGAAATATAACCAAAGACACTGAAACTGA
>CM052552.1:60756423-60775801 GCA_028533065.1 Trachops cirrhosus
TGGAGGTAAAAGGCAGAAAACTGTACTTGAACAACAATTAAAATAAAAAAAATAGACTTCAAAACAAATGTTATAACAAGAGACAAAGAAGGACATTACATAAGGTTAAAAGGATCAATCCAACAAGAGGATATAACCCTTGTAAACATAATGCACCCAACATAGTAGCACCTAAATATGAGGTAGGTCCAGAAAGTATCCAGCCACATAATATGAAAAATAGAGACGTTCATTGAAGAAGATACAAGATACAAGAAACATGGTGCATAGGACAATGATGCCTCAGTCCCCTTCAAAGTAAGTACCTTGGGACCTCACATAGTTCTCCTAGTTGCCTTCAGCTGTCTTATTGTATTTTCCTGAATCTCATTGATGGTTTGAAATCTTTTCTGTTTCAAAGGTGATTTTAGTTCTGGGAAAAGCCAGAAGTCACAGGGCACCAAATATGGGATGTAGAGGGGCTAAATCACCTGGATGATTTGATGTTTCACCAGAAAACTCTGCAGGAGATGTTATGCATGAGTGGGCACATTGTCCTGATAAAGCTGCCAATCACCATTTGCCCATAGCTGTGGCCCTCTGAATCATTCAAATGGTTTCCATGGAGGAATGTTCAAGCTTAACACAAAATTTGATGCAGATCCATCGCTCTACTGACTCAGTCATTTTGAATGTGATGGACACATGCACACGTGCTCACTCGGTGTCTACTGCCTGTACTGGCTAGTATAGTGAAGCTGTCATTGTTCACGCATGTGCATTCCAGTCCACTCTCCCTGGCTGCCAGGTTACATCGATGTTGTGCAAACCATTCTTGTTATATTAACAATGGCTGGACTTTTTCTGGATAGACCTCATATGTATGTGTACATGTATATGTATGTGTATACATATATATCATATAGGCGCAGACAATAATATGGTGATAGCCAGAGGGAAAGGGGGTGGGGAGAGGTGGAAGAGGGCAGAAGGGGAATAAATGGGGATGGAAAAAGACTTTAGTTTGGGCAAGGGGTGCATGATACAGTATGCAGATGATGTTTTGTTGAGTTGTACACTTGAAATTTGTATGGTTTTGTTAACTAGCATCATTCCCATAAGCCTAATTAAAAAAAGAAGAAACAAATGAAGTTTAAGAACTCAAAAATACAATAACTGAAATAAAAACTGAATATATGATGAGTCTGCAGAAAAGAAGGAACTGAGCAATGAATCAGCGAACTGTTAGGTAGAATAATAGAAATTACCAAATGTGAACAATAAAGGGGAAATAGACTAAAAAAGAATATAAATTTAGGGATCTGTGTCACAAAAACAAAAGATCTAACATTCATGTCCTTGAAGTCCTGTAGAAAACAAAGAAGGCAACGCTGAAAAAAGACTCAAGGAATCGATGGCTAAAAACTTCCCAAATGTGGCAGAAGGCACAAACCTATGGATTCAAGAAGCTGAATGAACTTCAGATAATATAAACGAAGAAATCCATACCAAGATATGTCATGGTCAAATTTCTGAAACTAAAGGCAAAGGGAAAAAAGTCCCAAAAGCCACCAGAAAGAAACAACACCTTACCTTTAAGGGGGAAACTAATTTAAATGATAGGGGATTTTTATCAGAAACCAGAAGGATGTCAGCAAAATGGTGTACTAGGAAGCAGCAAGTTTTTGTTCCCCAACAGAAACAAAAAACAAAAACAACAGCAACAACCAGAAACTTAAATGCTAGAAAATTAATTTGGACCTTTACCTTACACAAACATGAACTCAAAATGCATCAAAGACATAGATGTAAGAGCTAAAACTATAAAACATTGAGAAGAAAAACACTGTAGACAATATTTATGACTTTTAATTTGACAATGGTTTCTTTTACAGGGTGGAGCAAAAAGTAGGTTTACAGTTGTGAGTGTATAAAACAGTTTATTCTTGTGTTATTAATTATTGTATTATTTTCCATATGAACAACTATAAACCTACTTCAGCCACACCCTGTATATGACGACAAAAGCAAAGGCAATGAGTGAAAAAAGTAGGTAAATTGAACTTTTTGGACAGGGACCACAGTGTGGTGATTGTGAGGCGAGAGGGTGTGTGGAAGTGGACGAGGATATAAGGGGGATAAATGTTAATGAAAAAATACAACAAAAATAGACTATTAAGAAAACTTTTTCACAGTGTTCAGAGGGGAGGGAATTTCAGGGGAACGGGGAAGGGTTTACAGGAACAAGTATAAAAGACACATGGACAAAAACTAGGAGTGGGTGGAAATGGGAGGGAGGTGGAGAGGGCTGGGTGGGTGGGCTGGGATGGGAGTAAAAGATGGAAAATTGTACTTGAACAACAATTAAAATAAAATTAAAAAAACAAAAAACTTTTTCACATTAAAGAACATTAAGAGTGAAAAGACAGCCCAAAGAACATGAGGAAGTATTTACACATCATATTTGTAAATATTAATATCTATAAATTAATATCCAGAATATATAAAGAATTCCTACAATTTAAGAACAAAAAATAAACACTTAATTTAAAAAATGAGCAAAGGACTTGAATAGACATTTCTTCCAAGAAGATATGCAAATGGTCAAATAAACATAAAAAAAGTTTCCCTTACACTAACCATTAAGAAAATGCAAATGAAATCACAATGAGATTACCACTTCACACTCATTAGGCTGATGCCCAACCTAGATTTACCTCTCTTTTTCTAGCCATTCCTTTGAACATTTGTTTTAGTCACATCAGAAAACAAAGCCTGTTTCTCCTGTTATCTCTTTAAGTACCCTTCTTACCCATCAACATTCTACTAAAATGTAATTTCCTCCATGGAGCCTTTCCCAAATCCATCACCCTCCGCTCCCAAGGGTAGCAGAATTATCTATTTTTCAGGATGTTTTGTCTTTGTTCCATTTTTATATACAATGGGTATACAATATACTTTTTGAATTCTATTAAGTAAATAGAAAAATTCTGGGAATTTAAAAAAGGGACATTCCACATATTCACAGGGGAAAAAGTAAAATAATTGTGCATGTAATAAGAAAAGATAGGGACAATCTCGTTTTAAAAGGGACATTTGTTAGTAGGAAAGTATAGTTCGTTCCTTTGGCAATTCTAATGGAGCCCATTTAATGACAACTCCACCTCTTCCCCTGACTTCATGAAGATTCACCATATGTTTTGTAAGTCAGAAATGTTATTTTTAGAACAATGTATTATTTCTTAACTTGACTGAAGTAGATCATCTTTTCTAGTTAAAGGAGATGTACTTTCCCCCATGTTACAGTTATGTTAACCCAGTTTTCATGGGATTTGGATTGTGACAGAAGAAACAGTAATCAGTTGATAAGGAGACTCTGATAGCATTTTCTTGCTTCCCAAGCAAATAACTTTTTATGAAAGTCCTATATGAAGCCATAGTTACCAAGCCTTTTTCCACTGGCATGTGGCTACTTTTAATAGTCTACCAAAAACAACCTTATTTTTGGTTTATTTCATGGTAGATTATGGCCACTAAGAGAAAAGGTATATTGTAAAATATTTTTCATTTTGTTAAAAAAAAACAAAATTCAACTGAGTAAATGTTAAATATCTTACTGGCTTTATTCAATGATTCATTGAGCAGCATCCCATCCAGCAGATAGAAAGGAGCTCAGAAGAGCTGTACAAAGTGAAAGACTTAACAGGCAGAAGATGATGGGACAAGAAATTTATACTAGCAAAGGCCTGATTATTTATGGCAAAGTCACTTTTCTTTAGGGGACAACAGAGACTTTACCAGGCAAATCACCTCACTAGTACTGACCAGGTAATTCCAGATGACTGGTTTAAAATTCCATTCTTGGGGGAGGTTGAAACTATAATTGAGTTAGGTATTGGTTTGGTGACTTGGGGCTTAGCAGAAGTGACTCCACTTTGGGCCTGTTGTCTCCTTTTAAATAAATTCAATGTGATCAGATTTTTAAATTGGTATTAAAGATTTGTTGTTCTGATACAATGATTCTTATGGTACCAGATGTCCTGAAATTTGGAAATCACAATCTGAGGCTTTCCATCTTAAGGTATTAATTTGAATATGCAAATTCAAAAGGCAACGTTAAGGATGTTTTCAGTGGCAAACTTCAATTTTTATTGAAGTAAATTCCTCATCAAAATTATCTCATGCAGCAGGTGCATAATTATATTGTTATGGCTATATGAAAATAAATTTCATATAAAATTACAAGAAAAATCAGAGGATTGCCAGAACTTATAAAATTACAAAGCAATATGATGTACTTAGAGAGCTAAATTAGGAGTGAGAATTGGGCCTTCTGTCTAAATTTCAAGTTCAAGGCTCTACAATATTGAGCAAATCATATAACCTCACTAACCCTCAGTATTGTCATCTGCAATATGGTGATTCCCATCTCTTAGAACTGTCATGAGGTGCAAATGAGAAAGTGAATTCAAAATCACTGTAAAGTATACAGCTATAAGCTAATGTTATTCAAATTGTATGGAATTTACAGCACAGACTTCTAAATATCCTCAAAATTGGTAACATTTTTTTTAAAGGAAAACGTTGATAGTAAAAATTCATTTGAAGCCATGTCTGCCTGGTAAGTTTGATGCTCCAATTAGCTACACTGTCTTTGGTTAAGAAAAAAAATAGTTATAAAATAGACATTTTTAAAAGCACGACACAAAATTACTTAAGGCAAGGTTTAAAAAGTTCCTAAAATGTTTTGAATTATATCAGATTTCAAAAATGACTATATAGAAGGCTTGACAGTAATTGATTATATTTATTTGGTTGTGTTTTTTAAAAATGTTTATCTTCATTTTAATAATGTTTCCATATAAGCTCCTATGTTATTCTATCTTAAGTCTATATGTTTGATTTAAGATAATACTCTACAAATGTTTAAAGTGGAGCAAAAACAGTCAAGTAAATTTATGTTTGTAAAATGAGACATATAAAATATTCTGTTATATCATGCAATTTTCCCCATGTGGATATGGAAAGGTAAATAAAAGTTCAGCTTTTGTAAGCTATTCCTTTTGTTAGGATTATGATTAAAGATTGAAAGGGGAAGCTAGGGAATGGGGGCAAAAATGTTTTATTACTGAAGTACTACTTCACTATCAACATATGTAAATGAGTACCTGCATAAAAAGTTGGCTTAAAAGTTCAACCTTGCCTTAGTTCTCTAAATATGGAAATGTACTTTCTGTGGAATGGATGAAAGCGAACTGTGGTTCAAGGTCCGCCATTGTAACCTAGATACCTGTAGTTCCTACACAGCATTGTCAGCATCTTCACATGGCAGGATGAGGCAGAGGTCATAAATTTATTGCATGTATTTTTTTCAGAAAAATATTGTGCCACACTTAGAAAATATACAACTTTACTTCCTTAACAGCACAACTTCTGGTCTGTATAATCTCATGGAAAAAGAAAGATTGAGCATATGCAAAATTTATTCCTGAACAGAAAGATGGAGTTGTAGCCAAAGAAAGATAAGGAAGATGATAGCATTAACTAAATCCAACATTTGGTTTAAAAGTACTGTTCAGATATTATGTTAGGTACCTATTGTGATCTTGGTTTGGGGGAAGATATATTGTTTTCTTATATGCAGTGTGTTTCTCTTTTATCATGGCTTTTTATATTGCATGAGTAACTCAGTTTTTCTTGAACCACTAGGATATAAATAAGTGAAAACAGCAAGCCATTCCGTCTCTTTCAAAAACTGTTAGTAACAGAAATGTTCTGTTAAGATGCAATGTACTTAATTTTTGGTATGAAAAATATACTTGGGCTCTGATGGGGTCCTTTGGAGGTCTGGTTCAACAGTCAGGCAAAAATGGAAAATCTGTTAATACTAATTTATCTGGTTTGATAAATCATAAAACAAGCAACCTAAAACATTCACACAGATTTCTGTGTGCATTTGAAAAAGATGACCCCAACTGATACCTCCCATTTACACAATTGTGTTTTGCATTTAACTTTTAATACCTCAGAGAATTAAACTATTTGCCAGCACTTTAATTGTACTTCTTAAAAATTGGTTTCTCCAGATTTAATATAGCTGCCACTATCACTGTAGGGGAGGAAAAATAATTTTCCCACTACCCTTCTGAGTTCTTAGTTGAGATTCCTGTAATCAAAGATAGATTAACAAGACAGTTGGCTTTAGAATTCAGGACTAAATATCATTTTAACAGGGAAAGGGGAGGAAGTTGTTGGCCTCATAGGAGAGAGTAAATGATTTTTAGGAAAGATGAATGGGCCCTTAAAATAACAGATGGAAGTTATGATAGTTTGTAACAAAGTTTGTCTGGGGGTGGTGTGGACTTCTAGTCTATCCTGTGTTGAGTCAGTTTTCTCTGGTAAATAGAACTCCTAGGGAGGGGATTTATGACAGTTGAGTTCCTTTTGGAGGATTTATCTTTAGGTAGATAAGGGGAAATCAGAGAAAATCTCTCACTGTATTTGCTATTTGAAAGTGCCTTGGAGGGATTGAGCAAAAAGGAAAAAGGACTCAGTGTGGTGATTGCTGGGGGTAGGGTTTATAAGGGGACTAAATGGCAATGGAAAAGTACAATAAAGATTAATTAAAAAAATAAAAGCACCTTCAGCTAAAAATAATTAATATAATAAGCAACATATCTTACAGTGGCAATTTTGCTATCCTGTGTCACTTTATATATTATTCTATAGTCAAGGCCTGGAAAAAAAATCAAGATTGGTAGAGTATCAAAAGCTCAAAATAAGTGTAACATGTATCAAATTTTTCCCATAAACTGGTTAGAAAAATATTCTCAAACAAGGAAATTTATGACAATTTGGCTTTGCTTTAATGACCTTTCTTTTTCTAATGAATGTAATCAAAACCTATGTTCCTGAATTCAGCAATACCTAATGACTTCCTCAGATATGGACATCAGCTGAGCTCTTACCTTCAAATGGTTTAGAAGGAGGACAAATATCATCAGTGGTAATTTGAATTGGAGTGGGTTGATTTATCAGGCAGAAAACTTTGGTTGCATTAATTTGTGATAGAATGCAATGAGTGAATTCGTATGCCTCAGATCCAAGCAACATACGTGGCCAAAACACTTTGCTCTTCAAGAGAAGTGAGAGTTTGTGTAGTGACACATTAGCATCCATGAGCAAAAGAAGGTGTGATTATTTCAGAAAAAAACTTATTGCCATAGCATCAGCATTCAAGAAAAATTAGTAACTAACTATAGAGACACACAGAAGACTTTTCCAGGAAAAAAGTAAGCAAAATCTTTAAGGTAGAAGGCCAGGCTCCCAGACTGTTGTTTGTCACAGTGAAACCAAATGCAAGGGATCATTGAAACAGAAGAAATCACCTTGCAGTCTGCACCTCCCTCAGTATTTGTCATATAAAGACTTTTTAGAAGCTACTTGTACACATGTAATTATTACTGAAAAATGTTCATGGGAGTTGACCCAAACTTTCAATTCAGTGTTAAGGTGTTGGAGAAGTGAAGAATATAGTTTTCAATGAGTACATATCTCCCAGGCTGCAAAAAACTCAGTTGTGATGACAATGTGGGATGCTGGAACTGAAAAAGAGACATGAGTGGGAAAAATTGGTGAATTTTGAATGAAGTTTGTAGTTTAGTTAATAATAGTGTACCAATGTTAATTTCCTATTCTTCATAATCAAACTGTGGTTATGTAAAATGTTAACGTTAGGGAGAGCCAAGTGAGGGATAAGGGATACAAAGAGGTACATTCTGTACTACTTTTGCAACTTTTCTGTAAATGTAACATATGCACATACAAAAGGAGAAGCTTTACTTTTTGTATAACTAAATGTAATTTCTAACTCAAGTGCCCAGAAAATTTTATTTAGTGACATAAAAACTATCTCTATGTTTTCTCTCTTCAGATTTTTCTACCAGCCTTGCCCTACAGTTCTAAGGCTCTCATTTATTCTGGGGAGGAGAAAACATATGTATGTATATATGTATTTATTTATTTAATTGTTCAAATACAATTGTCTCCATTTTCCTGCCACCACTTTGCCCTGTCCCACCCTCAGTCCTATTTACCTTTGCCTTTGTCCATGGTTCCTTTATACAGGTTCCTTGATGACCCTTCCCCTTCTGTCCCCCATTATACCCCCCCCCTCCTCTCTGGTTACTGTCAGTTTGTTCTTTATTTCATTGTCTCTGATTATATTGTGCTTGCTTATTTGTTTTGTTGATTAGGTTCCACTTATAGGTGAGATCATAAACTTATTTAGACAGTACACTTTCTAAGTCTTTTAGTCTTTTATGTGGATCTTGACATTTTCGTTGAAGTACAATTTAGATACCACTAAATACTCTGTGTGTACTGTCTAGTTTTGACAAATACATAAACTTTTATAACCCATACCATATTAAGACCCAAACATTCCCATCACCACAGAAAGTTCCCTTATGCCCCATCTCTGTGAATATCCCCCACAATAACATGATCTAATTTTCAACATCATACGTTAATAGTTTTGTCCATTCTAAAATTTTACATAAATGAAATTATATAGTATGTATTTTTTTGTGTCCTGCTCCTTTCACTCAGTATAATGTTTTTTGAAGTTTATGCATATTGAGGCATGGATCTGTTTTTTTCTGAAAAAATCCCTGAAAAAGATATAATAGTAATACATTGTGTTTAATTTAGTTACTTAATTAATGTATTGAAAGGCATATATTTGTGATTTAGTTTTACTCTGTGAGCTTAGCTGATCAATTTTGGTCTGTTTGTGGTATCTAATTTATATCCAAGAATGAAATTATTTCTTATAATTTTGTACATGTAGGAAATTAGGGTGGACTCTTTTGATGGTTCACCATGTGGCCATTGTCTGTGAGCCAATTAAAGGTTGAGTGTTGATTCTATCATTATATACATTTCTGAAATATTGAGAAATAAAGAAGGTTTTAAGCACTTGTCAGATAAGATATAGAGAAGCAGCATATTGATGTCAGCTAAAACAAAATATTGGGAGCCAGTTGACTGAGCAGCTGCTCTCATACTCATATCTTGCATGTATAAGCATTAAAATGGTTACCAGTAAAGTTATACATTACTCATGTTTGGGAGGACTCCAGCTTCACTGGAAGGCTCTACCTTCACTAGATCCTTCAGTACCTTCTAGAAATCAATTTTATATATCCTAACAATATCAAATATTAAAACCTTTAGTCCTCATTTCAGGTTTTTTACAAAATTGGTGAATTTTAAAATTCATTTTTAAATTTAAAAAATTAGTGGTCAATAGATTGGCTTGCTTCCTTCATAGAAAAAATAGGTTAGCCCACCATGAGCAGTTTTTCTAAATGTTCCTAACCCTATCAGTACATTAAAGGTCAAAACACATACTAACATCCAAAAATATGCAGCAAAATAATTTGGTAAAATTAAATATTCCATCCATTTAAAAACCTCTAGTAAAGTACAAACAGAAAATGTCTTCTAAAATAACTTTGGGAGAACTGTTATTCTAGCAAGATGTGATAGCTTGATTCCTTCCAGGTCCTCACTCTTACAACAACAACAACAACAACAACAACAACAAAGTCCTGGACTTAACAAAGCAATCTTAGAGAGACTCTGAAAAGTAGAATAAAGAAGGCTGACAGTTTAGTTACCTTGTGAATTGAGGGAAGACATAGTGATGAATTCCCTGGATTTCCCTGTTGCCTTCCAAATATCCTGGTCAGGACATGACAGAAGCCTCCAATCCAGAACTGTCAACAGGGAAAGACAAAAAAAGTTCCAAAAAAAGTCAGTTTGTACTCTCTAGCCAAAGGACCAGGAAAAGTGTGGCCTAAGAAGAAAAAAATCTTTTTCTCAATACCCCTTCTATACCAGGCAAACAGCAAGGGAAAAAGTACACCTCATCTACCATGATTTCTGTGGCATTCTACTTGGCGCAAGTGAGTGTCACTCAGATTTTTCCACTAGGTGGTATCAACAAGCTGAGTGGGGATCTGAAACAGGCAGCAGCAGCTACTATCTGATTGCCCCATAGAGGTAGTAATGATTGGATCAAGTGGACAGCTGATGTTCCCCATTGCCTGCCTGGTCGAAACAGGTGGTGCTCTGATTACTCTACCTGGGTATTGTTGGTTGGGCTGAATGGGGAGAGGACCTATCATTTGGAGTAGAGTAGGCAGTGCTCAGATTCCCCCAACAGGGTAGTTTCAGTGGTGTTCAGAAGTGAGCTGAGCCTCCAGTTGTACTAGCAGATTTAGACCTAACACAGTGGTGAGAGGTGGGGCTTGCCACTACTAGCTTTATCCTCTACCCCATGTCACAGGGTTCAATGAGAAACTGAGCCTCCATCCTACCTGGAATCAGTGAGACTGAATAAGGTAGTACAAGTCAGGGCTTGTAAACACTCTGCTTCCCATCTACCTCTTGTGTCAGCAAGGCCAATGCAGAGCTGAATTTCCAAACTCACCAGTAGCAATGAGACTGAATGATATGGTGCTAAGCAAGCCTAGACAGTACTTCTGTTCCTTTACTTCCAGTGTCAAAGGGGTCTATTGGGAAGCTGAGCCTGTATCCACCTGCCAGTGTTCTACTTTCATTGGGAAGGTGTCAGTAGGACTGAAGGATGAGCTGGCCTTGTACCTCACCTATCTGCAATGAGGCAGTATGAATCAGTGCCCTACTTTTCCCAGTAGTATCAGCACAACCTAGCAGGAAGCACAACATATACACTACCTGGTATGGGAGCTACACCTCAACAGGTGGACTACCTGATAAGATAAAGGAGATTAAATAGGATCCATAGTCTCATAATACAATTTCCAAAATGTCAAAGATATGATAAAAAAAATCAGTCAGCACAGCAAGAACCAGGAAAATAATCATGAATGAGAATACAATTAATCAATGTCAACATAAAACCAAATCAGTTGTTGGAATTATCTGATAACATTTTTAAAACAGATATCATAAAGTGTTTTAATAAGCAATTATGAATTCTCTTAAATATTGAATATCTCTTAAATTATTGAATTCTCTTAAATATTGAAGATCTCACCAAAGAAAAAGAAGCTATTACAAAAAATTGAGATGATAGAAGTAAAAATACAATAATCAAAATGAAAAATTCACTCAATGGCTCAATAATAGAGATAATAGATATAGAATTGGTGAACTACACTACAGGCCAGTAGAATTTACCCAATCTAAGTGTCAAAGAAGAATAGATTTTAAAAAATTAAACAGTCTCAAGGACCTATGGGACAATAGTAAAAGAGAACATTTTTATCATCAGAGTTACAAAAAGAGAGGAGAGATAGTGGGACTGAAATAGAGTCATGTGCCACCTAACATTTTGGTCAACAACAGACAACATATATCACAGTGATCCCATAAAATATAATGGAGCTTAAAAGTCTCTATCACCTAGTGACATTGTAGCCACTGTAACATTGTTATGCATTGCATTACTCACATGTTTGTGATAATGGGGTAAACAAACCTACTATGCTGCCAGTCATATAAAAGTGTACCACATACAATTAGATACAATGCATAATACTTGAAAATAAAAGACTATATTACTGATTTATGTTTTTACTATACTCTACTTTTAACCATTATTTTATAGTGTACTCTTTGTACTTACATTAAAAAAGTCTGCTGGAAGACACTATGTTATGCTGGCCACAGCCTTATGCACCTTGTGTTTAGTGTATTTCATGATTGCACAATTTTGTCTTGTGCTTGATTTAACCTTGTATTGTTTTGTACACTAACATGCTGTATAGTTTTATAGCCTAGGATTAATAGACTATATTGCATAGCCTAAGTGTGGAGTAGGCTATAAAATCTAGGTTTGATAAGTACACTATATGGTCTTGCACAACAAAAAAAACTGCCTAATGAGATGCATTTCTTAGAACATATCCTTGCCATTAAGTGGTGCATGACTGTGTTATTCCAAGGAATAATGCTTGAAAATGATCCCAATTTGGCAAAAGAAATTCTCCTACATATTCAAGAAGCTGAGCAAGTCTCAAATTAAAAAATCCAAAGAAGCCCATGCCATGACACGTAATTAAACTTCTGAAAACATACAAAGAAAAAAACTTGAAAGAATCCAGAGACAAATGCTGCATTATTTATAGGGGAACATTTATTGGTATGACAGCAGATTTCTCAACTGAAATTATGGAGATTGGGAGTAAGTGGCACAACATTTTTCAAGCACTGAATTAAAAAGAACGTTCAACAGCAAGTTCTGTATCTGAAAAAAATTCTTAAGGAATGAAGGGGCAATAAAATCATTCTGGGACAAAGGAAAATGAATATAATTATTTGCTAGCAACTCTCCTGTTTAAAAATGGCTAAAATAACTTCACCAATCAGTAAGAGGATGATAATAGAAGGTGAGGAACTTCAGAATGGAAAGAAAATTGCAATGTGTAAAAATAGGGAGACAGAATAGATTATTCTCCTCATGAGTTTTTAAAATCACATTTGAAAATTAAAGCAAAAATTGTAACTCCAGGTGCTGTGTGCTTAGCATATATTAAGGATATACTTTAAACATATATACTGTAAAATGGTGAAGATAAAGCAACCTAAATTGAAGTCATGTTCTAAACTTAGAGTTGTAAAAAGTTGAAACCAGAACATTGTGATGTTACCTATGTATGTTCCAATGCTTGCAGCAGCTACTAAGAAAACTATATAGTCCTGGCTGGTGTGGCTCAGTGGATTGAGTACAAGCCTGCAAACCAAAGGGTTGCTGGTTCAATCCCTGGTCAGGGCATATGCCTGGGTTGTGGGCCAGATCCCCAGTAGGGAATGCATGAGAGGAAACCACACATTGATGTTTCTCTCCCTCTATATCTCCCTTCCTTACTCTCTCTCTAAAAATAAATAAATAAAACCTTTTAAAAATTAAAAAAAGAAAACTATATAAAGAAATATATTTGTGAACACTATATATTTATTAGGGGAGGATCTGTAAAAATGTTTCAATATCCTCCTGGGAAGTGAGAAAATAGAAGAAGAGGAATTAAAAACAGAGAAAACAAACAGAAAACAAATACTACAATGGCCAACTTAAGCCATAGCATATCAATAAATAACTTAAATGTAAATTGTCTATGTACACCAATTAAAATATATTCATAGAATGGCTTAAAAATTGCCAAAATCCTCTTCCAGTTATTGGTCCAACATGTAAAGAAGTTGGAAGTTGTCATTCCCATCCTTACAAGAAAAAAGCTGAAGAAACTGGAAATCTGCAACCCTTCTTAGATCTATCAGATAACTGAAGTCAGAGGGCAAGCCACAGTCCCCAGTATTGGAGAGACAGGTAAGTACAGAAAATAAGAGCTTACTATGATCAGCAGCTACAGCTGGAGCCTGGTAAGAACACATAAGGATAATTGACAAATTGCAGGAGACTGGGCATGGAATAGCTAGCTTGAGAAATAAAAACTCATAGGGACTCAGCCTTAGGGGGCACTTATACTTTCGTGACATATCTCTAGGAGCCCCATGATTTTTTCATGGCGAAGATGAGAGAAAAATCCCCTCTTGCTTTTGGCAAGGGGAGGGAAAAACTAGTAATTATTTTGAAATATGCCCAGAGCATTCTGTACTCATTAACAAAGAACTGTTCTCAAGAGAAACTATTTTACCAGATCCTAATCCACATTGAATTTACCTGAGCCTAACCAATGTGGAAGAAGGGAATACCCACCTCCAGTCCCCTTTAGCCTTCCTATTTCAATTAAGGAAGTGAAAAATAGCTGAGAAGCACTCACAAAGGTTGTAAATAGGCCAAGTAAAGGATGAGGATTTAATAGGAATAAATAATGCTTCTTCTCCCACATCTTTCTATAACATTAATAGGGCTTCTGCATAATAATAGGGGAATAGAGCTAAAAAACACTGCAAGTTTTGAGCTTTTTTAGGAAGGAATTTATAAGGAAATTCAAAGATAACAAAGAAGAGAAGACAAGACAAAGACACTGGAGGAAATCTTAGTTCCCACATTTACAGTTACAGCAAAAAATAAACACAACCTAACCCCTAAACAGGTAAACATAAAACTTCACACCAAAGGCCTCTTTACTCATATGTCAGTTCCTTTTCTGATACATTATGTCTTGCTTTCAACAAAAAACAACAACAACAATGAAAAAACAAGGCATTCTAAAAGGCAAAACAAAACAAAAACAAGAATTAGGGCAAGTATAAGAAGCAGACTCAGCAATGGCAGAGATTTTGGAATTATTACAGTGAGAATTTAAAATAAAATAACAATTGTTAATATCCTAAGGGCTGTAAAAGAAAAGTGGGTAACATGCAAGAACAAATAGATAATATAAACAGAGAGTTGGAAACTTTAAGAAAGAATAAAAAGGAAATTGCTAGAAATCACAAATACAGTAATAAAAATAAAGAATACCTTTGTTGGATTCATCAATAGATTGGACATAGCAGAGGAAAAAATTAGTGAGTTTAACATATGTCAATGGCAAACTTCTCAAACTGAATATATTGGGTGATTGTAGCTAATGGATAACTGAAGTAAATGACAGTAATGTTATAAGGATGAGAGGGAGGAATTGGTGATACAATGGTATAAGGCACCCATACTACCTGAGAAGTGTATAATGTTATTTGAAAGTGTACTTGGGTTAATTGTAAAAGTATATTTCAAACTCAAAGGCAACCACTAACAATTAAAGTCAGGCTGTCAATGTGCATAAAATAATAGGACCCAACTGTATCACAAAAGGCAGAAAAAGAGTTCAAGACAAAATAGGAACAAATAACATGAGTAACAAATAGAACACAATAACAAACATGTTAGATCAAAAACTAATCGCTTTGGCCCTGGCTGGTGTGGACTGAACACCAGCTTGCCAACTAAAAGGTTGCCAGTTCAATCCCCAGTCAGGGCACATGCCTGGGTTGTGGGCCAGGTTCCCAGGGGTCATGCAAGAGGCAACCAATCAATGTATCTCTTGCACATCGATGTTTCTCTCCAGCTCCTCTCTCCTTTCCTCTCACTCTTAAAAATAAATGAATAACAACATTAAAAAATAAAACAACTGGAAATTTATTTAAAAATAATCACTTTGAACATCAATGATCTAAATGCATCAATTAAAATACAAACATTTTCAAAGTGGATCAAAAAACCAGCTCTCTGACCCCTGCCCTATCGGGTTTTCATGGAGGCTTCATTACATGGGCATGACTGATTAAATAATTGGCCCCTGGTGATTGAACTAAATCTTCAGTCCCTTTTCCCTCCCTGGAGCAGGGAGTGAGGGTAAGGGTGGGGGTGTGGGACTACAAATTTCAACCCTCTAATCACACAGTTAATTCCTCTGGTGACCGGTCCCCATCCTCAGGTGACTTAGAGGCATTCCAAAAGTCACCTAATTAATGTAACAAAATATACCTTCCCATAGGAAATTCCCATAGGAAAGTCCAAGAATTTTGGAATTTCAAAGCTCTGTGACAGAATAGGGGGATGAAGACAGAGTATGTATATATTTCTTACTATAAATCATATTACTCCTAAATAAATGGAAATATACATCATGTTCATAGATTGGAAGACTTGATAGTGTTAAGATGTCAATTTTCCCCCAGTGAATCTATAGATTCAACAAAATCTCAATCAAAATACCAGCAATTATTTTGTGGACAACAAAATTTATATTGAAAGGCAAAGTAACTGGAATAGCCAAAGCGATTTTGACAAAAAAAGGAATAATATTGGAGGGCTCACCACTACCTGATTTTAAGACTTAGTACAAAAGCTAATCAAGAAAGTATGGTATTGGTGAAATGGTACACACATAAATCAGTGGAACAGAATAGAGTCCAGAAGTAGACCCTCACAACTACAACCAACTGATTTTTGACAAAGGTGCAAAAGCATTCATTTCAGGATGGAGAGTTATTTCAATGAATGGTGTTGGAACAATAGAACATCCATGTGCTTAAAAAAATGCTTGCCGTAAATCTCACACCTTGTGGAAAAATTAAAGCTAAAGGTAAAACTGACAACTAAGCAATTTCTGGAAGGAAATGTAAGAAAAAGTATTGTCATGTTGGATTAGGCAAAGAGATCTTAGATATGGCACCAAAAGAACAATTTATGAAAAACAAATTGGACTGCCATTTTTTCTTTCTCTTCTTACATAGACTTCTAAAAAGTCTAATTCATTTCTATGTCTCCACCTATAATTTATCAACAAAGCTAACGTAATCAGCTTTCTGCTTTTATACCCTACTGAAAATTCTCTATATTCTATAAACTTGCTAATTATCAAACATGAGGGCATTTTTAGTTTTTATCTAATTGAGCCTTTTTTGCTGCCTGTTGATGATTTCCTCCTTGAAATTCCTTTCTTGTCTTTCGTGATACTATTCATTTTAACACTTTCTCTGTTCTCCCCCCAGCTCTACTGTCATGGTTTCAATGGCAAAAATCATCATGAAGGGATACTTACATATTTAACTCTCTGATATATAATTGCAATCACATGTCTCAGCAGTATCTCAAATTCCACATATTAACACTCTTCTTATACTTTCTCCAAATCTCCTCCCCTTTTTTGTTCTGTAACTCCTAGTAAGCAGTACAATCACTTACTTGCCCCAGTTAGAAAGCTGGTAGTCTCTCCCTCACATTTCACATTTCATCAGTCACCAAACCCTACTAAATATTTCTGGAACTCATCTCCTTTTTTCCAAGTTCAACCCCTCAATATTTCACCTAGATAGACTATTGTAATACAGTACTGTGTTCTCTATCTTCAATAATATACTCCAGAAATTCATCCTCATCCCAATTCAAATAATCTATCTAAAGTACAAATCTAACCCTGTCATTACTTTACTTAAAACTCGTCAAGTGCTCTCTTTACCTCTAAATTCTATAATATCGAAAAGTTGGCTCTCTGTTATCTAGCTCTTGCTTGTCTTTTCTGCCATCTTCTTCCACTGCTGTCTTCATTATGCTTCAGTGATACACAAGTGTTTACATTTCCTCCCATACACGTTGTCATTTCCATTCTTTATGTTTTTGCTCAGGCCATTCTTTCTGCCTGACTTCTACTCATTCTTGAAGTCTCAGCTTAGGAAACCTTCCATGAGCCTCCTGGGTTGGAATAAATGCATTCTCTCTGCCATCCCATAATACTCTGTGGTATAACCGTCTTTCATGGTAGGAATGTTTTTGATCAAATAGATTGTGTAGTATTAAGACTTGCATTTATCTTTAATTCATTCTTGTTTCCACCACATTTAGCATGCTACCTGCTATTCAGTGAATGTTTATCAGATGCATTGAATGAGTGGTTGTTGATTTTCATTCTTTGAATCTGATTTCATCAAAGTAACTGACTGCTAAACAACTTTATCCTGTGATAGACCTCATTTCTTGGATGTTAAAAAGTATAAAGCATGATGTACTGGTTTTGAAATAAACTACTATTCCAAAATACAGTATGGGCAAGAACTCAACTAAGAAAGTATTTTGATTTTCTATATATTTTTCCATGAAGTTGTTTTAGCAACCTGGTCAAATAACTGGTAATGCTGCATTGGTAAGAGAACTGTCCAGAAGTTTAAGTGATCCACTGTATAAATCAACATTTATTGAGTACACAGTCTAAGAGCTGATAGTACAAAGAAAAATAAGAGTAATTCTCAAAGGAAATCACACTTCCTGGAACTAAAGAGAAATGAGCAAATAATTTGGAGGAGTGTCTTATTTTGGCTATGGGGTAGGGAGGCAAAATTGATGGATAATTTTCCTACTGTATGCCTGTTTAGCAGTAATCTGTTTCTAGCTACAGACTCGCCACAACAAATCAATGCATTGATCGGGAGGAAAATAGCCAGGGACTATGCATACATAGGTAAGGAAAAAATTTTAAATTGCTACTGGGAAAACAAAAACAAACAAAACACACAAAACAAAAACACAAACCAAGAACAAAAAACAGGTTAGCCTAAATGAAAAACAACCTGAGTAAGCATGGCTTACAGATAGTGAGTCAGTAACCACCACCTTTCTAGATGAAGGGCAGCTCCTGATTCACCAGTGATAGTTGTGGTAAAGAAGTGCTTGTTTTGGCTAGGTGTCTCGTTGGTTAGAGCGTTGCCCCGATACACGATACACCAAGCAAAGTTGCAGGTTTGAGCCCTGGTCAGGACACATACCAATGAATCCATAAGTAAATGGAACATTAAATCAACGTTTCTATCTGTCAAATCAATTTTTTTAAAAGTGTTTGTTTTACTATTAAAGGCCCTGAATTAAACTATTAATAGTCTCTAGTTTGGACTTTTGGGGAACATGCGTTACTTTCTAGGGTTGAAACAGTCATCATAAACTCCATGTACAAGAACTACAGAAGATGGATAATTCTTCAACTCTCTTCTCTTTTTCTAAAAGACAATTATTCAGCTCTGTCATCAGGCATCACATTTCTTTTTCAATTAGGTCAAGTCGTCTCTGCAGAGCAACCAAAACACATGTTCATTCATTTTGCCAATAAACTTGTAGAACAGTTGCATAATCTTTTCATTTTCTATTCTGTTTTAATTTGAAGAAAAATTATTATATACCAGCCAATTTTTTCCATTAAAAGGTATTTCTTTAAACAATATGATTTATGCAAAGTCAACTTGTCTTCATCAGACAGGCAATTTTATTTGTGATGCAATCTTTTTATTAGATCAAGCAACCAACTTGAAAATTTTCATTAGTTAGTTCCAAATAAAACTACCAGGGTTCTTTAAAAACCTACCTCTCTTCTATATATGCTATGCATAATAAGATTTTAATGAAATCTCTTTTTAAGAAAAGGAAGGTTTAGTTCTGGTAACCACCAGCTCCCCTACCTCCTATATGTAAATTTTAGCATTAAATCCCTGATTGATGCCCAATTCCAAATACCTATGCCAGTATATCAGTGTTACATATTTCCTCCTTACCTGTCCTCCAAATGAACTGTCTCCTCACCACTTGTCTTAATAACTACTTCTCATTTATAGAATGTGTTATGTTTTTCTAAGTACTCATAATTTTCTATAAAAAAGAATTTAGAGAATGATATATTTTAAAAGTAGATAATATCCATTCATTTACTGATGAATGGTTGTTTCCAGCACTTAGCTATTGTAAATTGTGCTGCTATGAACATTGGGGTGCATAGGTTCTTTTGGATTGGTGTTTCAGGATTCTTAGGATATAGTCCCAGCAGTGGAATTGCTGGATCAAAGGGCAGGTCCATTTTTAGTTTTCTGAGGAAGTTCCATACTGTTTTCCACAGTGGTCGTACCAGTCTGCAATCCC
>CM052552.1:60776301-60800804 GCA_028533065.1 Trachops cirrhosus
GTTCTCCCAACACCATTTGTTGAAGAGGCTATTGTGACACCATTTTATGTAGCTGCTCCCTTTGTCGAATATTAACTGACCATAAAGATTTGGGTTTATTTCTGGGCTCTCTGTTCTGTTCCATTGGTCGATGTTCCTGTTTTTACGCCAGTACCAAGCTGTTTTGATTACAGTGGCCTTGTAATATAGTTTAGTATCAATACTTTAAATGTGAACATTCATTATGCATTTTTCATTAGTAGAGTGGTGCTCCACATAACCCTATCCACACTTTTTTTGTTCTTTTTAACTGATAAAATAAATAAACAGCACATACTAAAATGAGTCAAAACTGTTTTTGAGGAATCAGGTAAGTATGAGGGACATTCTGGGAACTGGGTCAAAAAGGGTCTGTTACAGGAATTCCAGTCTTCAGTGATATTAGGCTATAAGAGGGAACCTCAATGACATTAGGTGACCTTCAGTGACATTGGGCTATTTGCCCACCTCTTCATCCCTCTTGAATTTGCCACTAAATCTTTTGTAAGGCTAGGGATTAATTTTTGTTTTTTATTTTTTAATAGACTTCATTTATTTTTAGAGAGAGGGGAAGGGAGGAAGAGAGGGAGAGAAACATCAATGTGTGATTGCCTCTCATGCATCCCCTTCTGGTGACCTGGCCTTGAACCCAGGCATGTGCCCTGACTGGGAATCAAACCAGTGACCCTTTGGTTCGCAGGCCAGCACTCAATCCACTGAGCCACACCAGTCAGGGCTAGGGATTAATTTTTAAAGGGCAAGTCTTTGTCCCCATGTTGACATAACTAGGCTAGGCTTTCTTTGAGTTCATTTAATGGTAGATTTCACACACTTAAAAGTCTGTTTGAGGTGGAGTGAGGAATCAGGTTGTTTCATCTGTTCACACCTTTCCATCTCATGCTCTGTCAGTATGAGGAACTATCTTGGAAATTCATTACTTGCTTATCCTAATTAAAGGACATTGTAGAGGACTATTGTTTCTAAAAATTTACTTAATTTAGAGCTTTATGCCGCTTTGCCTTCTTTTTGATATGTTTGCTTTTCTGATTCACTTACAAGAGCATTTTTAAGTTTCTTTTATGCCTTTTCTAAGTGTTGCACATGCATTACACCCTGCACTTAATATCATTAACTGCTTTTTTATTTGCTGGGGAGTGAGTGAGAAATGGGCTTCTGTGAGACCTGGCAACATAGCAGATATTCAAGTTCGAAGTGTATGCAAGCACTTGGTAGTGATGAGCTGGACATAGTGAACAATTAGGTTGACTGCCTAGGTGACTCAGCTGCAGGCTGGGCTCCCTAGGAAGTAGACTCAGAAAGAGATTAGCATGTAGGAGGTATATTGGGGAGTGCTGTACAGACCAACACCTGGAGGGTAAGGGGAGAAAGCATACTGGGCAGAGGGAGAAGTTGGATATAAACTTCTCAATCTTAAGCACAATCGCAAAAGAGGCTTCTACCAACTTCACAGGGAACTGAAACTGTGACAATCCTTCAGATTGCCCAGCATTACAACAAAGGGGCTGTATCTTTGTCCTTCTCCATTTTGCTCATTGGATGCAGGTTGCCCCTGGGAAAGACACTTGACCATAAGTGAAGCAGGTCTTTCCAACCAAGGGTAATTTCTGGAGAGGGCTGACAGCTGAGAACTGTCACTTGGCTACATTACCAGAAGCCGGGGGATCTAGATGGCAAAGCACAGTATCTGCTTTACTCAGAATGGATCCAAGAACCCATCTTCAAGTTTGTGCCAGATCTGGTTGACACATTTGACCTGAGAACAAGTGCTTGGTAGGAAAGGGGAAGCAAGGCAGTTGCTGACCCTGACTACATTCTTTAAATACTTGTCAAGATATAGATATAAGTTGAAAAGATATTAGAGGAAACAGTTTGAAATATCTGACTGAAATACCAGTGTTCAGATCATGAGATGAGTAGAGAAGGTAGTCAAAAGGTGGTGCCTCACATATGAATGTTATGTAAAGGTGATCCATTAGAAAAAGAGAGGTAAGAGGACATGCACAAAAGAATGATAGTGTGGAAGCCAAGGTAAGAGATAGTTTTAAGAAGGAAAGTGATCCGCAGTGTCAAATTTCAAGCAAGAAAATAGTCAAAAATAGGGTGGGGTGGGAATGGAAACATATGTAATAGTGTCAAAAATAAAAAATAAAGAAAAAATTTTAAAAAGGAACCAAAAATGTCAAAGGCCTTAGAAGTAGGCAGACAGTGGTCACTTTGGACAAAATCATTTCAGATGAATGGTTGGGGCAGAAGTCAGATTGCAGGGGATTAAAAGGTGGCTATAAAATTGGGAAGGAGTATCATGAGAGCAAATCACTTTTTTTTTTCACAATAGAAGAGGGAAGAAAATGTGGGCCCATTACTGTATTGAGATTTTGGACTAAGGAAAGCTTGCTTTTGAAAATCAGATTGAAGTGCACATGAGTTATAGACTAAGAAGAAGGAACTAGGGGAAAAGAAAAGTTGAAGATAAATACAGTTAATGATCAGTGATGAGTTTGGTCCTGAAGCTAACAGGAGGCAATGCAATCCATGACAAACAAGTAAGAGTTAGGTTTGGATGGTGAAGAAATATCCCACTTCAGAGACCAAAGAAAAAGAGGTAAATGTAATTGCTTTTAAATATTCATGAATGATAACACAATAACCTCTTGTTTATTAAGGAATAAGTAAGACTGTCACACAGCAAGGACAGCCTTTAGCTCATAAGAAATCTGTATGGATGTCTCATAGTTCCTTAAATTCATTTAACAAGTAGATGACTTATTTAGGATTATAATTGAGGTGTGTACACTTATCATCCATGTGCTTAGCCAGAATATTATTTATTAATAAAATGATAGACAGTAACCAGAGGGGTGGGGCGAGGGGGATAATGAGGCAAAGAAGGGGAAGGGTCATCAAGGAACATGTGTAAAAGACCCATGGACAAAGCCAAAGTGGGGTAGGATTGAAGGTGGGAGGTGGGGGCCAGTGGGGTGGTAGGGGAGAGTGGTGATGGGAAAGTGGAGACAACTGTACTTGAACAGCAATTTAAAAAAAAATGAGGCAAACAAAAAAATAATTGAAAGAAGAAACCATTTTAAGCAATGCCTCAGACTGGCAACTATAACCATAAACATAAGGTTTATTAAGAAAATGGCCCGAGGCAGTTCCAGATACTGAGATGACCGTGTTCTTTTCCATGTGAGTCCGTAACTCCAGTCTCAGCTGAGTGGCCTGTGGACAACATCCATCTATAAAGCAGCCAAACTTACAGGTTCTCTAGTGGTCTAGTGGCTTAGAGATCCTTGTGGTCCTAGTGGCCTGTGCGAACATTGTTCAACAGGGGTGATAGTGATGCATTGAACCAATTTAATCTTCTTCAGATAACTGGAGTAAGAAACAAAAGGAAAGAGCAAGCAAATTGTTAGTGGCCGCACTAGCTTAAAGATATACAAAAGCTGACAGGAGAGGCCCTGAGGCAACTTGGACTGTGAAAGACTCATGGATGAGAGGGATCAAGGAATAAGGAGGAACTGGAAAGCACACAAAGAGGGTCAAGTCAGTGAAATTAGAAGTTTTTGGTCCTACGTCACAAACTTAGTGACTAGTGAAACCTGAATCAGAGCACACTACTTAGTGTTTTTTCTTTCTGTTTCTGTAGCAAATGAATGCCTTTGACTATCCCCACAGTACTTTCCAACTGTGAATGTGACTCAGAATCAACTGAGAAACTTTTGAAAACACATAACTGATCCCTGGGCCTGACTTTTGGAAATTCTTTTCCACTAAGTCTGTCTGTAGCACTTTGTGTCTGTACGTTTAATAAGCTCCGCAGGTGATTCTGATGTGGGAGGTCAACTGATGCATGTCTGGGAATCACTTTCCCAGAACACAGCCCTGTGCCCAAATGCTGTTAGTTACTCATTTTAAATTCAGGCCCAGGAAGACTTCATTGTTACTATGGTGACAGAGCAAGCGTTAACAGGAATATTTATATTACTAAGGTTGGAGATGAAGGGAATTGCGTTACCGGTGTAGCAATTACTCTTTCCTGGATTTGCACCAAACCTAGAAGCTCCTGTTTAGAAAGCAGGTCATGCATTCCTTCACTGAATCTTTAACAAAATGACAAAGCTTGAGCTTCCATTGCATTTTTGTGATTTTTCACATCTTTGTAAGCATACCCATACATAGAAAACTTTTTTTGAGAAGTGCCCTCCAGAGACTGAAGTCTTAATATAATTATGTTTGGAATTCATGGCACATATATGGGGCACATCCGAAGATGGCCTGTGCATATGGAAGATATTTATTTAAAGAATAGGGTATTTAAATAATAGATTTTTTTTTATTTTAGGCATTTTCCTTGTATCTTTTATATGTGCATACCTACATGGCACAGTCATAATCCAATACATCTATTGATTGATTGATTGACTGATTGATTAGAACCTTAGGGAAAATTCATGGTAGTCTTTTATTTTCATCTCCTTTTCACCAATATCCTTCACTCTTCTTCCTTCACCTCCAATTAAAGTAGAAATTTAATAAACTAGTATCTTATAATTTGGAGACCTCCAAGTAGTCCTTCAAGTCCTCCAAGTAAGACATGCCTTCTCAATGGAGGTGGTATTACATCCAAGGGAACACAAAGCAGTTCTTGGTGGAGCAAAAAAATATCATAGATATTATAATGATTTGTGGCCCCACAAAAGGTCACACAGTGCATAAACAGATTTAAAGTTAATCTGTAGTATTAAAATTCATGGTGTGGGGAGATTACTCCCAGAGGCATATGTAAAAAGACTTCTTAGGTGGGGTGTGATAATACAAAAAGGTTGAGAAACACTGGTTTTAAGGATTCTACAAAATCCTGGCCACCTAGCATCTGGGCTTTGTCTTGGTGGGCAGATTGCTATGAGGATTTTCAGTGGTGGATTGGCATAGTGAGTCAGAGAGAAGCGCTGGCTCCCTAGCTGGTCATTAAAGCCTCCCTGGGTAGTATCACATTAGCAGCCAAGTGTTCTGTTTGAATAGTACTTGAGGAGTTAGCACTCTTTGGAGAAGCCTAAAGAATTTAATGTAATGAACAAGATTTCAAGGGATGGTTGGACTTATATAGATGGAGGCTCCTCATTCAGTCCTAGAACAGGAAATGGGAATCAACTGATACTAATGGGTGCATTACAGTATGGAAGAGGCAACTTGTCAATGAGTTATTCAAAATGTTATTTACTCAGAGATGCCTCAAGAAATGGAAGAGAGAGACAAAAGCCTAGAAGTAAATTAACCCAAACATCATGACTTAGTTGAATATATTGAGTCCAAAAGTCATTAATGCAGCAGAAATAATGCATCTAGATAGTGCTCAGAATCATTTCTGTCCAAAAACTTTTTCCAATGGAGTACTTATTTGATTATTAGGTAACTACATGATCTAGAGTTAAGTGAACATTTTGTCAAATAGTTGACTTTTTTTCTTTAAAAAATAAATCTTTAATTAAAGAAATCGTTAATTTCTTTTTGTATTCAGAACTAATTGTGTTGATATGAACAATGCATTAAAGTTATAAATACTACATAAACAGTAAAACTTGAGGGAAAACAAAAAGAAATTAAAGATTAAGTTACAAATATATTTGAGTTTTCAAAAATATGTTAATGGAGATTCAGAATTACACACTAATTTCCTACAACAGATTATACAACAGATTATTTTTCTTTATGTATGTCTCAGTGTGTGTTCTGAGATGCATCATAACTACAGATTACTGTTCTTATAATACAGTATATTACTGATTATATACAGGCAGATCTCATATTGTGGGTTCAGTTCCAGACCACCACAATAAAGAGAGTATCATAATAGAGTGAGATGTAATCCTTTTGCTGGTGGAGGGTCTTGCCTTCAATTTGTAAAACAAATATCTGTGAAGTGCAATAAAGCAAACCACAATAAAATGAGGTATGCCTGTATATTACTTAAACTATTATATTCATAGTACAGTACATTGCTGTATTAATCTTGCCTTTCACATTGTGATATGACAAAGTCTTGGCATGATCATTAGAGCAATGTCCAAAAACATCCAATGATGATGAAGCAAGGCTTCTAGGCTGAAAGACTTGCATGTGCCCCTTTTATGTCCCATGTCCTTGTGTCATTCTACTCTGAGCCCGGAGAGGCTGTCTTATGTACACTGCCTTAGCAGGCTCCCTTGTCCTTTGGCTTCCAGTCTCACTAGTAGGAGAAACCTGCAAGAAATAGAAAGGTAGGAGGAATAAGAAGAGGGTGTTTGCCCCTGGCTCCCTTTCTACCTGTTCACCAGGATTTCACTGCTTTCCTCTAACTGAAGTCCATGGCTATCTCCATATGGATACTCTCCTAGTTTCTAGTAATGGCTCCCTCCCCTTATGTTTTCAGGCCTCATACTCCCTGATGTTGTTAGCCGTTGAGGCGCTGCAGTAGCCCATGTTACTTTTTCTAAACTCTGACCACACCTTTATAAGTGGTCCAAAACTTAAATTCTCTTTTAATACCCTATTTGAGTGTGCCATCTCTTTCTATAGGAACATGTACTGACACCACTTTATAGTGGACTATAAGATTATGTTGGCTCATTGACCTTTTGTTGTATTATGCTATCTACAAGCTAATTTCCCAGAGAAGGACATTTGACTTTCTAAGTTCTAGGTATCAGTAAATTAATTAGTTATAGCCCAGCTGTGAAGGCTGGAATATTATGCAAAGGCAAGCATAATAATTTCCTGATGTAATTAGGAAAACTATTGTATGCCATTTAAGACAAATCGAGGCACCCATTAACTGTGAAGAAGAGCTGTTGGTAATACAAACTTTTTTACCTTCAATTTGAGACAAGCAGAATAAACAATGGACACTTGGAAAGTACTATGAAAACACTGGATCCCAGAGAGTTTTGCTTCTATTACTGAGAAAGGTAACAAAATTAGTTTCCTATGGAGACCAAATAATTTTTATTACTTCCCTTAAGCCAGAATTAACAATTTAGAATGGTTCAAAATTGTCTTAAAATATCTCAAACTTGGTGTGGACTTATAAAAAAATATGCATGTCTACCTATCAATATGCAAGTTTTCAAATATAGAAAATACAGTAAGAGTTTATTTATTTTCACATATAGATCGTTCTAAAGCTAACAGACTAATGATAATTCAGGTTTGCTGTTATCCTGAAAAGTGTACATGGGATTACCACTGACTGTCTGCCACTAATAAATATTAAGTAATACATTTCAGAGCAAAGGGAACTTAGAAAATCGTCATCAATTCACATTTGGAAATCCTTTAACTTAACTTTGCTCCACAGGAAACTGAGAGGACATTGGTTTATCACTTTATGCCTTCTTTTTATAATCAGATTTATCTAAAGCTAGTAGCCAAATGCATTTTAACCATCAACATTATTACTCTTCTTTTTTTTTGAAAAGGAAAATTAAATGTGCATATTTTTACTATAGTTAGGATAGTGATTTGTTGACATCCTCTAAACATCTTATTACAAAGAGCTCTATAAAAAGATCTTTGGCACAGGCAAAGGCAGATCTATTGGACAGATGTACCTCTTACTTATGCTAGAATTCCTCTAGGGTCATATATGTCTACATAAGGCAGATGGCTTAATAATTACTTCTGAAGAGTTTACGAAGACCAGCCATTCAAGGTCAGTGGGGGTGCTGGAAATTTCCATATTGATGAATACATTCCACACTAGAAATATGGGCACAGGGAGAGATTGTCCTTATTTGCTCCCCCACACCCAGCTGGGCCTAGCTCACTATGGACACTTGATGAAGATTAATATTAATTGAGGTGGAAATTAATTGAAACAGTGAACTCACAATGAGGGAGAAGGACAAGGACTTGAGGGCATGTTATCAATTGACATGTAATAGGTTATCCTTTTTCCCTAGAACCCTAGAAGAAATATAGATTCAAGACATAGTCATTTCCCCCTACTGGCAGCTCCATCTGGCATCCATGTAAAGAGGCATGTAAAGCAACATTGTGTTTTGTAGTGATAGAGGATCTGGCACTAGGTTTCCATGGAGGTTAGTCAGTGGAGAAGCCCTCCAAGTGGACTCCCACCGATAGAGTGGCAAAGAGCCTTTGCTAATCTTTTCTCGTCTCTATGGGTTTAGCCCTTAGAATTATGGGACCAAGCCACAACTCAGCATGCAAAAACCATAATAATGATGATTTCATCTCAGGCTGTTTGTAGAACTCTGACTCCCCTGTGGAGTATGAGAGTTAGGGGAAAGACAGGTTACATAACAGGGAGAAGTAAACACAGATTGGCTAGCTGTGCAGTATCTGTGATTTCCATTGGTATGAGTAGAAAAATATTTGTTCTGTGAAGAAAAGCAAGAGAGCCTTTTTCATTTATGCCATTTTGGCAGTTTGTGCTGAAGTTTTTTCTAACACTCAAAGTATTATACTGTCACATTTTTTCCCCAAAGGCAAAAAAGCATTGTATACTCTCTCTCCCTCCCTCCCTCCTTCCTTCCTTCCTTCCTCCCTTTCTTCCTCCCTTCATTCCTTCTCCCCTCTTTCTCTCCCTCTCTTCAACTGCTTCTTGGGTAGGTTGTGTGTTATATATGGGTTTCTATAATGTTTTTATTGTATAGTCACATTTTTGTCCTATTGTCCTATATTTTACACGATAACATTTTTGACAATTCTTAAGCATGTTTTATAGCCATTTATTAATAAATGATATTATCCCAGCTGACCTTTACTCAATGTGTTGAAACATGTAGACTCATCTAACTGTCCATTTTGTGATGATTCCAGTGGGGCATTTAATGCTCCCACCCTACCCCATCCTATGATGTTACCATACAACTAAAAATAAAAACAAGTTTTACTCATAAAAGGTACAGAAATTCTTAATTTGAATATAATCATCCAGGTTTATAAATAATAAGTATATATCTTATATTTTTAAAGTAAAAAAGGAAATATTTTAATTCATCCAGTCACCTAGATCATTCAAGTGAAAAACCTTCTTGGAGGTGACAAGGAACTTTCTGACCACAAGCTAATCATCAAGGACAATAAAATCTTAGTGATTTACCAAGTTATATTAAGAATGTTCTATTTGTCTAAAATGGTTGGTTTTACAGACAAGGGAGAATGACTACTTGAGAACCTGAGAATTGATTTAACATTGAGGCAATTTACTCTGAGGAAATCAGAACTGAAGTGAGTCTGCTCTCAAGCATCAGATACTTTAATAGTTAATTTTCACCCCCATCAACTACATGAGGCATATTTTTTCAAAGGTGATCTCTGAAAAATAAATAAGTAAAAAACTCTAGCAGTTCCCCATGATTTGAAATCAAGCACATCCATACCAGGACATTGCTCCCAATCTCTTTTCTTTACATTGTGGATGGCTATGCACCATGCAATAATTCAGTTCTGAATAGACTATATCATTTAGCTTTCATGGGAGATTAATTTGTTCTCTGCTTTGGAATAATTTTAAGCTGTGTTTTTCCCATCTGTGCCTGTGAGTATGGACCAAGGCTTCAATGGAAAAGTTTTCAGATATTTGATTGAAATAAATCTTCTATGTGTTGGGCACACATTTAAAGCTCATATAAGAGAGTAAATTAACATAATGACCAATCTTGTATGTCTGTAATCCTTAAGGATATGCATAGACAGATATAGTGGATGTTTTCACACATGTATTTCATAGACATGTTCCAAACTGAACTCATTACCCCACCTCCCTCCAAGAAAGCCTATGGTCCCTAATCCTACTACCATTTGTCCATTAGCTAATTCTGAATATTAGGAATCATTCCAATATTCTTTCTTTGCCTCACTGATTGAGCTGAGACTTGTCGATGTTTTCCAAAATCCATTTCTTAAAAATTCCTGAGTGTGGAAGTAGACAGTTTTTTCTTCCTGTGTCTGTGATCCTAAATACTAGTGAATGGAATGTGTGTGGATGTATTATGAGCCATTTTGTGGCCAAAGCTTTTAATATGAGGGTGTGATAGTATGATGATTACAAGAAGGAAAGGGGATGAGGAGTTAGAAGATAGTAAAGGGGGGATAAATGGTGATGGAAGTGGTAAACACATGATACAATGTACAGATGACATAATAGAATTGTACACTTGAAACCAGTATAATTTTATTAACCAATGTCATTGTAATAAATCCAACAAAAATAAAGTAAAATTATCTTAGGAATAAAAATATAAAATTAGGGTGTTTCCCTGTCACACTTTCTCTCCCTTTCTGCTGATTATCACAAAGTTCCAAACGATAGTAGAACCAAAAGGTGCAAGGAGCCCAGGTTCTCAAAATTACCAAATGAAGGAGAGCCTCCAGCTGACAAGGAGCATCTTCCTTGGACAGTGATGTGAGCAAGAAAGAAATTTTTATATTGTTTGAGCTGTTATGTATATCCAGGTCTATATTTTACCACAGCTTAGCCTACCTATTACACTGCTATTCCAAAGTTAGTCAATTCTGTCTTGTAGAGAGCTATTGAGTTCTTTGCATCACCTCCAGCCCAACTGCTCTTTCTTTTATGTAGGTTCTCATTCTTCTTAGGCTTAGGCTCTACAACAGTCCCGAATTAGTTTCCTGGCCTGCATTTGGACTTAATTCCCTTCAAAGCATTATCCCAAACTGTGTCAATAATTATCTCTCTACAGTATTAAATGGGAATACATTCTGGGCTTGAAAACTGCTCACTGATCCCCATGATATATATTAAAAGTTGTACACCTGTAGCATAGCACTGAAGGCCCTTTATAGTCATTTCTCTGCCTTCTTTTCTGGTTACACCTTTTACCTCAACACCACTCTGTACCCTGGGATCTACCTACACTGATGTGTTTCCACTTCCAGGAATATGCTTGTGCTGCTCCTTCTCCCCAAAATGTCCTTCTTCCCTCTGCTCTATCCTTTAGTCTACAAGGGCAGGTTATAAATATCTTACTGCTTCCACTCAAGGAGAAATAGTATTACTGTTGTCACCCAGGTATGTAACTGCCCCATAGCAGTACTTTTTGAGCTTCTCAAAACTGAAACTCCATTAGCATAAAGGATTAGTGAAGAATAAAATTTGTGTCAAAGATTTCAAAGGGTATTTGTAGGAGAGGGCTTTCAGTTCACAACATGTTACAGACATTTAAATGTTTCCATTTGATGCTTTGATTCTTCCCAAATTTTTTTCAGGGACTACAAATAGTCAGAGGCTTAATCTCCTTGACCATTCCCCCCAGGAAACTCCCAAACTTCTTCTCATGTAATAATATGTAGTGACCCTCTCTCATTTCTGATGACACTTGAGCAATCTGAGAATTATTTCTACACCACAGTGGACTTATCAAAGCCTCTTTTAATAAAACTGTTATTTCTTTACAAAGATGTCCTCATACCACCTGCTCATAATATTAAACATTTTCTCAATTAATGTGTACTGTTCAAGTTTGGGATGCAAACTGAGACAGGTTGTACAAAGAATGGTACTTTAGAAATAGAACATTCTTGGGACAAATACTTTTGTACTTCTTCAGGAGTATCAAAAGCAGCCCCACCAATCTTTCTCTCTTTTTCTTCCAATACTACTTCTACTTCTGTGGCTTCTATTACTATTATCTCAGTATTAGCAATTGCCAACATTTAATGAGCTCTTTAGGTATTATATTTTTATAGTAACCAACAGGTGTGAGGTTGTAGGAGACCATTCTGCATGGCGTGAGCGCAGCTCCCACTTGGAGATGCACAGGACCCACGCCCACGGATAGGTTCTCCTATCCATGGGGAATCAGGCCTGCAATGTGCCTAGGCTGCTTTGAGTCTTGCTCTGGCTAAAAAACTCCCTCACCCTGAACTGAGGACATTTACTGCAAAGTAACTTCCTAAAATCCATGCTAAACCTTCCAAGGATGAGTGTAACTGGTTCAACCACTTTTGCCTTTTCATATGTATATATCCCTCTTCTGTGATGTGATTAGCGGCATTGGCTCCTTTCTTTTCTGTAAAAGGTAACCACCTAAAGCAAACCTGGGCATAGTAAATGAGGACCATCATGTAATGGGTGGAGAGATAGAAATAAAGGCCTGGCATGGTGGAGGCTGCAGCTTTTGCTCCCCTTGAGAGAAAAGCCATGCTGTCCCTTTTCCTCCACCTGACTCGGTAGTCCGTGTGAATGTCTCATTTCATCCATAATGATGCAGACACTGCAGGCCGGTGTCTGCATCATGAGGTGATATCTCATTGTGGTTTTGATTTGCATTTCCCTAATGATTAGTGTGCTGTTGAGTATCTTTTCATATGCTTCTTGGCCATTTGTGTATCTACTTTGGAGTAATTACTTAAGTCTTTTGTTCCTTTTTAAATTGGTGTATTTTGTTACTGCTGTTGACTTGTAGGAACTCCTTATATATTCTGGATATTAATTACTTATCAATATACATTGTGAAAATATTTTCTCCCATTCTGTGGGCCACATTTTCACTTTGCTGATTGTGTCCTTTGATGCACAGAAGTTTTTAATATTGATGTCATCCTAGAAGATTATTTTGAACATAGAATTCTATATACATCTAAAATATAAATCATTTATGAAGGCAAAATAAAAATATTTTAGATTTGCAAAGATTCAGATGATTTTCCTTTCTGGAAATACTTATCTGAGTCTGTTTCAAAGTAACAGGAAGTTGGGAAGAGAGAGCTCCTAAGAAGCAGTAAAACAGTATAGGGTTATACAAAAAGAACCACCCCCAGGATGAAGCAGGATACAGTAGACCCAGAAAGTAATAGTATGGTAAAAAAATATGATCTTAGTGGTATGGTGATAAAGGTATATATCCTTCTGGTCATTAAGAAAAAAAAGTCTCTAGAAAAAATGTGCATAGGATAGTCATTAACACAAATGCCAAGCAAACTAATATATGATTTGATTTTGAGCAATTGATACAATGTAACAAGAGAGAACCAATTCAATCTTGGCAATGGGAGCAGTGGCATAGGTTGTAAATGCCAATGTTTTTGTGCTATATTCAGTGTCATTTTTGTACAGGCATGTACCTTGATTCACAAGGAAATATGATTTACATTAATGATAAAAAGTAAAGATATTTTATCTGGCTCTTGTGGCCAGAATCATGTCATAGTGAACTTGATTGTAGTAATGCTATAGCTGACAGAGGGCTGGGGGGTGGAGGCAAAATGGGAAGTGGGGACAAATGTAAAAAAAGTTATGTTGTGGAAGTCAATATATACCATGTAAAGTACCTGGATTAGTAAGTGGAGGTTTAGCTGCATTATAAATTTCAATAGCAGCCCTGGGGGCTAGCTTAATTGGTTAGAGTGTCCTTCTCATATGCTAAGGTTGCCGGTTTGATCCCTGGTCAGGGCATATACATGAAACAACTAATAAGTAAGTGGAACAACAAATTGGTGTCTCTCTCTCTCTCTCTCTCTCTCCCCCTCCCTCCCTCCCTCCCTCTTTCTCTCTGTGTCTCAATCTCCCCTCCCCCTCTCCTCTTTCTCTTCTTCCTCCTCTCTCTCAAATCAATAAATAAAAAATAGTTAAATTACAATGGCAATCCATACAGAAATTAAAACTAAAAATATACTTATTAAAAGATAAAAAGGCAACAAAACAAATAAACAAGTAAAATATAACAAAAGACACTGAAATAGAGAACAGGTTGTCAGGGCCCAGAGGGGAGAGGGGAGGAAATTTCAGGGGAGGAGGGAAGAAATACAGAGGACACATGGACAAAGCTAGGGGGGTTGGAAATGGGAGGGATGGGTGGGTGGGCTGGAATGGGAATAAAAGAAAGAAACTGTACTGAATAAACTAAAATAAAAATAAATAAAATAAAATGGCTACCCCAAAATTCAAAAAAAATAAATAAATAAAATAAAAGATAAAAAGAAGAGAGATTTGTATGTTAAAATTTCCCATTTTCAATATTGGAATGTTAATAATTTGATCGGTTAAAACATAGAGATAGAAGGTATAATTTATAACTGCATTCATCAAAGTTATTTTATAAAGTACCTGAATTAAATTTATCCACAGCAGTTTTTTAAAATTCCTATTCCTTGGCTACACCTCAGATGTTTTTAGAGTGAGGCTCAGTAATCCGTATTTTAGGCAAGCAGCAAGTTTTTCAGGTAATTGTGTACACAGAAATTGGAGAACCACTGATTTGAATAATGGAAGTAACCACACAAAAAATCTGTTTTTTAAGCAAGCAGCAGGCTTTTCAGGTAATTGTGGCATACACAGAAATTGGAGAACCACTAATTTAGAATAATGGAAGTAACCACAAAAAATTAAGCATAAAAACTGTCCATTAAATTGGAAATTAAGATTTAAGGGGTGGCACAAAGTTAGAAAGGAGAAACACTTTAAGCTTTCCTTTTATTTCCTTCTGTATGGTTTGAGTTTTTATTCCTGTATGTAAATATTATGTTTATAACTAGAAAGTGAGTCAGAATGGGGGTTGCTAGTGTCTTTACTGAACTCCTTCATCTCGTTCCTAGATTAGTAAGAGACATGGAAACCATTTGAGATAGGCCCAGTATATGTTCTTCAGTCCTGACTCTGAATCATCTTTGGAATCTGGGTGCTCCCTACTATTAATGATAATATTTGTATCCCCTTAGTTATCTATTAGTTACACCTATAATAAAAATACAACAGAGATATAGAGAAAGAAATTTATACAATTATCTTTAATATACACTGAGTGTAGATGCTAGGTAAAATAATTTGTTCTGTTTCCATAAACCCCTAAGAATCTACACAAACTTACCCTTACTTCTATGTCCTCTGCCCCTTTTCTCCTCCCTCAGAGCCCCTCAATTTCTCTACCTGTCTGCCCTCCCCCCATGTTTTTGGTTCTATCCTCAAGGGTAACTTCAGATTTTCCACTATTGTGTAACTCTGGAAAAGGACTTTAATTTCTTTGTGTTCTTTAGAGCAAAACACTTATAAGACAAAGTTTTTTTTCTACTATTGACATTATCTAATGTTCTAATTTCTGCATTTTACCTAACTAAAACAGTTTCTACCTCTTTACTTCATTTTATTGAAGCTCCCATCCCATCCTGTGTTGTAACAATAAGAGGTGCCATGTGTTGAGTGTTGACTTTATGCCAGGCACTGTTTCAGATGATTTACAGGCACTGTTTCCCTTAATCCTCACATCAGACTTATGGAGTATAAGTATTAGTTTTAACTTACCGATGAGATAACTAGGTCTTTGAGGGGTTTAGTGATTTGTACAAAACTACACAGCTAGAAAGTGCCAGATACATGCTAGAAATTCAAGTCTGTCAACAAAACCCAAGTTTTCACCCACGTTCTTCAACAACATTCTGTCTCTGTTAGTCCCTATTAGACCCCCTACCATACATGTAGGCATCCCCATATCTTCCATTCCAATTCAGATTTTATCTCATAGAGATGTATGTGGCTCAAGACCAGCATCAATCTGGAACTTGAAATGCCCACATGAAGGCATTAGACATCTTTCATTAGAGTGCAAGTGTGGGACTCCTTCCTTTTTCCATCTCCAAAATGGAGTTATAGGAACATATGTAACTGCTCCAAATTTCAAGAGACATAGGTCTGGTGTGGTCATTTGAGCAAGAATTTTGGACTCACACAGACTTCAATTTAAATCCCAGTCTAATCATGTATTAGTTTTGTGACCCTGAGCAAATTGCATGAGCTACCTGAGCTTCCTATACCTCATGTGTAAAGTGAGATAGTACTGTTATGTTTAACTTAAGGAACTATTGTGAAGTAAAGTCATGTAAAGCTCCTAATATGATGGTTTCCAGATGGTAGTTATTGCTCTTGTTAGAATCATCATCATTATTGTCATCACAGTCACTATTGCTAATTCAGCAGAAGATTTCTTTTTTTTAAAAGCTTTATTGAGTTATAACTTACATACCATAAAATTTACCCATTTTGGTACATTATATTATTAATATTTAAAACTATGGTAAAATATATATAACAAAATTTGACATTTTAACTATTTTTAAGCATACAGTTCTGTAGTATTAATTACATTTACAATGTTGTGCAACCCTCACCACTATCTAATTCCAAAATTTCTTTGTCATTCCAAACAGAAACTCTGAAACCATTAAGCAGTAACTCACTGTTCTCCCCTTCTTCCATCCTCTGTTAGCCTTAAGCTACTTTCTGCTTCTATGAATTTACCTATTCTAGATACCTCATATAAGTGGAATAATACAGTATTTACCCTTTTGTGTTTGGCTTATTTCATCTCACATGTTTTCAAGGTTCGTCCATGTTGTAGCATATATCAGCATGTCATTCCTTTTTTCCTTTTTCAGGCTGAATAATGTTCCATTGTATGGATATATTGCATTTTGTTCATTCATCTGTTGATAGACATTTCAATTGTTTCTATCTTTTGACTATTGTTGATAATACTGTAGTTAACATTAGCATATAAGTATCTCTTTGAATCCCTGCTTTCAATTCCTTTGGATACATAGCTAGGAATGGCATTGCTGGGTCATATGATAATTTCATGTTCAGCTTTTTGAGGAACTACCAAACTGTTTTCCATAGCATTTGCATGATCTTAACATTACCACCAGCAATTTACAAGTATTCCAATTTCTCCACTTCTTCTTCCACACTCGTTGTTGTTGTTGTTGTTATTATTATTATTATTATTATTATTGCTAGCATCATAGATGTTAAATGGTTCAGCAGCCACTTTCTAACCTGGGATCCCTTATGAATGTGAAATGTGACTAAGACACTAGACAATAGATATGTACCATACTTTTGAATGCTGTGCTCAATTCTTAGTTCTAAAGAGATTTGGTAGAATTTTTCTAGACAAAAAATATCTCTAGACAAAAAAAAGATAGTCTTCCTGTGTCTACAAGATTTTTGGAGAGCAATTTTGTTGCCAGGAAGGTGCCTTCATTTGCGAGGTTTTCAGTAGGCTACAAGTATTTGTAATCACAACAATTAAATAAGCTTTACAGATGAAGTCCAGTACACTAACACAATAGGCAACCACATTTTTAAAAAATTGACTTAGGACACTGGATAGAGGTTTGTGGAATTGGCAACTGAAACATATGATTCCTATAGAGACAAGGTAACAGTGACTGAAAGAATACCTGAAGCAACATCAAGGTGACCTACTACATATTTAATGAGGTTTCACAATATAGCAAAAAAACCCTCAAGTATGTTACTGTGATATCAGATGGAATAGATGTTTTCTCTCATCTACTTTTACCTTTAGATATTATTCTTGGTTTGTAATGCTGAAGGTACATGCCACTCTGGGTGGATATATTGAGCTGACTTCATGTCAAATCAATGTTTCTATTCCCTCGGCACAAAGAAAGTGGAAAAGACTGATTCAGGATGTACTTGACCCCTAAAAAGAATAGTCACTACAACCATAAAAGTTGTGACATTTTCTTGTCTGCCAATATGGCATGAACTGAGGATACTCTTCCCTAGTGGTTTCTAGCAGCATTGGCAAAATATCTGCTTTTGTGAAGTTAAATGTTTATTTTTTCTAAGTACTTGGCTACTGTTAAACATACATACATACACAAGCTAACACACACAGTGTTAATCTGTCAAATACTGTGTAAAGCCTTGTGAGTGAACTTAATCTGATTCAATAAGCAGAAGTGTTTACATAGAGCTTTTGCATAAAGCTAGTATCTTGATTTGGGAGGTGGTACAGACTAGTTATTTTTTGGTTATTTTTGAGCACCAACCTAGGATCTAGAGAAACCTGGCTCTACCACTTAGATATAGGACTCTGAACAAGACTATAAATTTATTTGTCTCAATTTTCTCATCTGAATATAAAGATCATGACATCTATGTCATAATATGATTGTGGGGATTTTATGAGTCAGTATCTGTAATGTGCTTAGTATTATGCCCCAAAGATTCTCTGTCTCAATAATAATAAATTAACTAATGTTTATGAACTCTTATTATAATGGCCTAATAAACAGTACCTGTTAACAGAATTTTATATGCATAAGAAATACTTGTCAAATATTTTCTTAGTACACACAAACTGAATTGTTATTTTATATAAGTATAAAACAGTAATAAATATAATGATAACAAAACCTAGCTATGGCAACCTTAGAGGAATAATTTATTACTATGAGAGACTGGATAGGAAGAAATGTTTCACTCCAATAAGATGAGAGCCACCCAAAAATGTAATGAATCAACTCTGGAATCTAAGCATTTTCTGGGATGCTTTTAAGTATAGGCAATGACCAGTTAGTGGAAACATTGTAGAAGATATTTAAACATAAATGGCCGCCAAGTTCTCTTCCAGTTCTGAGAGTCAGTACTTCATTCTCATTCCCACTAATCCCTTGACATCAACAGTGGCTTTCTCATCATTCATCAACAGAACAGAAGGTTCATAAAACTTTACCCCTAAACCTTCCTTTAGAATAGTTGCAGAAAGAACTAGACTCGATTTTGTTCTAATTGGTGGAGACTAGACTCCCTTGGGCTCCTTGAATGTCAGGTATAACTTGATCTGTTTCCTTTCTATTGAAAAGGGGTTGTGTTTACTTCCTTTTCTAAGCTGAGTTTCTAAACCCTTGATAAGTGGATGAAATATGGTTCTACTGCTAAGGAAATGAGGTGAAAACACCCACACAATAATCATTCCTTTCTTTCCAGCCTGGCTGAAATAAGCCAAAAGAAAAACAGAAAAATATCAAGCTAAAATTCTTTCAAGGATAAGCAACCTTGGGGGCTGTGTTATCCTTCCTAATTTTGCCACAGACAGAATGGCTGATGTAATGATAATTTGCAGTTAGATTAAGAAGTACAGAGATGCATCAAAATAATAACACAAAACTAATTAACTTTTAGGAGCTTTATGGTTTCAGAGGAAGGTATAATTTTCATTTTCATCATAAGCAAAAATTTTAGTTATTGTTTTGGCTAACATTCCAACATTTCTTTTTAGGCCCCTTATTAAAACAAATGTTTTTAGAGCAATTTATTTTCTGTTTATTGCTTTTTTTGTGGGCACTCTGTCCGAAAGGATAAGATTCAGCCCTGATCCTCAGGACCTTAGAAGTAGTCTAGTACTTAGGAATCAAGGTGTTGTAGGCATACAATTTAGGTTTTAATCTTGAAGTACCACATATTCTCTGTGTAATCTTGAATAATGTCATTTACTTCTTTGAGCATAAGTTTCCTCATCTATAAAATGGTGATAATAATTGTTCCATCTGTTATTATAAATTAAGTGATATATGTATAGCACTTAGAACAGTGTTTCAAACATAGTATATGCTCAGTAAGGGTTGGCTATTATTATTGCCATTGTTTTTATAATTATCATTACCACTACTACTAGAGTTTCTGAGAAGTACATTGTCCAGAATGGTCCAAAAGTAGGGTTTGAAGTTGTTCCTCAAAGATGGGAAGATTTTTATTTAGGTTGAAAGAAGAAGGTGATGGGAGAAAAATGAATAAATACCCATAGATATAAATATACATAGTTGTTGTTGGGAGTAGCCTGATTGGAGAAGTGGATATCTTGGTGAGAAGCAATGCCTGATCATTAATTTTGGGTTTCATTATGGAGGCTTAATTATCAAGATACTGGCTTTAGTTTTGGTTTCACATGTCCTTTCTGTTCAAGTGTCCACCACTTTTAATTTAATTCAACACCCAATATTAATTCCTGTGTTCAGAAGAGAATTTGATTGGTTGGCCCAGCCTGGGCCATGTGTCCATCTGTGATCTAATAATCTGTGGCCAGGTGTTTGAGTCAAGGGGCATATTGAGTTGAGGATTAAGGAGTAAGGCAATGGTTATCAATAAGAGACAACATTTTGCTTACATATCTGGGTTGGAGATGAGGCAGGCCACCATGAGTTATGAGCAACTTGAGTTGAGACTTTGTTTTATTTATCATGGTCTTCCAGTGTTTTGCATATAGTAGGCACCCAAAGAAAAGTTTACTGCATTGAACAGATACTTGAAAAGAAGGAATATATTTAGTAATTCTCTATCTCCTTGATCCACTTCACACTATACGTACACAGCCCAACCTCTGCACTGGTTTCACACTCAAAAACTAATGTAACTTAAACTGCTTGAGTGGTCAAGAAAGCCTAGGCCAAATGTACAAGTGCTTTACAATTACTTTCTTTAACAGAGAGGTCCATACAGTTTGTAAGTTCTAACTTTCTAATTTCTAAAATTTCTGTGAGTTTTAGTACTAAATGTCAAGGATTTTTTGTACAGTCATATAAGGCTTAAGAAGAGTCATGTTTGCTTAAGCATGAAATAATTTAGTTTGCTCATTTGTTAATCCATTCAGTTTTTACTCTTCTGATAGTTTATGATAGAAATAGTTTATGAATTAGATGTCAAGACATCAGACATGAAGTTTTTAAAAAGACAATAAATAAACATTCTGATTTATAAAAACCTTGCCAATTTTTAACAACCCCTTCTAGTTTATCCTAAGTAAAAAACAAGCATCTACAAACTTTTAAATGATTTATTTTTATTTCTCTTTTCTCTCAATTTTATATGTCATTTGTTATTCTCCATTATCTAATTATTGGACTGTGATGGTATCACACTTCCATAATGAAGTATATTTTGAGAGGCCTTTTGAATGATGGAGGTATGAAAATTTCAAAGGTGTTCATTAAATTCAGCTAAAGGCAGGGAAAAAAAAAGATATGAGCCATGATTTTCAAAGTCCAACTGGTTTCATGTATTCATGTATTCTAAATTTAATTCACAATCCCATGACTTCATCACTTTTTATTCATTTAAAAGTATCCTATTCATAGACTCAATCATCTTATTAAGATCTATAAAACATTTTTCACACTTTGACTCCACTACTGAAACACACTTTCTCTTTGCCTATAAAAGCTGGCACCATCTCAGTCCTAAAAAAAGAAAACTCATCTCTAAAGAAATTTTCATTGGCAAATTTGAGCACTTTGAGTTTTTTGCTACAAATATTTTAAACATTTTACAACTTAAATTGCATTGTGAATCATTTAAGGCCTGAATTGCTAAGTAAAATAACATTATAGCATGCTTTTTCCAACACACATTTTGTATTTTAGGGACTTGTGATATTATACCTATATAGAAACCCCAATTCAATGTTGTTTTTTTTTACTTTAACTTTTGGCCAGGCTGTCACTCTCTGACCTTGGGCCCAATGGTTTTTTGTGAGTGACTTAATTGAAAGTCTGCCCTTGTATGTGCTTTGCCCTTTGAACATACTGACAGGAGCATTCTGGAATGAGCCAAATGCACTATCTTATGGCAGGTCTGTAACTCCTTTCCTCTCCTCATAGCTCTACAGAGATAAAGCAACTAATATTTTGAGTGACCTTCTGTGCTCACAGTTCCCATCTGTTGAGGCCTGAAATTACCATCTAAGTTCTTGCCATGTGAGGATCTGCAGGGTGCCCCTTGATCTGTCAACCAAGCATAAGCAGTTATACAAATAGCACACAATTTCAAAGGCAGACGAGCTATAGAATCAGGCTCCATTTGCCCATTCTTCTGCTGTGTTAAAAACTAAGCTCTTCCTGTCTACTGCCCTCTGCCAGAGGCCTTTTTTAAATTCTAGCAAACCTGATCCCAGCCACTTGCCAGCAAAGTTTAAGTCTGTTGATATCGATACTGAAGTTTATCTGACACCAAGCTTTTTATGAGCAATAGGTATCGCCATCTTCAGCTCAAGGTCTTTCATTTTTTTAAAATTAATTTTTCTTGATTATAATCATGGCATATATCTATTGTGGAAATTTTGGAAAATACATAAAAGAGTAAGGAAGAAAGGAAGGAAACTTACTTAAAAGCCAATACGTATGGATAATATGCATTAACCTATTATTGTATTTTCTTTCAAATTTGAGGTTTTATTCTGCACATAATGTTTATCACTTTATTTAATAAACATTTAGTATATGGTAGTTTATTTATTCATTCACCCAATATTGAGCATTGTACTTATAGGTGTCAATTATTCAGAATGATAACTGTGGAAATATTCATTTGTTTATTTCCTTATGCTAGGTATCCATATTCACCTTTTAAGTTCTTAACAGTGTCTCAAATTGCTTTCTAAGAAAGTTATAATAGTCCCACCTATGTACTAATTTTATAGGTGAAAAATTATATCTTACTATTCCACTTCCTTTTTATTTAAAATTTAGTTAGTATAAAAATAATTGTGGATGCGAATCAAGAGGAAAACAGGAGAAAGAATGGTGAGTGTGACTCTCATTATGCTCTAGTCATGGAGAAAAGGATAATGTCCTTGGCTTCCATTACCACTTTCTCTGAGGTCTTGTCTGGGGGCCCAGGGGCTGGCTGCAAAGAGAGACCTCTCTGTAAGAAGACTTTTCCGAGTGGAATAAAACCAAAATTCACATTTTATTCATACTCTTCAGTTTATTAAGACTCTTCACATCAATTGTCATATATTTTCAAATAAATATTCTAAGGTTGGTATTCTTGTGGAGATAAGACAATCTATGCTCTTAGGTTGCTGGGACCCTCCATTTCCCCTAGTCTCTCTGGTCGTGGAAGTATTTTAAGTTGGCAAGTAACACATTATGGTCTCAAAATCTAACTCCAAAAATCATACTTTTTCTGTTTACCACAGTCCCTATTGCAAAGGCGGGTGTACTGAGAAGAACTTAAGCTTCAGGGCCCCTCAAACACATCGGTCCTTTCTAAGGCCCTGGGCCTAATTTTGTATTTGTAGTTTTGTAACCTTTTTCATAAAGAGGGTCTCCAAAGTATTTAAGTATCATGGCTCCACAAAACCCCCTGCTTCACAGATAGGACATTGGGAGCATAAATACAGCTGCAAGGAGTTTGAGGGTAGGAGAAAGCAGTTAGAAACTCTAAGGTTAGGGCAGAGCTGGCAAAATATTGTTCGAGTGTGGCCTTTGAAATTGGTAATGCCAAATCTCTAGCTCCCCCGCCCCCCCCCCCCCCACACACACATACATCAATCTTACTACCCTCCTCCTCTCAGGCAACAGAGAATCATTTTCCTCAAAAAAAAAAAAAAATGTTGGGTCATTGGCCTCCTCAGGGACAAAGCTTAACTGATGAATCCAAAGTACTGATTGAGGGACCTTGAGGGCAGGGTTGGCAGAGAAGAAGCACTGCCGAAGTTGAGGACCTGATAAAGAGGGCACAGTTGAGGCCAAATTGAGGTGATGTAAAAGAAAATGAATCTTAGTGTTTATAAGTTTTGGGAAGCACATATACAATGTGGGTCCCTTATCTCAAATCATAAATAAATTGGACATTGTATTAAAGACTTTATACCCAATATAATAGGTTACCTATTTTGCCTTGGTTGAATTGGCTTAGTTTCATCTCCGACTGGGCTGCCATCTGTGGTCAGATATATCAGTCAAGGGTTCTCAACCTTTTTTTTTTTTTGGTGGCTTGAGCCCCTTTGACTTAAGATGAAATGAATCCTATCAACCCCTTTCTTAGAATAATGTTTGTTTTAAAATGTGTAAAATAAATTATGCAGGATTGCAAAGTAAACCTGAAATACTAAAATATAGTTATCAAAATACTTATAAAACAAGTCTGTTAGGTAGTGTTTCTTTATTAATGCATTGAAAACCAAGATCCAGTAGTGAGTCTGCAAGCTGTCATATTTTAATGTAGTGATGAGCATAAACAATATTTGTGATGTCTTCAACAATTGTATTGTGATATGAAAATATATGTGATTTCTATTGATGACAAAGTCACAGGTACAGCTAATACTAGTGTGGTTTGTTGCCTACATTCATATTTGAATGGAATACTAAATTACTAAATTTTAAAAAAATATCTAATCTTTATTATATTTTTCTATTACCATTTTTAGTTCCCTTATACCTTCCTCTCCCCAGCAACCATCACACTGTTGTCCATGTCATATGTCCTTTTTCTTTTTTGTTCAATCTCTCCACCCCCTAACTTCCCCCCTGCTACTTGCTGTCATCTGTTCTCATTTAGATGTTTGTTATGTTCACAAAACCCCTGAATATTATCCACAGATCTATACTGACCAGTACAGATGTGATCAAATTTCTAGCTTGAGGTAGATATAAAAGCTCCTGTCATGGGTTAAATTGTGTATCCCTCAAATTCATATGTTGACATTCAGTCTCTAGTATTTTAGAATGTGGCTATATTTGGAAATAGGGCCTTTAAGGGGCAATAAGTTACCAGCAATTCCACTCCTGGAATTGTATACTAAGAGCCCTGAAACACCAATTCAAAAGAACCTATGCACCCCAATGTTCATAGCAGCACAATTTACAATAGCCAAGTGCTGGAAGCAACCTAAGTGCCCATCAGTAAATGAGTGGAT
>CM052552.1:60800904-60820642 GCA_028533065.1 Trachops cirrhosus
GGGAAAATGCAGACAACTATAATTGAACAGCAATAAAATAATTTTTAAAAAAGAGGTAATAAGTTAAAAGGAAGTCATATAAGTGCATCCTAATCCAATGTGACTGTGTTCCTTATAAGAAGAGGAAATTTGGGCACAGATAAACATAGAGGAAAGACCATGTGAAGATAGTGGAAGAAGATGGGCATCTACAAGCCAAGGAGAGAAATTAGAATAAAACCAACCATGCTGACACCTTAATCTCAGCCTTCTAGCCTCCAGAATTCTGATAAAATAACCTTCTGTTGTTTATTCCACTGAGACTGTAGTACTTTGTTATGGCAGCCCTTGCAAACTGATACAGCCGCTGAGTCATTCATTCCCCACAGAGTAGAAAAACTGCATCACTCTCCCAGGTGAGAAGAGGGTAGGAATCTTAGAGTTTCAGAGGGAGGGAGAGCATGTGTGAAGACCTAGAGGCAAGAGGGGGCTGAACACTGTAGCTGAACAATTGAATGAGAAAGGTAGGAGCAAGGGCTCAAATATTGATGTAAGGAAGCTTTATGAGGCCAATTTATGGGGCTAGATTTTATCTAGAGATTTGGGAAGCCTAACAGATCTAGAACTTTTATATATTGTGGAGTTGTCAAAATCTAATCAACTAAAAGATAGCACCCAGATTAATAAATATCTTGATAGACTAAACTATAACTGAACTATAACATTTAACAGTAGTAGTGGTGCTGAAATTGTGACATTATAAAGCATTTTATGACATCCCAAACTTTTTCACATGCATTAATTTTCTGACTCTAACTCAAGTGTGTGAGGTACAAAGTACTATAAGCAATCTTATTATTATACAGGTGAGGAAATTGAAGTTCCCTAAAGTTATGAAGTTCCAATGTGATTCAGAAAACAGATTTGATGATTACAAGGTGAAGAAAAACTGGATCAATATTAATAGTAGTTATTATGAAGTAAACACTAGATTTTATGAAGTAAAAACTAAAATAGCTGATCACAGTTCTCAGTATGAAATGGACTTGAAGACAGTGATCCAACTTTAGGTTGCATTAATGGCAATATAATATCTAGATCTACACTGTCCAATATGGAAGCCACTAGCCTCCTGTGGCTAATTAAATTTAAATAAATTAAAATAAGTTAAATTAAACATTCAATTCTTCAGAAACACCATCTATATTCCAAGTGCTCAGTAGCCACATGTGACCAGTGGCTACCATACCCAACAGTGTAGATATAGAACATTTTTCTCATCACAGAAAATTCTATCGGAAAGTACTGGTCTAGATCAAAGTAATAGTCCAGTGAGCAGTTAGAAAATATTTGGTATAATGTATTCAGTTTAATGTCACAAGGTGGCATCTAAGTGGTGTGTATCAAAAAGACAAGATCCAGGACTGTGAATGATCTGGAGACCATGTCAAATACAAAGAGCAGTTTAAAGTAATTGAAAGTTGCCTGGAGAAGAGATGACAAAGGGAAAAATATATGATCTTCACATATAATTTTTTAAAAGGTACAATTTATTGAGCTTCTATTATGAGGAACTAGATCTGTTTCTGGTGCTTAATGTATAATATCTGTAATTGTAACAACTTGGCAAGATGATTTTTTCACTCCATTTTGTATATGAGAAAAATAAGGTCAACTAATTAGTAAGAGATAGAGATAGGACTTGAATCTGTGGCTATTCCACTAAATGCTGTGTACTGTTACATCATATATAAAAATATTTAACTTATTCTATGATATTTTGGAGGGTGGAACTGTAATCAGTGGTGGAAGTTGCAGGAAGGTTTATTTTAATTAATGTATGAAAGAATTTCATAGCAATAATAGTGATTCACCAATGGATTTGGGAACCTTAGGTGAGGGTCTCTGGAAGTATTAAGGCAGAGAATCATAACCTGTTGCAGAGAAGACTTTGTTGTTTGAGAGTTGTACTAGATGACTCTTAAGATTCCTTCCAACACCAACAGCTTTTATAATAGTTTAATAATATTACATAATAAAACTTGTAATCATTTAATGCCATATCTCACTCCCATTGGCAATGAGCAGACTTTTTTTTTTGCCAGTTAAAAACTATTTTCAAAGTAACCAAAATCAAAAAAGATTGATTTGTAGTTTTTATCAAAATATTTTATTATCTATTTATACCCATAGAAAATAGTATGAAGTAATGTATCAATTATGCCAAACAGAAACCCTGTACTCACTAAACAATGACTCCCCAGTCCTCCCTCCTCCCAGCCTCTTATAACCTCTATTCTACTTTCTGTTTCTATGGTTTTCCTATTCTAGGTATCTCAAATAATTAGAATTCCATAATATTTGTCCTTTTGTCACTTGTTTCTTTCAGTTAGCACAATATTTTAAAGGTTCATCCATGTGGTAGCATGTCTCAGAACTCCATTCCTAAGCATTCATGTACACACCATGTACATGGGGAACACATGTATTTATTTCTATTGGGTTCTACCTAGGAATGGGATTGCTGGGTCATATAGTGCAAAGTTTTCCCAAGGCTAGTACAGTCTGCTTCACTTCTCTTGTGACTTACACTCTCTCCCTTATTCTTGTTTGTGTTTTTGTTCTTTTTTTTTTTTTTTGCCTTCTGCTCACAGTCATCTCAATGGTCCTCCAGTATGAAGAATTCTTCCTATTATTCTATCTCTGTTTTAGCATACTGAGTCATTGTTGTCATTGTTCTTCTCCTCCTTTAACCTAATATACAGTTTAACAAAAACCAATAAAATTAGCATCATATAGTTGTTTCCCAGCTCAAGAAGTAGAATGTTAGTAGTAACTTGGAAACCCCTATATGCTACTCCCTAATCACATCTTCCTTCTCTTCCTCACAGAGCTAACTACTATCCTGAATGTACTAATCATTCCCCTTTGCTACACGTACATATATCCCTAAACAACCTATTGTTTGGTTTTGCCTGTTCTTGAACAAGGCAAGGGAGCTGGAGCATTTATTGTTTTGTACCTATCAGTTGTTACTAATGGGCTGCCACCAGGTGATGTCAATTCCCAGGTCTTGCCTACTGTCTGGAAACAGGCAAAAGGAGGGCTCTGGCAGCCTGAGAGCAGTCCTCAGACTGCTAGGGCTGTTGGGAGAAAAATCACACTGGGGTGGCGGCAGTGAGCATAGAAATGATAAAGGAATTAAGTGGACATAGATAGAGTCTGCTTTATCTGTTAACCATGATAGCTACCTAAGAGAGCCTTCCTGCCTTGGTTTCTCTCCCATAAAAGCCATTTTTGACCCACAATTACTCATTCAGAGACAATAAATATTCAACAAATATTTATTGAATACTTATGACATGCCAGAAATGACCCTTACCTGGTAGATCTTATAGTTTAGCAGGGCAGACAGATTCTAGATGAATAATTACAACTAGCATGCATGGTATGAAATATAACATAGGATCAGGGTATTATGAGACCATGTGTCCAGAGAAAGCCTACCCAAATACTTCAATGTGGTCCTGAAGGAGTTGTCTAACCAGAAGACCTGAGGAAGGGAGCAGGGAGGGAATTGAAAGGGGATATTTCAAAGAATAAAGTACCAGTTCATGCCATGGTTCTCTGGAGGAACATTTCTCAAAAACTGTGTCACCAATTAAACCGAAATAGAGGACAGGTAGTCAGTGACCAGAGGGGAGAGGAGAGGGAATTTCAGGGGAGAAGGGAAGGGTTTACAGGAACAAATATAGAGGACACATGGACAAAACTAGGTGGGTTGGAAAGGGGAGGGAGGAGGGGAGGAATGGGTGGGTGGGCTGGAATGGGAATAAAGGATAGAAACTGTACTGAATAAACTAAAATAAAAAAATTTAAAAAAATTTTTGAAGTGGTTTGTGGCTAGAATGAGCTTTGAGAAATAATTGGGAAGTTCATCAAAACTTCAGAGATCTGAATTAGGAAGAGGGGCAGAAGCACCAGCTTGAGCAATGTTTGAGAAACTTCTTTTCCCTGTTGTAGAAAAGGCATTATCAATGGAACTAACACTCTGTTTATTGGGATGATTTTCATGTATATCTAAACCTATATGCTTTGGCTAGTGCCTGAAATGTGGCCTGTTGAGGCCAGGAAAGATGAATTACCAAATTAATTATTTAGGGATCTGGTCACTAGTATAATCACTTCTGATCATTTCTTGATTTGAAACCACAACTTTTTTCTCTATTAGAATCATCAGTATCTGTTATTGAATACATTTAGATTTCAATGTGAATGTATGCATTCACATATTTATGTGCCAAGTCAGAGATGGAAGCCCATGTAAATTTTAATATACTAAATTCATGTCAAAGTAAATAGCATTGCTTAGATTTTAAATGTACATCTGTATGTGATCTCAGTAGCACCCCAAAGTTCCTCATTTCCTTGTCCTATCACTCAATCAGGCTGGGCAGTCCCCAGCTCTGGGTAAACTTCCTTATCCATTTTCTCACTTTCTCAAAATCCACAAATATTGTTTAGGAATGTCATGTAACCCTAATGATTTATTACACTTGATACTCATTTCATATGATCTCAAGTGAATGTTCTTTAGTTCCTTTGTTTTGACTCCTTTATTCCATTCCTTACAGTCAGCTTTCCAATCCCATGCTTTCACTCTTTTAAGCTCCCTCCAATTATTTTCCCATCAACCTATCTCATCCCTCTCTGGCACATACACATACGAAATCCTTTCCTTTTTTATTAAAAGAAAAAGTTTCCTTTACTTTCCAAAAGTTAACCGTTCTTTCCTTTTGAACACTGGATTTAAACTCCAGGATGTCAACCCTCTCCCGTTTATCTGCAATTCTCACTTCTCATGGGCCCCTTTCTCTCAGCCTACAGATGTTCTCATTGTTCTTTATCCTTCCAAAGCATTTTCTCAACCTACAAGCCTCCTGGGTGGCTACCTACCTATCAAATTCCTTTCATCGCCAGTTATTACTGTAAGAATAGTCTATGCTCACTTTCTCTGTGTCCACTTCCAATTCACTTTTCCACCGCCTAGAAATTCATGTCTTTCTAACCTGTTCCCCTCATCGAAGTGTTCCCTGTCAATACTTCACTTCAGCACTAGTGGTCTCTGTAGCCTGACTTCCAGCTCACTCTTCAAGCAGTTTTACTTCTCTGCTGAAATAGCACCTACCACAGTGGTTTTCAACAGTAGCTGCACATTGGAACTACCTGGGAAGCTTGTAAAAGTCCTGATTCCCAGGTCACATCTCAGGCTAATTACGTTGAAAACTCTGGAGGTGGGACCCAGGCATTAGCAGTTTCTATATCTCCCTAAATGTTTCCAATGTGAAGCCAAAATTGAGAACCCCTCCACTAAGGTCTTATATTTGGCTTCTGTGCTGAAATCCTTTACTAAAGCTCCTGGCATTGAGGCAGTATGATGTCGGAATCAGACAAATCTGAGTTTGAATCCTGGTCACACCACCTATTATTCATTTGACTCTCAGAAAGGTATTTAATTAATGTCTATGCATCTAATTTCCTCATCTGTAAGTCCAGATAGCAATACCTAACTCAGATTTTGTAAATATTAAATGAGTTAGCTTATGCAAGATAATTGGTTCATAGTAGGCCCTCAGGATATGTGCTTTCTATGGCTCTCTGACTGCCCCTTCCCTTCTTCACATATGCTCAGTGTTCTTGTTCCATCCTCTCCCCAGAACAATGTCATTCTTTTCCTCCATCTTTTCTTAGTACCTGTATTTTCCCTCTTAGCTTAAATTTTCAGTCTGAGTCAAATGATTCCTCTGTTTAGTTCTTTGGGCTGATTTTCCTTCTGTGCTGTATGCTCATTTTTCAAGTCTGGGTAAGATATCTTCTGATGTTTGTCTGTAGCACCTAAGGTTCTTACATTTCAAACCACAGAAACTGACTCTTATGGATTTCAGCAGACAAGCAACATATTGAAAAGATGTTGGCTATCTCCCAGCATCCTTGGGAAAGCTGTAAAACCAGGTTGGAAAATAGACAAGATTGTAAGGAAGTTTCATAGCTGGGACTCTGGCCAAAAACACTGAGCAAAACTGCTAAATGCTAGATCCTACCACTGCAATCACCTCTAAAAGAATTCTCTCCTGGCCTTGCATTTTTGTATCACTTACTCCAGATTCAAACTCCAGGGCAGGCATATCTTTTTGGCCAAAGCTAGTCTTACAACTGTATCCTAGCAGCAAGAGAGGCAGGAAAATAAATGCTTTTTTTCCCTTCTGTAGTGGGAAGTGGGCTCTATCTTCTAATAAGACTTACACAGTGGGAAAATCCCCAGCGTGGGATGAGCAGTCAAAAATGGCAAATGCCCACTACAATGTCCTATAAAGACCGCAAAGTTAATATGCCCAACAAATCTGAATTCCACCCCACCCATCCCTGCCCACCCTGGGCTTGCCAGTTGCTTTCCTTATTCAGTTAATGATATCACAGCTCTCTGATATTTCTTGAGCAATTTCCATTACTCTATGGATTTGCTTTTTCTCTTCTTTAGTCTAGATCCTTCTTCTTCAACCTTCTACATCTGTATCTACCTGCACCAAATGTGTATAATGGGAGATTTCTCATCCTTTATGACTTATCTTTTAAAATACCTCCTCCATGGGCCTTCTTTTCTGATCTCTTAATCAGGATGACTTTTTCCCTCCTTCATGCTCCCGCAGCACTAAATTTTGCACTTATTTATCTGCTTATATGTGACTCATGCTTGCTATGCTATTAACTCTGAAATCAGGGATACATTCTATTCTATTTGTCTTTGTCTCTTCATTACCTAAACCCAATGCCTTGTACTTAATAAGTCATTCAAAATATGATTAGTTAATTAAAATGCTTCACGATAAAGTTCTTTCCTGTCATTGAGAATTATACATGTCACCAAATCAAAGACACCACTGAATGAATATAAGCTGCATTGTTGTTTTATGTGCTACTAAAAAATAAAAAGTATTGCCAACAAAACCAGAATACATCAGTGACTCTAAGATGCATCCTGATCTCTTAGACTTAAATGTTTTTAATTTCACCTTAAAATTAAAAAAATACAATAGTTATCACTGTGGTTTAATGGTTTAATAGCAATAGAATTTATTCTATAGAGTCATTAGTTATGGATAATTTGCAGTATATTAAAAACAGAAATAATTATTTTGGGGTAGATTCTCTCAAATCCTATAGCATGAACACTCACAGTAATCCACCTATGCTTCATTAATTTTTGATGCTTATGCATTTGACAAATGTCTTTTCTGTTGTCAGAGATATTTTCTTTAAGTATTATGGTATTTATGGTATGTTTGTATTTTTTATGTATTATGACTTTGGTCTAAAATTTGTGAGGCTTCATTTAAATTATATGATTAAATGTCAGGGTTCCAATGTTTGAGAAGGTAGTTACTTCATTTGTTTTCATTTCTTCCTGCCCTCTCTAATCTGATGTTCTTGGAGGAGCTTGGGAGAGAAGCACAGGGTTCATGACTCCTGACCTGGTATGAGGGCAGGCAGTGAAGAAGAGAGGAGTCTCTGTAGAAGTAAATGGCTGGACCTAGGGAAGTTCTGGTGAGGGCAAATTTCCTAAAAGAAATCACCTCACCAAGAGATCCACAAATAGTATATATAGTGATTTCCAGGCAAAAAGAAAATGTTGCTTAGGGTGAAGTCTGTTGCTTCTTACTTGGGTTGGCTTGAATTGCTCTCAGTTGTGCCTCTGACAGCCCCAGTTGCGCACAGATGATAAGAGTTACACAGACATTTTAGCTCAATTTATCAAGAGCACTGAAACAGGAAAGAGATGAATGAATGGTGGTGATATATTCATTGAAATGTTTTTTAAAAAATATTCTATTGCTCTGTGGTTTTGCTTTAAAAATATGGACTAATGGACATATTTTCAATTTAATGTTCTCCTTTTCCTTCCCCCCTGCCCAGCCCCCTTTCCCTGGGCCATATCAAATCCATTCTACTTTTTGCTGGGTAAATAAGGCAGCAGCTCACACAGAATTCCTCTCCTCCTGAGGTGGGTAAGAGAATTTATCAACCTTATGTCCATCCCATCCCCCTTCCCTCCCACACGGATACTTAAAATAACTGCAGAGTCATTGTACCAGAGGCTCCATCAGCCAGCCGGGTTTCATAACAAGGCAAGTGAGGAACAGGCTCTTCTGGGTGAAAATGTATCTTTGCTGCTTATATTTTGTTTAAACACAGACATTTTGTCATTTAAAGAACCTGAGGCTAGTCTGAAGCACGGTTCGCTTGAAGGTTTCAGTGAATGTGCTCATTTAGCCAAAATGCCATATAAGTTTTGGGAAGCCTAAAAGAAAAGCTCCCTTCCATTTTTTAAGACAGATGTTCCCTGAAAATATTGACATTTTATTTCATTATTTAAATTCAACTGCAAGTATCTGGATCCTAAGACTGACATTTATTTTGCCTGATTTATCCTTCACCAGAAAGAAAACATTAAAGATCACTCTCCACACTATCACGAGCAGCTTTCACAAGGGTAATAGCTGTTGACTTCTTAAATTTGGAAGTAATTTGTTCCTTACATAACAGAATATCTCAGAAAGCACCAGAGTACAGGAGAGAGTGTGCTTGTCAAAAACAAGGCTTTTAGTATGGGAATAAATTATTTAAATCACATTGCTCTCACAAGACCAGAGGGCAAAGCTGAGGAGGTAGAAGCTTAGGGAGTGAATGAGATTTAAGGTCCCTAGGCTTCAGTTAGAAAACATCTTGAATGCAATCTCTTACTTTGGGAGTGTTAAACCCTGATTTATGGTTAATACATAAGAGTTCATGTGATTTGATAATTTCAGTCCTGGGACTGCAATGTCTTCAAAGAAGTCTGTAGACCAGTGTTTCTCCAAGTATAGCCATGGACCAGCAGCATCAGCCTCACATGGGAACTTATTGGAAATCCAAATTCTCAGTCCCTACCCTGACATGACATGATGAATCAAAAATTCTGAGGATGGGGCTCAGCATTTGATATTTTAACAAGGCCTCCAGAGGATTCTGATGTATGTTAAAGTTTGAGAACTACTGGTCTAAGACAATGGTCCTGTGTGAATAATTTTCCTAAAGAATATATCTTTTCTCCCCCATATTGATAATTTGAAACTGGCTTATTTGGTAAATAACCTTCTTGTCAATTCCTATCTAATATATCTATAAACAAGTACCACTTGAGAATAGTCAAGCGCATGAAATTTAAAGTGATCCTTATAAGTGACAGTAGAAAGCCTACTTACTGTTTTGGTATACATTGTTCTAACACTGGTCAATTTCAAAAAAAAATTATTTGGAAAACCTGAGGCAAGGGTACCAATTATAATCTTAAGCATCCAGGAGGATGGAGGCCTTCCTAAAATGTACCACTCCCACACATACCGTTTATCCTTCAGCATCTGTGCCTTTGTATCTAATGTTCCTGTTCCCTGGAATACCATTTTTCTTTTCTTACCTGCCTTATTCCTACTCCTTTAGGCCTGAGGAGGCCTTTTCTCAACCCCTAAACTAACACCTGGTCCTTAGCGTGCCCATAACTTGTAACAACATGCAGTTTTATAATTATTTTCTTGTTTGTATATGCACTAGCTTAGATGCTACTTGAGTGAAGGCTTGTCTTTAGTAACTATACCTCAGTACCTAGCATAGTACCTGGCTCAGGTTGAGGCTTAATAATATTTGGATTAAAAACCACTGGCTCCATATACAAGCAACTTGTCAGTGTTCAGAAGGAAATTAAAATGTTAACTATGCTTTCAGATATCACCTCTGTGGGATAATCTCTCTCCTTGTTTAGTTTTAGTTTGTCTTCATTAAAGAATAAAACAGTCCAGAGATTATGTCAACAGTGTACCATGTTTTATGTATCCCATTCAAAAGATATAAATGTGGGGTTAATAGACTCCTAGAAGAGTTAACTTCAAAGGACTTTTTTGAAGAACTATCACACACCCTGTTGTTTCATTTTATAGAACTGTATTCATCTACCTCAGGCTAAATGTTTGTATCAGGAATGTTCCACAATTTTAAACAGTGAGGAAGGTAATGACAGTTTCAAAAAGATGTTGAAGGCAAAGATATGGTCCTCATACCTAGTAAAGTGATTGAGTGGATGAAGGCTTAATGCTGATTATTTGGAAGCTAGATAAAATTCAGGGCAAACCTCATTAGTCTAATAGAGGCAAAATAAGAGGGATAAGCACAGTTAAATGAAACAAATTAGTGAAACAATGTGAATGAACATAAAGGGCTAGGTGTCTCGGACTGTGTTATTTGCCTACTAAATGGGTTGGGAAAAACTGCTATTGTGAATAGTTAGAAATAATTTGCACAGTGAATTCCAAAATATTCACAAGTTGATATCACAGTTCCAGTTTGTTTATTTGGTCCTTCAGTTCTAGTAGATTAGAAGGCACCTTTCTTTTTCCCTGTCTTGTTTGTGTCCAAATGTGTGTGAACTAATTGGCAAAATGGGCATTTTTTCCAGTTCACTTAACATAAGTACTAATGTGTAGGAAGAATATGTTACCCCGCCTCTGAGGTCATTTTGGAAAATCTGCTCCTAAAAAAATCTAAGACAAGTTTTAGAAGGTTGTCTATAATCCTTTCCTGAAAGGATAGTGTTGGTCTAAAAGATGGCATGCAGTGGGAGGCAGTCTGGATGTCATGGTGCTAGCACACCTAGGGACTAAAACTATCATTATAATACTTCCAGCTCTTTATTGCCAATATTCTTGGGTGATAAACTTGGGGAAGCAGATGGAGTAATAAGTGATTGTGTTTGAAGGAAAAAGTTCTTATGTGAATGCCTAATATTAAAGCTATGACTCGTATTCAGAAGCCTAAGAGTGGTTCAAGTACTCTTTTGTGTATGTTAGGACACCAGTTGGAGAACTTGTCTTGTTAATTAAGGAACAGACTTTTCTTATTCAATCCCTGCTGAGAGGTGAAATAATGTCTTAGCTCCTTACACCAGGACCAGAGAAAGGGACAGATTTATCAAAAGACTGTTTATTAATTTGGAAATCAGTATGTCAAATCAGGACATTTCATTAAATAGGAATACCCCAGCCTGCTAAGGCAAATGTTGGCCTTAGCTGGATTTCACTGACAGGTCAACTGGTCACTGCCACCACATTTCTTCTCTTACGCCCTTCTCCTCTTGGTAAATCAGAATATAAACCTGCTCATGAATGTCAAGAGCCACTGTGTGTTCATCAGGGTCATCCCCCACACACTCTTCCTCACACTCTAACCTAGACATACCATAGGTTTAGGGGTTGGAAATTAAGCACAATGTTTTGACCTGGGTCCTTATGTAATATATTGAAACATAGACACAAAGATTTACATACGGAGTTGAGGTCCATGTATTAGTTATCAAAGAACAGGTGACAGGGTAAATTTGTACTTTCAGGGTTAGGGAGATGAAATTTTACTTACTTTCAATTGCCCTAAATGTGTGATATCATCAAAAACTTACTACTAAGTACCTTTAAAATTAAAAAAAAACTTATTTGTATGGTGTGTCAAATCAAATGGGTTTATTATTTAGGACTTGATTTCACCAAAACACAGAAGAAGCTCAATGACTTTAATAAAATTAGAATTTGACTCATTCATAGTCTAACCTGTCTGGTACACTATAAATGCATTTTCTTTTTTAAATATTATTTTATTGTTTTCTTTGACAGTTTTATTCCTTCAACTGTTTGGAGTTTAATTTGGGTCCTCTGTATGAACCATGGACAGCTTTGGGAAATGTAGCTATTATTTATAGAATACCAGAAGCCTGAACTGTACTTTCTTTTTTTCCTTTTTTCTTTATTGTTGTAATATATCACATAAGCAGAAGGAAAGACAAAAACCACATGATCATATTAATAGATGCATAAAAAGCATTTGATAAGGTACAGCACCCACTTATGATAAATACACTGTACTTTCAATACAGCTTAAACTGGACTGAATCTCTCATGCTACCAGCTCTAGGTTCCTTTCTGAGGAAGGTGAAGACTCACTGCATCGTTTTGCCCCTGTGTTTGTAATATTAGGAAATGAAAATAACCTCTAAAATGCATTTTGATTTAATGAAAGAAGTGGGAGAAAAAGAAACAAGGTAAAATAATGGATTCTTGAGCTTTTTATCTCTAAGAAAATACAGTACAACTCAGAACAAAATTGTTACAACAGGTTCCTATGTGAGCTGTTCACAAGGGAAACTGGAGATAAGAGAGCAGCAGCCAGACACCCAGCTATGAGAGTGTTTCCTTTTGGAAAGTCTGGAAGGCCAAGGAGAAAAAATGGGTTATATAGAGATATGAAATATGTTTGTACAGGTGGGGGTAAAAGCTCTGTGAAGAACAAGAAAACAGCATTAGGCTGCAGGCATATCAGATAAATAAGACAGTGTATTCATAACAGGATGAAAGGGAAAAGAGAAGCATGAAGAAGAAAGCACCAAGAGAAGAGGTAGGCAAGGAGGAGGAGGTAATGATGAACCTTTCCCACAGTGTACATTTGTGAATATAAAGACATTTTTATCATCAGTACAGGAGAACATCCTCTGTGGGGTCAGAGGTAAGATAGCATGTTTTTTACACACACAAATGGGCCCTGGATCATGGCAGGCCTCCGGTTAGAAAGTTCTAGTTGGATATCTCCATGTACACATGAATGGGACTGTCAGGCAGGACTGGAATGAGTTGAGGAGCAGAAAGGGACTGAAGACCACCAAGCCTGAAGCCTTAGCTCTGTTGTGGCAAAGAGTTTCCTTGATCCCTGTTGAAAAAAAAAGTTTTCTAAGATTATATTTATTTGTTTTTAGAGGGACGGGGAGGGACAGGGAGAAAAACATCAATGTGTGCGAGATACATGGATCGGTTGCTTCTCGCATGGCCCCAATTGGGGATGTGGCCCATAACCTAGGCATGTGCTCTGACTGAGGATTGAACCACCTATCTTTCAGTTTGAGGGATGATGCCCAACCCACTGATGCCCAACCCAATGGCACACCAGTTAGGGTGCCATTGAAAAAAATTTTTATGAGCCTCTAAATATTGCTCATTTTCCAAGAGTGTCCATGAAATACTATAACAAAAGCACTGTAACTAATCCATCTCATATGAAGCTCTAGAGAAACCCTAACAAATGTCCATTTGGGAGAGAATGAAGATTAAAAATTATGCTCAGGGTCTTAATTAAATTTAATGTTAATTTTATAAAATCAAGTTTTTAAATATGAAACCACTGGACTTGTAATTATAACTGACTTGGGGAAACATTGTACCTTGCTTTCTATGAAGCAGGATGATTATCATAGCCCTCTTTTATCCTTACCTTTCCCACCCCCAAATATGCATGCTTGTTGCAGTGAAGAGACTTCAGGCATCCTGCACAGCTTTTTAAGTGAGCAAACTTTCAGAGCAGGCTTTGGAGGAGGAAATCGCATAAGCTTTTCATATATCATTACTAAAAATTAGACCTGGAGTTTACCACAATTATTTGTTCACATTTTTCTTCTTCTCTTCTGCTCTCCCTCCCTTGATCCCTTCTCCAGACCTACAGAATTGGAATCTCTAATGGTACATCCCAGGGATTTGGGTTTTGTAAATACTCTAGTCTTACTGATGCCATAAGGCCAGCACTGGTCTGTGAACATCCTTAGAGGTTTTCAATGTTCACAGACATTTCAAAACAGGATCTGCCTTTTGTGTAGGTGGCAGAGTAATCCTAGATAATTCCAATGGTGGGAGCAAGAGCACTCCTCTCCTATATCTTTAGGTTGAGTTTTCAAATACATTTAGCAGTGGATAAGACCTTTCAGTTCACATCAAGTAAACAGGTTTCCTTTTTTTCTTTTGTTATGCCTAAGGTGTAAATTATTCATACAAGATTATTTAGTCAGAACAGGTGAGTGGGGGGAAAGTGAGAAGGCACCTGATGTACAATGCTCAAGAAAGGGAGCATAATCGCCCAGAGGGAACGAGCATTTTGGTACATCCTTTACAGTTCTGCTAAGGGTTTATCTATTTTTAATAGAAGGGGGATGTTATGATAAGCCTAACAGACACATACTTGGAAAAGTTAACGGTAAGGTGAGATAAGTCCATCAAATTTTATAAGACCTTCACAGAAAGCTAGGAAAACAAAATTCTTAAGATATCCCTTTCCAAAATGACTATCTTGGACATGACACAAAGTGCCCAGCACACAATCACAAGATGAATAAAAGATGAATTCATTGTAACAGGCTTAGAGATGGATAGATGACATTTACATAATGATGTAAATTTGTATATAATGATGGAGAGTAGTTCATTTTTGAAAGCTGATAATGCTAACACTTAGAAAGAAGAAGTTTCATGTTAATTTTGAGTTCTTAAAATTTGGACATTTTTTTCAAAGGAAAAAGACAGATTTTCAACTCTTAGAAAGATCGCAGAATTACACAGCAATCACATTCCTTTTTTCCCACCAGGATCTGGGTGCTTTTCATCAATGCCAAACCCTAAAATTTAAAATACCTTAACATGAATTTTAATATTTACTGCAAATTGCTATGACATAGATGAATTCCAATTAGCCTTCTTTTTCTACTTTATAATTAGGAAATAGAGCTGTGGGTGGGGGAAAGGCAGACATAATTCTGGGCAATGGCCAGGAAAAAAAGTACAAAAATTATATTGAGCACAGATTTTTACATAGTTTTACCATCTGTCTTTGATGACTTAGATTTAGGCTTGCTTCAGGAAGGGGGACTGTCAGATAAATCCTAAAAGTTGTTTTCAGAGTTTTGGTTCTCTCTTAATCAAGTGCTTTACAGGTTAAACATTGAAAAATGGAATAAGGACAACTTTGGGAGGAGTGGATAGCTCTTTTCAAATATGAAAAATTTTGGCAAGTGGAAGAGGAAATAGCCTTGCCCTAGCTCTGGAGTACTGAGTTACAATGAAAGTTTGAAACTATACAAAAGAGTAGCTCTACTCAATGCAAGTACGAAGTAGCTTACAGCTAACACTGTCTTCAGTTAAAATAGGTTGTCATATTGATATTTAGCATTATTCCTAGGGGAATTTTATAAGCAGAGTCTGATGGTTGTCTGTCATTTATGTTGTACATAAATGCAGTGGATGGGAGACTGAACTGGGTGACCTTTCAGATTACTTCTGAATAAGGCTGGAAAGGAAGGTGAGGGAATGTGGCATTATCTTAGGCTGAGTTACACCAGAAGTAGACTCTCAGGCAATACTTTAAATGGGGGTGATTAATTGGGGAGGTGATCCCAGGAGGTATCAGTAGGAGGGTGGGATATGTGAGTCTTCCTGGGGACCTCTGGAGCACACTTCAGAATTGTCAAACCTGAGGTATAAGGAAGCAGGATTATCTATCCTCCACTTTCATCCTTCCTGCCTAGGGGCTGCTCTCTGGGACGTTAAATTCCCAGCATTCCTGGTCTGTCCTGTGCAGGTGGACAATTACGGGTCCTTACAGTAGAATGCTGTTGGTATGCAAGGAGTAGGTCACAAATGCCAAAGGGATATGACTGGAGCAGGATAGCATCTGCTACAGTTGTGGAGAACTGGCTATGGAGTTAGGCTGATCTGAATTTGGTGCTTACATCTCCTTCTTATTAGCTCTATGACTTTAGACAACTTATGTAGCCTCTCTGGGTCTGTTTCGTATCTTCAGGTAAGAGATGACATAGATACCTCGCAAGGTAATTGTCAAAATAAATTAAATAAACTTAAAGCACCTAACACATAAAAAGAATTTTAAAAGATAGCTTTTGTTATTAGAAGAAGAAATCTTCCTTCTCAGAATTAAAGTGAATTGAAACTAAAAATAGTAAGACATTAAAATTTTAAATGCTAGCAAAAGACTTTACAGGTAATACAAATGCTAAAGGAAAAAAAATAAAAGTACCATAGAATTTAGTCTGAAATTTTTCTTTCTATGCATAACAACTAACAAGTATTTAACATTTATTGACTATCAAGTAAATGGCACTACTAAATTCAAAATGAATATAAGTGCCTGTTTATTCTTCAAGACTTGGCTTAAACAGAATTTTCTATAGGCCACTACCTTTATAGCTGTGAAGTATAAAAATTTTTACAGGTAGGCAGGGAAAGTTCTATGCTTATGTGCAGGACTGCCTGGATATCTGACAGACTCTTGGTCAAGGTAAGGGCAGTGGGCTAACTAACTATTTGCAGCGTGCTTTTCAAAGCTTGAAACTCCCCTGGCAGCACCTAGGACTGCTTTATTTTATTGAATTTCTTTTTTAAGTATATTTTATTGATTATGCTATTAGACTTGTTGCATTTTTTCTCCCCTTTATCCCTCTCTGCCCCACATCCCTCACTCCAGCATTGCCCACCCCCTTAGTTCATGTCCATGGGTCATATATATAAGTTCTTTGGCTTCTCCATTTCCTAATTAATCTTAACCTCCACTCTGTCTATTTTGTACCTACCAATTATGCTTCTTATTTCCTGTACCTTTTCAACCATTCTCCCCCTTGCTGGTAACCCTCCATGTGATCTCCGTTTCTGTGATTCTTTTTTCATCTGTTGTTCAAGTACAGTTGTGTCATTTTCCCACTACCACTTTCCCCCGCCCCACATGTCCCCACCTCCCACTCTCAATCCTACGCTCCTTTGGCTTTGTCCATGGGTACTTTATACATGTTCCTTGACAACCCCTCCCTTCTTTCCCCAGTTATCCTCCTCCACCCTCCCCTCTGGTTACTGTCAGCTTGTTCTTTATTTCAATGTATCTGGTTATATTTTGCTTGCTTGTTTGTTTTCTTGATTAGGCTCCACTTATAGGTGAGATCATATGGTATTTGTCTTTTACTGCCTGGTTTATTTCACTTAGCATAATGCTCTGCAGTTCTATGCATGCTGTTGTGAAGGGTAGGAGTGCCTTCTTTCTTTCTGCTATGTAGTATTCCATTGTATAAATGTACCATAGTTTTTTCCTCTGCTCATTTACTGAGGGCACTTAGGTTGCTTCCAGCACTTGGCTATTGTAAATTGTGCTGCTATGAACATTGAGGTGCATAGGTGCTTTTGGATTGGTGTTTCAGGTTTCTTAGAGTATAATCCCAGCAGTGGAATTGCCAGATCAAAAGGCAGTTCCATTTTTAGTTTTCTGAGGAAATTTCATACTGTTTTCCATAGTGGCTGCATCAGTCTGCATTCCTACCAACAGTGTACTAGGGTTCGCTTTTCTTTTCAACCATTCCTTATAGTCGATGATTTGTTTTTGATGGCCATTCTGACTGGTGTGTAGTGGTATCTCATTGTGGTTTTAATTTGCATCTCTCTGATGGCTAGTAATGCTGAGCGTCCTTTCCTATGTCTCTGGGCCCTCTGTATGTCCTCTTTGGAGAAGTGTTTGTTCAGACCAGCACCATTTCTTGAGGACACTGTCTTTTCTCCATTAAGTAGTCTTGGCTTTCTTGTCAACTATTAGTTGACCACATATTCAAGAGTTTACTTCTAGGATCTCAGTTATGTTCTATTGATATGTATGTCTTTTCAAAATGCCAATACTATTTTGATTGTTATAGTTTTACAGTACAGTTTGGAGTAAGGAAGTGTGATACCTCCCTCTTTTTTTCTTTCTCAGGATTGCTTTAGCTACTTGTGGTTTGTGGTTCCAAATGAATTTTAGGATTGTTTGTTCTATTTCTGCAAAAAATGCCATGGAAACCTTGACAGTGATTTTACTGAATCTATAGATGGCTTTGGGTAGTACAGAAATTTTAACAATATTAATTCTTCCAATCCATGAACACAAGATAGCATTCCATTTGTTTGTGTCTTCTCAGTTTCTTTCATCAATGTGTTATAGTTTTCAGTGCAGAGATTTTTTTTTACCAATTGGGTTAGATTTATTCCTAAGTATTTTAATGTATTGATGCTATTGTAAATGAGATTCATTTCTTTATTTCTTTTTCAGATAATTTATTGTTAGGGTATAGAAACACTACTGATTTTTGTGTATTGATTCTATATCCTACAACTTCACTGAATTTGTTGATTACACCTAAGAGGGTATTTTTTGAGTCTAAGGTTTTAGCTATAAAAATATCATGTCACCAGCAAATTGAGAAAATTTTACTTCTTCTTTTTTGATTATGATGCCTTTTAATTTTTTCCTGGCCTGATTGCTTTGACTAGGACTTTCAATACTATGTTAAACAGGAGTGGTGAGAGTGGGTACCCTTGTCTTGTTCCTAATCTAGGGCCAGCTTATTGATGCCTTACATGTGGGGTAACCAGTTGGACAGTTTTTCTTAGTGTGACCAGAGGGTCATAGAAAAATCTGCTCAAAATTTAGGGAGCTTTCCCTAAGCAAGGTTTGTTGCACAAATCTTTGGCATCCTTCAGTAAATCAGAAGGACCTTAGGGAGCTCATCTGGGAGGCTCTTGGGTATTTCCTAGGTATATTCAATTATCTGATTCTGTTGTAGTCCTTGCAGGAGTACTAATCCTACTAGGTTATATTTGACTGTCTACTTCTGTGTCTTCCCCACTAGATGTGACAGTGTTTGAGAGTGTGAACCCTGTGTTCAGATTGCTATTTTATTCTTTGTACTGAAAACAGTGCACGGAATACCATGAATAGGCAAAAATGTTTGTTGGTATTACTAAGTATTTTATTTTTTGATGCAATAGTAAATGTGATTGTTTTCTTAGTTTCTATTTCTTGTAGTTCATTGTTGATATATAAAAATGAAACAGATTTCTGAATATTTATTTTCTATCCTGCTACTTTACTGAATTCATTTATCAGTTCCAGTAGTTTTTTTTGGTGGGATCTTTAGGGTTCTCTATATACAGTATTATGTCACCTGCAAATAATGACAGCTTTACTACTTCCTTTCCAGTTTGTATGCCTTTATTTTATTTATTTATTTATTGTTTATTGTTGTTCAATTACAGTTGTCTGCATTTTCTCCCCACCACTCCTCCCCAGCCCAGCCAAACCCACCTCCTTCTCTTGCTTCCATCCTCCCCCTTGGTTTTGTCAATGTGTCCTTTATCATAGTTCCTGAAAACCCTTCTCCCCACAGTCTACTCCCCCTTCTGTCTGACTGTTGTTAGATTGTTCTTAATTTCATTGTCTCTGGTTATATTTTGTTTGCTATTTTCCTTTTGTTGATTATGTTCCAATTAAAGGTGAGAACATATGGTATTTGTCCCTCACCACCTGGCTTATTTCACTTAGCATAATGCTTTCCAGCTCCATCCATGCTGTCACAAAGGGTAGGAGCTCCTTCTTTCTCTCTGCTGTGTAGAATTCCACTGTGTAAATGTACCATAGTTTTTTGATCCATTCATTTACTGATGGGCACCTAGGTTGTTTCCAGCACTTAGCTATTGTAAATTGTGCTGCTGTGAACATTGGGGTGCATAGGTTCTTTTGGACTGGTGTTTCAGGGTTCTTAGATATAATCCTAGCAGTGGGATTGCTAGGTCAAAAGGCAGATCCATTTTTAGTTTTCTGAGGAAATTCCATACTGTTTTCCATAGTGGTTGCACCAGTCTGCAATCCCACCAACAGTGCCCTAAAGTGGGAATAGATGGAGCATTCCTCAACATAATAAAGGCCATATATGAGAGACCCAGAGCCAACATCATACTCAACGGGCAAAAACTAAAATCTTTCCCACTAAGATCAGGAACAA
>CM052552.1:60821142-60834018 GCA_028533065.1 Trachops cirrhosus
ACTGAAATAGAGTTGTCAGTGACCAGAGGGGAGAGGGGAGGGAATTTCAGGGGAGAAGGGAAGGGTTTACAGGAACAAATATAGAGGACACATGGACAAAACTAGGGGTGTTGGAAAGGGGAGGGAGGAGGGGAGGAATGGGTGGGTGGGCTGGAATGGGAATAAAGGATAGAAACTGTACTGAATAAACTAAAATAAATTAAAAAAAAATAAACCAAATTTAACTTCCTAAAACATTGAACTCTAATGTGTGCTTTTACTAAATCCTCTTGAACAGAGAATGGGGAGTAGGGCATAACACCCCAATAAACACATACACAAATAGCAACATTTCCAAAAATTCCTCTTTAAAAAATTCCCTCCCTCAAAGTCATGATGGTATCGCCCTTCTCTCCCTCTTCTCTTTCTCTCCCCACTTCTCGACCTCTCTCCAACATACTACAGCCCACCTATTTCTTTTTTCCTCAGATAGTTCCACATTCTGAATAATGTAAATAAAATAAGAGTCTCTAAACTTTTCTAAGTTAGTATTTCCACGTATTATTTCTAAACAGCACTACAAACAGTGAGGATCTAATATAGTCACAAATACAAATCCTCCTTAGAAGGGAAAAGGGTTACTGGAGGGGCGCAGGGATGGATTGTATATTTACTTTTTAATATATGTATCACAGTCTGTGTGTGTGAATCTGTATACATGTATATATACATATAATTAAGATTATTGTATATATTCTATAACTTGATGGACATTTACGTTGTTTTCATTTTTCACAATTATAAATAGCACTTTATTGCATGTATATTTTGGCTCCCTGTTGTCCAGTTTGTCCTACTATTTTTATGTGACAAAGTCTATGTAATAGGAGGTTGAAAAATTCTCTTGTTGTGTGACTTTCCATTAAAGTTCCCAAACTGAGGACAACAGGTGTTACATTTCCCCCATTCTAACATCAGGACCATGATACCACCAGGCATCTTCTCACAGTTTAACAAGAGGTAGACCTCCACTCCCATGACCCCAAGCAACCCATAAAGAAAGCTAAGCAATTTGATGAGAGCCCACTAAAGAAAGCCCACTAAAGAATTCCTCGAAGAAGGAAATTTGTAAGAATTTAGTGAATTGTTGACCTAGTGAGGTGTATTTGGGAATTTTCTCTCTCTTGTGCTCCGGCCTGTTTTGTTAACTACCAATAACTAATTAGTTAACTACCAATAACTAATACTCTTCATCTGATGTTTTTTTCTGAAACTTCAAATGACTGCTCTGCCTCAGCACAGGGCCGGCTGAAAATGTTGGGAAACTAACATCCCAGGAATGGCCCTCAACCAATGACAAGCATTTGTGTATAAATACCTTAGTTCCCTTGCACCTCATGTAGAACTTTGAGGCAGATGTTTTACATCAGCTCCTGAGTTTTTCCAGCCCCACTTGTTCATTGATTTAGCTTTCTTAACAACACACCATGTATTGAGTTCCTTTCTTTCCTGGTCTCACTTCCCCTCTCCCCTGCAAATGTTGCCTGGGTTGACCTTCCAAATAAAGTACTTGTATTTGAACCCTTATGTTAGGGTTTTCTTTGAGAGAACTCTACCCAGTATATTGGCATTGTCATGAAAAATAAAAGAAAGTGAAATTGGAATCTCACTCTCAACTGGAGGCTTGCTGAGCAAGCAAAATTTACAGACCTGTAATAGCACAGAATGAGGATATATCTGAGGAGAATTTGATATGGGTCCCCTGGGATTTGAAGGCATATATTAACAAAAATATCCTAATCTACTTCTTGCTTGGTGAATTCCAAAAGCAAGACACCAGCTGGAGTAATTTATAATGCCTGGGAGAGAAGAAGAAAGCTAGCACAGGAGTTAAGAATGGAATGGATTAAGTGCTTCCCCATCCCCCTCTAGGGCCCTGGGTCAGGCCTGAACTGGAGGAAGAGAGGAGGCTTGATTTGGATATGATATTATAGTTTTGATTATACTGGTTTAGACTTTACTTATAACTTTTAAGATTCTAAAGCAATTCATAATTACTGGAATTGTTCTTAAAATTGAAGGGGCCTGCAAAACTGAGAGTTGGCCTGACATGTCAAAAAGGGTTAGAGAAAGAAACCTTGGCCAAATACTTTAAGTCAGTGGATAGGAAAAATAAAGACATTTTTGGTACTCTCCTGAGTCTAGATTGCTTAATAAACTACTCATACATCTCCTATACCGTTCTTTCCCACCACTCACTAGCTAGGTGATCTTGGGCAAAATTCTAACTTCTCTATGCTTCAGTTTATCTGCACAATTTAATCCTTATAAGATTGTTAGAGTATTAAATGAGATAAAGTTAGTAAAGCTCTTAGCCAGATACGTAGTAGGTGCTAATAAATGCTGGCTAGTTCTGTTATTCTGCATCCCTATAAATGGCATCCTGTATTTGATTTAAAACCACAAACTCACTTTTGACCTGTCCTTCAGCCTTATCCTATATGTATCTAAGCAATTTCCTTGTTTTGTCAAGTCCACCTTTACAATTACTCTCAAATCTATTGCTCCTCCTTCATGACTACTGCCACTGAGCTAATTTTTCATATTATTAGTCACCCAAATTTTTATAATAGCCTCTTCCTTGTTGTTCATTAAATATATAAATTCTTTCTCTTTCAAACAGTTCTAGAGACCAGTGTCCAAATTGGTTTCCCAAAGGACTCCTTTTATCTTGGCATTCCTTGCTGAAAAAAAATATCCTTTCCCTTCTAGAGAATGCAGTTTAGATTCTTAATCCTAGCATTAGACATCCTGACTAATTGAACATATCTTAAATTTCTAATTTCTTTTTCTGTTATGATCCTGTGTGTATCCTTTGCTTCTGTCTACCTGGCTAAAATGTACTATGCATTGCTTCTGGAGAACACCCCATACTTTATTGTCTTTACTCTTTTGATTATGCTGTCCCTGCATTCTGGAATGCCCTTCCCTCTCTATCCCTGCCTGTTGATAACTAGCTATCTTTTTAGATTTACATTCCAGGCACCTACATTATGGAGCTTTCTCTGATCCCTGCACATATCTGTGATATCTTTGTCCTTCGAATTGTCTCTATGAGTACCTCTTTCATAGCTACATGTTGTATTCACTGTTACATTATGATTATTAAGCACTTTTCTTCTACTAGATTGTGAGGTTCATAAGACCAGGAAGAAGATCTAAGTCATTTCTGTATTCCTTATCATGTTCAATTAATATTTTAAAGCATCAACCTTAGTGTCTGCCATATATAGCCTGAATTGCGGTAATAACTAATCCAAGGTGAATTCGTGTTAAATTAAATTTTATCCTAAGGATTGTGAAGCACATCAAACCCTTTAATGAACAAAGCAGACCATATGTAAGCAAATACTTGGATTGGATTTTGATGAAATTCCACCCCAGTTTGATTTAGTTGGTCTGTTGTGGGACCTAGGCATCATTTTTAAAAACCACCTCTCCCACCCACTCACCCACTATTGTAATATGCAGCCAGGGTTGAGATCTAGGATCACTCATCTAGGATGGAGAGAGAGAGAGAGACGTAATGTCAAGCATAGCAGTAAGTGAAGAAGTGGAGGGATTCATAGTAGTAATGGAGCTTGGGTTAAAGTTATCTAGTAAGCTATACCTAAAAGTGAAAAGAGAACTGGGCTTTCACAATGTTTCTGAAGGATCCTGGCACTCAATGGAGTCTAGGTTGTGGTTCTCTTAGAAGAACAAGTGTGACTCCCAGTTACCTATGTGGGCTTAACTCTAAAGAAGGATGGGTCTTCAGTTTGAAACTTGTTGAGAGAAGAGTAAGACCAAGGCTAACCTAAATGACTTATGTGAAAAGGTGGTCTCTAGTAAGGACTAACAATCTAAATGATAGTCATCATTACCACTGAGTTTGACACAACCTTTTACACTGTCAGGCCTTCTAGGTTGCTCTGACACCCACAACTTTCATTTCATCTCTAGCATGAATCTCCTTCCAGGTCTTGACTTTTCCCCACTCTAACCTAGCATGCCATAAGCTCAGTAGCCTATCCTAAAGAACAACATGGGGAAAGCCAAGAATCTTACAACTTACCTCAGTTCAGTGTCTTCAGGTCTAATTCAGCAACTGTGGGGAATTTTAGTCTCCAGCTAAATGGAACACCTTCTTGCCAGAAATTTCTGGTATCACCCCTCTTACATTTCCACAGTGGATCTCGAACACAGAGATTTGCCTTATCTGAATGGTGGGCCACTCAGAAAAGTTCTAGTGGAATTTAGCTCTCTGGCTCAGAAAACTGATTGTCATGCAGGCATATCCAGAATCAATAAATAAACATACCTTTTGGAGGTTCATTTCAAATCAGGCACATAATTAGAGGATGAAGACATGTTATATGAAAAACCAAACATATTTGCCAAATTTAGTAATCATACCAAAACTCAAAATTTTATTACATCAAATGACTCTAATTTAATAATGACTGTGTGTGTGTGTGTAATGTAAAAACTTTATTTACGATTGAACCATCAAACAAAGCACTACCATTGAGCAGTGTCACAGACCTTACTTAGGTATTTCAACGTATAAAGCTGAAGACAAACCCACCCAAGACCAAGCAATTCTACACTTCATCATACCCAAGAACAATGAGTACATATACCCACAAAAAGACATATATAAGAATATTCATAAGAGCTTTATTCAAATAGCCAAAGCTAAAAACAAGCCAAATGCTTGTCAACAGGAGAATGGATAATTAAATGGTAGTGTATTTATACAATGGAAAACTACACAACAATAAAATGATCAAGCTACTGGTACATGTGAAAACATGTATGTAAACTCCACATGTTATGTTGAGTGCAAGAAGCCAGACATAAAGGAGTATATATCTATGATTCCATTTATATCAAATTCAAGAAGAGGCAAAATAGCTGAGGGAGAGAAAGGACTGAACACTGGTTACCTGGGGGTGACTATGTATAGAAATGTAGACTGGGAAGAGGAAAAAGGGAACTTTGGGAAGGTACTAGAAATATTCTATATCTTGATCTTGGTGATGGTTATAGGAAGGGGAGAAGGAAGGCTGAGGGGGAATGTGTACTTATACAGTAAAAATTATCAAGCTGCACACTTAGATGAGTGCATTTTACAGAGTTTACTCAATGTCTATTATATCTCAAAGAAAATTTACTCTAATATACACTGTCATAAAAAAAATTGAAGTGATTTTCTATAAGTCATTTACATTCAAATGGCTAAATCCAGATGTGTTTCAGTTTTCAACACATGTGCATGTCTACAATAATTAGCCTTTGGCAGACCTGATTGGTTTGCCTAACAAAAATGGCTGCTGATTATATAGTCATTCTATTGTTTAAGTAGCTCAAAGGCTTTATAAACTGATTTCACAATATGGGTTTTATGAACACAGTAAGTCTAATTCATAAGGACACTTACCTTGTACTCCAGGAGGGTAAGTTTTAGGAAAAAAATAATTTTAAGACTTAAAAACCTAAATACAGACTCCTGTTTCGATTTCTTTTATTATTCTAAACAGCAGAAGTGCCATGAAGATTATCATAGGCCTTAAGGAAATCTTGGGAGGTATACAGTCTGGTGATTCACAGATTTTTTCCATTTCCTAGAAGTATGACTTTGGGCAGTTGCCTTAGTTTGGTAATAATACTTATATGGATTAAATAAATTGCTATGTTTACAGGGCTTAGAATTATTCCTACTGCATAGTATATGCTAATAAATATTAGCTACTTTATTATAACCAGAGACATGGAAATTAAGAACAAATGGACAGGAACCAGAGGGGAGGTGGGAGGGAATAATGGGGGGAAGAGTTTTCAGGAACAACTATAAAGGACACATGGACAAAGCCAAAGGGAGTAAGATCAAGGATAGGAGGTGAGAATGGCTGGGATTGGGGGGGTGGTGAGGGGTAAATGGAGACAACTGTACTTCAACAGCAATAAAAAAAGTTAAGAAAAATAAAAGAAATCAGACGGCAGGTGTAGAAGAAATTCAAGTACCATGTTTCCTTTCCCATACAGAAAACTCTCAACTTCAGTGACTTTCCTTTGTAAATAGGATGAACTTTTCCAAAACAACAATATTCTCTCATGCCAAAATGCCTTTAAAAACAGACTATGGGTATATTAAGATTAGGACACTTGTGTATTATGTCATGCTGAGAAGTGAGCAGAGCTATCCTAGTTGATTTACAGACCTGTGAGCAGGAGAAGAAATGCTTAGTGTTGTGTACTACTGAATTTTGGGGTAGTTTATTATTGATATATAGCATTAAGTATCAAGATCTCACTAATACACTAGCTCACAGGTGGCAAACACAAGGCCCATGGGCCAAATGTGGCCCTCCACCTTGTTTTATCCTCACAGCACCTTGTTTCTACCCAGCAGCAACGCTGAGCTGTCGCTTAACAGTTAAGGAGTAGTTACATTTACACAGTCCTAAAATTACATTCCGCCCTTTGAAGGCAACCATGCAGCTGATGTGGCCCCTGGTGAAAGTGAGTTTGACACCCCTCCACTAGCTGATAATCTAGAGCAGAGGTTGGCAAACTATGGCCAGTATGCCAGTTCTGACACATGGCCTATTTTTGTATGGTTCCTGAACTAAGAATGACTTTATATTTTAAAAGTTTGTTTTAAAAATATAAAGACTAATGAGGAGAACATGCAGCAACGATCTCATAGGACCTGCAAAACCTAAAATACTATCTGGCCCTTTACAGAAAACGTTTGCTGATCCCTGGTCTAGAATAAAAGGTAAGAAAGAGAAAAGAGATATTCTCATCATAACTTTGGTAAAGAACAAGATATTTATGTGTACAATAACCCTGCCTGGATGGCTGCCTGCAATTAGATTTTATATGTTGTTGAGTATAAGGCCACAGCACTTTTGGTCTTATACAGTCTATATATGCAGTCTGGGAGACTGCATGTATAGAGAGGCAGGAGATTGTATGGGTGAATACCTCCAGGCTTGCCTTTTTGTAGCCCATTGACATAAACAACTGCTGGTTATGAGGAGACAGCACATTCATGTAGGTGGTGACCAGGGAAGAAACTGGCAAAAAACTTGTAAACTGGAAACAATTTTTTCACATCCAATAGTAATTCACAGCTTCTTTGTTTCACTACATTTAATTAAGAATTATCTCAAAGCCCTTCCTACTGCAGTAGGAGGAAAAGTTCTTTTCCTCCTGCAGAAATTATTTAAACATTTGGTGTTCCTTGATCTACATTGGTAGTACAGTCTCATTTGACAGTGGGCTCCTGGGAAAATGTGATGGAAAAAAAAAGTGCTCTATAGCAGACTGATTATGTGCTAGTTAGTATGTGCAGCTCCTCCTGTTTTTCTTCAGCTTTGGTAGACATTGTTGAATGAGAAGGTAAAGGCTGTAAAAAGTGAAGCAGAGGCATTTCATAAACAGCATCACATTAAAAGTCACACAAGAGCTGGCAATTAAAAGTGGCCACTGCCTATGATCAGTGGCAAAACAGTTCTCTATTTACTAGCATTTTGTTGGTGGATAAATATCCTGGAGGGACATGGGCCATTAGTCCCCAGTACTTACACAGTATAGACCAACCTTGTTTTTACAGCCAAAAATTTGGATTCTAAGCCACCTTTGGTATCTCCTCTTTCCAAACTGTTATGTATAGTGATGCAAGTGAGTGTTGTAGTACTAGGTAGTTTCTTTATTTTTAAAAAAATCTAACTTATCTTGATTATGTTTTATAGCATATTAGTTTGTTTATATGTGATTTCAAAAGAGCCCAAAAACCAAATTCCTAAAGGGGAAAGAGATTCAGCATTGTGTTTGTGCGTATCCCAAGAAATCATTATCCCTTACAGAAAAGTCAGAGAACAACAGAGTCTGTTTGGGTCATATTTGTCAGCCACTCTCTGCCTAGGAGGTCTCCCATTACTGTTATTTTATATCTCATTCTAGCTTTTACTGGTATTTTAATGTTTCCAATACAGCATTTGAACCTTCAATTTAATCTGAACTTTTTTGAAATCTGGAGCGATATACTTGCTGTTTAGAATTGCATTGTACTTATTTTGTAAGAACAGAAGGAAACTGCAAAATAGTTACTGACCTGAAAACAAAGTATATTTTTAAAGACAAAAACTGCATGGGTATAATAACCTTATTTAGCAAAAGTGTGTGTTTTGTCAAGTTGAGGCTGATGGCATTTATGAAAAGGTTTGGATCTTGTTCTAGGCTTCTCTCTACAGTTTTGTTTCCTCAGTTAAGTGAGCTCACCTCTATTTTCTTATAAGCTCTAACTCAGGCCTTTGTATAGTGATAGGAAAGGTACCAAGAAAACCCCATTCAATCCAAACTTTCTCATGAAATGGGTGCTTGAAGTGCAGATAGTATTGGAGAGAAAGGAAGACTTTTTGGAGGAATAGAGATACCCCAAAGATAAGTTTCTCTTTAGTTTCTTAGTTTTGACTGGAGTGAGTTTCAGGAGTTATAGGAAGTAGATGTAAAAACTTGCCTTTAATCTTTACACCTTGGAGAATAAGGCATTGTTTGTGACATGGCTTGAGTTCTCTGGAAAGAAACCATATTAGGGCAGGAGGAAGATTCTCATTACCAAAACACCTTTGACATAAGGATGGAGAGGTTTTTGTCTTGGGAGGAAGGGGTGCAGCCTTACTCAAATGTAAGTAGGCTTGGTGAACTTCAACCATTTTTCTTCTGCAACTTCTGGGTGAATGCTGATAAGTATATGATGTTTGGGATCCTGCAGGACTCCATGAAATAGTTTTCAATGACTGTGTGATTACATTTTCATAATAAAACATTCAATATATACCTGATTGACTTCCAGGCTTTCGGTTTAATCCAGCTTCCCATCCCCAGTTTCTATGCCATCACATCTCATTCTATCCCATTCTATTCACTTTCATTCTATTCAATCCCAATTCATTCCACTACTTTCCACAACTGATTGTTAAATATCTACTGTGTACAAAGCACTGTTGGGTACTTCTAGATGGAAAGAAAATTAGGCATTGTAACTGCCTTTAAGGAGCATAGAACCCCATTGGAGATAACAGTTCGTACATATGAAGAAAATAGTAAATAAGACAAAACTGCATGCAACTAAGTGACTGTGGACACACACTCAGTTTGTAAGAGAAGGAAAGTGTAGATTAAGATCAGAGATGGCTGTGGGGCAAAGAAAAACTTGAACTCAGACTTAATGGATGACAAGGTTTTTTTTAAAAAACAGGTGGGAAAGGAGGAGGATTTTCTGGGTAAGTAATGAGTAAGAATCATTACAGTTGAAGGGAAATCATTTTGTCTCTTCACATACTTGCCTCAGCCCATAAAGTGGTAACTTCTACTTTGTTTGGAACATTGAAGAGACTGTTTCAATTCTTCTTTACTCCTCTCTCACAATGATGTCTGTGGGAACATAAATTATTCACCTCAGCAGTGGAATGTTTACACTATGACATCCTTGGCTCCATGCTTCTCTACAGGGCTGTCTGGTGGATTAGAGATCACTGACATTTTTGTCTTTGCTCATCCGTGGTTGCCAGGGTATGAGGAACGCCAAGTTCCTGCAAGTGTCTATTGAAGAGTCTCATCTGCTGATCCAGTTCCCTTGTGTGGGTCCCAAGGTCTGGACTTGGAGTAAAGAAGTAGAAAGTATATTCTGGCTTCAGACCTGAGCTATACCCTGTGAGGCAGCCTTAGTAGCAATGAAACTGGTAATTTAATCCCCCATTACATTCTTCTATCCATTTTTCAATTGGTTCAAAATTTAGAAGGTTAGAGTATGAATAATTATCGATTTTGGCCCACAATCTAAGGCAGTAATGAACATAGCATGTTCCAGTTGATGGAAGTGAAGGGGACAATGAAGAGAAAAGACTGGCCAGCCAGAGGGCCTGTGGCAGAAACATGTAAGTGATGAGCTGGGATAAGAAGCAAGTGGTAGACCGAAGAAGGCCTTGGTTGCCAAAATATGGATGGGAATGTTCACAGCCCAGCTGCTATAACAGAGGCATAAAATTGATTTCAACACAATGATCTAAATGCTAAATGCTATTATAAAGATGCTTTTTTCAAAGAATGGGAGAGGCTAATCCCGCTTGAGAAGTATGTGAGAATATGCAGAAGTAGTAGGGTAGGATAATCTTGGAAGGTTTTATGGGGTGGGGCGGGGAGGGGGGATGCATTCCAAAAGCTGAAGATGTTCCTGTGTGTCAGCAACATTCCCCCCATCTCCAACCCAGTAGCAGTTTGGGAGGCAACAAGAGATAATACTGAAACACTAGGCAGAACAGAGTGCTAAGGAATTTGTATTAGGTGCTGGAGGCGGGAGGAGGTCCCTGGAGTTTGTTTCATTGTATACACTTATACATTGCAGCACAGTAGATTTATGAGCCATGAGAATGTGTCCTCCAGGACTAGAAACAAACACACCATTTGAAACCTAACATGACCTTAGCTGGCAAGAACTCTTTGGGGAGGAAGAGAGACTGCTTTTATACAGGTTCTACACACAGTAAGGATTTCTCTAACTGAGGCTTTCCTCAGCGGATCCTGGTTGTTATTCTCTCAGTGGGTGCCTGCTGCTTGGTGCCAGGAGAAGCTCTGGGATGAGTGTTCTATCCGTGGGGAGGCTGCAGTGAAGATGCACTTTTGGGTACATAGGATGGTTGCAGTGATGGGTGGGGGAGGGGATTGCTTCCCAGCTTCACATTTTCCCTTTCTAGTATTTTCCCAGCTGTCTCCACCTCATAGCTCACTGCTGAGAGTCCTTGAGCATTAACAAATGCCTCTTCCTCTGGAAGTTAAATCTGGAACTGATTTGTAAAACCTTCACACTTGGTGATTGTCTTCAAGCATCTTGAAGGGGAGACTGGAGGGTAAAATAAGACTCCTGAGCTCTGTTCACATGTCACTTTTTCAGTGACCACCTTATTTACCAGGGCAGTCCCCAGATTCTTTATTTCACTCCTCACTCTAGTACTCACCCTCTTCCAACAGACTATAACTTATCTATGTTGTTTACTGTTTCTCTCTCATCTGAATATAAATTACCTGAGGGCAGGGATTTTCCTGTTTTGTTCTCAGTTATATCCTCAGTACCTAGAACATTGTCTGGCGCATAGTGAAAATTCAATTAATATTTTTTATATATGGAACACCAGATAGGAAGTACAGCAGACACTGTCCACACCCCCTCATCTCCTCAGCCCCTACCCTTTCTAAAGACACCAGCCTGACCACCAATTGCCAGCGCTTGTATCTCTTTGCCTAAGGGATTTGTTTGGCCATCAGAGCCTGTTGTGCTCTGCAGGAAATGACAGGCCAGAAGAGCAGAGAATTAGCACTCTCTTTGAGGAGCCCACAACTAATGGCTGATTGACAGAGATGATGGATTAAAACCCCAGCTTGCTTCCCCCGTCTGATGGAATAACTTTGGTTTAGGTGCATGTTGTATGCTAATTTCCAGAGTCCCTTAGTGCAATTAAGCTATAGTTGCCTAGTGTCACTTACTTGAAACACATGTCTCATATTAGGTGCCTTCCTTTCCTTGGCTGACTTCCCATCCCCAATTTCCTATTAGTGTTTCCTGGGAGCACTTCCAAAATTTACCATTTGCACTCAAATTCTTGTCTAAAAAGCTATTCCTAAGGGAGCCCAAACTGAGATAGGAAGTGCTCAATAAATGTTCAAGTTAATTAATGATTATATTCTTGTACAACCTTTTATGCCTTTTGGAGTAGGCAGCAAACTAATTGGCTATGGATGAGTTTTGCCTGAAGATGTGTTTTGCTGGGTGGCAATATTTGAATACCTTTTGGGTATGGGGAGTGTGTTCTGAGAAGCAGCACACAGAATTAAACAGCACAATTTAAAAGGCTTTGATATTATATTCACACACTGGAATGTTATTTAGCAATGAAAGTAAATGATGTACAAAGTGCAAATACATAGTACAACTTGGATAAACCTTCAAAACAGTGTGCTAAGTGAAAGAAGCCAGTCACAGAAGATCACATATTGTATTTCATTTATATGAAATGTGCAAGATAAGGAAACAGAAGGTAGGTTATTTGTTGCCTAGGGCTTTAGAACGGGAAAAGGGAACTGGAGGTTGTGAACTAAGGGGAGTGGGGTTACTTTGGGGGAGCAATAAAATTGTAAAGATTGAGGCAATGGATGTAAAAATCTATTAATATGTTAAAAATCCATTACATTGCATGCTTTAAATGGATAAATTATATGGTATATGAATTATATCTCAATAAGACTTTCAAAAAAGCTTCAATATCTTGCAAATTTGGAGTCAAGTCCTTACTGTGCAATATACTTGCCATATATTTATGAGCCAAATGAGCTATATAGGTTACTACTAAGAGCAGGGGGAAAGATGAATGTCCTGTGTCTTGGTTTCTACAGAAAATGTGAATACTCTGTGACTGGCTGTTCAAGAAAGGGTGAGTAGGGTTCAAATAAAAGGAGAGAAGTAAGGGAGAAGGGTATTTCAATCTGGGGAGTAGAGAGGGCAAAATACAGCAATGGATAATAATAATAATTAATAATAATAATAATATCTGCTTATGGAGCACCTCATATGCACTAGGTCCTCTACTAAGCATTTTAGCTTCATTATCATTTATTCTACATTTCTTCATTGTAGTTATCATTATTATCTTTGTTTTGCAAAAGAAGAAGCCAAGGAAAAGAAGGATTAAAAGACTCACCTATGATCACCGAGCTAGTGAGTCCAGACACCCAAGTACATCTTCATCCAAATATTGTACATTTTGCATTAGTAATTATATAGTAATCATAGTA
>CM052552.1:60834118-60856080 GCA_028533065.1 Trachops cirrhosus
GTTGGTTTATATTTAACTCTTTTATCCACCTTGAGTTTATTTTTGTGTATGGTGTAAGTTGGTGCTCGAGTTTCATTTTTTTGCACGTAGCTGTCCAGTTCTCCCAACACCATTTGTTGAAGAGGCTATTGTTACTCCATTTTATGTTGCTGCCCCCTTTGTCAAATATTAATTGACCGTAGAGACTTGGGTTTATTTCTGGGCTCTCTGTTCTGTTCCATTGGTCCATGTGCCTGTTTTTATGCCACTACCAGGCTGTTTTGATTACAGTGGCCTTGTAATACAGTTTGGTATCAGGTATTGTGATCCCTCCTACTTTACTCTTCTTTCTCAAAATTGCAGCAGCTATTTGGGGTCATTTATGGTTCCATATAAATTTTTGAAGTGTTTGTTCTATGTCTGTGAAATATGCCATCGGTACTTTAATAACTATTGCATTGAATCTGTAAATTGCTTTGGGTTGTATGTACATTTTAATGATGTTAATTCTTCCGATCCATGAACACAGTATATGTTTCCATTTGTTTGTGTCCTCCTTGATTTCTTTCTTCAGTGTTATGTAGTTTTCTGAATACAGGTCTTTTACCTCTTTGGTTCAGTTTAAATATAAACCGTGACACCATTAAAGTCCTAGAGGAGAACATAGGCAGGAAAATCTCAGGTATTCCACACAGCAGCAATATTTTCACTGATATGTCCCCTGGAGCAAGAGACAAAAAGGAAAGAATAAACAAATGGGAGCTCATCAAAATAAAAAGCTTCTGCAAGGCTAAAGAAAAGATCAGCAAAATGAAAAGGAACCCAACCATATGACAAAAACATATTTTCCAATGATACCTCAGACAAGTGTTTGATCTCCAAAATATATAAAGAACTCACATGGCTCCACACCACGAAGATAAACAACTCAGTTAAAAAATGGGCAAAGGACCTAAACAGACACTTCTCCAAGGAGGACATACAGAGGGCCCAGAGACATATGAAAGGATGCTTAGGACCACTAGCCATCACAGAGATGAAAATTAAAACCACAGTGAGATACCATTTCACACTGGTCAGATGGCCATAATATGCAAATCAACAAACAAGTGCTCGTGAGGTTGTGGAGGAAAGGGACCCCTAGTACAGTGTTGGTGGGATTGCAGACTGGTGCAGCCCCTGTGGAAAGTAGTATGGAGTTTCCTCAGAAAACTAAAAATGGAATTGCCTTTTGACCTGGAAATTTCACTGCTGGGATTATACCCTAAGAATCCTAAAACAGCAATTCAAAAGAACCTATGCACCCCAATGTTCACAGCAGCAAAATTTACAGTAGCCAAGAGTTGGAAGCAACCTAAGTGCCCATCAGCAAATGAGTGGATTAAAAAACTGTGGCACATTTACACAATGAAATTCTATGCAGCAGAAAGAAGGAAGTAGTTCCTACCCTTTGTGACAGCATGGGTGGAGCTGGAAAGCATTATGCTAAGCAAAATAAGCCAGGTGGTGAAAGACAAATACCATATGATATCACCTATGATTGGGACCTAATCAACAGAACAAGCAAGCAAGCAAGATATAACCATAGCCATTGAAATAAAGAACAAACTGACAGTAACCAGAGGGGAGGGGGCAGGGAGATAATGGGGGAAAGGAAGGGAAGGATGTCATGGAACATGTGTAAAGTACCCATGGACAAAGCCAAAGGATGGTGGGATTGAGGGTAGCAGGTGCAGGTGGGTGGGGTGGGGGAGCATGGTGGGGGGAAAATAAAGACAACTGTACTTGGACAACAATAAAAAAATAAAAGAAAATACCAAGTCCTACTTAAATTACAGGTTCATTGCAACAGGTGATTCACATTCTCCAAGCCCACTTTATATAGTATGTGGTGACAGGCTATCCAATGAAGCCATGAAACCTTCAAAACTTCTTCGCCACATGGAAACCAAGCACCCTGAATTAAAAGACAAGCCTTTGAAGTTTTTCAAAAGAAAAAAAGTGTGAACACCAAGAGAGAAGCAAGTATTGAAGGCCAACACTTCATCAAATGTGTCTGCACTGAGAGAATCATTCTTAGTGGCTAACTGCATTACTAAAGCTAAGAGACCCTTTACTATTGATGAAGAGTTGATCCTGCCTGCTGCTAAGGACATTTGTTGTGAACTTTTAGGAGAAGCTACTGTTCAAAAGGTGACACATGTTCCTCTTTTGGCTAGCACCATAACTAGATGAGTTGATGAAACAGCAGAGGACATTGAGGTACAATTGTTAGAGAGGATTAATGAGTCACTGTGGCATGCAATCCAGGTTGACAAGTCTACCAATGTTGACAACAAGACAACAGTGCTTGTTTTTGTGTGATATATTTTTCGGGAGGATGTGCATGACAATATGTTATGTGCACTTTTGCTGCCAACGAACACCACAGCTGCAGAACTATTAAAGTGCTTGAATGATTACGTATCAGGAAAACTGAATTGGTCATTTTGTGTTGGTATATGTATGGACAGAGCAGCTGCCATGACTGGGCAGCTTTCTGGTTTCACTACTTGTATCAAAGAGGTCGCTTCTGAATGTAAGCCTATGCACTGTGTCATCCATAGAGAAATGCTGGCTAGCTGAAAAATGTCACCTGAACTTAACAATGTTTTGCAGGATGTAATTAAAATTATCAACCACATTAAAGGGCATGCTCTTAACTCACATCTGTTTGCACAGCTCAGTGGGGAGATGGACGCAGAGCACACATGTCTTCTCTTGTACACAGAAGTGAAATGGCTTTCTAAAGGGAGATCTCTGGCCAGAGTTTTTGAGTTATGAGAGCCACTCTAGAGAGTTCTTTTAGAAAAACAGTTACCACTGGAGGCACATTTCAGTGACACAGAGTGGGTTGTAAAACTTGCTTACTTGTGTGACACATTCAACCCGCTCAACAAACTCAATCTGTAACTTCAGGGGAGAATGACAACTGTGTTCAAGTCGGCAGATAAAGTGGCTGCATTCAAAGCCAAACTGGAATTATGAGGGCAACAAGTGAACATCGGGATTTTTGATGTTTCAAAGATTAGCAGAGATTTTTAAAGAGACTGAGCCAGGGCCTTCTGTCTCCTAGTTGGTGCACAAGCACCTATCTCAGTGTTCAGAAGACTTTGAGCATTACTTCCTAACCAAAGAAGACCCCCAAACTGGGAAGAAATGGATCTGTGACCCATTTGTGTGAATTGACTTTGTCCGTGCTAGAAGAGGATCAACTACTTGAAATCGCAAATGACAGTGGCCTTAAAAGTATGTTTGAGACCACTTCAAATCTCCATACGCTCTGGATTAAAGTCAAGACAGAATATTCTGAGATTGCTACAAAAGCACTGAAAAGCCTGCTTTCAACATCCTGTCTTTGTGAAGCAGAGTTTTCTGCAGTGACAGCAACCAAAGTGAGATTATGGAGTAGACTGGACATAAGCAACACCCTTTGGGTGTCACTGTCTCCAATCACCCTCAGATGGGCCAGTCTAGTTGCAGGAAAACAAGCTCAGGGCCATCATTGATTCTGCATTATGGTGAGTTGTGTAATAATTTAATTATATATTACAGTGCAATAATAATAGAAATAAAATGCACAATAAATGTAATGTGCTCAAATCATCCCAAAACCATCCCTCACCTCAGTCCATGAAAAAATTGTCTTCCACGAAACTGGTCCCTAGTGCCAGAAAGGTTGGGGACCACTGTCATAATGTAGAAGCAATCTAAATGCCTACCGATGAATGAATAAAGAAAATGTGATGTATACATACAAAGAAATATTATTCAAGCTTACAAAAGAAGGAAATCTTGTCACCTGTGACAACATGGGTAAACCTTGAGGACATTGTGCTAATTGTAAAAAGTCTGTCACAGAAGAACCATTCTACTTATATGAGGTATCTAAAATAGTTCAGGTATGAAAGTCTGGTTCAATATCTGAAAATCAATTAATGTAATTCACCATATCAATAGGCTATTAAACAAAAATACATCAATTGATGTAGAAAAGGCAGGTGATGAAATCCTACACCCATACATGAAAATAAGAACATTCAACAAGTTGGGAATAGAGGGGGAATACCTAGAATTGATAATGAGAATCCACAGAAACATCTACAGCTAACTTTACACTTTATGGTGAGCATATGAATGCTTTCCCACTGAGACAAGGAACATGGCAAAGATGTCCACTCTCACCATTCTTATTCAACATAATACTGGATGTTTTGGCCATTGCAATTAGGGAAGAAAACAAAATAAAAAGCATACAGATTAGGCATAAAGAAATAAAGCTGTCTCTATTTGCAGATTGTCTATGTTCAGCATCCCAAGTAATCTACAAAAATATTCCTAGAATTAATAAGTGAGTTCAGCAATGTTGCAGGATACAAGAATCAACCACATTTCTATAGATTAATAACAAACTTGTGGAAACAGAAATTAAAAACAAAATGCCATTTATAATTGCTTAATGAAAATGAAATACTTAGGTATAAACTGAGAAAAAAAGATGTGAATGACTTGTATTCTGAAAAATTACAAAATGCTTATGAAACAAATCAAAGTCCTAAATGAATGGAGAAACATACTGTGTTCATTTATTCAAAGACTCAGCACAGTAATGATGTCAGTTCTCCTTAAATTGAAACACTGGTGTAATGCAATTCCTAGCAAAATCCCAGCAAGGAGTTTTGTAGGATTAGATGAGGTTATTTTAAAATTTATATAGAAAGTCACAAGCCCTAGATGAGCCAAAACAATCTTGAAAGAGAAGACTAAAGCAGGAGGAATCACTCTACCTTATTTAAGGTTTACTATATAGCTACAGTGATCAAGATAGTGTGGTATTGGTGGAGGGATAGACACACAGGTCATTGGAACAGAAACAAGATTCCAGAAATAGATTCCTACACATATGCCCTACTGATTTTTGACAAAGGTTTAAAAATAATTCAAAGGAGGAAGGATAGCCTGTTCAACAAATGGTGCTGGAGCATTTAGGCATCCATAGGAAAAAACAAAACAAAAAAACCCTTGACCTTAAGCTTCATACCTTACACAAAAATTAACTCCAAATGTATCACAGTCTTAAATGTCAAATTTAGGCATCCATAGGCAAAAACAAAACAAAAAAACCCCTTGACCTAAACTTCATACCTTACACAAAAATTAATTCCAAATGTATCACAGTCTTAAGTGTCAAATGTAAACTGATATGTTTTGGAAAGAAACATAGGGGAAAATCTTTATGATCTAAGGCTAGGCAAAGGCTTCTTATAATTGACACCAAAAATATGAATAACAAAGGGAAAAATTGATGAATTGAACTTCATCAAAATAAAAAAATTTTCCCTGTGAAAAACTGTGAAGAAGATTAAAAGATAAGCTAAAGAGTGGGAGAAAATATTTTCAAACCACATTAGTATTCAGAATATATAAAGAAGAACTGTCAAAACACAATAGTGAAAAACAATACAATTAGAAAATGAGCAAAAGACATGAAGAGACATTTCACCAAAGAAGATACACAGATGACAAATAAACATTAAAGATTTTCAGCTTCATTAGCCATTAGAGAAATTAAAATTAAAAACACAATGAGATATCACTACATCATATCAGAATGGCTAAAATAAAAAATAGTGAAAACACCAAATGGTGACCAGTATGGGAAGAAACTGGATCAGCCATACATGGCTAGTGGAAATGTAAAATGGTACAGTCAATCTGGAAAACAGTTTGTTAGTGCCATGTAGCATACAACTGAAAAAATTGCAGTCTTAGGCATTTATCCCAGAGAAATGGAAGTTTATTTTTACACAAAAACCTGTGCACAAATGTTTATAATAGCTTTATTTGTAATAGCCAAAAGTTGGAATCAACCCAATGTACTTCAATAGGTAAATGTTTAAAACAACTATGGTACATCCATACCATGGAATACTACTCAGCAACAGAAAAGAATGTATCACTGATATATGCAACAGCTTGGATGGCTCTCCAGACAATTCTTCTGGGTGAAAAAAGCCAATCTCAAAAGGTTTCATACATACTGTATCATTCCATTTATGTAACATTCTTGAAATGTCAACTAAAGAAACAGCTAGTGGGAGAGGTTAGGGGGTGGAGAGATTGAGCAAAAAGGAAAAAGGACTCATGGACATGGACAACAGGGTGGTGATTGCTGGAGGAAGGAGAGTATAAGGGGCCTAAATGGTAATGGAATAAATACAATAAAGATTAAACTTAAAAAAAAAAGAAATAGGTAACAGATTAGTTGTTGCTAGTTTTTAGACATTGGGGCAGAGAACTGGGGGAAAGTGAGTACATATAAATGGGTAATATAAGTTAGCCTTGTGGTGATTGAACTATTCTACACCTTGACCATGGTGGTGAACCCATGAATCACCATATGTGATAAAATTACATAGAATTAAAAAACATACATATATATCTGTATATAGAGATATGTTCACAAATGAGAGCATGTAAAGCTAATAAAATCTAAACAAAATAGATTATATTAATATAAATGTCATGATTGTAATATGATAATATAGTTATATGAGATGTTACCATTGGGGGAAACCAGGTGAAGATTATATATAACCCTTCTATATTATTTCTTACAACTTTATTTGAATAAAATGTTTAAAAATGAAGAAAAGATTATACAAATAAAGGATGTTAGGAATACAAATGAGACAAAACATCAGAGATTAAATACATGAGAGATTTAAAAAGATAGAAATTTTATGATCAACTTTATGCTCATATACTTGAAAACCTAGGAAAAAAAGACAATCCCCTCCAAAATAACATCAAAACTGACTAAACAGAAAACTTGAATAAATATAATCAATAAAGAATCCAAGTTAATAGCTAAAAATTTACTCCTGCACAAGCGCAAAACAGTAGGCCTAAATAACTTTATGGGTGAATTCTACCCAATGTTCAAGGAATATAAAATTCCAAGCTTCTGTAGATTCTCTAGACAACAGAAAATGAAGAAACAATCAATTATTTATATAGGTTAATATAATCTTCATATAAAAATAGACATGGACATTTTAAGAAAGGAAAATTGAGGACGTACCTCACTAATTAATACAAATGCAAACATCCTGAATGAAATACTATCGATTGTAGTATTTCAATAATTATAAAAATAATATTTTATTTAGAATATTTACATTTTAGTATCTTAAAATATGCAACACAATCAGGTTAGGTTTATCAAGCATAAAAGTGTAACCAGTAAATTGAATAAGTAGGACTCATGAGGTAAAATCAGAAAACAACTTTGATTCCCCTGTTGCCAATTTAAGTCCATTCTGTGGCATTAGATCTTTTTTTCTCTTGGATCAAAACTAAGGCAGCTCTATGACTGTTGTATATTATGGTTATGTTTTTATCACAGAAGAGTCTCAGTTTAATTAAAGTATCAATATAATTAAACTTTAATATTTCTTTACAGTTATATCTTCTTCTATTTTTCATCTTAGGCCTACTATGAACTGGGTAGCTGAAGTGAGAAAGAGGATATAGCCAGTATCTTCTCACTTTCTCCAAAGAGTATGTCTAACCCTTCTCTGCCACATTACTCATGAGGGTTTGGGATCTCTCTCGAATTGCACAATAGGAGGGGATAAGTGAGAAGAGAAAGAATATAGGCATTCTTTTTTAAAATTATTTTATTGTTGTTCAATTACAGTTGTCTGCATTTACCCCCCACTACTCCCCACTACCCCAGCCAAACCCACCTTCCTCCCTTGCTTCCAGTCCCCCCTTGGTTTTGTCCATGTGTCCTTTATAGTTGTTCCTGAAAACCTTTCCCCCCATTATCCCTTCCCACCTCCCCTCTGGTTACTGTCAGATTGTTCTTAATTTCAGTGTCTTTGGTTGTTTTGCTTGCTTTTTTCTTTTGTCGATTATGTTCCAGTTAAAGGTGAGATCATATGGTATTTGTCCCTCATCACCTGGCTTAATTCACTTAGCATGATGCTCTCCAGTTCCATCCATGCTGTAGCAAAGGGTAGGAGCTCCTTTCTCTCTGCTGCATTGTATTCTATTGTGTAAATGTACTTTAGTCTTTCTTCATTAATACTTCTATGAACAAGCACCAACATTGTCTGAGCCTAGCTGATGTTTAAAAGCAATTTGTTTTCTTATGGGGTACTGTTATGGGCTTTTTTGAAACCTTCCTGTCCTTCATAGTCTTAAGTAGAATCAACAACCAATGTACTGTCTCTTGAGTTCTGGGTGATACATTTTGAATGTTTGAGTGGTTCCACTGAAGCTTCTTTCCCTAGGCTTAATGTGAATGTGAGCCCTGTTCCCAAGCCCTTCCACTGGGAAAACTTTAGATGTACAAAACACCTACAGCTTTGTTCTAATTCCTCTCCTAATTTCCATTCTTTTACTTGACCACTCCAGCTTCTTTTAGATATGGGTACTGATGGTCAGCTAAGGGTCATGAAACAAGTTTGCAACTATCTTTTTTCCATGACTATCATGGTGGTCTCACACCTCACATTGGAATGTGTTGTTCATTGTCTTGGGGCCTCAGCCAAAACTGTGACTGAAATAGTTCCATTTTAAAATCCTATTTCACAAGGTTGGCTTACCATTAGGAAAATCCACACAATAAGCAAATAAAGGAGAAAATGTATTATGTTCTCAATAGAAGCAGAAAATTCATTTGATAGAATTCAGTATGTATTTATGACTTAGTAATCTCTTACTAGCAATATAAAAATATTTCTTAACATGATTAAGAGTATCTATCAAAAACTTCCAAAGTAAACATCGTACTTAATGGTTTAATGCTACCAGGCATGTTTTTAAAATAAGGATCAAGGCAAGAATGCCATTATCTTTACTTCATTTCAATAGTTCTGGAGATTCTATTCAGTATTGGAAGACAAGAATTTAAGAGAAAAAATAAAATTTATTAGAATAGGAAAGTAAGGATTAAAACTACCACTATGTATAGAATATGTAATTGTCTATATACAGAAGTTCCAAGAAAACCTATAGAAAAATTACTAGGATAAGAAAGTTCAGCAAATTTACTAAAGATCAATATGTTAAAATCTATTGTATTTCTATCAGTAACAAACTTAGAAAATGTAATTGTTTATTAGTTGTCCTTTTCAACAGCAGTTTTAAAAGATACCCAGCAATAGATCTAACAAAAGATCTCCATGACATTTGTGGAGAAAATTGTAAACAGCTATAAGACTTTAAGGAAAACCCAAGAAAATTGTGAAAAATACCATGTATGTGATGACTCAATGATCATAAATGTTAATTGTCTCAAACTCAATCCAACAATTCAATACAATCCCAATCAAAAGATATTCATAGGAATAATAAAACCAGATTTTAGGATGGAAGAAATGTGAGATGGGACATATAAGAATTTCCATTATATTATATTTCATTTCTTAATGCAGGTAGTTGATACACAGATGTTCATTGTATTCTTTTCTTTTTTATATTTCTGAAAAAAAAAAGAGTAGTGAGTGTACAACTTTGGCATTATACTGGTGTCTATAAGGCAGTTGCATAAAGTAACTGCTAATTTGGTAGAGATTCATATCATCATTTATTTGCACACTGACTTTTGTATCCATAGCTCCTGTGTAACTTGATTAAAGTAATTCATGCTCCTAAACCTTGAGTTTTAATATCTATGAAATGTGGTTTTCATTAATAATTAGAATTTTAAATAAATTTTTAAAGATTTTATTTATTTATTTTTAGAGAGATAGGAAAGGAAGGAGAAAGAGAGGGACAGAGACATCAATGTGTGGTTTCCTCTCACATGCCCCCTACTGGGGACCTGGCCCACAACCCTGGCATGTGCCCTGACTGGGAATTGAACTGGTGATCCTTTGGTTCACAGGCCCACACTCAATCCACTGAGCTACACCAGCCAAGGCAAAAAATTTTAATAAAATTTCAGTAAGTGGACAAATTATGCTCTCAGTAAATTTTAGTTTATTTCTCTATAAGGGGAGATTGTCTATCTGGTTCAGATGGTGAAGCATCTGGGAATCATAGTGCCCTTTGAGAAACACCATGAAATTCTGACATATGCAAACCAATCTGATGTATACAACTCAGTCTAGGAGCAGTTTTACTTAAAGTAAATATGGCATATGTTTGCAATATATAACCACAACCACACATGTGAATGATAAGTTTTTAAATTACTTCACTAGTCTGCACTTGCTGCCACTTCAATAACTTTGTCATCTACTATCATGTCCATCAGCCTATGTGAGAAAAATTTATGGATGGAATTATAAGATTGAAAAATTCCCATCTATTAGCCTAAGTTTTATTCTTTGTGAATTGAAGAAAGAGTACGAATATTAAAGTGTACTTGAAAAACCCCAATTAGTCTTGTGGAGAAAAATTCCTGGGGCACAAAGCAAACAGAACATAGAATAGGAAATACTATTGGCTCTGCCCAGCAGAATGAAAACATTTTCAGACATTCCTACCAGTGTAATCAACATGACAAATCTGTCTTCAAAAGGCTTCTGACTTATTAGCAAGAACTTTTTTATCAGCAGGTGCTAGGTCAAACATTCCTTCATTTAAACACAGAACTGCTGTTTTAAAATCCAAATCAAAAACTGTTTGAAATATATCCTATAAACTAAATTTGAAATGGTATAGCCACAGAACACATTCAGATAGTGAGTTGTATCAAGTGGGAATCAGAAAAGCTGCTCCTTCAAGTGGAAATGCCCAGGTATTCTATTTATTGTTGTGTACATATTTTAATTAATTTATAAAGATCCTTGTAAACGAAGCCTTGCTGGTGCCTAGACTTTCCCATTATGACTTGAGATGAATTTACTACACAAAGAAAATAAATGTTCCCATCCACCTTCCCTCCACAGACTGACCAGGCCCTATTAAGATAAGAATAGATGGTCCTCCTTCCCAAGGTTGTTAGGGAAGATATTGATATATTAACTGAACACTATACTTACTGAAGACCTACTAGGTTCAATCACTGTTGTAGACACTGGAGATACAGGGATGAACACAATAAACATAGTTGATTAATGAATGTGTAGTTTAATGTTAGTTAGTGGTCTAGATGTTATGAAAAGGAATGAACCAGTGCATGAGAATAGAATTGTTGGGTAATTCCATTTAAGATAGAATAGTCAGGGAAGACCTCGATGAAGAGTGACATTTGAGCAGAGACCTGAATGAAGTGAATGAGTCATGTGAAGATGTTGGGGAAGATTGTCTCTGGAAAGGAGGGACTGTCAGGTGCAAAGGCCCTGATGTGGCAATATATTTGTTGTATAAGAGGAAGAGGAAAAACACCACTTTGTGGTTTGGGTTAGTAAAAAACAGAGCTAGGGGAAGGAAATGAGGCCAGAGAGATAGTCAGAGGCCATAAAGTAAAGGGCTTTGTTGGCCATGATAAAGACTTTAGATTTTATTCTAAGTGATTTGAAACCACTTGAAGGTTTTGAACATGGGAATAACATACTCTGACATATTTTAATAAAGGTCATCCTGGAAACTCTAGGAGAAATCACTGTAGAGAGATAAGAATGAAATGTGGATGGCAAAGTGGGAAGCTACTGCAGTAATCTAGGTGAGAGGTCATGGTGGCTGGGACTTAGAGTCTATTGGTGAAAGTGATGAGATGAGTGAGTGAGTGCCTGTCTTAGTCTTTTCAGGCTGCTATAATAGTACCATAGACTAGTGGCTTATAAACAATAAAAATTACATTTCTCACAGTTCTGGAGGCTGGGAAGTCCAAGGTCAAGGTGTTGGCAAATGAGATATCTGGTAAGGGCCCACTTTCATACACAGCTGTCTTCTTGCTCTGCCCTTACATGACAGAAGGGGTGAGGGACTTCTCTGGGGTCTCTTTTATAAGAACACTAATCCCATTCATGAAGGTTCCACTCTCATGAATTAATCATTTACCAAAGGACCCACCATTGCATTAGGGGTTAGGATTTCAATATATTAATTTGAGAGGGACACTAACATTCAGTCCATAGAAGTGCCATTTATTGAGGTGGGAAACATTTGCTGAGATGCAAAATACTGGAGAAGGAGCATGTTTGGTGGAGGGAAGAATCCAGGGTTCATTTCTGGTTTGTTAATTTTGAGATCTATACTAGAAATCCAAGAACAGACAGTAGATATGAGACTAGAATTCAAGGGAAGGTTGGAACTGGAGACAATTGGAAGGTATCAGCTTATCTATTGTATGTAAAGCAATGAAATCATCTAGACAGAAAGTGTAGCTACAGAGGAGAATGTGTTTGAGGACTGACTCTAGGGCATTGTGATATGTAGAAATAGGGAACAAGAAAACAGCTAAGTAGACTCAGAAGAGGCACCCATCAAGGGAAGCAAAACTAGTTTTAGAAGCCAAGTGAAGAAAGTTTTTCATGAAAGAGAATGGTCAACTTTGACAAATGATGCCAAGTGCTCAAGGAATATTTTCCTTAAGTAAATTAAGGACTGACATTGGATTTGGCAATGTGGAGGGAAAGTAAAGAGGCAGATTTCGGTGGAGTGCTGATGACAAAAACCGTATTTAGTATATTCAAGGAACAGTTGGGAAAAAAGCAGTGAATTTTGCATAGGCAATATTTTCCAAAACTGGCTGTAAAATGAAATGATGAAATAATGAGAAAATGTTGAAACAAGGGAGATTTTTATGATTGAAGCTATTTATTACATGATGTTTATGTGCTGACAAAAATGACAGCAAAATAGATGCTGCAGGAGAAGAGAGGGACAGTTACATAGGCATTGTTCTTGAGGTGGTAAGGGTATGGGACAGGAAGGAGCCAGTTAATTTATCTGTTGTAACTGGAGAGAAGGCAGGATATATAAGTACAGATGCAATGAGATTGGAAGATGTTGTGGTGAAAGATGTGGAAGTTATAACTCTTCCTGATTGACTTTTCAATGAAACAAGAGGTAGTCATCAGCAAAAAGTGAGAAGTGGGCAAAGGGTATTGGAGTTTTGAGGCAGGAGGCAACACTATCATAGTCATGTTAGATAATGGGAGAATGATTTGACCTTAGGAAACTATAATAGGACTTCCAGGCAGCACTGAAAGTCCACGTGTGACTCATGGTTGTAAATCCAAAATGAGCCCAGCTCCATACCTTTCTCCCAATTACATTCAGAAACTGAGGTGCAAGCAAGCAATAGATGTCAAGATGAATTTAAACGAAGGTTGGGATTTTGCCTGACTACAAGCTGTTCTGGTCCAATTCATTATACTAATATTTCTCTTGAGGCTGCATAAGAAGCAGTAGAGTGCAAAGCAGTAGGTGGACTAGAAGTTCAGTGAGTTTGGAAAGGATGAGTGGCTAGAGATAAAGCTGGGAAAATAAACAAAGATACCTCCAAGAAAGACAAAACATTTCTTTTGATAACCTGCAAGTTTTGTGATGGGTCTAGATTACTGGAATTTATTTCCAGCTTCCTCATCATTTAATAAACTATCCCCATCCATAGCCCCAAGAACAAGAAGTGGTATAAAGCAAACATATATCTGGATATAGGCTTAACTATGTGAGAAGAAAAAAACTAGTGGCAGGAGAAGGCAGTATTACTCAACAACCCATGAGGTTTTTGGCTGCTCTCCAGGGCACCTCTCCCTCCTTTTCAGGTGGGACATAATCTTATATAGTAAGAAAAGGAAAGCTAAGCAAAGAAATGTAATTGTCCAAATAGATGCTAACAGAGTTTTACAGGTTTGCAGAGTGCCATTTATAGAATCTTTACCTTGTGGTCTATTTTTTCAAGTTAATTTAGGAAAATTTTCTAAGACAATCTTTTTTTATTGTTGACACTATTTCAGATGTCCCCATGTCCTTCCCTATTACCCGTTCCACCCAGCCTCTGCACCCCCACACCAATCTTTAAACAAAAATCAATTCAGCATAAAGCCTCTCTCTGTGGAAACAAAGTTTTTATCTCTGTCTGTGGCATGTGTGTGTACTATGATAGCAGGCATGGATTCCAGCAAAGGCAGCTGTTGGAAATAGCTTGTGGCATATAACTGCAAACTTCCCTACATACTCCAGCATGGCTCTCTGTGAATTCTCCAGAAAACACCCTATGTGTGACAGGCTCACTTTTTCATACTTTACACATTGGCAGCTGTTTTGCACACTGGCAGCTGTTTTGTTGAGTTTTGTAACTATACAAATGATGACAGCAGCCTAAACAGCTTCCCATGTTTTCTAGTTCTTCCTGAAGGAAAATGAGCAAGCATTTCTAATGAACATATATAGAATTTAGGTTCTTAATAATGGAGGTTTTCAAGGTTCATATTATAAAGAACCATATCATGATAGACCTTAAAAACCACATTTATAAGGATGGACATTATCCTAAAAGTAATAGTAAGATAGTAAGTAATGAAAGTCTTTTTTTGATTTTTGGCTTCAAACAACATAGATATATTCATGGTTCCATGGGTTCATTTGGTTGTTCCACTGGTCTTACTTGGACTAATTTCTGAAGTGGCATTCTGCTGAATGATTGGCTAAGCAGGTAGGCCTTGGTGATATGCTTGACAGTTGGTACCATTCTCTTACCCTCCATGTAGGCTTTCATCCTCTAGTAGGCTAAACTGGTTTCCTCACATGGTAGCCTCAGAACAGTGTCCAAGATACAGAAGGTACAAGCTGCATGGCCTCTAAGGCCTACATTTTGGAACTCACAAGAAGTCCTATCTGCCACATTCTGTTGGTCAAAGCAAGACCCAAGTCCATGCCAGATTTGAAGTGGTGGAGAAATAGACTGAAACTCTGGGTGTGAAGAATGGCCAAGCCACATTGCATAATGCCAGCCATACTGCTATGAGGACTTCATGACTATTACAAAAGATACTACATCAAAGAAAACACTATTGGAATCCCAACAAACCTACTTTGGGAAATGTCATTCTAGGCTAGGTGACTGTCCCCCTTAAAAAGTTTTTCCTCTAGTAGAATACATATGTATGATTGTTCAATTTCATTTTATAATCATATCACTGCAGTTATAAGTGGTCTTCAATTTAGTTATTATCTTTATTAATTGCCAATGTTTGTCTGGTAAGACTCCAATAATTCTTCACTTATTTTTAACAACTTGAGAGCAAGAGTCTAAAGTTTTTTGAAATTTATACTTATTTTCTTTTCCAAAGTATTAGCAGCAGAGCAGGAACTGTGCTGGTCACATACAGCATCACTGGCAGAGATACTGTGCTGCCCAGACCTGCCTGACTCCATAAGGAGCATTCTACCTGTATTCCAGATGCAAGTCCTGAAACTGCCCTTATACTAGTGGATATGCTAAGGTATTTTACTGTAGGATTCTTTCCATCATCAGAGATGGAGACAGAGACTGCACTGCTTAGAGAAATTGCATTCATGAACATCCATACACTTGATATCTTTAAGAAGGTTTTATATGACATCTTTTTGAGGTTCACAGTTAACCCCTCTACTTCAGTTTATAGTATCTTCCATTAATTATAAGCTTCAATCTGCAGTTGTGCTTCCCCTGGATGTCAAAGAAAGGTCACTACCAACTGCTTGAGCTTGATGGCATACTTTAGCAGATGCTAAGGAGTGGTTTACTCCTCTATTCTAATCTTTTTCTACTGTGCCTTTCTATAATTCAAAGACAAAAAAAACTCCCTTGTAGCTAATGTTCTGAATGTGATTTATGCTCCACCAATCAGATGCTCCTGTGTGTAAAACTTGAATGAGGAATTGCACTAAGTGGGAAGAGAGTCAATGTATGAGGCATTCCTGTTATTGATGTAATTGTAATGTGGGCTATAGCATTCTTCAATTGACAGCTAGGACTTCCAGATTCTGCAGCAGCTTCCTTGGTAGCCCAGTTTTGTAGCAGGGACCGGGGAGCTGTCCCTTGAATCTCCATCTAGAATTTGTTTTCTCAGTGCTGGTGTCATCCATGGAGTTATAGGTTCCACTGTGTGAGAGGAGAGAAGGCAACAACAGAAGACAGAATCATCCCATAACCCAGGAGGTCTTTAGCTATTCTCCAGGGCATTGCTCCAGTTTTGTTTCTTGGGGTAGGGCACAAAGCTGGCCGGAGAAGTGGGTGGAGAAGATTTGGAGAGGCATGGAAGATATCCAGCACAATAATTAGGTCTAATGATCCAGCCAATCCTTTCATTTTACCTGGTCTTACACATGCTCTCACTGCCATCCACCGTAGGAGGTTTGCTCTTAAATATTCCTTTATAAAACATGCTGGCCATTATGCTATTACCTTTACATGCCTTATTTTGGCTAAGTAAAATAACTTTATGAATATTATTATCACAACATTATAGATGAGCAAACTGATGCCCTAACAGAAGTTCTTTCTAGAAAGTCATTCTGAAAGAGAGATTAAAATTAAATAAGGTTAAAAGTATACCTGTTTTAATTTCTTCCTTGCCAATAACCTTCCTCTCCAGAAATAAGCAGAACATAAGTGACACTCAAAGAACAGTTTTGAGGATCCATCATTTTCAGAGTTGTAAAGCATTTTACAAATTGTTTTACATTCAGCAGACTTGTACAAACTCTTCAATGTTGGACAAATATATTAATTTTAGTAATAGTAAATTCACTTATTGCATTCAATTTAGTTTTTAATAATGTTGTGACAGGAAATTAGGCAACTGAAAACATTTGTACCAGGGAAGTAGGCTAGGTCATTTCTCCCAAGTAGCTCTTTTTGACTATATTATGCTTACAATGTTATGAAGACTTAAAAATGTGCTAATCATTTCATTTCTAAAATATACTTTAACATAAACCTTTATTTGATTTTTCAATTATTTTTAATATTAAAACCTTATTAATATAGTAAAATAATATATTCACTTTTGTATGGTAAAACAACTTATATTAGTATTAATGATACCTTTGTAAAAAGTAAAATTTTCTTGTCAAAAAGGCATGAGGTGGAATTTTGCTGTTTTACTTACCAGGAGGATTGTTTTTCTTCTCTAGCTACATGGGCACCTTTATATAGGGTAATTTTCTCTAATTGAATTAACTGTAATTTGAAAATTATAAACTGTCTTTTTGTAGCTCCCTTCTAACTTGCTCTGCAATTGTGAGTTTTAATGATAGTTTTCTTAAAAAGAACACTAAACAGTTGACTGACACTGACGGACTAGAGTTTGTATAGAAGATGCAAAGCCATAAGAGTAGCTTGTTTATTTTTTGTTCAGAAAGAAATCACATAGAAATGTTTCCAGTTGTGATTAAGGAAATCTATATTTCCTGTTAACATGAATCATGTTAACAAGACTTGTGCTGTTAACATGAATCATCATGACACAAAATATATTCTTTGATTGTTTTACCTTATTTGTCTTAGATCCTGAACCTCATTCAAATATTTCTTTAGAAAATGAAAACTATTGTTGGTCAGAAAAAATTAATTTTCTAACCTGTCCCTTAAAAGTTTTACTTCCCCAAAAGACCATTAAATTTCTTAAGGTTTTCAACAGTACTTTCAGGGGACATCAGGGAGCTTGCATCAAGAGATTAGTGTATTTACGATGTAAATTCAGTTATGTACATGGAACCTTTTAAAGTAAACATAAATGTACTATTTTTATTAATACACATCTTGTGGAGGTTAAGGCACCATAAAAAACTTTGCTCTTTACCTCAGATGGCAATTTTATGAAAAATATGGTTCTCAAAAAAGATGGCAAAATATTCAAGTAAAATTTTCCTTTCTCAACAATATTGTAGTAGCAAAAAAGGAGTAAATAATGGCTGTCAGCTTTTCCTAACCCTTTTAAAACCTAAAATTTGGAGGCAGTTTTTGCTTTTAACCTTAGCTGAAGGTAATGGATTATGCATGACTTTGCTAAGAGTGTCCGTCATTCAGTATCAGGATACTAGAAATAAAAATAGAAAATAACCTTGGCTTCCCCTTGCTGCTGTGGCTCAGTGGATTGAGCACCAACCTGAAAACCAAAGAGTTGCTGGTTCAATTCCTAGTCAGGGCACATGCCTGGGTTGGGAGCCAGGTTCTCTGGTGCGGGGTGTGCAAGAGGCAACCACATGTTGATGTTTCTCTCCCTTTCTTTCTACCTCCTTTCCCCTCTGTCTAAAAATAAATGAATAAATAAGATCTTAAAAAAGAAAAAGAAAATAGCCTTGACTTTTCTTAAGAAGCAAACTTAAAGTCAAAACAGGTATTGGTCCTTCATTATTATATTTGTAAATTAAGACTGTGTTTTATATTAATAGCTATTAAGTCTCCTTAACAAAAATGATAATAATACAAGCTGTGGTCATATACATGCCTCAAGTCTATTGTCCTTTATACCTTGGGCAGGTTGGGACTGGGAAACCAAAATATCTGTGTGAAATGCTTCTGGAAACAAATGCTTTTCAATGCTTTTGTTCCATTCTCAGTGAGGATGTATCAGGCTATCATAATAAATCACTGAGTATATGCAATACACATGGGTTTTTTGAGTTAGCCACACTGCTAAAGTACCAGTTTGGCCACTGGTTAGATGAAAACTGAAATCTCCACTTCTATGATGTTTCCTTTCTTCCTCTGGATTCCAGCCACACTGGCTTCCTTGGTATTATTTAAGTATACCAAACATTCTCCTCCCCTCTTGGCCTTTGCTGTGCTGTTCTTTCTGCCAGAAATGCTGTTTCCTCAGATATTTCATGGCTTAATTTCTTAGTTCACTCAGATCTGTTCAAATGCTATCTCCTCAAACTGGTCTTTCTAAAATAGCTGCTGACTTTACATCCTCATCCTGCTTTATTATTTCTCACCACACTTAACCACTTGACATTACATTGAATCATATTGTATTATATTAGTTTATATGATATAATATTTTATATCTACTGATAAAAATTATAAAACTATCATTTTCTGCCTCCTTCACTGGAGTCTAAGGTTCATGAGGTCAGGTAATTTGCTTGTCTTGTACTCTGCTGTATTTCCAGGGCCTTAGGCAGTGCAGGCAAATAGCAAATGCACAAAAATATTTGCTAAATGAATCAATGAAAGCATGAATAATATTGATATTGCAGGATTCCTTTAGAGAACTAAATAAGACAGTTAATAAATGACACAGCAGTAGACGTTCAATCAATGTGAGCTGGCTTTATTCAGTGGTGGGAGCACAGTAATGTATATAGTTCACTTTATGTTTACATAAAGAAAGATGATAAGCCAACATATCTCTCTAAAATGCTTCCCAAAACAAATGTTTTGAATTTAGCATTACAATACTGAAAGGTAAGTACTTTCTTTGTTGTGGTGAAAAACACAACATGAGATCTATCTTCTTAAATTAAGTATACAACACAATATTACTAATTATATGTACATACTGTTGTACAGCAGATCTCTTGAACTTTTTCATCTTGCATGACTGAAGCTCTATACCTATTAAACAGCAATTCCCCATTTCCCCTACCCCCCACCCTCTAGCAACCACCATTCTATTTGTTTGCCTTTATGAGTTTAACTATAGTCATCCCTTGGTATTTGCAGGGGATTAATTCCAGCACCATGGCAGGATACTAAAATTTTCATATAACGTACACACATCCTCCTGTATACATACTTTAAATTATCTCTAGAATACTTAGAATACCTAATATAATGTAAATGCTATGTAAATAGTTGTTATATTGTTTAGGGAATATGAGAAGAAAAATCAAGTCTGTACATGCTTGGTACAGACAACTGTTGCAGGCCTAACTACATAGCTCATGCCAGCAACAACATAACATTTTTTCTGACTATTTTCCACCTGCAGTTGGTTGAATTTGTGGATGCAAGACCCATGGATGTAGAGGGACGACTGTAGCTTAGATACTTCATATAAGTGGAATCACGCAGTGTTATCCTTCTATGACTGGCTTATTTCACTTAGCATAATGTCCTTGAGGTTCATCTATGTGACAGGGTTTCCTTATTTTTGAGGCTGAATTCCATTCTATGTATATACCACAGTGCATTTATCCATTCATTCATCAATAGACATTTAGGTTGTTTTCATGTCTTGGTTACTTTGAATAATTCTGCAATGAGTATGGAATGCAAATATCTTTCCTCAAGATTATGTTTTGGATTCTTTGAGATAAACACCAAGAAGTGGGATTGCTGGATCATATAATAGTTCCATGTTTAATTTTTTGAGAAATCTCTGTACTTTTTCCACAGCAGCTGTACCATTTTATTTAACCACCAATGTGCAGGAGGGTTCCAATTTCTCTACATCTTCAGCAATACCTCTCTACAGGGAATCAATCTGCTCTGCATGGCAGTGGCGAATGTAGCCCAGCCCCTGATTCCAAAAACTGGTGGGAGCGAGTCAGCACTCAGGAACCAGGTCCACGGATCGGTTTCCCCATGGGGAACCAGGCCTGCAATGCACTTAGGCTGCTTTTAGCCTTACTTTTTGCTAAAACTTCCTCACCCTGAATTGAGGCAGCAAATGTTTACCACATATATTTAAAGTAACTTCCTAAAGTCTGTGCTAAAACTCCCAAGTATGGAGTGTAACCAGTTCAACCAGTTTTCCCCTTGCATTTGCAAACATCCTTTTCTTTGTAGTAATTAACACCATACTCTCCTTTGTTATGTGTAAAAGGTAATCACCTAAAGCAAACCTGTGCATAGTAAATGAGGACCATCCTCGAGGTAATGTACCCAGAAAAGCAATAAAAGCCTGTCCAGGCAAGGATCGGGGCTCTCTCTCACTTAGAGAGTGGCCGTGCTGTCCCTTTTCTCCACAGGACTTCTGTAGTCCATGTGAATTTATTCGTTGCATTCATAACACACAAACCTCACTGGTCAGAGTCTGCATCACTTCTCATTTTTCTTTCATTTTATTGATAATTAGGATCTCAACACATGTGAGGTGATATCTCATTGTGATTTTGATTTGCATTTCCTCAATGATTAGTGATGTTGAGCATCTTTACCTATACTTGTTGGCTATTTGTATGTCTTCTTTAGAAAAATCACTAATCAAGTCCTTTCCCATTTTTAGTCAGGTTATTTTGTGTGTGTGTTTTTTTTTTTTTTGCTATTGAATGGTTGGACTTTCTTATATTTTTTGATATTAACTCATTATCAAACATATTGTTTGCAATTATTTTCTCCCATATCATAGGTTGCCTTTTATTCTTTTGATTGTTTGTTGCAAAGAAACTTTCTAGTTTGATCTAGACCTACTTGTCTATTTCGCGTTTTGTTGCCTGTACTTTTGGTGTTATATTCAAGGAATCATTGCCAATACCAATTTCATGAAGTTTTCTCCTATGTTTTCTGCTACAGGTTTTATAGATTCAGTTTCAGGTCTTTTTCTTTCAATTTTATTTTAGTTATTAATCAGTACAGTTTCTAATCTTTACTCCCATTCCAGCTGACCCACCCATTCCTCCCCTCCTCCCTCCCATTTCCAACTCCCCGAGTTTTTGTCCATGTGTCCTTTATATCTGTTCCGGTAAACCCTTCCCATTCTCCCATGAAATTCCCCTGAAGTTCCCTCCCCTCTCCCTGCTGGTCACTGTCAACCTGTCCTCTATTTCAGTGTCTTTGGCTATATTTTGCTTGTTTCTTTGTTTTGTTGTTTAGGTTCCTGTTAACGGCGAGATCATATGGTATTTGTCTTTCACTGCCTGGCTTACTTTGCTTAGCATAATGCTTTCCAGCTCCATCCATGTTGTTGCAAAGGGTAGGAGCTCCTTCTTTCTTTCTGCTGCATAGAATTCCATTGTGTAAATGTTCCGTAGTTGTTTGATCCATTCATTTACTGATGGGCACCTAGGTTGTTTCCAGCACTTGGCTATTGTAAATTGTGCTGCTATGAACATTGGGGTGCATAGGTCCTTTTGGATTGCTGTTTCAGGGTTCTTAGGAT
>CM052552.1:60856580-60886737 GCA_028533065.1 Trachops cirrhosus
GTTTTTTTTTTTTTTTTTCATTTTTCAACCAAGCTTGATCAGTTCTGTGAGCATTTTGATTATCAGGGCTTTAAATTCTTCATCAGATAGGTTGGCTATCTCCTTATCACTTAGTTCTGAGGTTTTGCTCTGTTCTTTCATTTGGGCCATATTTCTTTGTCTTGGCACAGCTGATAGGTTGTAAGGGGGCAGGGCCTTAGGTATTCACCCCAGCAGGGCAACGAACCCTCCTTGCCTGTTACACTGTGATGCTGCCTGTGGGGGAGGGGCCAGAGAGGGAACAATGCAGCTCGCCTGCTTGTTTCTAGTGCACTTTTCAAAGGACTAGTGTGAGACTGGGAGTTTCTCCCACCAAGGGAACCACCATAGTCCATAGTCAATTCTGAGTCTCAATTTTGCCTTCAGCCAGCCCTGCCTGCACAGCCTGCCTGGTCTGCTTCCTCGCTGCAGTTTTTCTGAGTCAGTCCATGTGGTCTGCTGCCTTACCTGCCTGGTTATTCTGCTTGATTTTTTCTTTAATTCCTTGGTTGTCAGAGTTCCACATAGTTTGATTTTCTGGCGCCCTTGGTTGTTTATTGATTTTAGATTGGTTGTTATCCTCCTTTTGGTTGTACGAGGAAGCGAAGGGTTTCTATCTACACCTCCATCTTGGCCAGAGCTGCCCAAGACTTGCTTTTTAAAAGAAGAGTAGTAGAGAGTAGTAGTTCCTTAAAAGAACAACAACAAAACTTAGGGAAAAACCTGTAATTTTTCTTATTATAAAAATAATCCATGCTTACTGTAGCAAATTTGGCAAATAAACCAATGAGAATATTAACCATGACCAACAACCATTTCTTTTCAGTATTTATTTCCTAAATATTTTTGTATGGCTAAGATTATAGTGAGCAAATTATTGTATTTCTTAACTTTTCACTTAAAATGATATAACTTACATTCTATTTTATGAGTGCACCATAATTTACTAATAATTTCCCTACTTTTGCTTATTTATAATTTTTCTCTGAGTATTTCCATGATGAACATTATCATATAATAAAATTTCCCCATATTTTTATATAATTTCCAGAGAAGAGATTTCTGAAAGCAACATTTCTAGAAATAAAGATATAAACATTTAAAGAATAAAATGTAAAGAATAATAAAATACAAACACGTATAAATGCTTATATGTGTTACTAAATTTCTTCCTAAGAAACTGATATTATTTCCACTCTCATCAGATCAGACCATATGTATGGAAATAAGAGGAGTCCAAGACTGGGATGCTCTATCACATTTAACTGAATTATCTTGGTCCTTATTGTAGAGGAGTCTCCTGTGAGGGGAGGCTGGATTTCATAACCTAAAAGGTCCCTACCAACTGCAGGAATCACTGATTAAAAATAACTGAATTGCTATTAGAGAACTGGCTATCCATTAATCAACTTCCCAAGAAATTGAGATCTCAGCTCACCTCAGGCACTAGGCTAGCTACTGAGGATAGGGTTCCTGTCCTTAAAGAGCTTATAGTCTAGTGGGAAGACAGATATTAAATTGGTAATTTCAATATGATGAAAGATGGTAAAAACATTGTGGATAAAGGAAACATTATTATCAAAGCAATGATATACGGATTGTATGTACTGTGTGTGTCTATAAACCAGTAAGCATTATTAAAGAATAAAGTATGAAGTAGGAGATGGTGTAAGATTGCAGTAGTCAGAGCCTAGGTCATGGAGGGCTTTATATACTGTACTAAGAAGCTTAAACTGTATTCTGTAAGCAATGGAGAAATATCTGAGCTTTTAGATGGAGTGATGCAATCAGAGGTCACAATAGATAACATTTCTTACTGGAGGAAGAATGGATACATTTTTAATGAGGCAAGACTAGAAGTAAAGAGATTTGTTAGGGGGCTTTTGTAACATCCAACTGAGAAATGGTAGAAGCTTAAATCAGGGCAGTGGCAGTATGGAATGATGGAGGGGAAAGGAAAGGCCCAAATTATGCTGGATTTCTATTTCACAGAGTTGATAATTGACTCAATGTTGGAGTAATGGAGAGAAAATAGCTGCATAAAAATAAAGATAAGAAGAGTTGCAGAGTCAGTGCTCAACAGGTTAACTCTTAAAGAGAGGTCCAGGGGAACACCATAGAGGAATGACTGTTGGTTTGGAAAACATGGGTGTCACCAAAGGGTTTTACATGTCATTTCAGAGGAGTAGTGAAGAAGCAGTAGTTTGAGGAGTGAGTTGAAGGTGAGGAAATATATATAATGAGAATGTGGTGGTCTTTTAACCAGCTCAGTTCAAAAGGAGAGAGAGAAGTATTGCAATTGTCAGAGAGGTAATCTAGCATCAACAGAACTTTTTAGGTTCGGAGGAACCTAAACTTCTTCATATGCAGGAGAGAAAGAGCCACCATAGAGGAAGAAATTGAAGGTATAGGACAGAAGAAATACTTGATTAAACAAGATATTGAAGTAAATAGAAGTAAGTAAAATCAAGAGTGCATGTGGAAATGCTGACTTTGAATGGAAAGAGAGGCTTTAATCACCTAAAACTGGATGGGAAGAAGAAAAGATGAATGCAGAAGTAAGTAAGTCTGTCAGTGGGGTCAGGAAGAATAACTTGTTCATTCCTAAAACATGCAGTGTTCCAGAGAGAGAGAGAGAGAGAATAGCATATGCATAGACCTGGAGTAAGAGATGGAGAGAGTGTGATGGGTTTGAATAACTTCAGTAGGACTGGAACAAAAACTAAGGTGAGAGGTAAGAGCAAAGGTTAAAATTGAGCCCACAGTGGTACCTGGGTGGTCCCTTATAAGCCACATTAGTGGATCTGAGATTTATTTAAAGGTTGGAAGAAAGTCTGTAAAGGCTTTGGAATGACATTTTCAGCATTGTATTTGGAAACATCACTCTGACTGCAGTGTGAAGAATGGGTAGAGGTGGGGTAATACCTAAGAAAGGGAGAACAACATAGAGGCTGCTGAAGTAGTCCTAGTGATGGATGATACTGACTGGACTAATGTATTGTCTGTGAGGTAAAGAGAAGTAGATGGATTTGAAAGATTTTTAGGAAGTAAGAATTAACAGGGCTTCTTATTGGGTGGATGTTGAGATGAGGGAGAGAGAAAAGTCACAATAATTCCCAAAGTTTCTAGCTTAGGCAACTAAGAGGATGGTGGCACCGTTTATTTGAGACAGGGAACTCCAGGAAAGAAGTAGAATTATGGGTCTATTGATGAGTTCAATTATGTACATATTGAGGTTGGGGTACCTTGGAAACTCACAGGAGTGGGCAAAAGTAGGTTTACATTTGTATGTGAAACAGTTTATTCATGTATTATTATTTATTATTTATTGTATTATTTATTTGTATTATAACTGATAACCTCCTTTTACCCATCCCTGTAATATACTAATTCATGTATTTATTCACTCAACAAATACTTAATGAGCGTCTACTATATGTCAGGCATTATGCTATGTCCTGGGAATACAGCAATTAATACATTCTAGTTTAAATGCAAGTAGATATGTTGATATTTGAGTGAGGCTAAGGAGAGAGTTTAAGGATAAGATATAGGATTGGGAATGTCCAATGCATGAAACCATTAGGGAGTTTCTAGAAAACACCAATATATATGGGACAATTTGAGGAAGAGGTACCAGAAAAGAAACTGAGAAGTAGTGGCCATAGGTAGGAAACAAATCAGGAGATATGGTATTACAGAATCCAAGAGATAAGAGTGATTGAAGGGTGCAGTAGTGAAAGATTAGATGAGAAAGTCTGTGTCCATTGGATTTAGTGACAAGGTGGGCATTGGTGAGCCATGTGAGAGTATCATTGGAACAGTATGGGCAGAAACCATTCACAGTGGGTTTAGGAATGACTAGGAAAGGAAATGGAGATGGGATTTGTAGATAATTTTTTCAAAAATTTTAACTCTTGAAGGGGAAAGAAATAGCAATAGCGGTTGGGAGAGAAATGTGGGCAAACTGCAACATAAGGACACAGTCCTCCAAACTGCCAAGTTTGTTCAAGACTTCTGACCCCAACTAAAGAAGTCAGGGTTAAACTACAAAGTCAGAGGGATGAATTCACACAGATCATCCTCACTTCTGACACCACAGTAATTTTAACTGTTTCCCAAACCACCCTCAGTTTCAAAAATTCACTAGAAAGACTCACAGAACTCACAGAAACCTATTATACTCATGGTTATGGTTTATTAGAGGGAAAGAATAAAAATTAGAACCAGCCAAAATAAGAGACATACAGAGAAGAGTTTGGGAGTGTTCAAAATGTGAAGCTTTCCTTATCCTCAGGATATACCCTCCCATTATTGATGTGTGAAAATATAGCCAGAGTATTACTAAGCTGTGGTGCACAGAGTTTTTTTTTTTAATTGAGGCTTCATTATGTAGATATGATTGATTGACTGGTTGTCCATGTAGTTGAACTCTGTCTCCAGGACCCCCTTCTCTGGAGATTGGGCTGTTATCATGTGGTCCTAAGGGGCCTACCTTGAATAGCAAAGATATTCCTATCACTCAGAAAATTCCAAGGGTTCAGAGGTTACCTCCCAGGAGCCAGGGATCAAAGCCAGACTTATCTTTGAGAAGGCCAAATTCTTTACTATACAGTTGAATCAAGTGAGAATTTTTGTTTGTGTATTTAGTCTCATTTGGATGAATTAGGCTTGGGCATGTTTGAGTGCTGATTGGTAATGGAGAGCTTCAAGATTGGAGATAGAGTACAGGACTAAGACAGCAAGATTTTTTAAATGTTAGTTTTAATTGATGATCATAAACATCAATTTATTGGTTGATTATTGTATGTACCCTGACTGGGGAACAAACCCATAACCTTGGTTTGTAGTGGGATTGAGCTCTAACCAACTGAGCTATCAGGCCAGGGCAAGACATCAAGATTTTTGATGATATAGGAAAGGATGGATTGAGACAAAAGGAGAACAAAGGCATTAGTTTTCCCCAACATAACAGCAGGGGAAAATGAAAAGATGAGGACTGAAAGACATCCTGACCAATGGACTCTAATTTTCTGTGAAGAAAGAAAAAATCATTTGCTGAGAATGATGGCCCAGGAGTATAAGCAAAGAGGTCAGTATTAGAAATAGTTGTTATATAGCAGCAAAACCCAGCAAGCTGGAAGGGCTGAACTAAGGGTCTATTTGATATTTTAATGTCCATGACCAGAAATGTATAGTTGTGCCAATTTTCATGCTTTTGTGAGAGAGTTCGATGACGTAGTTCAGGCTTAGAGGATTCTGAGGAAAAGTGTCAAAAATGGAATTTTGCAGTGCTCCTAATTATAGGACAAGAAGAATGAAGTTTTTAGTAAAGTAAGGACATGGAGAAAATATGTGGTGACAAGTTAGAGGCTACTGGGCACTTCCAAAGAGTACAGTTAAATAATTTAGAAGGAAAGGTTACAGATAGAACAGGAAAAGAAGAGCAGGACAGTATGTCTAAGGGAGTACAAGAGAGAATAGAAGACCTGAGAGATTTGCATTTGGGTGCTAATGTGGGCAATATGAGAGACATGATGGACTTCATAACTTTGGAATTGAAAATGGAACTCTTGGGCCAAGTTATTCACAATCCTCAAGACTCTTCATTAGCAGTGTTCTGTGGGAAGTTATAGGTATCAGTCTTCACATGGAAGTTCGGCTGAACCTGGGACTGGGAAAGTGGGAAAAGGGTCTATGACAGCAGCTATGAACCAAGTTCAATGAATTGATGTTAGTCACTATTTTAAGTGGTGAAACAGGAATGTCTCTCTGATAAAAAAATAAAATTAAGAGTCTGCAGGAAAGGAAATTGAGCTTAGTGGCACCAATTTGTATTAGAGACTGGGGCAAAAGGAAGGAAAGAACATTTCGTGAGTAGTTTTGCAGCAGATACTATCCCTGCACTACCCATGCTCCTTGGAGCTCGCATAGCTGTGTGCCCTGGGCAGCTTTCACCTGGCAGTATTTCTATCTCTGTGTGAGGGCTTTACCCTTTCACAGCAAGCCATAATTGCTGGGGAATTCTCAACCCCAGTAGCAGCCATCAATCAAGACTGACAGAAGTGGCGGTATAAATACCACAGCTTCCTTGATTCCTGAGTGGGGTTATCTGAAGCATGTGTTTTACACCAGTTCCTAGAGTTTCTGCAGTAGGATTTAGTCACCCACTCCAGTAGCTATCTTAATAAACATAATCTTTATTGATGGCCTTTTCTTCCCTCAGTCTCCCACTTCTCAGGATGTTTCACTTGCTCCTCCCTAATAAAGGATGTGCACTGGAATCCTTGTCTTTGGGTTTGTTCTTCATGGACCTCAATCCAAGTCAACCTTCTATGAGCCTGTTGCTTTGCCTATATGATCTAATTTAATCCTAACAACAACTGTGAGCAATTGGTATTATCCAAGTCTGAGCTGCTTTAACAAAATACCTCAGACTAGATGGCATATAAATAACAGAAGTCTTTTTTCCTCACAGTTCTAGAGGTCAGAAGTCTGTGGCCAGAGTGCCAGCATGGTCAGGTTTTGATGAAGGCTCTCTTCCTGGTTACAGACTGCCAACTTCTTGCTGTGTCCTCTCATGGTGGAAGGTGCTTGGGAGCCCTGTGGGGTCTTTTTTATAAGAGCATGACTTATATTCACAAGAGCTCTGCCCTCATTACCTAATTATCTCCCAAAGGCCCCTCCTCCTAATACCGTTACCTTGGGGATTAGGATTTCAACATATGGAATTGCAGGGCGGGGGCAAACATTCAGTCCATAGCAGGTATGGTTATCCTCATTTTAGAGATGAAGAATTAAGACTCAATACACTTATGTAACTTAACTGGAGTAAAAGATTTAAATGGCAGAGAGAGGATTTAAACCCAGCTCTTACTAGTTTTAATCCACAGCACCATAGGGAAAGAAGGTTGCTATTTGGCATAAGATTTCAGCTCAGAAAAATTCTTTATTGCTTTTATTTCCTCTATTTTGAAATGATTTTGTACTTTTATTATATATACACTTGGGGTTTTTTTGTATGTTTCCCTAGTTTTTAGTATACTTCCCCTTGAAAATATTAGTTTGCTTCTTCTATACTGAAGTGGAGGGAAAAAATGTTTTCATTTTATTCCAATAACAGGGAGAAGTGAGTGTTCAGCCACTAATGTGGCTGTCACACTCAGCCTAACCATCATTATTCTGAAGCTCATTATTGCTCAGACCTTGTAAGGTTTGGTTTTCCTAAGGAATCCCATTCATTATTGAGGGCATGTAGCAAAAATAGATTCTGAGGCATTAAATATAGAAAGTCCAGGCCATCATCTAGATGTCAGAGTCATAAAGAAAATGACAATGATTCATACAGTGTCAGAACAGGAAGAAATCTCAAATACCACCCTGTTCATTTCATTTTACAGATGAAAGATCTGAGACCCAGAGAGGTTAACTAATGTTCCAGAGATAACACTAAAGTAGTGCAGAATAGAGACAGAGATCACCTGATTAAAGTTATCATTTTTATTATTATTTTTTAATACATAACATCACAGTGGTTCAAATTTTGTTTCATCAAATTCCTGTTCCAACTCCTCAAATCCAAAGTTCTTTCTAATGTTTCTAATTGCCAAGTGGGCCACACAAATATTGGTCTCTTCTTTTGCTCTGTTACTAGTTTAGAGAACTGGAAAACTTCTAAGAAGAAGGATATGAGTGATATATCTCACATATCTCTTCTGTGTTTGCCTAACTCCTTTCTTTTCATTTCTTACCCCCCAAGATATATTTTCCATTGCTGGTAAAAGGGTTTATACCTGATGGTGTATATATCAGTTATGTATTGGGGCAGTTTTAGGGCATGGTCCCAAAGTTCTTCTACCATCCTCAAGAAGAAAAGTTTATACCCCTGTCCTTGAACATGGGCTCTGTAAATGCTTCACAGCTAAAATAAGACAGAAGTGAGGTTGGACCAGTTTGTGGACCTACACCTTGAGAAGCAGGTAGCTTTTGCTTGCTGTCTCTTGAGATGCTCATCCTTGGAGTGCAGGCACCATGTGTGGGGAAGCCAGCAACCCAAGAGTGGTATATGTAGAGGTGCCCCAGTGAGCTGAAGCCGGCAGCCAACACCAACTTGCCAGAAGTTACATGAGTGAGCCTTTTGGAAGTGGGTATTCCAGCCCCATTCGAGCTGCACCACGTGGAAGAGAATTCTGGCCAAAGTGCTGATTCATGGGTACATAAATGGTTGTTGCTGTTGCAAGCCACTAAATTTTGTTTTGTTTTGGTTTTTGGTAGTGGTGGGGGGTTACATAGAAAGATAACTGGAATGGTATATCCACAAAAGTGCTATGCAACAAACCACCCCAAAACAGTGGTCATTTGTTCTCACAGATCTTCAAGTCATCTAAAGCAGCTCCATACCATGTTTGCTCGCTTTGGGGACCAGTTTGAGGGCCTGCACTCCCTGGGACAAGCTCTTCTCATGGGATGTTAGAGGTACAAGAGGGCAAGCAAAAGATACAAGGTTACTTAGGACCCAGGCTCAGACCTGGCCACTGTTGCTTCTGCCAACATGCTTGTCATTGGCCAAAGCAAGTCACATGGCCCAGCCCAAAATCAAGTGCTAAGGAAATATGCTTTGTCCCTGTAGTCATAGGAACTACAAACTCATGCAACAAAGGTGTGGTACAAAAGGAAGAAAAATTGGAACCAGTTGTGCAATCTACCACAGTGTCTGAATAGAACTCATCAACTTTGGAATGAGCTGAAAATATCTCCTTTTTAAAGTATTAATTGATTCTCTGAGATCTACTATCAGGATATTTTACTGCTTTTAGAAAGTAAAAGATAGAAAATTGTACTTGAACAACAATTAAAGTTAAAAAAGAAAATATAAGAATAAAATGAAAGTATATTCAAGAAGGAGAAAAGATCTCATATACACATTTTTTAACCTTGAGTGGGCTGAGAAAAATACTTGACTAAAAAGAAATAAACACGATTATCTTTTTTCCCACTAAACTGCACTCTATGTTATAATCTGGAAAAAAATAGATTCTTTCAGGGGTAATGTTTTTTATATTCCCAGTAAAACCATGGATTCCCTGTGAGGGTGAAAATAGCATCTTTGGGGAGTAGTGGAAAGATAGAACATTCTTCTTTGCCACTCTATAGACATTGAAGATTAAATAGGGAAGCTAATTTATAGTCATTGAATATTTATTTTTGAAGAACCTGATTTTGAGTAATATCAGAAGAAAGCAAACACTATTGATGGCTTACATTGCAGGTTAACTTGCAATTTCCACATGTTCTCACTGTTCTGTGAACTCATCCTGTTCATATGGGGCAGCTTCTGGACCCATAGCTCCTCCAGTTTCTGCCACATCTTCTACAGCTTCTCCCACTAATGGGCCAGTGTATGCAGCTTCCAGGGCAACAGCACTTCCTCTAGGTGCAACTATGCCTTCAGCTTCTCTGACTCCTGCATCAAGTTCATGTTCAGCTTGAGAGGAAGGGTGTAAGGTTCTCTTTCATATTGCTGCATCACTGAACTGGAGACTGGGGACAGTTAGAGATTCACACAAGTACTAGCTTGTCCTCACCTCCATCTTTCTTTTACCATTGCCTGTCTTGCTGACTTCAGACCCAGTGTCTGCTGCAGAAGAAACAGCCATACAAAAACTGATCAGCTTCCTTGATCATGTAAGGTCAAATTCCTGTAAGGAATCCTTTATTTTACATAATTGTTTGTGGCTTTGCTTTTCTGATCAAACCCTGACAGATACAAAGACCTTATATAAACCTCAACCTGATTTATTTTTTTCTAATATGTTTTTCCAAACCTCCAAATCCTTTAGCCTATAATAAACACTAACTAGATGCCAGGCACTGTGATAGGCACTGAAGGAAACTACATAAATAACACAGATGATTTCTGCTCTGGGAATCTCAGTCTGGGCCCCATATATATTGCTGAGCTATGCAAAGGAAATGATAGCCACCATTAAATATAAAGAATGTTATTTTCCAACTCCTACAACAAACCCAGGTGCTTTAGTGATTTCTCTGTAACCTGTTTTATGTGTCTACATAAGTGGAGCTGCCTGCTGACACATGTATATTATACTAGGAAAAAGGGTAATATGGCAGTTACTTGCTGTGACATCCCATTGACACGTCAGTCTTATGTGGTCTGAAAATGGTGAAACAAACTTTTCTCATGCCTAGAGATAATAATAGAAATTATATAAAAGCAACATTGCTAGTAATATAATATAGGTTGAGAGGTTAGAAATCCAACTTTTCACCAGAGAAAAAAAACAATTCTCAGGCCTCTGGTGGCAGAGGTGTGAGGAGTTTGTTCAGGCATCAGGCTATGGCAAAGTTCACCACCAAACTCAGTGCCCCTGGGAAGAGACACAGACACCACATTTATCTTAACAGGGGAGGAGGAAACTGTGCAATGATGCTGTTCCCTACAGCAATGTCTTCTGTTAATGTATTTCTAAAAATTAATATGGCTTCATAGTTGATTAAATATATTATGGCATATCCATGCCATGTGATACTGTGCAACCATAAAAAAAGAATGAGGTATGTATATACAAACTGATGATAGAAAAAGTTCTAAGACACATAAAGCAGTCAAGCAAAGAGCCAACTATGGATAGTGCACTACCATTTTGCTTTAAAAGGAAACAAAAAAGAGCCTGTATACATAGTTGCTTGATAAATATGGTCTACCTTTGAAAGGATTCAGAAAAGCCAGTAACATTGGTTATGTCTACAGGGGAGGACAGGTAGGCTGGGGGATATGAGTAAGAGAGAGACTTTTCACCAAATGCTCTTGTATCTTTTCTTTTTGTGCCATGTGAACTTAGGACACATCCAGAATATGAATAAATAAAATAAAATGTAAAATTTAGAGTGAAAATGGTCAGGTGAATGTAAAAGTCACTGGGAAGATAACCTACCTATCTTGGGAGCCCCACAGAGAGAACTAGTACTGGGGAGGGTGAGAATGTACTCATTGGCCCTGCTACTTACTGCAGGATTTGTACAGATGCCCATTTTCCAAGTGCAAATAATTTAGGGCCTGAAAAAGAAGTACTTTGCAAGCAATATGGCACCCAATCCAGTCTGTGGTAATCATCTGCAGTGAAGACTTTTACAAAGGAATACAACTACTTATTTGGTAAAGCAAACCACTCCTCTTTGGACAAGTTCCCCAATGTAATGAGGAAACTGGAAGCTTGGGAGGTCTTTTTCAAAGACCACCCCATCCATTTACCACATAAACTATCAAAAACAAAACAAAACATGACCAAGAATCCAAACATGCTAGAGAGAAGCTAAGGGGTGAGTAAGTGTTGGAACAACCAAAAACTCCTGCCTCCTAAGAGCTAAGAACAGAGCTACTTGTTAACCATCTCAGGAGCACATTCAGTCAGCAAAATATAGCCTTGTATGACAGCCTCAAGGCTTAAGTAAGTTATTGAAGGAGAGAGTCCCATTAGATCCTTCTGGGGATTAGTTCAGACACTCCCACATCACACTGCATTCCTCAGAGAGAGCAGTTCCCAGCTCTTTTAGGAGAAATCAGCCTCTCATTTGCTTTCTCAATCACAGATATTTCCACCTTCATGTCTGTCAAACCACCAACACGGAAATTCCAAAGGCAGCTGCCTTTTCATGTGGAAGAGAGAGAAGCAGCCAAAGTCCTCAATCTCCCCTCAGAAAACCCCCCAGGCCCCAGAGCTTAGAAAGCACATATTTTCTGCAGAAAATGCTCAGTCCAGCCCTGTCAGGATCTCAATCTTAGTGTTTGTCATTATGCATATTTGAAATGTTCAGAGGGAAAGGGGAGATGAAAGAACTTGAGACCCTTAGGCACATCAGAAGTCATCCCACCTCAATTAGCTTTTCCTCCACCCTGTGACCAGGTTTAAGGGGACATGAAAGGAAACTGCAGCTGCAGGATGCCCCTTTGCCCATCCCCCTCCCAATCTAACCTACTTTCATCTCTTGCCCTAAAAAATAAATAGGACAGTGTGCGGATAGAGGGAGAAAAGAGAGGCTGGTTCACAAACCTCATTTCTACCACAATTCTATTGCTTTCCTGTTTTAAGACCATCTTTACCTTGACCTAACTCTCCTGCATTCACAATCTTTCTTTCAAGAGATCCTGAGTTTATTTTCCCAAGTCAGAATAAAATACACAAGGCAGAAAATGCTCTCTGATGCAAAAACACATCAACCATCTTATCAGAGCATTTACACAATTATAGCATGTTTTAGCTGGAGGAGAAACTAGACATTATCTTTTTCAAATTTTTCATTTGCAGGCAACTGAAACCCAGAAAAGTTAATTGACTTGTCCAAGCTAGTTGCTTGGCCAGTACTAGGGCGAAGGTTGTATGACTCCTGTTTAGGATGTTTACCAATAGACTTCAAGGTGAGAATTACATTTTTATTCTTTTTTATGTTGCATGCCTTATATTGAATTTTGAGCATATTATAAAAATACTCCATATTGAGAAGTCACCTGTCTATTGATATTAACTACACATAGCATAGTTGGCAATCAGAGAGCAATTGAAAGGATCAAATACTCCAAATAAATGGTTTGAGTTTATATATTAAGTTTATTCACTTCATATATAGGAAAGGCCCAAAGCGTATTCTTGAAGCCTATTTATTTACTCTTCCAAGTTTAGGTATTTGATTTTCTTCTTTCACTTGCTAAATAAATATTCATTGAACCACTGCTCTGGAGTAGGCACTGTTCTTGGAAGTTAAGGGTTCAAAAATAAATAAGGAACAGCCTTGGAGCTGACATTCCAAAATTGTAAACCTAAAATGCCAAGGCAATGTGCTTGTGTGGAGGTTGATGCCGGCGCTATGGGGGCATGCAGTTCAGCTTGGGAGAGTCAGAGGGGACCTCACAGAGCACGTGAAGACTGCACTTGGGCTGGGAGAGGCAGTAGATGTTTATTTGTCAAGACAAGGGAAGAAGGACATTGTAGGCAAAAGGAACAGCATAGAAATGCTAAGGGGCATGAAACAGGGTGCTGGCTTTCAGGAAGTGCAAGGTTTCTATGACTGGAAGATAGGGTAAATTCAAGGAAAGGTGGCTTTATGCCACTACCAGGAGTTTTAACTTTGTCCTGAAGGCAATAGAGAATCCAACAAAAGTAATCATTAAATTTTCATGTTTGAAACAAAACTCATAACTAGGGGGTCCTAGAAGTCAATTAATGCAGAAAGAAGGGAGAGTATGTATAGTCTGGACACAGAAGCAAAGCCAAGTCACAGACAATGTGCTCAGGCCAAGCTGAAAGAAACAAACAGACCTGCAGTCAGTGGACTGTTCTGACTGTCTAAGGCCAGAGTAGAACACAGACAGGAAAGAGGCTGATGGCCATTCTACAGGCCTCCATGCTGTTGATGCAGAAGTCTCAGTACTTGGGAGAGCATAGTGACTAAAATCAAGGTATGAAGGCATGGCATTAAGAGACCCTGCATCACAAGTAGTTTCATACAATACCGTGATGAGGAAACTTTGACCCCTAGCACAGAATCTATCTATTTTCTGCCTTGGTTATAAATGTCTTCATGGTGTAGGTAGGTACCTGCTAGAAAGCTAGTACATCTCTTCAGAACAGGGCAGGTCCCTGTGGAACCCAATAGTTAATGCTTTCATTCTCATCAGAGCTTAACTTGGTTTAGCAACTGCCCTTGTTCTGTGAGAGAGGACAATAAGAGAAGGGGAAAAGGGAGGGAGAAAGAGAGACAGAGAGGGAGTGAGGGAAGGGAGGAGAGAGATAGACTAAGACTGACTAAATACTAATTTGTAACATTCCATAATCATATATTTATTGTAGGATGCATAAAATTTCTGCCATCTAGAATGCTTTTGCCCTCCTTATTACCAAAATATCTCCATTTATTTCAAGATCCACCTCATATTTTATAATCTCCACAAAGACTTTCCAAGTTACCCTGTCCCACATTGATCTCACATCACTCAAACAGTACTTCTACATCATTTGTACTACATGAAGCAATTGTTTAATTATTTGCTGATTTTGCATTATCTACATGGAATCTTGTCTTTCCAAATAAATTACACATTTCTTGCCCTGGCTGGTGCAGCTCAGTGGATTGAACACTGGCCTGTGAGCCAAAGGGTCACTGGTTTGATTCCCAGTCAGGGCACATGCCTGGGTTGTGGGCCAAGTCCCCAGTTGGGGGCACGCAAGAGGCAACCAAACATTAATGTTTCTCTCCCCCTCTTTCTCCTTCCCTTTCCCTCTGTCTAAAAATAAATAAATAAAATCTTTAAAAAATAAATAAATTGCACATTTCTTGAGCCCAGGGATTGCATTGTACATGGCATCTGTATCCCTCATATGTTGTATTCATGGTATTAAACAGACATTTGGTGATAAAATGGAAGCAAAGGAGCATGTGAGTTGTGTAAGTGTCATGACACACTACTAACAGCATCTCATGGGGGCTCCTTAAGCAGAAGTAAATACATACCATTTTCATTGTTCTTATCTTTTGACATATATGCTAGAAAATATTTAATTAAAACTCAGGTGTGCTAAGGTAAGCCACCCACCCCATAGCACACATAAGAAAGAGATTAATTACTTGTCCAATGGCTAGTTTACCCTACAGTGTTGACCTTTTGGCTTCTAAACCTTTTTTATTTTTATTGAAGTAATTTGCCTTAGTTGGTTGAAATGGTTAAAAAACTTATTTTTTTGAAAGTAACAAGGAATGGGGAAAAAGCTCAGATTTCCCTCTAATGACTGTCAGACATAGTTTGAATCCTCCTATGCAAAATGGGGCTGAGACTTGAGGTCTGCAAATTTCTGTGTAAATCCTGAACCTCCCAGTGGATACTCTGAGCAGGACAATGAGGATTATGGTGGTTAAGGTGTCTAGGCCACATGGAGGTAGAGATGCACCATCAGTCCTTTCTTACTGATAAGACATTCACCAAACAATAGGCTCTGTTTAACTATAGAGATAGACCAAAGGTTTTTAGATGGAGTGTATACAAAGCCAAAAGCTCAACCAAAATGATAAAAAATAAAAAATGGAATATCCAAAATATAGAACTTCAGTAATACTAACAATAAGGACAAAAAATGAGTTTCAGGTTCAATAGCTATTAACCTTAAGAGCAGGAACTACCTGATCTCAGAGAGATGTAAACAGTTCAAAATGACAAAAGCCGCTTTATTGAGCGGTAGTACCAGACACCATGCTTTGCTCTTTAAGTACATCATCTGTAATACACAGCAATGTTACAAAATTAGTGTTATGTCCATTATATCATTTTAAAAACATGATCAAAACAATGCTAATAAACTGCTTCAGCTTACAGTGTTCTTAAGTAGAAAGCACAGGGATAGAAACCCAAGTCAGTCTGAAGCTAAATCTCATGTTTTTCCACATCAGTTATGTGTTTGCTGAATTTATGTAGAGTGATATAATTCACAAATAATTTTGTGTATATTATTTAATCTGATCATTATGTATGACAGGTTATTGTTATATACATTTTGTAAATAAGGAAAAATGTAAGTCACTGAATATGTGTATGCCCCAGTTTCCTCTGCTATAAAATGAGATAATATTGTCTATTTTAGGTTGTTATTGGAGACTAGACATGTTTACTGTGTCTAGTTACTAGTCCATAGCTGATGTACAATAAATGCTAGCTCTGATGTTATTATTATCAGCAAAGTCATTAATTTCCCAAAGTCACATAGCTTAAAGGTGACACACTCAGGACTCACATGTAAATTTTCTGATCCTATCTCAGTGATTCACCTACTATGGCTGGGTCCAGTGAAGCCTCAGGAGGATATATGTAAAGGTCCGTGTTTAACCTAGACAAGCAGCTCAAGGTGTAGGTAGGAATCAGGCATCCAAAAGTTCTTACTCTGAAATTGTTTCTTGATCTTAGATGTACCTTAGAATTACCTGGGAGTTTTTAGAAATTCTGATGTCCAGGCCAAACTCCAGACAAATGACATGAGAGACCAGACAAATGAGTCACTGGTGCTGGAGCCCAGGAATTAGTATTTTTAGGGTTTCCTACTATGCAGCTATAGGTGAGAACCATTGATTCAGAGAAAACCATGGGCAGTGATCTGTTTGTCATGAGGCGTTTCTGACTCCCAGTGGCTCTGTGATATACAGGCAGCCTCACATTATAACATCTCTGCTTCATATGATGCTCTGCAGCTGGCAAAGTACTATCTCCCTCCTCATTAGGCCATCAAAACACAGAGAAGCAGGCCAAGCAAAGATCATCCCCATTTTCCAAAAGAGGAAGCTTATACCCACAGATATAATTTGGATGACCCAAGGTTGTGACTAGTTAGTGGCACAGCTGAGTCTGAAAGTCCTTTAAGCCCAAAACTCAATTTTGTGCCCAGACTCTTTTTAGTAGATTTTTCTTCTTTTGAGTATCAAGAAGGAAGAGGACCCTGTGGTCCCCATATTAATTCCCTTACTTCCTTTTAAGAATCTCCACTCCATCCACTGAAAGTTTTTTTGAATTGCCATTTTAATAAACATGGATTTTCTCGCAAAAGAAAATGAAAAACCAGTCACTGCTGATCTTAATGGTAAGTGGAATTATATGGATTAATGTTAAGAATGTTATTCCAGAGCAATGTGATTATTAGACTAATTTTATTCCTGGTTTTAGTAAACTCTTGAAATTGGGAAGCAAAATTCCTGAATTCTATTAAAAAATAAGACAGTTATGCTTCTTGGGAAGGGATTTCATCAAGCTATCCTTGTCACTTCACTAAAATCTGACTCCTCTGCACAATACATTATGTAGAGTATAATAAAACTTCTGGTTTCTCTGTTTGGTAGAAAGATTATCTACTTATTGTTTTGAATTTCAACTGAGTGATGTCCTCATGTGTGTAACATTTATAGCCAATAAGGTTACAACTGTGATAACTGTTACTACTAACTACTGAAATATGTACAAGATCAGGTTTTGCTCCTTTAGGCAAGATTACACAAACCAGTCAAGGCTTTTTTATTTGAAATCTAAAGAAAATAAAGTCAGCAGTATGTTTTCCAATGGAGGGTAAAAATAAACAGACCTGGAAGGACTACTAGGGGAAAGCCAGTATTGATTTAGCATCAGTTTACGAAGGCTACTGGCCTGGTTGCTAATTCTAACCATCCTTGACTTTTCATTAGCCCATTATTTAGACTGTGTATTTTCTAAAGTTAAGAACCATGTTTTTCTCACCAGGAACTGAATTTGCAAAACAAAACAATAAAACAAACAAACATAGCCCCCTTGTCCCCAGCTGGGTCAAAAGAGGTATTGGGCAAGAATATTAATACATGGCACACATCACAAAGCCAGGACTAGCTTTCTAATCACTGTGCAAAGTATCCCCAGCTCCAAGTTACAAGAGAGCTTTAGAGAAGGCCTGGGTTCTTATTGCCTAGTTTTCTCCAATCCATAGTAATTTCAGTTGTGTTCCCTTCCATGTAATTCTTAGAGCAGGTGGGTGTTGGTTTCTTTTTATCTTAGATTGGAAGCTGTTCAATCTAATGAGTAGGTCTTTGTCAGTTGCCATCAAGTAATTTTGCAGTTACTTGGGAGTCATGCTGCTCATTTAATTATTAAATGTCCTGAAATATCAGGTGTGCAATTTTCAGTGGAAATGTATTAATAGAGCATCTTTTCTAATGGGATTTCAAAAAGGATGAAACTAGAGAGATACTTCTGGCTTTCTAAGTCATTAAGAATATAGGGCATTCTGGTTCCAAAGAGGTTCCTAACAAGGCAAATCATGTAGCAAAGAAGTATAAAAAAAATGCAAGCATTGAGTTATTATAACTACTTACTCCTGAGAAAGATGTAAGTTACAGATTTTGATTAAGAATATATTTTCCATGCCTGATAAATAAATCATTATTTTGTTTACTGTCTTCAAGAAGAGAATTTTCCCTGTTGAGGAAATCAAAATATGTTTGGTTTATAGTTTATTGGGAAAACCCATTCAAGCCATTTGTTGAAAGTAAACATACAAAATTTACCAAGATCCAAACACTGCAAAACTCTGCTTTTCTTTTTCAAAGTCATTGGTGATGAGGGTTTATGTGTATGGAGTGGGGATGTCACAATTACTAGAAGAAAGATGGAATCCTAGAGCAGTACAAGAAACAAACTAAAACCTTTACTGCATTCATAAATCATGTTTGGCCCAGGGCAGTTGACAATTTGCAAGGCTAACCTATAATTCTTTTCATTCTTGAAATTGCTTTAAACTATAAACCAGTTTTATATAACCTTCCAAAGCCAGTATTTTTTTCCTTTCTGTTGTGATTTCTACCTCCATTCATTAACAATGATCACAAACAAAACAAAAAAGAAAGGAAAATGAGTAATGCTGGGTACATTCATTGTTACAGTGTAAAAATATCCTAAATCAATGCCTAAAGGAAGATAGTTCATTTGCCTTAAAGATGGTATGGATAGTCCTACCACTTTACATTTGTTTGCTCTTCAACAAAACACTCTTAGTCCTGTTTAGAAAGTCACGGTCATATCCATTAAAGAAGGCCAGTCATAAATATCAAACAACCCTCTCCCCCTTTACTTGCTTCATTCTCCATTATATAAGAGTAGATTTCACAGGAAGACAGGTTGTGGTTAAAATGTGTGTGAGATTGTACCATAATCCATGAGAACATAAAAGACTAGCTTTATGAGTTATAGACCTATTTGATGTAATTGAACTGAGAAATTCCATCCTTTTAGCTCTATTTCTTTAGTCTTTTAAAGTGGCTCGTTAAATGAAAAAATGCTGCTTAGGCCTGCAGTTGAGATCCCAGATATCAAGAGTCTCATCTCATAAGGTCTTGAGGTAATTCCTACCCAACCACTGGGAACATGAACCCCACAGAGTGAGGGTTCTTTTCTTAAGATCACACATCAAATGTTCCAGGAGAATAAGGAGGATTTTTTCTCTGAGAAAACATGATCTGTGTTGTAAAGCATTATAGATTTGTTCAGTGTCAGCTTAACTAAACTGGACTTATATCTCTCCATGGTTTCCTTCCCCACATGGTTCTGGGTTAGGGTAGGCCACAAAGATGTTTTATATTGGATTATGAAGATACAAATGAAACAGAGCCATCTTCTTACACCTGAGAGATCAGTGCAGGGTACAGGCTGCTGTTGCAGCTCACACAGGTTCTCTCTTATCTGCAGCCTAACCTTTTTGGCATAAGGCAACATCTGGAATTACAGCTTCTCTAGCACCTGCCTCCTATAGCTTTTCCTTGTCCTGGAACAGTGGGGTGTTTAGCTCTGAGATGATGTCAGCTTATGTAGAAAACTGCTATCACCAAAGTTGGAGGCATAAAAGGTCATAGTGAGAGCCCAATATGGTTCCAGTTCATCATTATGTGTTCCAGTTCAGCCTTGCAGGTTCCAATTTACCTTTGTTTCCTCTACCTCATGTTTGTCTTCCCTCTTTGAAGGCTGGCCCTAAGAGTTTGGGCTCCAGCACCAGACCCAGAAGCAACAGCCTCACATAGGCTATTTAATCAGCTTCCACAATTACATATGGTAAAATTCCCATAATAAATCTTAGTGTATACATACTAATGTATCTCTTAGTATATACACACACATAGATAGAGATAGAGATAGACATATTGTAGAAACAGGGAAAGAGACAGTAATAGAGTTAGGGATGGACATAGAGATAGAGACAGGAGTATATATTTTTTTAATAATTCTGCTTTTCTGATTGAACTTTGACTGATACTAGAACTCTGGACTTTGTAGGAACTTAAGAGAAGGAGCTGAACAGATAGTACCTAAGGGAAGTGGCTCAGACCTGAATGTGAGTTATCTTACTACCTTCTCAAGGTCTGACACCATCACCTGACTTCTGTCCTTTGTTCAAGCCATACACTGTCTTATTTTTTGATCCTTCTCTGCCCCTTGCCCATGATGACATTTCAGCCTGAACTATTGACTATCGTTGACTTCACTCCTGTTTGTGCACATTTTTTCTTGACCTTATTCTTGGATCTCCCCTTTGTGTGTGTGATGGCACTTCTCACTGAAGGCTTTCTGAATCCCTGGGACCTATGATAATGCATTTGTGGCCATATATTGGGCCTCCCCTCTTCCCTCACCATGGTCTGAAAAGGTAATACCTTAACCCTCTTAGGCTGACTTCCATGCTAAGAAAAATATCATTACGTGGAATGTTTGAGGTGAAACATGGTAGGATACGTAACTGAGAATGAAGGATTCAGGGTTCTGGTCAGCAAAGGCAAGCCTACGTAGGAGACCACATTTGTGACCTCTGGCTAAGCAAGGAAGATCAGGAAAGTTGGCATGCTTTAAGGGAATTCTAGGGAGAAGAGTTATGGATGAAGAGGAGCTGAGCTAAAGAAAGAGGAGCTGAGAAGCCAAACACAGACCTCACCTGCTTCCTGAGTCTGAAGAGAAGCTGCTTTGCAAACATAGTAATTGGTAATGACATTCTTAGCAACTGGGATAGTGTTCCAAATCTTTTAGATGTGACAAGATATTGTCCTGCCTGAGCAGCCCTCTGAAATGGATAAGCTAGAATTGAAAATTTTCTTATGTTTGTAACAATTTTTGACATCAAAATTTTAAACATAAAATTCAAAGAAATAGGCTTTTGTGAAGCTTTCACCTAAAAAATAAGAGCCTCTGTAAGAAAACAAATTTAAAATAACATCAAAAAGAATAAAATAATTAGTAATAAATGTAACCAAAGAAATATAGAGCATATACTCTGAAAACTACAAAACATTGTTGAAGAAATTAAAGACCTAAATAAATAAAAAGATATTCCATGGTCATGAATTAGAAGACTTAATGTTAAGATGGTAATACATCCCACACTGATCTACAGATTCAATGAAGTCCCTATCAAAATCACAGCTAACTTCTTTGAAGAATTTGACAAGTTTATCCCAAAACTCATGTGGAAATGAAAGGGACAAAAAATAACCAAAACAGTCTTGAAAAAGAGAGCCAAGTTGGATGATTCACATTTTCCAATTTTAAAATTCACTACAAAGTTACAATAACCAACAAAGTGTGGTACTGGCATAAGGATAGACTTATATATCAATGGAATATAATTGAAAGTCCAGAAATAAACCCTAGCATTTATAATTAACTGATTTTTGACCAGGGTATCAAGACAATTCAATAGGGAAAAACAGTCTTTTCAACAAATATGCTGATACAAGTGGATATCCACATGGAAAACAATAAAGTTGTACCCATAGCTCACACAATATGTAAACATTAACTCAAAATGGATCAAATACTTAACTGACAGAGCTAAAACTATAACAATCTTAGAAGAAAAGAGGCATTAATATATGATCTTGGATTAGGCAAGATATGACATCAAAAGCAAGCAAAAGAAAAAGAAAAACAGATCAACTAGACATCATCGAAAGTAAAATCATTTGTGCTTTAAAAGACACTATTAATAAAGCGAAAAGGCATTCCACTGGATGGGAGGAAAATTTTGCAAATCATATGTCTGATTTTTAAAAAAACTTATTTAAAATACATAAAGAACTCTTACAACTAACTCAATAATAAAAGATAAACAACCCAGTCTAAAAACAGGCAAAGATTCTGAATAGACATTTCTCCAAAGAAGATATACAAATGGCCAATAGCACATGGAAGGATGCTGAACATAACTAGCCATCAAGATAACCCAAGTCAAACCCCCAATGAACTATCACTTTTACCCCATTAGACTGGCTATAGTCCAAAATACAGATAATATCAAAAGTTAATAAGAATGTGGAAAAGTTGGAACTCTCACACAATGCCAGTTGGCATGTAAAATGTTTCAGCCACTTTGGAAAATAGTCCGGTGGTTCCTCAAATGGTTAAACTTAAAGATACCATATGACTTAGCAATTTTAGTCCTAGGCATATACCCAAGATAAATGAAAACATATGTCTACATAAAAACTAGTACCTGAATGTTCATGGCAGCATAATTCATAAGAGCCAATCATAAAGCTAAAAAGTAGAAACAACCCAAATGCCCACGGAAAATAAAATGTAGTGTACTATATAATAGAATACTGGGCAATAAAAAGAAATGAAGTATTGATACATGGTACAACATGGATGGACCTTGAAAACATTATGATAATTGAAAGAAGCCAGTCACAAAAGAGCATGTATTGTATGATTCCATGTATATGAAATGTCAAGAATAGGCAAATCCATAAATATATAGAGTAGATTGGTGATTGCCTAGGGCTGGGAGGGATGAGGGAATGGGGAGTAACAGCTAAGGGGTACAAAGATGCCTTTCTAGAATGATAAAAATGTTCTAAATTTGATTGTAGTTATGGATGCACCATTCTGTGAATATATTAAAATCCATTTATTGTACACTTTAAATAAATAAATTGTGTGGCATGTGAATTGTATCTCAATAAAGTTGTTGAAAAAGAGACTAATAAAAATCCTTGCTTAGAAGAAAAAATTCCTCTATCATCAAATACATGTGGATCATTGATAGAGGAGAAGAAGCCAAAATCTGGATGCCAGTGGGTGAATTGCTTGTTCACAGGAACAGGTAATGAGAATGTTTAGCAGATTTGTTCTCCAGGGGGTAAATTAATAGCTGGAATTAAACCAAGTTCAAAAAGGGCATTCTTAGCTAATTAAAGTTGTAAAAATCTGTCAGGTTTAGTAGCATGGTGGATATGTTTTCAGAGTGAAAACTATAACATTATTGCAAAAAGAAAACTTGTAAATTAAAAATAGTAAGAGTTTCACATATTCTCTCTGAATTGATGCATATTAGCAAAAAATCCCCAGACATATCCTTAATGTACAGTTATAGATAATTCTATTAATTTTGTTTCTTTTTTTTATTTTGATTTTTATTTATTTTTTTTTAATTTTTTATTTTAGATTATTCAGTACAGTTTCTATCTTTTATTCCCATTCCAGCCCCTCACCCATCCCTCCCCACCTCCCTTCTATTTCCAATCCCCGCAGTTTTGTCCATGTGTCCTCTATATTTGTTCCTGTAAACCCTTCCCTTCTCCCCTGAAATTCCCTCCCCTCTCCCCTCTGGTCACTGACATCCCGTCCTCCATTTCAGTGTCCTTTGTTATAATTTACTTGTTTCTTTGTTTTGTTGTTTAGGTTCCTGTTATGTGTTGCTGTACAAGGATTGAAAATGCCTACTATCTGAAGCCATTCTCTGTACTCTGAGGGTTCAAAAAGAGCTGTCTCTTGTGCTAAAACATGGAAAGGGCAGGTGAGGGTCTAATTAAAGAGCCGATTGGTCACTTTTGTATCAGATGAGAAAATAATTCTGACCTTAACTTGGAGAATCCATCACTGCCAGTGTTATTAAAGAGCTGATTATACCCCTAAAATAATGCCATTTCTATAAAGGTAAGGTTGCTCTGCTAATCGTTTTTCAAATATCAACTCTTCTAGCCAGTTATTTCTGATTAAGGGGTTTATCTGCCACTGTGAAGTCCTCAACTCTGCAATGCTGACACCTCATGGGTTGGTTGCATGGTATAATTTGGAGCTGGAAGGCATGGTCAATATACAGGGTAGGGCAAATGTAGGTTTACATTTGTTCATATGAAAAACTATATAATAATTAGTAAATAATACAAGAATAAACTCTGTGTTTCACTTACAACTGTACACCTACTTTTGCCCCACCTTGTATTTTTTATGTACATTGTCTCTCTAGATAAACTAGATACTAATGATACCACTGAATCCTTTTTATGTTAATTACTTCACATATCTAATTTTTTTCTCCATGCAGCATGCTGGCAATGCAGTTATATTAGTTATAGATCCATTTTGCCAGTGAGTAAACTGAAGTTTAATGAGATTAATTAGGTTGCCTGAGGAACCAAGTGATAGCTAGACTAGTTTGAAAAAAATGCTTCTTTTATTATATCCATTGATTACAAAGCCCATGTGCTTACCTTTTATGTTTCTAAAGTATAGCCAGGGGTGTCCAACCTTTTGGCATCTCTGTGCCACACTGGAAGAACAGTTTTCTTGGGCCACACATTTAAATACATTGTGACATGTGATCACAAAAAAAATTCATAATGTTTAAGTAAATTTGCTATTTTGTTTAGGGCCACATTCATAGCCATCCTGGGCTGCGTGCAGCCCATGGGCCAGAGGTTGGACACCCCTGGTAGGCCATGGACAAAGTATCCTAATGTCCTTATTTGGCTAGAACAGTTCTCATGTTGAACTAGTGAAATTATTAAGAATGTCCCCATTCATTCTTACTGTGGCTGTGAGAATACACTTTTCAGATCTTCAACTGCAGGTATCGTAATTGACCAAAGGCTTCTTCCATCATGTGGCTCCAGCAGTAGATAAAGGAAGACAACTTGGGAAACCATAGAAAGATTTAGGAGTCAGGCAGGATGTTGAGCATAACTTCTCATATTCCATTGGCCATAATTCAATTACAAGGGATCCAGGGAAATATAATTTAGTCATGGACAAGGAGGAAGAGAACATGAGAGGTGGTGAACAAATAGCCAGTATCTTCTACAATCTACAATACTTTTGTTATGCTCATTATGTCTAGCAGCTTATTCAGGAACAATCAGCAGGAAAACAACTAGTCTATAGTCACACATACAGAGGTCAGGAGGTATCAAACACTCATGTAACTTGGATTATCTTTCAGTGTATACACTATCTGTTCAACATAGCATCTTGAAGACCTCATCTTCTATTTCTCTTTTTTCCCAATCTTTTGTCTCTTTTCCCATGATCACTTTGGTACTTCCTAGAACTCTCTTTTTCTTCAGCATTCTAGTTCTACCCTGAAGAAGTATATCTACTTGAGGTTCTGAGAATCCTCCTCTGGCATCACCAAAGGCAAGGAGAGACCAATATTTTGAATGAAATGATGGGTTTCCCCCAAAATGGGAAATCTACAGTTCAAACTAAGCCTTTTTTTTTTTTTTAGTAATATTGCCCACCACTTATGGCATAACTTCAATGTGCTTTATAGCCTAACAAGTTTCCTTAAATAATTTTATAATCTTTGATTCAGCAATTTTATTTCAAATAATTAATCTTAAGGAACTAACCAGACAAGCTTTAAAAGACACATACATAAAGGTATTTATGCCTGCATTATTTATAAATAGCAAAGAACCATAAATAGCTTAAATGTTTGAATGTCTTACAATAGAAAATTATTCTAATACATTGAAGTACATACACACAAAGAATGAATACCATGCAGCCATCAAAAATGATGGTTCATATCCATATTTACTTAATAAAATTATTCATACTATGGAAATAGAAATTATGTTACGAAATAGTAATTATAGTGTGATTCTAATTTTTACATGCATATATTTTCATTGGAAAACAGTAGAAAGCCACAACAAAATGTTAATGGTAATTATTTTGAGGTCATAGAATTTCATATTTTAATATTGTTTGATTTGATTATCTGTACTTCTAAAAAGGTTGTCGAAGAAGACAAGCAACCCAATTAAAAAATAGGCAAAGGAGTTGAACAGACACTTCTCCAAGGAGGACATGCAGAGGGTCCAGAGATATATGAAAGGATGCTCAGTTTTGCTAGCCATCAGAGAGATGCAAATTAAAAGCACAATGAGATACTACTTCACACCAGTCAGAATGGCCATCATAAACAAAGCAACAAACAGCAAATGTTGGAGAGGGTGTGGAGAAAAGGGAACCCTAGTGCACTGTCAGTGGAATTGCAGACTGATGCAACCACTATGGAAAACAGTATGGAACTTCCTCAGAAAACTAAAAATGGATCTGCCTTTTGACCCAGCAATTCCACTGTTGGGATTATATCCTAAGAACCCTGAAACACCAATCCAAAAGAAATCTATGCACCCCAATGTTCGTAGCAGCACAATTTACAATAGCCAAGTGTTGGAAGCAACCTCAGTGCTCATCAGTAAATGAACGGATCAAAAGACTATGGTACATTTACACAATGGAATTCTATGCAGCAGAAAGAAAGAAGGAGCTCCTACCCTTTGCAACAGCATGGATGGAGCTGGAAAGCATTATGCTAAGTGAAATAAGCCAGGCAGTGAAAGACAAATACCATATGATCTCACCTTTAACAGGAACCTAATCAACAAAACAAACAAGCAAGCAAAGTATAGCCAAAGACACTCAAATAGAGAACAGGCTGACAGTGACCAGAGGGGAGAGGGGAGGAGATAATGGGGAAAGCGGTGAAGGGTTTGCAGGAACAAGTATAAAGGACACATGGACAACAACAAAGGGGGTGGAAATGGGGGAGGGAGGTGAGGATGGCTGGGGACATGAGGAGGGCTGGGGGGAAAAGGCAGACAACTGTTCTTGAACAACAATAAAAAAATTAAAAAGTTCTCCTCACTTAGTACTTGCATAATAAGAAAGCAAAGAAATAAAATACAGAAACAGAGAGTGGGAGATGACAACAAGTCTCACGTGATCTGGTTTAAAAGCAGAATGCTGACATTTTCATTGGTGTTTATGAATGTACTTGATTCCCAGTGCTCCCCACCCATTCTATCACTTGTTTCCTCCACTTTAGGAACTATTAGAGAAAAATTCTCATTTCATAATTTCACTTAAATTAAAATCAAACAGTATTACATAAAGCTATATTAAGTAACCTGCCCAAAGGGATACAAATTAAATTTCTCAAATAATGTTTTTTTTTTGTCCTTAGTAAAGCAGTACCTTGGATTTTAATGTGATATGAATAAAACCAATCTTAAATATTTTTCCATTTCACCAAAATAAAAAAAAAGCATAGTGCTTGAAAGAACAGAGTCATTAAGTCACTTTTGTAACTCCAGAGCAAAATTTAACAAAATCTTTTATTGATTTTAAAGCAGTAGGCTAATGAAATAGTGTGGTGACCATGAGAATGCACTCTAGGGAGTTCAAATGACTGGCAGCCTGAACTTCTGCCCTATGAAATCCATTTTGTCCTTTGCTCCAAAGCCACACCTCCCAAGCAAAGACTGCTTGGCAGGACTACTTCTAGCTAATGACTAAGTGCAGCAAGGGTACTAAAGCAAGCATGTTTCTTGAAAATGCAGGAATCCTCTGGTGGGTGACTTCGGCTCAAGGATTCCCTGAAAGTATTGTCAGACTCTCTTGGAGCTCCATTTCAGACTAAGATGCTTCCACCCAGACTTCCTTCCTTCCCTCTGTCTTTCAATTGGGGGTAGAACTGCATTGCAATCTGATGATTCTTCCACCCTCTCCCCACTGCTTCTCCATTTTCTCTCACAGGCGTGTCCCCTAATAAGTTCTTGAACATTTTATCCTATCTTGGTATCTGTGTCTGAAAAGACCCAAACTAATGCAAACAGTACATAATGTACCCAAGAGATTAAGTCATGTGTATAATCATACTTGCCAAAAATCAGGTGCATACCTGGAACCAGAACAAACCATTTTCTCTTGTGGCTGTCCTTTAGGGATTCCACTGAATCCTAAACTAAAATTCTATTAAATATTTATTTCATGTTGAATAGAGTTCATGAAGAAGTCTACTTATAATTGGAACTACTAATTACCTAGCAGAGTCAGAACTTGGAGCCCACAATCATGACCATCATGCAACAATATCACTGACCTTTAAAATTAATCTATATCTCTCTTAGAATATTTACCACTGATTCATTATTGGCTTTGAGCATGCCCCTTAAGTTCTCTAGAATTCCATTTTCTTCATTTTGAATCATTTACCCAGAGTATCCTTATCTTTAAGGGCAGTGGCCCTGGAACCACATTGTAGGGTTTGAATTTTGGTGCCAGAATTTTTAAACTGTGTGACCTTAGGTAAATTATTTAATATAGCTTTGCCTCAATTTCTTTTTCTAGAAAATGTGTTTAATAATAATATCTATCTTCTAAAGTTACTATGACAATACTGTTTGGTGCACAGCACATTCTCATAAATATTGGCTATTGTGGTTAGTATTCATTTATTGATCACTTCCTATATGCCAAGCAATGCCCAAGGTGCTCTGGGGAAAACTGAATATTAAATAGTGTGGTTGAGGAACTCATAGAGCAATATAAAAGGCTGGACATCAGTAGTTGTGCAGTTGTGGGATAAGAGCTATATGAAAGGAAAGTAGAAGGTACAGAGGTTCTATTAAAAAAATAGGGGCGGGCTGGAGTGGGAATAAAGGATAGAAACTGTACTGAATAAACTAAAATTAAAAAAAAATAGGGTAAAGTGAGTTTAGGGAAGGCTTCCCAAGAGGTATTAGTTATACTTGAATTGAATCCTGAAGGCTATAGAATTTGATTAGTCAAAGCAAGGCTTTCATGCAAAAAGTTTAGCTCATTGGGGACCTGTGGATATAGAACATCATGGCACATTCCAGGCAGATACAAGAGATTTAATCTAGTCCAGATGAGGCATATGTTCAGATGTTGGCCTTGACGTTGTATGGAATCTAGATTTCATTCCTAGATAGTGGAGAGTCATTAGTGAAGGGGTTAGAACAGACAAGGAGCATTACCAAGGATGTGTTCTAGAAAGCTTTTTCTGGCAACTTTATGAATTATAAACCAGGTGTGGAAAAGACTTGAGAGAAAGGAAAGCCAGTAGAGAAGCTCTTATGGTAAAGCCAGAAAAGGAGAAGAATGGAAAAAAACAGAACAGAGACTACAAGAAGGAGGACAAATTTACAGGAAGAGATAATTACTCTGCTTGATCACACAAAGGACTTGAAGTAGTTTGATGAAAATACAGGGAAAATAGTTAAATAAAGAAAAAATAAAGCACTAGGACCAGGAGAAATACAAATTAGTTTAGGAAAGGTACTGAGGTTGTACCTTGGGCTGGAATAGAAATAAGACATAAATAGGCCAACCTTTGGGGGCTTGAACAGAAGTATTTTGACAGTCAAAATGAAAAAACCGATTTGATATGTAGTTGATCAACTATGCTATATGTCAGTTTTCTCATCATTACCATCAAAAACAACAGTTAATTAGACGAACCAGAATGTTGTATTTAGGTGTCTGTGGGACATCTAACTAGAGATATCAACACATTTCTATGCATGGGTCTGGTGCTCCAGAGATGAGCCTGTGCTGGAGAAACACATGAGTAAGACTTCATTGTCCATGTGGCCATCAGAACAATCATTGCCTGTATTCTAATTTTGAAATAAATTTGATATTGGAATTATATGAAACATTTAATTTTTAATTTAAATTTATTTTTTAGGTTAAAGTTTACATTCAATGTTATTTTGTATCGGTTTCAGGATTACAGCATAGTGGTTACACAATAATATACTTTATAAGTTGTTCCCCCAATATTGCCAGGACATACCTGACACTATAATTAGTTATTACAATGTTATTGACTATATTCCCTTTACTGTACTTTACGTCCCCATGATTGTTTTGTAACTACCAATTTGTACTTCTTAATCCCTTCATCTTTTTCACTCAGTCCCCCATTGTCCCTCCCCTCTGGCAACCATCAGTCTGTTCTCTGTATTTATGAGTCTATCTCTGTTTTGTTTGTTCATACATTTTGTTCTTTAAATTCCACATATAAGTGAAATCATATGGTACTTGTCTCTCTCACTGACTTATTTCACTTAGAATAATACTCTGTAGGTCTATTCATGCTCTTACATATGTTAAGATTTCATTCTTCTTTTTTCTTGTTGCAGTTAAAATATTGCCTGTATTTACATTGATTCATCTGCATTTTTCCTTTATTTTTAACATTTTTATTGTTGTTCAAATACAGTTTTCTGCCTTTTCCCCCCAGCCCTCCCCACCATCCCAACCCTCCCTCCTCCCTCCCCTGTTTCCAAACTCCCTTGTTATTATTCATGTGTCCTTTATACATGTTCCTGCAAACCCTTCACACTTTTCCCCCATTATCCCCTCCCCTCTCCCCTCTGGTCACTGTCAGCCTGTTCTCTATTTCAGTGTCTTTGGCTATGCTTTGCTTGCTCGTTCATTTTGTTGATTAGGTTCCTGTTAAAGGTGAGATCATATGGTATTTGT
>CM052552.1:60887237-60908387 GCA_028533065.1 Trachops cirrhosus
ACAGAGTAATAGTACTTCTATATATAAACAGTTCATTGAACTTCTGAACCAAACCACCTTACTTAACATTTCCTAGTTTATAAAAATGTAACCTTGCCCTGGCTGGTTTGACTCAGTGGATTGAGTGCCAGCCCAAGGCTTGAGAACCAAAGGTTACCGGCTCAATTCATAGTCGAGGGCACATGACTGGGTTTCAGTCCAGGTCCCCAGTGGGGACTTTGGGAAAGGCAACCACACATTGGTGTTTCTCTCTCTCTCTCTTTCTCCCTCCCCTCCCCCCTCTCTTAAAAATTAAAAAAATAAAATCTTTTAAAAGTATTGAGTATCTTGTTCACCTGGCTAAAGTAGTACACATAGGCATAATGTCCTTGAGTTCTCCTTTCTTACCTTCATATGTATTGACTTTTATTTTCCTGTTATTTCTTCGGATTGTAGTTTTTCACTTCTAGTGGATTGGAAGATATACTCTATTTCTCTTCCTTTTGTGATTACCCTTGGATTTCTCATACACTTACTTATCAAGTCTTAAGTAGATCAATAATGTTATCTTCTTCCCAAACAATACAAGGACCTTAAAACTTAAATGCTAATTATTCCCTACTTATAATTCCTATGCTTTTATTGACCATACAACCACATAATTCTATTTTGAATTTTAACCCTGCAAATTATATACAGTTGGCGCCAATATGTGCTTAATTTTACCTATATGTTGGTAATTTTGTATGCTTAGATTTTTTCTTTCATCTCATGTATTCCTTCTGTGTTCATTTTTATCTCCTGGAAGTACATCTATTGTAAGTTCCTTTAATGATGACATTGGTGATTAGACCACTAAAGCATAGTTGTAGTAATAATAATGATGATGATAATAATAAAAGTAATCAGCACAATTTGTTACATGTTTACTATGTGTTGGGGACTGTACTAAGAGGTTTAAATGGATTATGTATTTTAATTCTCACTAAAAACCTCTCAGGTACCATGATTATCTCTATTTTACAGATAGGAAAACTGATTCTTAGATTAAACAACAGGCTCAGTGACATACAACTGAACATAAAACTGTTTCTGTCTAACACCAGTGCCTGTGCTCCTAACCATTCTTGTGTCCATATCACCATGAACATGTTTCAAAATTTCTTCTACAGCCTGTTGTGTCTTGTCACTAGACTTACAGATTTGATTTGTGAATAGGATGTTTGGTACCAGTTGGTGGCTTATGAATATACAATGCACTCTCATTTAACTCCCTGAGAGGCTTTTAAGATATAAAGCTATCATTACAATCTGTGTCCTTCACTTGTGGCTATACATCAATAAGTATATAAATTGCAGGCAAACTGTATCACAACGCCGCATCATTAGTCATGCTGCAGTGAATCTTACTTCAAGCTATCTTAGTCTAAGCAGAAAGAAACTACTCTCAAGTTTGTAAGTTAACACCAAAAACATTGTTCTTCATTACTCAAAGCATGCATACATTTTGGAACTTTCCTCCTTTGACCAAAAGGTCATGTAGGACCTTTTGGAGTCACTTTCTTGGGCACCAGTCTCCCCAAATCATGATAACAGTTGTTTGTTCAAAATAACTAGGAGCAAGGAGGACCCTTACATGGCCCCTTATTTTGTGGTACTGAATCTCACCACAAACCCTCTGTATCTTATCTGTATAGATTTCTTTGAATCTTAGTAAGAACTTTATGTTATTGAAAGGAGACATCATTCAAATCTCATCAAGAAAATGTCTCTAGTTACCATCTTATGGCTTAGCACAACCTAAAAGAGGCAGTACTGGAAAGCTCATTTTCATGGTGGAGAAAGAATATTCTATGGTGTTCTGAAGACCTGACTAGTGCCATATAAAATAAGATCTACTAGAGGTTACTCTTCAACAGATTTTACGAAGTAAGCTAGCATTTTCTAGGTTTTTGGTCATAAAAAGAAACAAAAAAAGTGACAGAAAGCATAAGAAAGCTGGTGTAGCTATCTTGATATCAGACAAAGTAGACTTCTCAAAGACAGAGTAGACTACATGTATTATCAGGGGTAAAGTGGACATGTTATTTTGAAGAAAAAGTTCTGCCCTGGCTGGTGTAGCTCAGTGGCTTGAGTGCTGGCCTGAGAACCAAAGGGTCATGGGTTCAGTTCCTAGTCAGGGCACATGCCTGGATTGTGGGCCAGGTCCCCTGTAAGGGGCATGTGAGAGGCGACCACACATAGATGTTTCTCTCCCTCTGTTTCTCCATCCCTTCCCCTCTCTCTAAAAATGAATAAATGAATAAATTTTTCAAAGTTTCATGTATTGAGAAGGCATAACAATCCTAAATGTGCATCCATCTAATAACAGAGCTTCACTATATATGAAACAAAATAGAACTAATGGGAAGAATGAAAAAAGCTATATTGAGAAATTAGAATTGGACATTTTAACATGCCTCCTTCAGTAATTTTTAGCATAAGTAAACACCCTGATCCCCCCCAAAAAAGTCAATAAGAATAATAGAAGGTTTGAACAATACTATCAGTTATCTTGGTCTAACTTATATTTGCAGAGCACTATATTTAACAATAGCAAAATACACATTATTTAAAAAGTTTACATGGATAACAAGTAAGGACTTGAATTATTAATCAAAAATTACCTACAATTAAAATTCCAAGCCCAGATGGCTTCACAAGGTGATTTCTCCTAAATATTTAAAAGTTATGAATATCAATTCTTTTTTAAACTCCTCTAAAGAGCAAGAAAGAAAGGAACATTTCCTAATTCAACTTGTGAGGTTATTATTACCATGATTCCCAAAACCAGACAAAGACATTATAAAAAAAGTACAGACCAAAATCTCTTAAGCGTATAGACACAAAAATCCAACAACTAGCAAACCAAACTGAGCAATGTAAAAAGAATTATATGCCATGACTAAGTGGGACTTGTCCTAGTAATGCAAGCTTGTTTTAACATCCAAGATAATTAAAGTATTACACCATTTCAGTAAAATACATATGAAAAACCACAGGATCATCTCAATAGCTACAGAAAAAGCATTTGATAAGATCTAACACCTTTCGTGATAAAAAAAATTTTTAAAAACTACAAACAGAAGGAAGCATCCTCAACCTGATATAGGGCATCAACAATAACCCATAATAAAAAATAACCCAGTTAATAAAAAGCATATTGATGAAAGATTTGATAATTTCCTTCTAAGATCAGGAATATGACAAAGATATCTGCTCTTGTCACTTCTATTTAACATTGTATAGAGGTTCTAGGTAGGGAAATTAGACAAGAAAATTAAATAAAAGTCATCCATACTGGACAGGAAGGAGTAAAATTATTTCTATTCACAGATATCATGACATTGTATATAGGTATTCCTAAAGAGTAACTAAAAATCTGTTAGAACTAATAAATGAGTTCAGAAATTTTGTAGGATACATAATCAATATACAAAAATCAATTGTATTTTATACACTTGCTATGAAAATGACATTAAGAGAGCAATTTTATTTATAATAGCATCAGAAAGAATAAAGTAGGAATACATTTAACAGAATAAGTGTGAAATATATATTCTGAAAACCACAAAACATTGCTGAAAGAAATGAAAGAATAGCTAAACAAATGGAACATTTTATGGATTATAAAACATAACATTGTTTAGATGGTAATGCTTTCCAAATTGCTCTGCAGATTCAAAACAATCTTCATCAGAATCTCAGCAGCCTTCTCTGTAGAAATTGACAAGCTGATCTAAAAGTCCATATGGAAATGCAGGGGACCAAGAATAACCCAAAAAATCTTGAAAAAGAAGAATGAAGTTGGGTGGCTCACACTTCCAAATCTCAAAATTTACTACAAAACAACAGTAATCAAGAAAGTGCATTACTGGCATAAAGATAGACATAGATCAATGGAACAGAATTAAGCGTTCGGAATGAAATTTCCTATTTGTGGTCAACTGATTTTCAGCAGGGTGCCAACATCATTCAATAGGGGACGAAATAATTTTTTCAACTAATGATGCTAGGGCAACTGGATATTCACATGCAAAAGAGTTAATTTGGTCTCTTACCTCACACCATATATAAAAATACAGTCAAAATCTACTAAAGGCCTAAATGTTAAGAGCTCTAACTATAAATTAAAACTCTTTGAAGAAAGTACACGGGGTGAGTCTTCATGATCTTGGATGAGGCAATGGATTCATAGATATGAAAAAGCACAAGCAAGAAGAGAAAAACTAGATGAACTGGACTTTATAAAAAAATTCATGCTTCAAAGGAAGCTATTAAGAAAGTGAAAAGACAACCTACAGAATAAGAGAAAGTATTTGCAGATATATGTCTAATTAGTATCTATTATCAGGAATATATAAGGAATACTTACAAGTCAAAAAATAAAAGACAAATAACCCAATTAAAAACTGGGTAAGGGGCCCTGGCTGGCTGGTGTAGCTCAGTGGATTGAGTGAGAGCCTGCGAACCCAAGGGTTGCCAGTTCAATTCCCAGTCTAGGACACATGCCTGGGTTGAGGGCCAGGTCCCCAGTTGGGGGCATGTGAGAGGCAACCACACATCGATGTTTCTCTCCCTCCCTTTCTCTTTCTCTTCCCCTCTCTCTAGAAATAAATAAATAAATAAAATCTTTAAGAAAAATGATAATGCTTTACATTAAAAAAAACTGGGCAAAGGACCAAGATAAACTGTTGTCAAGGGCATAAAATAAATTTTAATATATTTCAAAAGATTGAAATCATACAGTTCTATTCTCTGATCACAATGGAATTAAAGTAGATATAAATAATAGTAAAATATTTTGAAATACTCCAAAGATTTGAGGGATTATCTTAAAAATAACCTATGTTCTCCTCTAGGACTTTTATGGTATTGTGACTTAAATTTAAATCTTTTATCCAGCTTGAATTTATTTTTGTGTATGGAAATAAGCCATTCAGTGAAAGTCAAATACCATATGATTTCACCTATAAGTGGAACCTAATCAATAAAACAAATAAGCAAGCAAAACAGAACCAGAGACATTGAAATAAAGAACACACTGACAGTAACCAGAGGGGTGGGGGAGGGGAATAAGGGGAAAAAAAGGGAAAGGGTCATGAAGGAACATATATATGACACATAGACAAAGCCAAAGAGGGGGTAGGATTAAGGGTGGGAGCTGGGGATGGGTGGGGCAAGGGCGAGTCGTGGGAGGAAAATGGAGACAACTAAATAGATAAATAAATAAGAAAACCAAAAAAAATCCAAAGGTGGGGAATAACCTATGGATCAAAGAATTCACAAGAGAAATTAGAAAATATTTTGAACTGAATGATAATGAAAACACAGCATACCAAAATTTGTGGGATGTAGTCAAACTAGTGCTTAGAGAGAAATGAATACCTTCTTTACAATATAAAGGTTGTTAAAACTCATTGAATTATACATGTAATATTTGTGTTTTACTGTATGTAAATTTAGCATAAATTAAAAATAGAGCACCATGCTGTCAGAGAGATAAACAAAAATCATGGGATAACAAACAAGGAATTTAATTAAAAAAGGCTGAGGAAGCAATGGTTACAATGTCTTTAAATGATAGCAAGACTTTCTTGATATATAATTAATATAGGGTAAAAGGTACAAATCTTATCATGATCACTCATCAGATCAAGATAAAGAACATTTCTATCACCATAGAAATTTTCTTCCTGCTCCTTTCCATTCAATCATCCTCCCTCAACCTTCAGATTTAGCTCAGTAGTTTTTACAATAGTAGTTTTGTAGTAAAACTGCTCAATAATGTCTGCTTTGATAGAGGTCAAATAGATAAAAGATTTAGGAGGACTTTGCAAATTATCAAAGTGATGGGGACAGATTTCAAATTATAGTAGATCTTGAAATAAATGGGAAATGAAAAAGACAGAAACTTTTTTATGAAAAATAGAGACATTTATTAAAGAAGGTACAAGATACAGGAAACACTGTACATAGGACAATAAGGCCTCAGTCTCCTTCAAAGTAGCCACCATGGGACCTCATATAATTTTTCCAGTGTCTCTTCCACTGTTCAAAACACTGCAAAGTCCTTTGTAATGCAAGAGTTGTTGTGATGAAGCTGCCAATCACCAGTTGCCCATAGCTGTGGCCGTTTTCATCACATTGCAACTCTCAACAGACGAAGAACATTGAGGTAGTACTCCTTATTAATTGTTTGTCCTGGAGGGGTGTACTCATGATGGACAACACCTTCCCAATCAAAAAACGTAGTTAACATGGTCTTGATCTTGTTGAGACTTTGCCGTGCCTTCTTCAGGCATGTAGAACCAGGTGACCTCCACTGGGACAATTGGGCCTTCATTTCAACAAAGACACTTTTAAAAAGCCTGATACTGCTTGTTGTACATGGTAGTGGAAAGGGGAAAAAAAGGAATTACTTTCTTAATACTTGATACATTTTCAATATATTTGAGGAGATAAAAAGCTTTGAAAATGTTCTTTATCGATACTCTAAAATGATTTATATAAAATTAATATTCTAGCATATGCATATATTTTGTCACTTCTCTGATGTAAAACATGTATAATATATCCACATCTTTATTATTTTAAATAATAATATCAATAACCTCACACATGAATTTTTTGTTGTTGCTCTGATGAATTCATTTGATCAACAAACAATTTTGAGTACCTACTGGACTTCAGGAATTTGGCTGCACACTGAGGGATGATGGGTCAATGAACAAGACAGACATGAAAGGATGGAAGAAAATCTTTTCCTCTACCTTCTTAGGTTCAGGCTGGGCCCTACAAGTTAAACTGACAAAAGACAAATTAACAAGAGAAAAAGATTAAATTATATATGTATGCATGGGCATTTGAAAAGAAATGTGACTCAAGGAGGTGATTAGAGTTTAGAGCTTCTGTACCATTTTACACAAGACAAACAAAAAGAGGTTTGAGGATTCCTGGGGGTAGGGAAAAGTAAGTTATAGGAAGGTGAGGGGAGGATACTTATGGTAAATAATAGTTATATAGTAAGGTTTGTTATGCAGATAAAAGTCACCTCAGGTGCTAAGAATTTTTTGCTTAGTAGTTCTCCTCCAGGTACAGAGAAGACACATTTACAAATGGAAATTTATGTCCTGCTTTTAGACAGAAAGGGGGAAGGCAGAGAAATAATTTCCTTGAACTCAAAAGAATCCTTATGTCCAAGTGGCATATTTGGGGGTGGCATATTCTAGTCCCCTTCAAACATAATAGCTGTCTCAGAGATTACAGTCTAGCAAAGCTGAGACACATTGAATAATTGTGACGGATCTTAACTAAGCAGAACTATGGAGTTCAGAACTGGAAGTTTAACAGAAGGCCTTCCAGAAGAGGGGACTTTTAGCCTGAGAACTAAAGGCTAAGAAGGAATTAGTTTACTGAAATGGGGGGAATAAAACATGCCAGTGTGAAGGGCCTAAGGAGAAGAGAAAATGACGCCATACTTAGACCATCTAGAAGAGGTGGAGAGAAAGGAAGGTAAGGATACCATCTTGTAAGGCTTTGTAGACACCTCTGTTTTGTCCATTTTATTAAAAACAGTAGGGAGCTATGAAAGGATTCTAATGTTGACATAAGAAACGTCCAAACCTATAGAGAATTTTTATGAGTTTATATGAGCCAAACTGAAGAAAATTGTCAAGAAGCAAAATCCCAATGGATTGAGAAAGTGCTCCAGAGACTAGCAGTTTTGCAGTTTATTTTATACACTACAGTCAAAGGAGAAGGCACAGGATAGTTTGTGAAATTCATTGGTGGTAGATTAGGGAGGCAGGAGAAAGCAAAGTGAGGAAATCTCTGAGACTGGATAAAGAGTAAAATGAAGAGACATACTTCTTTCAGATTGGTGGGTATAAGATAGTTAACAATTAGCATTTACAGCACATAGAGATGGTATTTGGGCAATAAGATAACAATGAGGGGTTCTCAGGTCTCCTGCTCTGCTGAGTGATTGTGCCCTGAAGGTCTGGGGGAAAAAATGATTACCCTGACATTCCAAAGGTATGTTAATTATAGATGCAAAAGACAATGGGAAGGCTCAATTAAGGTAAAAATTGACCTTTGTCAAGGAAGATACCTGCCTAGGACATGACTACCTTCCGTGATTTGCTTTTAGTTAGGGAGGTTTAATTTCAGACCATCCTATGTGGTTACTTTTGGTCTCTGAGTCTGTAAGTCCACCTTGCAGGCCACCCCTGAGCCTGTCCAGTTTAGTATGTGGTTTCTTTTTTGTCCACACTAATCAGAATGTAATGTTATCAGTGAAAGGTCAGTGAAATCTTCGGTAAGCATTCACTTCCTCCACATTTTGGGAAGAGGGGCGGGTTTGTCTGATTTGGCTTCTGAGATGCCCACAGGAAAGTTTCTTCAGTGTTTTAAATTGTTACCCACCTTTCCATGCTGCCTCTCTCCTGCTCATTTTACTGCAGTTATAGTTTGGAAATTATGTAGAGTTCCCTAATGGGTTGTAGCAACCTTGTATGCCCCCAGTGAGGGAGAAATGAGGCAAGACACATTTTCCTCTTTTGTTCTATCCACTCATTCCAATAGTTCTGTCCTTTAAAGCTGTATGAATATTAGTATTCCCTGAATGGTTCAGAATTACAGTGGAGCAAGAAAGAAAAAATCTAAAAGATCGTAGCAAATATATTTATTCTCGTAACCCAAAGGAAAAGGATGTATGTGGGGAGGCATGTCCAAACTCCACACCCATGTTCTGGTTCACTTCCTCTGCAAGAGAACCTTCCTCTAATATCCATCTCTCAAATCTTCACTGACCTTTCAAGACATCTTTCCAGTGTACACAGTTCTTGTTCTCAGCCCAGGATATATCTCTCTGCTCCCAGAAAGTTCCCTAAATCTGAGTTATTCAGCCTGTAATTGTGACCTAGGCTCCCACAAGACAATCCACAGTTGACATTCTGAATCCTACTGATACATCCAGGTATGCATTAGCACCACTCTTATATTCTAATTTGAGTTCCTCCCACCAGCATGAGTTGCATACAAATCTCTATCTTTCTGATTGCCCACTGTTAACTTTTGGATGTTTATCCACATACACTCATAGTTTTCAGAAGACAAACACTATTGGGCAGAGAAGGTACAAACAAGCTTCATAAGAAGGAGAAGACAATACCTTCCTAAGTTTTGACAATTTACAAGGTCACCTCTCTCACAATGGAGTTAGTACAGTACATAATTATGCAAAGAGTTGTTAGTTCCTATCTTTTATCTACTTCTCTCAAGTTGTACCTCCTTGAGCCTGCCAAGAATAAGGAATTGCCCATTATGAAGCCATATACCTCTTAATGACCACTCAGTTAGCTACACAAAGACCTGGTTAAAGCTTGAAATTACCTCTTGAAATGTTCCAATTAGCTATTAGACAAAAGCCATCAGTCTCCCCAGCCTCTGTCTTGGGAGAAAGGCTTTGGTGTTTGGGAAGTAAGGGACAGGGGAAGTATAATCAGATATGTATTTTAATCAGAATATACTGAGTAGAAACCAGTGGGTAGGGGTTAGGGGAGGAGTGCAAGAATATATACTGGGAAACAAGGAAGAAAACAAGGACAGATACATTAGGACCTTAATTTTGCTGTCAACTCACAACAAAAAGTTCAAACATAAAAAGGAACATTATCAATAGTGTAAAAATGATACTGAGAAGATGGTGTCTTCAAAAGTTAATAGGGTTTCATGAATTTGGATTATCACTATTTTATAAATAGGAGGTACAATGTAATAAGATGAAATGGCACCCCCCAAAATCACCAAACAGTGATAAATTTGAGATCTATATAAACTAATATAATTCTTTCTCATCACTTTTCAAATGGAGACCCTCATCAACAACAGCAAAAAAATTCCAGAAACTCTGTGATCATGACCACTTATAAGTATGTGTGCATCAGACTGATACAACTAGAATAACTATGTGGCTTTTGTTCTAAAGTTAAATTTAACAAATGATAATTCAGAAGGTACAACCCCCACACCTCAGAAACTCTTCCTCAGAAATGATATTTCAACTTCCCTGACACTAAATTTGGGCAGAGGTGTCAAATCATTACAATAACTGCAAGCTGGCCCCAGCTAAAATAGCATTTCAGCAGCCTGCCACTGGCATATAATCAACTGCACACCCACTGCTGGACTTGATACACAATTGTGGCACCAAAAATGATTAGAATTTACCTCTTAGTGCCAAGTATTATGGTACAACAAATTAACCTTTGACCAGAATAATTATTTTCCCACTTTCTGAATGTCTAAGTCAGTTAAGCATTTTCAGATCAATGTAACCATATGTCTACCTTTAACACTTGAGAAATTATTTCTTATTTGAAGAATAACCCTCTCTCACACAAAGGACATAGTATGTCTTCCAACTCAGAAGTATGAGCAACTGGCTATTTCAAAATATTTGACATATTAAGTAGTCCAGAAGTGCTCACCTATTTGCATCATATTAGTATATTATATCTAAACATTCCCACACAAATTTCACCTAAATCAATAGCCCTCCACAAAATATTTTCAATGCTTTAATTTTCTCAAGATTGTCACAATCAATACCTTTCTCCGCACCACATATCTTTGTGGAGGTAATTAGCTTTGTAGAATTATTAGAAAAAAAGTAGTTTTCCATGGAGAAAAAAAGATCTATGAGTTCTTATATTCATAAAAACAATTTCAGGAGGAGAATGGTAGAGTGGGAAGCTGCTGTAAATAGTCTAGATTCATTCTTTTACTTAAGTTCCAATATTTCTGATATATTTCTGGACTTTAACTAATGTACAACACTATCATTATTAAATTGTCCATAATAGCCACCTTTTGAAGAAACTTAATTTATATCTGAAGTTGCAATGTTTGGGATTACAAATATTCTGTTTTATTTAAGCTTGCTTCTTCCATAAAATCTCTGGAAACCTTACTGCAAGGCAAACCCTCAAAAATTATCTCATTTTCTACCAAATAAATGTAATAATATGAATGCATTCTCCTTTAGGAAACTCCATGAGACCAAAACAAGTCACAAACGAAAATTAAAATATCTCCAGTCACAATAGTTTATTGAGTGTAAATACACTTTTTAATGTAAATTATGAACAAAGGTATAATTGTTGAAGTTTTATCTAGGGGTGTTAAATGCCACAAAAGAAAAATGCTTTGAGAAGGAATAGTTAATGCTTGAGGGCTTTAAATGGCCATTTAACTTTGAGTAGAAGCACATACAGAAGTTGATACAACGGATTACATCACCAAATCAACAGAACACTGTAGTAGACTGTTCTGCATGGTGCGGGTCCAGCTCCCACTCGGAGATGCACAGGACCCACGCTCATGGATAGGTTCTCCTGCGGGGAATCAGGCCTGCAATGTACCTAGGCCACTATGAGTCTTGCTTTTTGCTAAAACTCCCTCACCCTGAATTGAGGACATTTACTGCAAAGCAACTTCCTAAGAACCGTGCTAAACCTTCTAAGGATGAGTGTAACCAACTACATTTGCCTTTTCATTTGCAACTATCCCTCTTCTGTGATGTGATTAGCAGCATTGGCTCCTTTGTTTTCTGTAAAAGATAACCACCTAAAGCGAGCCTGTGCATAGTTAATGAGGACCTCCTTGTAATGTGCCCAGTAAGACAATAAAAGCTCATTGGAGCAAGGGCTGAGGCTTTTGCTCCCCTTGAGAGAAAAGCCATGCTGTCCCTTTTCCTCCACCAGACTTGGTAGTCCGTGTGAATGTCTCATTTGATCCATAATGACGCAGACCCCACGAGCCAGGGTCCACATCAGAACACGTCAGATGCATCTCTCCCTGCTGCTTGACAGATTCAAAAGTAGGAATATTTTAGCATAGTGTGTAACTTTTTTTTCCTAAACAAGACAAACAGTGCACTTTGTTTTGTAGAACAAGGTCATAGGGTATAGTGAAAGAGTCACATGTTCTGGAATTAGAAACATAAAATTTCAGATAATGGTTCTGTGACTATTTTGTAATGTGGAGCTTCATTTTCTCAAGTGTAGAAGGATAAAGCCAATTGGAAGAGCTTGCTATAAGAGCTAAGTGCAATGTTTGTGAAACCATCCTCTCTGGTCCAATCACCTTTAGAGACATGGTATTCATTGGGTTTAAATGGGGTTTACAAGAAACCTAAAGCTGTGTTCTCCAGGAACATATCAATTTCACAGCAAATATTGAAGAAAAACAGGAATGTATTAATTTCTATTGTAATATTTCAGGAAACCATACAAAAACAATATGGAGAGAAATGCCAGCAACATGAACAAAAACATAAATACTGACACCCTCATAGATACCAAATCTATCAGTTATAAAGATCAGCAAATGTATATTATCAGTTTTACCCTTTTTGGCTTTATAATGACTATAGAATGATATTGGTCATGAGATTATAATAAAGATGCTTAAAATATGGAAAATATAGTCTGAAGAATGTCAACCTCATTAAAATTTTCTGCTATAAGAAAAAATGATGGATGGTTAATATTAGAGTTTGGTTATCATAAAAGTACACATTTTAGTATCCTTATATACAATGTATACTTGCCTGTGGTACAAAACTGGCCTGTTGACTTAAGAAGCTCGATCGCTTTGGGACCCTGCAAGATTATTTTTTTCTAATATAAGTGGAATAAACATTGTAAATTTCTTCCATTGAGGTATGTGCACAAGTGTTTCCTGAGCATCCCCAAGGCTCTGAAAAATTCATAGAGAGGAGCATTTTCCCATGAGACAGTGTGAAACCTCCTCCTTTCCACATAAGCCTCATTGTTTCCCTTCCTTTCCTCTCTCACATCTTGGCATTTCTCCTCATCTTACCACTTTTCCTACATTATTTTAACTGTTTCTATTTCTTTCCCTCCTATCTGATTTTTCTTTCATATTTGTTCTAACAGGTTCAGAATAAGGGCTTGAGGACAATGCCTGCCAGCACTTACAAGCTTCATAGAGGTCCACAGAGGCAGCTGAAGAGCTAGATTTACATCTGATAAAATTGATGTGGAGAGTTGAGATGGTTGAGTTGTCCCTGGGGCATTGGTGTACAGGGGAAGAAGGCTTTTTTAGGGGGCTTTGAGCCAAGAATATTCAGGAAGGGAACTGCCAGTGGTGCTGAGTGACCCCATATTGGATTTAGGGAATAATTAAAAAAGGCCATAAGCAATGCTTTGAGGAGGATCCATAGAGATGATCAAAGCAAACCTTCTCTGACCACAATTCCAGGCTTACTACATCGTTCTTCTGTTAGTGGTGCTGTGCTTTTTATTTTGTTTGCCCTCATATGGAAAACCCCGCAAAACTAGGATACCGACTGCAGAAACCCAGTGATTACAATTCCTGGAGGCTAGTATCCCACAATAACCAGCAGATCATGAATGTTAGGAGAGAGGACTTGATGCAGAGTCTTCAATTCCTATTTCAGGAATAACATCGAGGATGGGCCTAGCTATCCTTTGCTTAAAGCCTTGAAAGGATTAAAAAAATCTGTCCAAAAGTGAGCTTGAGGGCCAAATGTACAAACAGGCACTATTGTTTGTCAGACTTTTGATCTTTCCCAGAATTTGTGACCATCTAATGAATGGGAAAATCCCCAAACATTTATTTCCTGTGAATTTATCTTCTCTCTAATGCTTGGAAGCATATGTATTTGAGGGGGATTTTAAAATTCATGTCTTGGATTTGCGTCTCTGATTACACATAATTCATCAAGATCTTGCTCTTCACAAGCTATTTAATACTCAGGAAGTCATTGAAATCATTTTAGAATTTGCCTAAAATCCAACAGGAAGTTATTTTTACAAAGGACACACAAACCTGAAACATTTGCACATTTCATTTTAATCCAAATGCAGATGTCATAAGTATTTTGGAATGGGAGAGAAATTCAGCCAATCTCTTCTCTGTTAATAAGAAATGTCTAATGCAACATCATCCACAAATGATTCCTGACAATCCCACTTGATCATGATGAGTAGAATATTATATTACATGTGCATCTTTCATTGTCTATGGTCTCATGTTATAATCACATGTATGTGTGTCTTCTGTCCTTAATGAAATGTCTGATGTAAGGTGAAGGAAATTAGATGTAAGCTTAGATGACCAAGTTTGAGTACTGGTTATCACAGCTGTGTGACCTTGGATGAATAATTAAACATCACTGAGCCTCTTCTGTTATTCATATTTAATGAATTTTGAACACATCAAAAGTGCTAATGAACTGAGATGTATTCTGTGGACCCCTAAATGATAGTCCCAGTTGATTGGGACTATCTTCTCTTAAATCCACATAATTTTTTTACTTACTTATACTTATTGTTTCAATAAATACTTGCTAAGGTACACTGTAGAAATGTTATGGGAAAAGAAGACACAAACATGGGGAAAGGAGAGAAATTTTATATTCAACAGACATTTCTTTTTTTAAGATTTTAGTATTTATTTTTAGACAGGGGAAGGGAGGGTGAAGGGGAGGGAGAGAAACATCAATGTGTGGTTGCCTCTCACACACCCCATACTGGGGAACCGGGCCCACAACCCAGGCATGTGCCCAGACTGGGAATCAAACCAGCAACTCTTTGGTTTGCAGGCTGGCACTCAATCCACTGAGCCACACCAGCCAGGGCAACAGACATTTCTTTATATGTCAAAATGGAATATCATTATTATAACAATTTTGTGCTGTTACATATGCTATTGTGGCCATTTCTAAACAAAGGAAGGGAAAACTTACCAAGTCATAGGAAGCTCATTTTTATAAATGTCTCCATATTAGACATTTTAGCATATTTTATAGTAAGTTGGTTCAAACTATTGTATTTTCAGACTATACTAGTTATTTTTTGCTTTAAGTGTAATACAGTATATAATTATACAAGAGACATTTTAAAACATGATCTTGATTTTTATATTATATTTGCTTAAAATTTTAGGTGTCAACATATTTTAGAAATAAGTCACTTTTATTTTTCTATTTCTCACAAGAGGAAGTAAATGTGTTTAGCACCACATGTGATCCTCCAAGAGGGTGCATTTTTTTCCAGATGTCAAATGTTAAGTGGAGGAATAACAGGGTGCAGACACTAACATTGTCTTGGTAGCTGATGTTTTTCCCTCTAGTGGGTGATGGAAGTCAAATCCTCAAACTGCTCCTTCTGGGCTTTTTACTAATTAACTTGACATCTGTGGTGAAGCAGAACATAGATGAACCATGTTCATTCCCAGTTTCACAATTAAATTGCTGGTAGTTCAGATCAGAAGCTTATCTCTGGAAATTTCAGAGCAAAATAATTTCAAGTTGACAGAAAGTATAAAACAACTTCTTTAACATTTTTAGCAAAATATTCAGGAAAAGAAAGGGCTTTCAGGTAGAGTAAAAATCGTGCTCTTAATCTACCATGATTCCCTAGTCTATCTATTGTGATTTTTTTTTTCATCTATGGATAACAGACTCAAAGAATCCATGAAAATAGGATCATTCGTGTAAAACGGTTCCTGTTACAGAGCACAGATGAGTGAAGTAATACAGTGATTAAGATGTGATGCATACAGTAATTGAAGTGGGAGAACCAAGTGGGCAGAAAGTTTCTTGGAAGATCTAGGAAGGGAAAAGAAACCATTCCCTAGAAAAAAATATAAAAGAATAATATAACAAAAATGTTTACTTCAAAGAGAAAGGGTTCAATTTTCCTCATTCATGCTACTATCAGAAAGTTTTTGATGATTAAGTATGTTAGTAGGATGGCCACACAGGTAAAACTAGCAGAAGGAAGGAAGTAAAAAGATTATGATGGAAAAAACTAGGGACAGAGTACACTTATGTACAAATGAGAATACAGATGAAATAGAAGCATTAATTGGCAAAAAGACATTGCCTGGGATTTTCTTTAAAATACTTCATCAAAAAAAATTTAAGTGTGGCATTGAAATCAGTTACTTATACACATAGCATGGTACATCTCACAAATGTGCTGAGTGAAAGAAGCCTTACACAAAAGAGCACATACTGTATGATCCCATTCATATGAAGTTCTGAAAGAGTAAAAACTAATAATCTAAGGTGAATAACATCAGAAAACTGTTTTTTTCTTAGAGTTGGGGTAGAGGCATAAATTGACTAGGAAGGGGCATGAAGGAATTTTCTTGGGTGATGATTATGTTCTATGTCTTAATAGGGTTTGAGTTACATAGGGATATGTATATGTCAAAACTCCTCTAATGGTATGCTTAAGATTTGTGAATATCAATGTAAGTAAAATTTATTTCAAAATAAAGACCTGTAAACAAATGCTAAAATCTATTACTAAAATGTTAGCTGAAGTGTTGGAGGCAAATATGCTGATGTCTATAGCTTACTTAGAAATACATCAAAATATAAGGGATGGGTAGATATGTTATAACACAAGTAGCCATAGGAAGACATTAATGGTAGACTCTAGATGGTAGAGATATAAGGGTTAATTTTATAATTTTCAACTTTTTTCTATATATGAAAATTTTTATAATAAAATGTTGGAAAAAGTGGGAGATGGCAGAGATGAAATAAACTTGGCAAAAGTGTGAAAGACTGGTGCAGCTAGGGGCCAGTTAATATATTTGTTATACTTTTCTCTCTACTCTCTGCATGATTGAATTTCCCATAATAAAAAGTTAAAAAGGAATTAATGTGAAGAGATTATCCAAATTAAATGTGGAATTATATTTAAGTCATGTAATTATGAATATGTATTTTATTTCATTTTATATTTGTGTGTGTAATATGTGTGTATATATATATATATACATATGCATACACACACACACACACAATAACAGTATGTATTTTGCCATAAAATAAAGTGGAAATGGAGAGAAGTGGGCTCAGATAGTAATCCAAGGAAATTAGAAGAGAGGGTCCCAAACTAAAAATTCCAGCTCTATTAAAAGATGACCACTTACTTTCATAAATCACTTCTTTTCACCTAAGTTCAATTCAACTCTGTATCCTAATCCCTGTCTAGAAAGAGGGACTCTACTTCTTCATGGGTTGAGTAGAAAAGGTAGTCATTAATAATGCAGACTTTTGAACCACATGGGAGAACCTGGTAGACCCTGGAACCAATGTAAACCTCCTACAGTTTTTCCTTATTTCCCTTACCCTCCACAACTTGGCTTTATCTTTCTTTCCATGAGGTTTAGCTAGCATGTAAATGTGCTACTGAATTGACTGATTTCACAAATCCTAATTCTACTAACTAGCCCCATATACCTTCAGCTTCTTTTTGCTACAGAAATTCATTCCAAATAGTCCCTTTACTTAATATTGCTTTCTCAACTGATTCTTTGAGGAATGCCTTCACAAAACTGCCATTAACATTATGCCCTCATTTAAAAATATAGAGCCATTATAAAAATGGGCATATAAAGGTCTCTTTAGTTGTTGTAGAATTGCTATTGAAGATAGTGTTCACTATATTGTTCAGTTTCCAGTTCATGTTTTCAGTTTCTCTCAAAGTTCTGAGAAACAGTTGATGTCTCCAGATGATTCTATGTGTCTGCCTTTGTTAGATTGCTGTGTAACTCTTTTGTTTTCCTTTTTACCTTGGCTTCCAGGAAGTGTAGAGTTAGGTTCATTAAACAATAACCTTTTTTGGCTTTCTGTTCTAATTATTCCACTCTTGTCTTTCCTATCTCCATCCCAACCTTTGTTCCCATTACTTGGTACTTCCACTGTAATAATTACAGATTCATTGGATTCATAGTATCTAAATTTTTGTAAACAGCTCTAGGTTTGGAAATAGAAAATACATAATAATTTCTATAAAACCTCCAATGCTGTTAATGTTATGTTACTGTAGCTCAATTTTATTGCAGTGATATCCAAGCATATTGCAATAAAAATAGCTGATAATTTGAGGAAATAAAGTCCTTTGTTTAATTAAGAAGCAATTAAGAGGAAGTAAATTTGTATGTTTTAGGTTGATTTTATTAAAACAGAAAACATTGAGACCAATTTTCACATGCTATATTGTCTATCCACTCTCTTGAATGTGTATGTGTTCTCAATTTCTTATCACAATGGCCAGACCGATCACTGATGTGGAAACAGATCTCACTCCTCTCAGCTGGCTCTTGTCAGACAATGAATGAATCTAGGTCATCTGTCTTGCAGATACTGTGATATCTCAGTGGATTAGAGAGAAAAAGCCCAACAGTGTGACAGAAAGATTCAACTCTCGAAGTTAAACTGAAACTTTTAACTTCATCACAATTTCATAAATGTATTGTATATTCCCTAAAAGAAGAGAAAAAAGATTCCTCTACCACAGTTCACCTGGGGTAATTCATTCTTCCTAAACACATAATAACTAGGAGCTCTGATTGACCCACTGATTAAATATTCGGAAGCTGAAAATTAAGTTAAAACATAAAAGCACAGAAGAAAAGTATACTAACCTGGAAAATAACAAAAAATCAAGTAGAAATTGCAATAGATACATGTACATAACAGTGTAAGACTTCTGCTTATCAAAATTAGAAATCAAAACTTGTAAAAAAAAAACCTTCATGGTTTCTTTAGAAACCTTATAACCAAACAGTTTGTTAAATGATACATGGTCAAAGAAACCTATAGTTGGAAGGATGATCAGAGTTCCAGAGTCATGAATCTTGGTTCCTCTACTCCTTAAGTCAGATTACACTCCTGGATGGCCATGCTTAAACACTTTATATTCTGAAAGGAGGAAAAATGTTTGCCACATCCAGAAAAGAAGATTGATGAGTTTAAATCCTTGTGGGGGGAATCTTTATAATGGTCCTAAATTATCAGATGTGTACAGAAATAGCAAAAAAGCATAATTTTAGAGTCATCGTACTGCTGTACAATGTGCTGCTAAACAGCTACAGCAGAATTTTTCACAGGTCATTTATTTGTGACCCCTTTTAATGCAATAAATTCTCTCTAGACCTCTAGTATTCCTAAAATTACTTCTATTATATTGTTATTTAAATATGTATAAATATAAAACTGTATAAACTTATTCTTATAGATGTTCTAAACTAAAAATAGATTAAACTAAATGAGTTTTGTGTTTAAAAAAAGAACTCAAACAATAAGCTGGGAATACTGTATGCAAGAAATGTAAGCGTCAGATTAAAATCCTTAATCTACAAAGAACTCAAGGAAATTGAAGTGATTTCAATAAATGAAGGAGATGACATACAGAATAAAAAAATTCTTCCAATATAAAAATTAAAAATGATAATAAAGACCTAAAAAATACACCATTGGGAATAAAACTATGTAATAAGTCAATATGATTTGTTTTTCAAAATAGCCCAGATTTTTAAGTAAGCATATACTTATTGGTGAAGGTGTATTAAAAGAATCTCTCTTTTCACTGCAGCAAGGAATATGGACTGGTACCATAATTTGGGGAGGACAGTTTGATATGTTTCTAGAGCCTTAAAATTTTTAATTTCCTTTTTGCTAATGACTCTACTTCTAGGCATAAATCCCAATAAAATAAGAAACATAAACATATTTATGGAGATTTATGAACAATAATATTCATCAACATAATATTTATATCAATTTTCAATGGAAAGGAACCTAAATTATACACTATTTTATTGGATTATAAACTAAAATCAATAACAATTTGCACAGAACAGACTGTTATAAAGCTATTAAAATTACTTTAATGAAAAAATTAGTGGGAAATTGCTTAATATGTATTGTGAAAAAAGGATATAAAACTTTTTAAAAGATTTTAAAACTACAAAATTTTATCTACAGCATGGAAAGAAATGTACTAAAGTGCTAACTCTCTCTGGGAAATAGGATTACCAGTGACTGTTATGTTGTTCTATGTATTTTTCTAGGAATATAATAATTTTATTATCCAAAAAGTAATACTAAAGTTCCTGGAAGAGCCCTTCTGTTCCCTTTCTTTACCTTTTCCTCACATCATGAAGTTCATTTCTCTTTCAGCTAGGACTTGCAACTTTATGTGGTTACAGAAATCATCATACCTCTCTCATCTTTGTACTGCCCTCACAATACTGTGGTTTACACTAGGAAAAAGGTCCTCTTAATCTCTATCTCTTCAATATGAATTTCTGATTTAGGAAGTCAAACTGGATTCTGAGAGGATAGAAAAAGCACTCCAACAAAATTAATACTAATTTTTCCTAGAAACTCAGAAAAGAATGGAATGCTACCAGCCAAAGGGGGTGGGTTCGAGGGTGGGAGGCGGGGATGGGTGGGGTGGGGAAGCATGTTGAGGGGGAAATGGAGACAACTGTACTTGAACAATAAAAAATTATTTTAAAAAGAAATAAAATATTGATAATAAAACATTTCAAGAGGGAAAATTGCATTTTTGCTTTATAAGTTCGAGTTCTGAAGCTAAACAGGCTTTTTATTTTCACTTTGGTACATTGCTTGTAATTATAATATGGTGGTACTTTGGCAAATCACTTAGTTATTCTTGTGCAACCAACTACCACAAAACAAAATGACTTAGAAGGCCACCATTTATTTAGCTCACAATTGGCAGTTTGGGCTGCGATCAGCTAAGCAGTGCTTGCATTCTTACTCACATGTCTATAGTTAGCTACCAAATAGCCAAAGGAAGGCTAAGCTAGGATAGCCTGAGCTAGGGTGGCTTGTGTCTTTTCCATGTAGTCTCTCATCCATAAGTAGGGAAGTCCAGGTTTGTTCTTATATTGCAGGGTAAAATCCGAGAGAGAGAGAGAGAGAGAGAGAGAGAGAGAGAGAGAGAGAGCAAGCAGAAGCACGACCATTTGTGACTCAGGCTCAGAAATGACACAATGTCATCTCTGCTTCATCCTAGTAGCGAGTCGTTCCAAGGCTAGCTCAGATTCAGAGGGAGGGGAAACAAACACCATGCCTTTCCTTTTTCTTTTTTTTTATTTTTTTAAATTTTTTATTTTAGTTTATTCAGTACAGTTTCTATCCTTTATTCCCATTCCAACCCATCCACCCATCCCTCCCCTCCTCCCTCCCATTTCCAGCACCCCTAGTTTTGTCCATGTGTCCTCTATATTTGTTCCTGTAAACCC
>CM052552.1:60908887-60954138 GCA_028533065.1 Trachops cirrhosus
GGGAATGAAGGGGGGATAATAGGACAACTGTCATAGCATAATCAATAAATATATTTTTAAAAAAAGAAAGTAAAAATTACTACACTAAATTAAAATTAAAAGGGGAATTTATAGAAGGGATAACATTATATCTTGTGGAATGAGACGATTAAAAAAATTGTGGGAAAGTTAAAAAAAATAAGATAGAGAAAGGGAGCCATGAGCCAAGTAAACATCTATTGCACTATTTTCATTCATCATCAAATTCATCACTATTGAATATGTCAGATCATCAGATAGTATTTTGTAGGTCAGAATGCAGATTTTCTGCATTCTAGTAACTTCTAATCCTTTCGGTGAATGTGTTACATGGATCAAAATATCTAAGCAGTAAACCACAAGTGCATAAAATATAATCTTACAAATATTTACACCTCATTCAGAGAAAGAATAAATGCATCACCAAAGGGGCATGGATATGTGAAAGATAGTGCTATGTTTGGGAACAGGTTAGTGCTTTAAGAATGGCTGGGGATCCAGGATGAGGCAGAAGATGAAGCTGGGAAGTTATGTAGGGACAGAGTGTAAAGGTTCTTAAGCCATATTAAGAAGTTTTGGTTTTATCTGATAATATTCGGAGATATATTGGATTAGGATAGACTGTATAGTAACACAATCAGATTTGCCTTTTAGAAAGATTGTTCTAGTCTGATAGATTGGATAGATTGGAGATAAAAAATGAATGGAGGCAGGAAAGGCAAGCAGAACGTGGTAGCAATTGGCCATATGAAAGCTGATAAGAGTCTAGGCTAAGGCAGAAGATGGATTTGAAAAGAAGAGTAGATTTGATAAACACTGTAGAATTAAAAATGATGGGATACAGTAAGGTCATCAATTTGTTTTAGAAACCACATATGACTCAATACATTCGAGTAGTGTGCTCATTCTTTGTCATTATCAGTTCTGATTCCTCCACTTCATTCCTTACTCCATCCAGGAGCACCTGTTTTGTTTTCCATTTATGGATCTAGCTCCCTCTAATGAATCTTATCTCAGCCTTGGCTACACATTGGGTGCACATTTAGTCATCTGGGGAGTTTTTGTAAAAATACTGTTACCTGAGATTATGATGTAAGTTATCTGGAATGTGACCTAGACACTGGAATTTTTAAAAAGTCACCTAGTAATTCAAACTGCAGCCAAGGATGCCAAACACTGATATAAATTATTGATTGTAATGTCAGCTAAGAACTTTGGTTATTATGGTTCTTCCAGCTATCTCATCACTTGCCAGAGGTTTTAACATCTCATCTTTTTTTTTCATTTACTATTATCTCACTTTACCTGAGTGCTGACTTTGAATTTTTCTACAATCTCTGGTCTAGCACTCTGATGAGATGAAAGAGTGAAAACAAATTCTGATTTATTGAGCCAGCAAAGGAATTTATTTAAAGAATATTGTAATTTTCCATGAGGGCCAGAGAACCAAGATTGGGATCATGGTTAGTGCCCCCAAATAAAATGTCAGAACTGGCCCTGTAATGATATAGCTATTGCTGTCACTAGACATGAATTACATAGCCAACACCACCAATGCTGGGCACTATACTTGGAGCTTGGAGCTATGGCCACAGCTATCCCTGGAACATAGATGTAGCATTGTCTATACATGGATGAATTCCCTATTTTCTTTGCTTCTTTATCTATTAGTTTCAGAGTCTGGAGAGGGTAGAAATGACTGGAAAGCATGTGGTCATACGCAAGCAGCAAAGGAAGCTGAAAAATTGATTGTCTGACATGTTTGGCCTCTTCAGTGGTAGAAAAACTCAGTGATAGGACTCATGTGTGGGGATTTCCCATATAGGAAGGAATTTCAAGTCCTTTCTGAAAAGGTAAAAACATGATGAATAGTTATTACTGCTTCCTCCCCATTGCCTAGGTATTACTACTTGCCTGAATTCTACATAAAAAATTTTCTCAAAACCTAGCAGCATAAACAGTCTTCTTTCTTTTATTTCAACATTAATTCAACATCTGCATACCATTTCCTCTTTTTTGTCCCCACAAAAAATCTATATTGGCAATGGTTATGATCCCCTATAACTCTCCATTGATCTTGTTTATATGGACGAAGGGGTCTTTCTTCTAGGGTGCATATTCTCAGCTCTAGTACAATGATTGTTCACTGACCAATGAATCAAGTTGTCAGGCTTTGGTATAGAAATACTGATTTTTTAATGAATGAGGTTTGGATACTACTCCATAAGAATGAGATACCACTATTCTTTTCATAAGGATTTCAGTCTTTGATGACTATGGTTAATTGCCATTGTTGCCCTGATTCTTTGGCCTTTCCTGTATCCAATGTCTTTGCCATGTGGCATTGCTATATCCTTCTACTAAAGGAACAGATTATATTTCCCTTTCCAACTCAACTTTAAATTCAACCATGTGACTTGCTTTGACAATGTATAATAATAGGACAAATGTAATGGAGTGCCAGTTCTGATCTTAGGCCTTAAGAGATTATATTTCTACATATTTCTACTTCACTTCTTGTACCTATACCATTGCTATACAAAGTATATGTTCCCAAATAGCCCACTGGTACAGAGAGGATTATAAACAAGTGGAGCAGAGCCACCTCCAGTGAATGTGGATCTCTAAGTTTTGGGATGGTTTGTTATGCAGCACTGTTGTGGCTGTAGTTGACTGATAATTTTGATAATAATGACCTAATAAGGGAACTTTGAGATGAAGATACCACTATTTTTGTATATCTTTGCAAAAGTACAAAGTGGTGTCCAGTGCTAACAGATTAAGCTAATAGTCTACAAGAGGTCTTTAGCTGGATAATTGGGGCCTGAATGGTGGTGTTATATGATTTTGAATATGACTAATTAGGAAAAATGATCCAATAAATAGCAGGGACTGAGAGTAGGAAAATACAGAAAAGGTCCATCAATTTTGGCAGATCATCATCATGATCATCACTGCTATCCTCTTCTATTTCAGCACTTTCTGTCATTATAGAATAGCATTATTATCTCCATTTTCCAGATGAGAAAACTGAGGCTAAGGGATATTAAATAATTTCCTTGAGACAACATAGCTAATACTTGGAAGAATTGAGATTTTTGTCCTGTACTGTCAGATCCCATAGACTATGCTCTAAATATTGCATTTGGTACTTCATAGGATAGTCACAATATGAACAATACATGCTAATATGTGTATGGTACTTCATGAAGTGTTTACACCAATATCATCTCATTTGGTTCATACTATACCTTTGCAAAATGGAAATTATTATGTGTATGGTCATTTAAAAGGCAAGTATCAAAGTTCTAAGAAATTATATTATTCTAGCCCAAGATCAAGTTATTGATAACTCCTGGCACTAGTTATAAACCACAAAAATATGGGAAATGTATGCCTCAGTGCCATACTGGAACATTTGAGAAAATCTTTGGTACAAAATTGAGGGTATGGTTGAAATGAATGGTAATCTCTGAGTAGTTAGTTAAAATATCTGAAGTAAAAAAATAATCTAATAGAAACAATTAAACCAAACAACTGAGTCATTCATTCCTACTGAAGATTTTAATCCACCTTCCCTGTTCAACTGATGTGTGAAAAGAACTCCTAAACATATTATGTTTGTACTCTCAGGGTACATCCTAAATTAGTTATTTCTTCTCACATTTGGTTTCTAATTATCTCCGGCTACATTTCAATTTTATTTAATAAAGGGGCTTTTTTGCCCTTATTATCTTACTCTGTAAATCATTGTGGCCAACCACTGTGTATTTCATTCTTCCATTGTTTCCCACTTCATAAATATTGTTGTACAAAACCACTTATAAAGACAAGCTGTTAACATTAGGTTACAACAGTAACAAGTATGTTTTTCTTTCTGAACATTATAATGCAAATGTTCTATTTTTTAAAATAAAGGTTCATTCTTTGATGAGTATTCCATTTTTAAAATGTATCTTTCAATTTATCTAAAATGGAAATAAAATTGTCAATGAAAATGACAATATTAGAGGTGAATTCTATGCAAAGAATTTGCAAAAGTAGAAACATTCACAAAAAGAATAAAAGGGAAAGTCTGTTGTTACATTTTTTTAAAATAAAATTTTATTTTTTTATTTTAAAGATTTTATTTATTTATTTTTAGAGAGGGGAAGAGAGGGAGAGAAACATCAATGTGTGACTGCCTCTCACACTCCCCCTGCCAGGGACCTGACCCTTAACCCAGGCATGTGCCCTACCTGGGAATTGAACCAGTGACCCTTTGGTTCACAGGCCAGCACTCAATCCACTGAGCCACAGCAACCAGGGCTGTTGTTACATTTTTTTTTTTAAAGAATAAGTCACTAGGGGCATTATCTATTCTTTGAAATCTGGGCCCAATTATGTTGGTTGTTTCATAAATCTCTCCTCACATACAGTCATCTGGAAATAAAAGTCTATCCTTTTTTTTCCATGAGTATAATTTAGTGGGGAGAGAACTAACCTAAGAACCAAGAGACCTGGATTTAATGTTGGGCGTAGAACCCTAACCATTACTTGGAACTTGGGCAAGCCTCTATTTGTCAGGATAACTGGTTCCCAAACTTTTGGTGTGGAAACACATTTTGGGATCACATAAATCACTTTTTAAAACTTTTGAATATCAAGATATCCCCCCATTTTAGTTTAAGTTCCCCTGGAAACTGACCCTAAGATGAAATTTCAGTGCAAATGATGTATTTGGGGCATGAGCCCAGGAAACATTGGTAGAGGAGACAGCAAGTGAGGCAGAGAAGGGAAGAAACCCAACATTGGAGTGGGTTACCATGGCAGTCACCACTGTGGAAAACTGTATCTCAATCCCCCTGGGGGACTTTGGGGAGGGTAGAATAAAAATATGCTTCAAAGTTATCCTAGCTGAGGTATGAGAAATATGGGGTATATTAATATATGAACTTCTTGTCCATTCCCAGTGGAAGGACTATTGCTGGGGCCATAAATGCTATAGCACTTCTGGCTTGCTGTTGGGCATAACAAGTGTTTCCATGACCAGACAACTAGTCATTGGGTAGAGTCATGAATTTTGCAATAAAGCAGCCCTTGATAACAAGTAAAGGTGAGAGCTGAGGAGATAAGAGTGTGGCACCATAACATGTGTTATATGTTCCAACCAAGATTTTTATCCAAAAGGTAGTGTGGACATTAGTTGTTTTTGTTTTTAATCTACGATATGGAACCACCTTCCAATGTTTGAGGAATTCCCTACCCCATGAGTTTACAGAAAGAACAGAGCCCACCTTCTAGTGTGGAAGCTGAAAAGGGGAGGTACTCATTTTCCAGCCTCCCTTGCAGGTAGAATTGCACTAATCAGATGCTCTTGCTTGAGATGTTGAATCTGGAACAAGTGACACAGTGGAGCCAGGCTATTAAAAAAATAAATCTAGTATTGGCTGGCATTGATGGCAGTAGCCAGTCCAGAGTAGCTGTGGCAAGAAGGGAGGATCAGTAGTGGTGCCCAATGTCTAGAATTCCCAGCAGCAACAGTGCAGACCCTGAATACAGTGTTTGGCAGTGGCCACAGCAGTGTACTCATCAGATACCTACTTAACCTCCCTGGGCAATGTTAATTTTCTATGCCTTATTCACCTGTCTTCCCTGGTAATTTCTGTGTGCTACTATAGAGTTACCAATTCATTAGATTTTTGCTTAATTCATCAAAGGCCAATTTCTATTGCTTGCAACTTAAAATCCTAGTACAACAGGTCCAGGGTGTAGCCCATGAACACCTATTTTTATCAGATCTAGATTGTAGCCCATGAACTTCTATTCTTATTAAAAGTGATTCTAATGTAAACTTTGAGAACCACTGCTCTGGGTTCTGTTTCCTCAAAAGGAAAGTAAGTATAACAACATATGCTCAGCAGAGCACTTGACATATTTAAATAAACTAATGACCAGTGAAGACTTTCAAAAGCATGAATAAAATGATTTCACAATCGAAGGCATCAACTAAATGATGATTTTGATGTGATTTTTCCACTCAAAATGAATGGATTTTATTAAAGCATTTCAGCTACATCATGATGCAGTCTATTTAAATGATGTCTCATAGAGAACTATCTGGCTGTCTCTGTTTCCAAATTCCCCCAGTTCTCACATTTAGAGCCAACGAACCCATTGTACATTGGTTATAAAAATAGCCACAATTCTTCACCCCTCCTTGTATTAAGTCCCTTTACAATGTCACTTTGTAGCTCCTATGATCAAGAAAAAGAATCTTGTTCTCCACCCCTTTATCTGGGCTGGATTTGTAACTCACTTTGGTTGATAGAATGTGCTGAAAATGACAATACACCAATTTTGAGCCTAAACCTCAAGAGATTTTGCATATTTCCTGTCTTTCTCTTGGAACCCTACTAGCTAACATGTGAACAAGCAAAGCTATACTGCTGGAGGATGACAGACCACACAGGAGAAGGTGAGGTGCCCCAGCCAACAGCCAGCCAACAGCCAGCCAATGGTTAGAATCAGAACATCCTACCTGACCAAGGCTAACTTGCTGATTCATGGAATTGTAAGTCAATAAGATGATTGTTGCTTTAAGCCATTACATTTTAGGGTGGTTTGTTGTGTATCAATAGATAACTAATACAGTCCCACAAACACTTTCTGCATTGTATCTGAATTCTGAGGCCACTTGGGCCTGTGGGAGAATTGATGAAGGAACTTATAGGCAGATAGTCAACATTGTATAGTGTATACACGTAGTAGGTTTGCTGGTAGCTTACTCTGGTTGACATCCCCATTTTCAGTGATTGGATCCTTGGCATATCATTCTCCGCTTGGACAACTTAATTGTCTGCCCAATACTCCACTATATCTTCTCGATCAGGTTTTTGCTAAAGATGCCCTAAGTGCACATCGTGCAAAGTGTCAGATGGCCAAATTCTAAAATCAACATTTATCTAAAGCTGAATATCATCACTATAGAATTAGCTTTGGGAAAGATGTTAATTATTCCAATTGTAAAATCATAATATTATCCTTAAAAATTTAATGGTTAGATTTTTAAATGTTTGATAATATAGTATAAGAACAATAATGAACATAGTACTAGTTTGATCCCACTTACTTCTAACTGAAATGGTAAAGGGACAAGATCATCTTTGGCTAGCTTTAGCAATGTAGGATATTGAAGACTAATGTTACCATGAAGTTATTACACTTTACTTCCTTTCTGATAGTAAATTGCTAAAGTAAAGACTTGTCATTTTATAAATTCCCAATCATGGTAACTGGCTGATGGTGACAGTATTAATGCATTAAAGCAAGGCAAAAAATGGAAATGTTGTGCACTACTTGAAGAAGAAGCTTTATGAATATTTTCAGAAGCAAAAATACAATTGATGTCCCCAAACAATAAAAATATATTGTTTATTTCTAATATTTTTCATGCATTTCCTACTTGAAACAATAACTTGAGGGGGAAAGGCTCTAAAACTTAGATCTAAAATGGGGCAAATAATTGACTTTGGAACCAAGTAACTTTTAAGATAAAAATATCCAAATTTCCATTTGCATTCTGTTTTGTTTGCCTGGATTCCACTCTCAGCATTTTGACTAGAGAGGAATGACAGATGTGTCTTTGCATCAGCTATTATATAAGAAACACTTTCATTCTCAAGGCACAATGTTATTTTTTCAACAGATCTCTTAGTAACTTAATGACTTTCTCCACAAACAACCATCAGTTGTTACTAAGTACTACAATACCATTACTATTTACAGAGTAGGATATTAAGGCTTTCTTACATTCAAGCTGCCTCCCATCATGTTTGGACATCTTGTAAAACATGTGATAAGGCAATTTCAAGTAGCGTGCATCTCTATATAACATATCACTTCCAAATCTCTAGTGCAACAAGAAATCTGTCACTTGCTGAAGAATGATGAAAGTATCTCAGTATTCTTCCACTGTCTACAATTTCTTTCTGAACACCAACTGAAGGGAGTGGACAAAATGTTGTATGATTATGGTTCCTAAATTATGTATAACTTTTATTACACAAGGTGAGGCAAAAATAGGTTTATAGTTCTAAGTATGTCAAACAGAGTTTATTCTTGTATTTTTAATTAATTATTTTATTATTTTCCATACTAACAACTGTAAACTAGTTTTGCCACACCCTGTATTTGTTGGATCCTCAAAGACAATTACATAATTTTATTCACTGATTTTCTATCCTGTAAATTGTTTATCAATCGAATTGGCTATGTTAGTTGTGTAAAACCTAGAAATCCGTTGGCAAGCAAATCAGAAGCACAGTTGAATTTATCATTGATCCACCAAATTGTTAAATGTAGTAAAGACTTCTGCTGATTTCTGAATTATGAATTTGTCTGATGTACAAGATAATGTGATTGCATATTCAATTATTGCACCAGCCTTATTGATAGCAGAATATAATTCAGGAAATTTCTCTTTCAGTAGTATCTTTTCTAGATAAAACTTTGTACCTGGGTTTTTTTAAATTTCCAAATTCAAAGAACTCAAAAATCCCTCCTCTGTAACTCATAAAAATGATTGACATTCTTTAGAGATAATTTAAATAAGCAAATTTTAGACTGTGAACACTTGAAACTATAATGGATTGTCTTCTAAAGTGTATTCTTTTAAAGTCTGTTATTTTAATGTTTGATGGTGAGAACAAAATAGGTTTGGGGTACCTCATTTCTCTGTATCATTTTATTTCTCTCTGTTCTTCATGTTCTTTACTAAATCAGAATCAAAATTTATTTATTAAGTTGACTTTTAGTTTATCTTTTAGTTTTTTCTGCTTATGATAATTTGAGGTGGCAAGACTGACATTCATTTTTTAAATCATCCCTCCAAGATATGGTGAATTCTCAAAGCACTTTTTTTCTTGAAGTGCTCTGCTTAAATGGAAGTAAATAACTATATTTTGAAGAAATTTCTTAAAAAGTTATTTTATTTGATGTTGTAATTGTTCATATACCAAATAATTCTATAAAAATTAGAATTAATACATAATCAAATTTCTGTTATTCACCCTTTTTATTATTCAAGTTGTATAAATAGTCAAAAAGAAAAAAGTTCTTTCTAAAGTTATTTTCCTCATGCACTTTAATAGTATTTACAATAACTATCAGTCTTTTCCCTCATTCATGTAACTCTTTGAAGTTCTTAATAACTGTTTTGTGCATAAAAATTAACAGCTTTCACAATCATCATTATTATAGCATTTTACTTCCACAGTAATAAATACACATTTATATTACAATTGGTTGTTAGAATCTTAACAGATAAAGCATACAAAGAGATTTTTAAATTTTCATTGTATTTTTCCATTACCATTTATCCCCCAAATACCCCTTTCCCCACCACAGCCATCATACTATTGTCCATATCCATGAGTCATTTTTCCTTTTTGCTCAATCCCTCTACTCCCTAATGTCCCTTCCATAGCTGTCAGCCTGTTCTCTATCTATGATGTTACACATAGAATGCTTATCTATATTTGAAAGTGAACATAAAGAAATTAACAACAAATCCTGATGATATATCTTACTGTAATTATACTATTATTTATATTGTTGTTGTTATTACACTAAGTATATATAATGACAACCTATCGTTGTTCAAATGATGTTAAAGTAAGCAAGAGGGTACTTAGCTTTCCAAAAACCACAACCAAAGCCCAAATTCAAAAAGAAATACTGAATGAATTCCAAGGTAAAGTCAAACTTTCATTCCTCCCTGCTGTGTATTTAAGATAATGCTTCATCTCAAAGAATAATATTTCAGGCATATTATAAGATTTTTCATGAGACACTTATGTATGTGTAATGGATCCCTTTCTACCCAGAAACAATACATTAGGTTGTGTGTTCACAGGTTTTGGAAGATTGAACCTGAAAGTTGAAAATTTCAAGTCTTTCTTTGTTGACTACATGCTAAGGAATGTATGTAGATAGCCTCCAAATATGGTTTCCAGCAATGTCTTCCCAATCTATACACACATGCCATTCCTACTCCTCTTTTTATCTGTTTCTCTTTCCCTTAAATGTAGGCTGACTGGTGACTTTGCTAGTTCCAGTCCTAGCTCTTCAGGGGCAGCTTTCACCTTTGTTTTCTTGGAACCCAGCTATACTGTAAGGAAGTCCAGGCTATTCTGCTGGAGAGAGATAACATGTGGAGAAGGCCTAGAGGATGAGAATGATGATCTGCCATATGTAAAGAGGACACACTGGGTAACCCCCAATTCACAGTGAGCACTGAGATCACATAAGTGCAAGAAAGGCCATCTTGTACTTTCCAGCCCAGCCTATGAGACCATATGAATGATCTAACCATTTCATAATATTTATGCTCCATTACACAGAACATAAGAACCATCATTCCACCGACAGAATCATAAGAAATAGTAAATAGTTGTTTTAACCTACTGAAATTGAGGGGTTTGTTACCTATCAATAAATAACAGAGCCAGACATTCGTACCTACTTCTCAGACATATGACATTGATTGACCTTGAGACTGGGCAGATAGTAGAGGATGAAAAAGCTGTGAGGAATTTGCTATTGGACGCAGGGAAAAAAGGGGATCTGTTAGGTATTGGTAGAATATTTTGACATGATTCTTGCCTGTAGTAACTTGGAAGATACAATGGAACCTAATGAGCTTGTGCTATTTGCTAAATTTTGAGAAAGAATGTTGAAGATATCCATTGATTTTTCTAAGCTCTGTATAATGTATTTCAAGAGGAAGATAAGCTAAAGAAAAAACTGTTAATTTTGAAACAAAAATTTAGAGGCAATACAGAGGACACAAGATGGTCTTCTCAACTGGTAGATGAGCTGCCATATAGAGGGAGGACTCGGGAAAGACCCTCAAAATTTCAAATGGACTCAGGTGAAACATTCAGTAAACTTTATCCTCAGAGTCAAGACCAAATCAAAAGTGAGGCTGAACAATTTAATGCAGTTCCTCAAAAATTATGTTTCAGCTAGACAAAGGTGCTTTTAAAAGTCTTAAGATATTGTCCTATAACCCTTTGATTCATGGCCCAATGTAGAGAAAAACCTACTAAGCAACAATTTGTAGGTGAGGATTTTGTCTAATGGAATAGTTTATAATTTGATAAATAGAAAACTGTAAGTTTCCCACAGTAGGGATCCCTGACATATGTGGATAGGTGAATTTTAGAATTGCTATGGGCCTATGACTGCTGTGTACCTTTTTCATTGCCTCCTTTTTGTATGAATGTGCCTATTGTGATTTTCTTCTTCTTGTCTCACTTGTGTATAGTGAGTGTGTATAGGGTAGATAACTTGTATTTTTAATTTGCAGTTTTCTTGTTTGAGAGGAACTATACTTAAGCAGATGCACACCAAAAAATGTACCTGAGGATTCACATCTGAACTTGTTTTATTGTAGATGACAAAATCCTGGACTTTAAGCTAATGCTACAGTGGTGCGACATTGTTGAGGATGATGTTGAATCTACTTTGTATATAGAAGTGATGTGAATTGTTGTAGCTAGAAAGTGAACTGTGGTGGATGGTATCTAAAGATATCTAAAAATTTCTCTTCTCTATGTACTTGCATGCTATTCCTTTCATGAGAAACAAAGTTCTAACTTCCCTTCCTTTGAATGTAAGCTGGTCTGTGACTGCTTTTGACCAATAGAGTATAGCAGAAGTACCACTGTGCCAGGGAGTAGCTTATACTTTTGTTTCATTGGAACACAATTGCTGTAGTGGAAAAAGAAGACATGTGGCAAAGCTATAGAGGATGAACTGCCATGTGGTGAGAGAGTCTACATAAAATAAAACTGAAGCACCTCAGGTGACAATCAGCATCAAGGCCCAGATATGAGAGAGAAGCCTTCATGGGCCTTGTATATTACCTAGGCACTAGCTGAGTGCAATCACTTAACTGAGCCCAGCTAACACCACATACAGCAAAGGAACAGCCCAATCAATATACAGAATCATCATAAATAATAAATTATTTTTGTTTAAGCCACTAAGTTTTGGGGTAGTTTGTTACATACCCAAAAATAGTGAGGAGAGTGTAAATGCAAATCTCTTTATATGGTAGAAAGAAATGTTATCTATAAAAAGGAGAATGATCAATTATCCTGTTATTTATAGAATTATTATGGTTAAAATATGCTCCTTTAAGAGGAGATGCCCAGGCTAGTGTGGTTCAGTGGATTAAGCACCAGCCTGTGAACCAGAGGGTCACTGGTTCGATTCCCAGTCAGGGCACATGCCTGGGTTGCAGGCCAAGTTCCCGGTGTAGGGTGCATGAGAGGCAACCACACATTAATGTTTCTCTCCCTCTCTTTCTCCCTCCCTGCCTCTCTGTCTAAAAATAAGTAAATAAAAATTTTTAAAAACTTTAAAAAAAGAGATATATGAGGTCTGCATAGAAAGTACCCAGCCATGTAATACAAAAAATAAAGATGTTTATTGAAGAAGACACAGGATACAAGAAACATTGTACATGAGACACTAACACCTCAGCCCCCTTCAAAGTAGGTATCTTCAGACCTCACACAGTTCTCCCATCGCCATCAGCTTCCCCATCGTATTTTACTGAATCGCATCCACAGTCTAAAATCTCTTTCCTTTCAAAGGTGATTTTAGTTTTGGGAAAAGCCAGAGGTTGCAGAGCACCAAATCTGAGCTGTAGGGAGGCTGAGTTACCTAGTGATTTGATGTTTTGCCAAAAAACTGCATGAGATGTGATACATGAGCTCGTGTGTTATCATAATGAAGTTGCCAATCACCAGTTGCTCATAGCTGCAGTCTTCTGAATCATCCAAATAGTTCCCACGGAGGAATGTTCAAGCTTAACGCAAAGTTTGATGTAGATCCATTGCTTTACTCGCTCAGTCATTTTGAATGTGATGGCCAAACAGTACACATGCTCACTCAATGGTGTCTACCACCCCCACTGACTACTACAGTGAAGTCATCATTGTTCACATATGCACATTGCAGTCCACTTTCCTTGGCTGCCAAGTTACATTGATGTCACACAAACCATTCCCATTATATTAACAAAGGCTAGACTTTTTCTGGCAGATCTCACTCATATATGTACCACTTCTTTATTAATTTGACTATTGTTAGAATCTTTTGTTTCCATATCTTGGCTATTGTAAATAATGCTGTGATGAACATAGGGATGCATATATCTTTTCAAATTAGTGTTGTGTATTTTTTGGGGGGATAAATATCCAGTAGTGGAATTGCTGGAATGTAAGGATGTCCTATGAATTTTTATACTGTTTTCCACAGTGGCTGCACCTGCCTGCATTCCCACCAACAGTGTACTAGGGTTCCCTTTCCTCCACATCCATGCCAACACTTGTTTTTGTTGATTTGTTTATGATGGCCATTCTGACTGGTATGAGGTGTTATCTCATTGTGGTTTCAATTTATATTTCTCTGATAAATCCTCACATTGAGCATCTTTTCATATGATAACTGTCCATTTTTATGTGCTCTTTGGAGAAATGTCTATTCAGGTCATCTGCCTAGTCTTTAATTGGAACCTTTGTGTGTTATTTGATGTGAAGTTATGTGGGTTCTTTATATATTTTTGGACATTAATCCTTTATCAGTATATCATTGATGAATGTCTTCTCCCATTCAAGGTTGTCTTTTTGTTTTGTTCATGGGTTCCTTTGTTGTATGAAGACTTTTTTAGTTTGATGTAATTCTATTTGTTTATTTTTTTCCCTTACTTGAGGAGATACAGCCAGAAAAACATTACTAACAGTGTCAAAGTATTTACTACCTATCTGAGTTTTATGGTTTGGAGTCTTACATTTGTCTTTAATCCACTTTGAGTTTCCTCTTGTGTATAGTGTGAAAGTAGTCTTGTTTCTTTTTTTTTGCATATATTTGTCCAGTTTTCCCAACACCATTTATTGAAGAGACTGTTATGGCTCCATTGTATATTCTTGCCTTCTTTCTCATAGATTAATTGACCATATAGATGTGAGTTTATTTCTGAGCTCTCTGTACTGTTCCATAGATCTATGTGTCTGTTTTCATGCCAGTACCATGCTCTTTTGATTACTATGGCCTTGTAGTATAGCTTGATATCAAGTAGCAATCTTCTTCAAGATTGCTGTGGCTATCTGAGGTATTTTGTGGTTCCATACAATTTTTTAGATTATTTGTTCTACTTTTGTGAAAAATGCCATTGGTATTTTGAGAAAGATTGTATTGAATCTGTAGATTGGTTTGGGTAGTATGGACATTTTAATGATATTAATTCTCATGAACAGGGTATGTGCTTTCATTTTTTGTATCTTCTTTAATTTCTTTCTTCAATGTCTTATAATTTTCTGAGTACAGGGCTTTTATCCACTTGGTTAAATTTATTCCTAGCTTTTAATTTTGATGCCATTATAAATGTGATTGTTTTCTTAATTTTTCTTTTTGATAGTTCATTATTCATGTATAAAAATGCCACAATTTTCTAAATATTAACTTTTCTCCTGCTACTCTACTAAATTCATTTATTAGTTCTAATAGTTTTTGGTGGGATCTTTAGGCTTCTCTCTATATATATAATCATGTCATTAGCAAGTAATATACTCTTAATGTTAGTTTTGTCCACCTATCAATGATATAGACGCTCCTTAAAATCAGGGGGCTATTCAGTTTTTCCTCTAATTTTCTTCTTAACATTATTCTGGAAGCATGATAGATAGCTAATAAAATCATTTATCTTTCAATAGTCACTTACTGAGCACCTGCACTGTGTTAGGCAATATGAGATGCAAAGACCAGGCATAGTCTCTGTGCTCAATGGCTTATAACTTGGGGAAAATATGGAAGCAACAATATCCCCCCCACGCAGGTAGGGGAAAAAACAATCTTGGGCCCAATCCTACACCAAGACCAACCAGACAGAGGTTGGTCACTACTGAGGAAGGACCAGCAAACATCCACCCAAGATCAACCAATATTAATTAATAATTCCCTCAATGGACTTGTCAGTAGGCTGGACATACTTGAGTACAGACTATGTGAATTTGAAAATAGGTTAATACAAATGTTGTTCACCTGGGAAGTTCATTTGAGACTCAGAATTTCAGGATGTTTATTAGAGGCTGGTCACACAGGTATTCTATGTCTCGTGCCTATCAAAATTCCAAACTTCAAGAAGAAAAGCAGGTATTTTGCATAAACCATACTCTTTGAACAAACACTTTAGGTACAACAAGGTATTCTTATCAGTTAGGGTGGTGGGAACACTCAAAATCCAAGTTCCCTGTTGCCACTGTGGGTCAACTTTATGATCTGGGTGTTTAAAGTACTGTATAGCAGTCACAAGCCTACTACTGTTAAGTCTTCTCTGACAGTAATTAATTGAAATTTAATTGACTCCAATTCCTTCAAGTTCTGGGGGAAAAGAAAAACTGTTTACACAAGAGAAACTATTGTTCGTTGCTTCTGAATACCTTTTTCTTTGCAAGTTGGCTTTTGTTGTTATTGCAATAAGACAAATTGTCTTATTGTTGTTATTGTGTTTTGTTGTTATTGTTGTTATATGTTTTTTATGTTATTGCAAGGGTGTATCTCCCAGGTGGACTTAAACATAAAGAAACATAAAGACATATGGATTATGTTTGGAGCAGGATCAATGTAAGGCATTTCTGGTAGTATGAATTAAACATGCTAGTAAGAAATAATTTTTATTTTTGTATGGATATTAATTTTTAGTCACACTGGTAACAAGCATTAGATAAAAATGAGACATCAAACACCAAACAAAGTGAGTGTTAGTCAGTGTCTTTTTAAACAAAAAGAGTAGCAAGCTAAGGCAAAAGCAGTAAGTAGAGGAACTACTCATGGCATTCTGCAAAATATCAACCGAAGATGGTAATGGACCCCACTCCTTTAAACAGATATTCGGGGGGGAAGTGGCTATTTTCAAATGATAAAGTTGTAGGACCCCAAAAGAACATTAACTGCCTCTAGATCTAACTCTCCGTTAAGGAAAAGTCTTCTTTTGGATATGCCATTATTTTCAGCAGTACCCATTGCCATCATAATATTTTCTCAAAGGCCTCTTTCCAAGTGTTGTCAGTTGAAGAAGGAAAGGAGCTCCAACATTGGTGGACAACTGAAAAATGCATAGGTCTTAACAGGAGACAAACCTAGATTCAAATATTTATACTACCAAATAGCCACTGTATTATTCTGGCCCAGCTTTTTAGTTTTCTGAGCCCCAGTTTCCCCCTCTATAAAATGCACACAATATCAACAATTTTGGATATATAAGAATTACTTTAGATGTAAAGTTCCTAGTAAAGTGCAAATTATAGTAGAAGCACATTGAAATGTAGATAGTATCCCTTACAGCTTTATGGTTAAGATGCTGCGTTATAGTTCTTTATGTTAGGCTCTGCCTGTGCCATTCTTTAGAGGTGACTAAAGGGGAAAGAAGAAGCCCCTGAAATGTAACTAGGAAGAAAACCTCGGCTAATTTGTTTTCCTTAGCATCTGCACTTGAGAACCAGGAGTGGGAAAGGATGATTTTAAGAAGAGAGTGCAGTACAAATTTTTCTTAATCATAAAATCCAGGAAACTGCAGATTCTGTTTTTTCTTGTTTAATATGGAAATTTGAAGTATGAGTTCTTTCAAGAAAATTCTAATAAATAAATAAAGAAAAAACTAATCCCACTGCTCATTTACATTCCCCAGTTCCTGACTGAATCCCTCTCCAGAAGTGCCATTAGTCTCCTGCAATGGGGGCTTCTTCTAGAGCACACTGTATGACAAAATTAGAGGGGATGATTGCACATCAACATTAAAACAACATGAAGTGTAGATCTTCAACTCAACCAGGAAAAGAGGATATTTGAGGTGATTTTTTCTGAAGTGCTGAGTCTCAGTTTGTGTTATTAAAATGATTTCACAGCAGCTGTTAAAAATTTAGTTCCACTCTGGTGGGACTGGTGAATTACAAAATAAAAGAGATTTGAAAATGAGTAAGCATATTCTTTATTGTCCCCACCCTCCACTGCCTAAAATTATTTTTAGGAGGAGAGGAAGAGAAACATAATCATGTGAAAAATTATTTCTGTACCTAATACAAATAACAATAATGAGAGTGAGAAGTGGCAGATTCCATATCAAACACAACAAAAGGATAGGAAGTCACATTCCACATTCATTTGATATAGTTCATTTTTTGTTGCACAGTACTAAAAGGTCCTCTGTGGCAGAGAATGTGTTCCTCACTTTTAAAAAAGATTTTATTTATTTATTTTTAGACAGAGGGGCAGGGAGGGAGAAAGACAGGGAGAGGAACATCAATGAGCAACCCCTACTGGGGACCTGGCCCACAACCCAGGCATGTACCCTGACTGAGAATCCAACTGGTGACCCTTTGGTTTGCAGGCTGGTGCTCAACCCACTGAGCCACACCAGCCAGGGCTGTTCCTCACTTTTTCAATGTGCCCTACACCTGTAAGACATAGGGAAAGAGAAGAGTGGAGTGAAACCTCTTGTAATTTCAATTTATTCACATGAGAATTGTTCTTTCCAGCAAGACTTAGGAAAAAGAAGCCATTTTTCTTGTATGAGGAAATGTCATGGCATAAATATGAACTTATGCAACTATCACATAGGCTTTTTATCCAAGGGCAATGGATGGAAATCCTACTGTTATACTGTAGGCCAAAAATAACATGCTTCCATCCATACCCCATAAATAAGTTAATAGCCTTTCTATGCCCCATGAGGAGCTTCTCTAATTCTCTATTGTTGCTTTTAAAAAGAAAGTTTTTATGCCTGCTTCTGACATTTGTATATAAAATATATTTGTTTTGATTTCAGCTTTTAAATTGATCTTGCCTAACTTGTAACAACAACCTCGATTACCAGTGCATTGTTAATGTGAAGGTCAGTAAATCCCCTTAAAAGAAGAATACAATGAAAGACTCAAGGTTTTTTTATTTTTATTTATAATTTCTATAGTAATGTTCTCTATGGTGGCAAATATAGTTTAGTGTAAGAATGATGGAGTAAATTGAGCTATTCACCAAACCTCTTTCCTCTTGTTTCAGGACACACAACTAGAACTAACTTTTCCCAGCCTCTCATGAGACCATGTGACTGAATTTTAGCCAGTGGAATATTAGCAGAATTGATATACACATCCTCCTGCATCACCCATTAAAAAAAATGTACCATCCTCTATGTTCTTTCCTCATATGCTGGCTTAATGGAAATGAACATGGGAAACTTGGAAACTATGCAGAATGTCTGCTGATCAGGAGCTCCATATTGGACTAATTGTATGAGCAAGAAGTGATTTCCATGACATTAAAGTTTGAGGGTTTATTTGTTACATCAGCTAGCTTTATCCCAACCAATGCATATGGCAAACAAAAACTTTTATTTTTTTCAACTCTTGCCTATGTCAATTGTTCAGTTTATGCCATTCACTTTAGGTCATTGGTTCTCAACCAGGGGCAATTTTCCTCCCTTAAGTGACATAATGTCTAAAGAAATTTTTTGTTGGCACAACAGGGGGATGCTACTAGCATCTAGTGCGTAGAAGTCAAGGATACTGCTAAATATCCTAAAATGCACAGGACAGCACCCTCTACCCAACAAAGAATGATCCAGTCTGAAATGTCAGTAGCCTCAGTTAAGAAACTGCTCCAAGCTTAGATGAGGTCATAATATACTTCTCAATAAGCTATCTATGGTTCAGCAAAATATTTAATTTTACTCTCCTTCTGTAAGCTGTCCTACTTTTAGACATAATAAACAAGTTGATTTATTTTTGGCTTCCTATGGCAAAACAAAAAATTTATACTGAGGTATGGTCTGTTTCTCAGTCTCTGTGTAACCCAACTCCCTAATCCCAGTCCACACTCATGAACTGTCACACTCATGTGAACTCCATGTGAAGGTAGGAAGCTTGTTTTTCTTGCTTGTCGCCATTTCCTCAGATGGTAGAACAATTCCTGGCACATATTAGGAACTGAATCATTATTTGTTGAGTAAATAATTGTGTTTTAGAAACTACAGGGAGTGGTGAAAACAGGGACATCCAGGGAGTACTTGCCCCATTTTAAGGGGCAACAACTACTCAGATCTTACAATTGTTGCCTGGGAAGGAGACCTAGATTGGCTGATTCTATGAAAAGTCTCCCAATTTTAAAATAGAATTATGCATTTTAAAAACTTACAAACACTATACAGTACCACTGTATAGACCAGGCAATATACATCTGTGAGGGTATGGATACAGAGAAAGGGATAATTGAGGCCATTTTTGCATAAAATCATGGATGCTATTTAATTGCTCTACATTTATTGTGTCATTTACTATTTATCACATCTTTGAGAGGTAAGTATTACGTCCTCTCTTCCAATTTAGACATGAGAAAGCTGAGACTCAAAATGTTAAATCTCTTCTTAAATACTGATAGCTCTGTCTTGAACTGAGATCAAAAGACAGGCTAATAATAACACTTGAAGGGTCCTTGACCAATTGCCTGGGGGCTTAGGACCCTCCTGTACTCTTCTTTTGTTCTGCTGTCACTTTAAACTATTTCACACCCCATCCCATTCTCAAGGAGTTGAATGAGGCTCACCAAGAGATTGACCCAGTGGTGACTGCTGGCCTGCCTGGATTTCTGAAGGTTATTAGTGCTGTATTTCTCTTTGCTGTACCTTGCAAATCTGTCACCCCCTTTCCTCCCTTGACAGTTCCCATGTCAAGCAGGGACTACTACCCACTATCTCTTAGTTACCTTCTAGTCCCTGGAGTTCACCTGTCAGTGTACTTACTTCTGGAATCCTCATCACAGACCACTGGGCAGACAGCCCCAGCTGTCTTTCCCAAACTCTCAACATATTCCTTCTCTCTGTAGTTAACCAGTAAATATACAACTCTGTCCAAAACACAGCCAAATTGAGCTCTTGTGGGAGAATTTAGGGCAAATGCCCAGCAAATATCTCTAAAAGGAGCTTTTATCTGCTGCCTAGAAATATGGGAAGATGAGAATCCTGTAAATCTTTTTCATAATCACTGTCAAAGCCCTATCCTATCCTTTGTCAGAGTCTGGAAATTCAGAATGTCCTCAGAGGGCTACAGTATACTCGTATTTGATAGATGCTAGAAAACTAGTTTCATGAATCCTGGATTGTTGAATGCTAGCCCTGCATATGTTGGAAAAGCATGACTAGTTTGCAAACTGCTGGGGACAAATGCCTTGTTTTTATTCTGGCTTGGTTTTAAATAGAGAGTAGGAGGTTGGGCGGGGACTGAGGGGGAGTAGAGTGAGAACAGGCATTGTTGTGTAGGGTTGCGGATGCCCCTGCACCAAGTATGAAACAAAAACCAGAGCCCCATTTGGCAAACGGCATTTGGGATGAGTCATCCTGAGGGAAGTTGGGTTGAGTGTCCACTCTTTGTACTGCTTGGGATCATGGCAAATATTTAAATGGTTGGGAAACTAGAGTGGGTGGGAAACAAGAGGCGGGGAATTACAGGCTTAACTAGTTTTAAAGGAAGAAAAACAAGGAAAGCCTTTAACATTATTAATTTTATCCAGCGAAATGACCTTTATTTTTTACTTTTGTTTTATTTTTACTTTTTTTATTGATGTTCAAATACAGTAGTCGCTGTTTTCCCACCACCACTTTCCCCCACCCTACCCACGTCCACCTCCGCCTTCTTTATTTTTAGAAAGCCCTTACAGACCCAGGGGTTTGGAAGTTGTAAGAAGCCTAAGTTGGACCCTTTAACTCAGTGGTTCTCAGACTTTGCTATGTATTAGGACCACCCAGGGAGTAAGAACCCCAATGCCAAGGCTGCTCTCTACACCATTTACATTAGAATTTGTGGGAGAGGAGCCCAGGTATCAGTAGGTTCTAAAATATCCCTGGAATTTAAATGTTACAGCTAGGTTAGAGAACCACTGCTTGAAGTAAAATTGGGCAAATGGTTACTATGTGAAAAGATTTATACCAGGTATGAAATGCACAGTGACATGTAGTCAGAATCACAATGAAAAAGAAAACAATACCACAGAATGCAACTTATCCTCCTTTCTGACAATTTGTTCAATTCAGTTTAATATTTTTTGTGATTTTATTTTTTTAATTTAATCTTTGTAATATTTTTACCATTACCCTTTAGTGCCCTTATACCCCTCCCTCACAATCACCACACTGTTGTCCATGTCCCTGAATCCTTTTTCCTTTTTGCTCAATCCCTCCACCCCTTCCTTCCCCCTACCCCTGCTAGCTGTCACCCAGCTCTCCATCTATGAGTCTGTCTCCATTTTCCTTGTTATTTAGTTTGTTCATTAGATTCCACATATGAGTGAAATCACATGGTATTTGTCTTTCTCTGACTGGCTTATTTTACTTAGCATAATATTCTCTAGGTCTATCCATACTGTCACAAAGGGAAAAACTTTCTTCTTTTATATGGCTGAGTAGTATTCCATTGTGTAAATGTCCCATTGTTGTTTTATCCACTCATCTGCTGATGGACACTTGGGCTGCTTCCACATCTTGGCAATTATAAATAACACTGTGATGAACATAGGGGTGCTTATGTTATTTTGACTTAGTGTTTGGGTTCCTTCTGATATAGTCCCACAAGTGAGGTCACTGGGTCAAAAGGCAGGTCCAATTTTAATTTTCTGAAGTATCTCCATACTACTTTTCACAGTGGCTGATGCACCAGTCTGCATTCCCACCAACAGTGCATTAGTGTTCCCCTTTCTCCACATCCTTGCCAACACTTGTTTGTTGATGTATTAATGCTAGCCATTCTGACAGGTATGAGATGCTATCCCATTGTGGTTTTAATTTGCGTTTCTCTGATAATTAGCGACATTGAGTGTCTTTTCATATGCCTATTGGCCATCTGTATGTCTTCTTTAGAGAAGTATCTATTTAGGTCCTTTGCCCATTTTTAAATTGAGTCATTTTTTTTTTTGGTGCTGAGTTTTATTAAGTTCTTTATAAATTTGGGGTATTAACCCCTTATCAGATGTATCTGCAAATATGTTCTCCCATTCTGTGGGTTGTCTTTTTATTTTGTTGGTGATTTCCTATGCTATGCAAAACATTTTAGTTTGATGTAGTCCCATTTGTTTATTTTTTTTCTTTTGTTTCCCTGCCTGGGGAGATATATCCAATAAAAAATTGCTATGAGCAATATCTGAGGTTTTGATTCCTATGTTTTCTTCTAGGGTTTTTATGGTTTTGGGGTCTAACATTAAGTCTTTAATCCATTTTGAATTTATTCTTATGTGTGGTATAAGAAGGTAGTCTGGTTTCAATTTTTGCATGTATCTGTCTAATTTTCCCCAATGCCATTTATGGAATAAACTATCTTTAGTCCATTGTTTGTGCTTGCTTCCTCTGTCAAATAGTAATTAACTATAAAAGTATGGGTTTATTTCTGGGCTCTCTATGCTGTTCCATTGATCTATGTGTCTGTTTTTATGCCATTGCCATGCTGTTTTGATTACTGTAGCCTTATATAATAGTTTGATATTAGATAGCATGATTCTTCCAACTTTGTTCTTCTTTCTCAGTATCACTGTTGCTTTATGGGGCCTTTTGTAGTTCCATATAAATTTTTGAAATAGTTGTTCCAGTTCTGTGAAATATGTAATTGGAATCTTGATAGAAATTGTGTTGAATCTGTAGATTCCTTTGGGTAGTATGGACATTTTAATGAAGTTAATTCTTCCTATCCATGAACACAGTATGTGCTTCCACTTATTTGTATCTTTTTCAATTTCTTCCTTCGATGTCATATAATTTTCCAAGTACAGGTCTCTTACATCCTTGGTTAGGTTTATTCCTAGGTATTTTATTCTTTTTGAAGCAATTGTGAATGGGATTATTTTATTAATTTCCCTTTCTGTTAGTTCATTAGTGGCATATGAAATATTTTAGACAACTGTCAAATTAAAAATGACTAGACTGCTTTGTGTTCACATTGCCCTGAGCATATAATACACATGCAGTCACTGTTTTGTACTCCTAGACTTAACCTTTTCAGCTTCTGTTTTCAGTATTTAATCCATTAAAACAAAAGGAGAAAAGGAAACAAAAGTTCCCAAGTAGCTTCCTATCTTGCTTATAGGTCTTATCATAAAGTATACCAGTTTTCATAGATTCTGTATGAAAAATATACAGAACATTCCCTTCCAATGTTTTTTCAACAATTCTGAAATTTGACTTAGAGCTAAAATAAATGATTGGATGGAAATAACTTCACTATTCAATAGGATTTTTGTTGTGTAATAGCATTTATTGACAAAATAATAATAAAAATCTTTGATTTTCTGATGTCTCTTATTCAGCTGTAATCTAATCCTTGTATGGTCTAAGTTGAGACTGTGACTTAATTCAGGGGTATTTTTACTCCTTTACGTACTATACAAACTCAGCTGAAAAGTCTCTTATTCTTCCTTTGAAGCAAATTTAGAACAAACCTCATAGCTCATTACTATTATTATCGTTATAAAAAATGATTACAGTGATCCATTCAGCCTACCCTGTCCCAGCTAAAAAAGAAAATTTAGAATTAACTGGTTAATAAGAAATTGGAGTATGACCCTAATACTTTATACATAGGTAGATAGAATAGAGAATGTAATAATGCAAATGGAACAAAGTGTAAACAATTGTTGAATCTGGCCAAAGGAATATGGAAATTTCTTGTACTATTCTTGCTACTCTTCTCTAAGTTTGAAATTATATCAAAATAAAAAATATTTTTGTACTTCCGGCAAAGATGAAGGCATAGGTAGATATACTTTGCCTCCACATACAAGCAAAATAAGGACAACAACAAATTTAAAAACAAAACATAACCAGAACTGCCAGAAAATTGAACTGTACGGAAGTCCAACAACCAAGGAGTTAAAAAAGAAACATCCATTCAGACTGGTGGAAGGGGTGGAGATGGCAGCCAGGGTTGAGAGGACTCCTGGCAAGGTGGCGGTTGGCAGACTGGGTGGCCCCACATTTGCGTGCAAATAAACCAGGAGGAATAACTGTGGAGCAAGAGAGACCACACAACCCAGGATTCCAACATGGGAAAATAAAGCCTCAAAACCTCTGGCTATAAAAATCTGTGGGGGTTGCAGCAGAGGTAGGAACTCCCACCCTCACTGGAGTTTGTTGGAGAGACCCACAGGGTCCTAGAATGTACACAAACCCACCCACATGGGAATCAGTACCAGAAGGGGCCCAGTTTGCTTGTTGGTAGTGGGGGAAGTGACTGAAAGCTGGCCAAGAGCCAAGCAAGCAGCACTGTTCCCTCTCTGACCCCTCCCCGACAACACAGTGATGTGGGTTGCCCCACCCTGGCAAATACCTAGGGTTTTTCCCCTTACAACATAACAGGTACACAGAGACAAAGAAATATGGCCCAAATGAAAGAACAGATAAAACCTCCAAAAATAGAACTAAATGATGAGGAGATAGCCAACCCATGAGATGCACAGTTCAAAACACTGGTAATCCAAGTGCTCACAGATATGGTTGAGTATGGTCCCAAAATAGAGGAAAAAGTGAAGGCTATGCAAAGTGAAATAAAGGAAAATATACAAGAAACCAACAGAGAAATGAAGGAATCTGGGACTCAAATCAACAATTTGGAACAGAAGGAAGAAATAAACATTCAACCAGAACAGAATGAAGAAACAAGATTTCAAAAAAATGAGGAGAAGCTTAGGAACCTCCAGGACAACTTTAAGTGTTCCAACATCCGAATCATAGGGGTGCCAGAAGGAGAAATGGAAGAGCGAGAAATGGAAGAGCAAGAAATGGAAAACTTGTTTGAAAAAAATAATGAAGGAGAACTTCCCCAATCTGGCAAAGGAAATAGACTTTCAGGAAGTCCAGGAAGCCCAGAGAGTCCCAAAGAAGTTGGACCCAAGGAAGCACACACCAAGGCACATCATAATTACATTACCCAAGATTAAAGATAAGGAGAGACTCCTAAAAGCAGCAAGAGAAAGGTAGGTAACTTGTAAGTTACCTACAAAGGAGTTCCCATAAGACTATCAGTTGATTTCTCAGGAGAAAACTTACAGGCAAGAAGGGGATGGGCAGAAGTATTCCAAGTCATGAAAGGCAAGGACCTACTTTTAAGATTGCTCTATCCAGCAAAGCTTTCATTTAGAATGGAAGGGCAGATAAAGTGCTTCCCAGATAAGGTCAAGTTAAAGGAGTTACTCACCAAGCTCTTATTATATGAAATGTTAAAAGGATTTATTTAAGAAAAAGAGGATCAAAAATGTGAACAGTAAAATGACAACACACTCACAACTGTCAACAAATGAACCTAAAAGCAAACTAAGCAAACAACTAGAACAGGAACAGAATGAAATGGAGATCACATGGAGGGTTATCAGTGGGGAAGAGGAGTAGAGAGAATGGGGAAAAGGTACAGGGAATAAGAAGCATAAATGGTAGGTACAACATAGACAGTGGGAGGTTAAGAATAATATATGAAATGGAGAAGCCAAAGGACTTATATGTATGACCCATGGACATGAACTAAGGCAGGGGAGAATGCTGGGGGTGGGGTGGGTATGCAGGGAGGAGGAGAATAAAGGGAGAAAAAATGGGACAACTGTAATAGCATAATTAATAAAATATACTTTACAAAGCTTTTTTTAACAAGGAAATGTTTAGAAAGCACTTTGGGGAATGCCTTCCTTTGGAAAAAGAAAGAGAAGAAAATGAAGCAGATGAAGGAGGCAAAGAACAAGTTTTTGATGTAGGAGGATAACTAAGTAAGCAGAGTCAACCAAAGTCAAGAGGATGTTTCATTTTGTCCAGGACAATGCCTTTCCCTGTATACCCACAGAGAGGTTCACAGATAAGTCAGAAAGTATTTTGGAACAAAGACAGTTTTAATGTCACTGAAAAGAAATGATTCAGTCATTTTGTGAGTTACCTAAAAATTAAGTGGTATTATGATTCACTGATTTACTTGGCAAATATAACAACCTCACTTTTAAAAAATAATTCCTGCTTTTGCCATATTAAATTAATTCTTTGAGGTAGCTATTGTCTGAACACCAATATCTAACATTTCTCCTTTTGAAAGCACTAAATAGAAGTACACTTTTCACCCAGAATAGTTTGTGATTATTGTGGAAATTTTATGATTACATTCTATTAATGAGAATGATCCCTTCCCTTATAAGATTTGGGGCTTTCAAATTTAAGGCATAGTTTCCATATTAAACTTTAAGTTTAGTTATGCTAAAATTATCAAATATATAATTTAATTTGATGATATCATGCACCAGTTATTTATATTACTCTGTAGCTCTTACTTTAGTATCCTTGTTGAAAAGGCAATGATTTTGCTGAACAATTAGGAGAGAAATGATCATGCCTTCTTTCTTTAGTACTATAATTAAGATGTTTAAATACCAGTACTCCCTGCTGCTTCAGAGATGGTAGGAAAAGTTGGGGGAGGGAAGACTTGATAGAATTCTGCCTGTGAAGGAAAAATGCAAACTTAGTTTTTTTTTAATCCTCACAAATAACTTTATTGAAGAATTTAAAGATATAATTAACTACTATGGTTATATAAGTGCTATAAGTCAATTATATATCTATAAAATGATCACATATATTTAAAGTTAGTTAACTCTTTAACTCAGATGTTAGCAACCTTTTTCTGTAAAGAGTCATAAAATAAATATTTTTGCCTTTGCACACTATGAGTCTTAGTTGCAGGTAGTCAGTTCTGCTTTTGTAGTGTGAAAGCAGTCATAGATATTATGTAAATGTATGGGAGTGGCCATATTCCAATCAACTTTACTTATAAAAATAGGCCATGAGACAGATTTGGCCCTTAAGCCATAGTTTCCTATCCCCTCCTTTAACCTGTAACTATTTCACATTGGAATTTGTCAGCCTTATCTTAAGGGAAATTCAATACATGAAAGGGAATAATTTGCAAAGAAATTTCAAAGAAAAAGTTTTGGAGAAAATTCCACTGGCTACTCATGTTCCCTGAGTATTGTGTGTCAAGGGCAAACATCAGGAGAACCAACTGTCAAAACCTAAGCAATGAAGAACAACCTATCTGTGATAATTAAGAAAATCAAGACAAAATAAAGTCCAAAAGAAAGGAAAACCACAAATCTAGTTTCTGTTAGGAAAAAAAAGATGGTCTCATTTTGTTGTATTTTCTAACTGTCCCCAGCTTCTATGGCAGGGGTGTCAAACTCATTTTCACTGGGGACCACATCAGCCTTGCAGTTGCCTTCAAAGGGCCGAATGTAACTTTAGGACTGTATAAATGTATCTAATCCTTAGCTAGGGGCAAGGAGCTCAGCGCTGCCACTGGGTAGAAACAAGGTGCTGGCCATATAAAACAAGGTGGAGGGCCGGATTTGGCCCGTGGGCCTTGTGTTTGCTACCTCTATTCTATGTCCTTCCTTTACCTGACATTATAGGTGAAGGGTTTAAGCAGTTCAGTCTTTAGGCTCCAAATTATTTTTGGATTGAGGAAGTTTATTATTGAATCAGTCAATCAATCAATTTATATTTTTGGTGGTACATCTTCCAACTCAAAAAATATTTTTTACAAGGGTTTGATGTTCAGCATTATTAGCTCTCCTTGAACAAAAATGCTTTCAGCCAAATTACATATAAGCTTCTTCATTGGATAGTATGCTTAACTAGTATGAAAATCATGGACAATTTATTTTTTAAAGGAGGAGCACTGTGCTAACCTTATCCTCACATTATACTCTTATTGAATAGCAGTCTTTGATGACTATTAAGCATATTTCATTTATCTGAGCAATAGTTTGCAGTTCAAGTTCATAAATCATTAATACATTCTTTGGGAGTTTAATCTAAAACATTAGCCTAGCAGTATTTATCATCCATAAGGAATTTGTTGATTGACTATTAAAACCATTTTCCAATAGAAGTAGGTTTATATCCTTTTATCATTTATCAAGTACTTTTCATGTATATTATCTCACTTGATCCCAGTAACAACTTCATTAAAAAGGTCACCTTAAAAGATTTTTATTTTAAAACAAATGTTAGAAAAATTATATAATTATATTCTAACATAAATCATGTTTAGGAAACTAAATTATAAGCTCTGTTTAGGATGGGACAATGTCTTATTCTCTGTTATATCTTCAACATCCAATGTAACTAATGACATGTAAGAGGCATTCTGTAAATATTTGTTGCATTAATCAATGAATGAATGAGAAAGCAAGACACTTATTAAAGTTCCTACTATAGAGATGAGAAAAGCATTCAGAGATGTTCAATGATTTGCTTAAGGGTGAATGGCTGGTAAATGGAAATAGAACTGGCATATAGATGAAATAAAGTACATAACATACTTAGTATAATGCCTAAGGCATACTAGGTGTTCAATAAGTGTACCTTTTTGATATTCTTTGGACATATTCAAACATTCATGGTGTTCGTTTCACCATACTGCACTATTATAATGGTGGATATGAGAGTCATAGAGAATAATTCAATTATTTCAAATAAGTTACTGGTAAATCTTGTTTATTAAATAGCAACTACTGAAGTGTAAATACATCCCTAAAAGCTAAATAATTTCTCTCCTTCATTTTCACACATTATCAATGATTTGATTTAAAACCCAAAGACAATTAAATTGAATTTTATGCAAGAGCATAAAAATCCAGCTGTCAGCTATTCATCATATACCAATTTGTCTGTGTCAAAGAGGAAAACTTCCATTTAGCCTTCTGAAATCTATATAGACTGTTATTCCATTTTGCAAAACCTGAGCCATTTATTCTGTAAATTACCATGAATTGCAAGCAAAAGTCCAGAAATAGGTCTGTGTAGATTCACACCAGTCAGGCAGCTCTGTAAATAGCCTTTCCTGAGTCCTATTTTAAATACCTTCATTATTAATGATTTTATGTCATCCTTAGAACTCATAATCATGCAATGAGCCCCCCTAAATAAGACTGTGAACATTTCAAAACAGGTACTGCAGCCTTTGCAGAGATTATTTAGCCATATTGCTGCTAAACCAAGCCATCTATTGATACAAACAAACTTTTTACATTCACATGATGTTATTTGGAGGATATCACATTTTAGTAAGGGCAAAGAGCTGTCAGTTTTTTTGATTAGGGCTTACATTTATGTTTTAAACAGAGATATATTTTTCTTGTTTTAACTTTTATAAAGACTTTATAAGAAAGTTTTAGAGGAAGTATTTATATTTTATTACAGGATGATTGTTTTACTGAAACACTTTTAAAGGTGATTTCTAAGTCCACAGAATGAGCTTTTCTGTTATCCTCCTTATTCCAAAGTTTTTTGTCTAGAACCTTACTTTTGCTCCAAATATTGAAACTGTCCTTCAAGAAGGAAACTCTAATTTTCCTGTCTTTAAGTAGCTGACTGATGTTTTAGGGAGTAGTTTGAGAAACCTGATTAAAATGAGAATTAAAATTAAGAAATCTGATTAAAATGAGAATAGCCAGGAGATGAATTCAATGCCAAGTCAAATGGTCTTGATGAAGGTCACTCAGCCAGGTTTGACTTCAGCTTCCTCTGCCTCTAGCACCTGTGCTCTTTTCACTATAGCAAGCTGGGAAAGATTCAAAATTTGCCCTCCAACAATTCAAGAAGAAAATTCCTAGTGATTAGAAGCCAACAGAGACCATAAAAAATCTAAAAATATGTGCATCAACATCTCCAAAGAATGGACAACTCTAAGCCTTCTTGAGTGAAGTATGTATTATAATCAATTATATGGACAATATGTGCAACTAAAAGGCAAAGAAGTATTAACAGCTACAAAAATGTATTTTTCTCAGCTGATGTACAAAAAGATACACTGAGTAATTATATATCCAGATAATTAAAGTTTAGCAGTCATTTTCATTTGGAGAGAATTTGAAAAATAAGTTTAGTGTTCTAAGTTTTCTAGCCTTCTGGGATTATTCTTTCCAAGTAAAATTTCTGCCTGGAATCTTTTCCTCTCCCAATTGGTTCTAAGGACTTTTCAGAAAGCAGAAATACTGGTTGTTGATTGTCAGCTGTTCCTTAGGAATGCAACTGCAACTTGGTCTCCAATCATGTCTAGACTTTTCCAGGCTTCCATCGAAAACCTGGAAACAACCCCTTCCTCTAATGCCCTAAGCATCACAAACACAAGGGCTGACTCCAAACTACTGAATACTTCAGGATCTTTTAAAGGAATTACAATATAGAAAAAAAAAGAAAACTTGAAATTGATTATCAAACTCCAGTGATCCTAAACCCCCATTACAGGGAGCCCTTTACTGGTACCTTTCCTAGACTTCTGGCTGAAAGCTCCGTCTCTGCAATGCTTCCATATTTTCTCTAGAGTATCATAGATAAACCAGCCACAGCCCTCCAGAGTATTTTTAAAAATTCCTTAGTATCCAAATAATTTCTCTGTAGCACTGAGACTGCCTTTCACATTATTAAACTGAAAATTTAACATTCCACCTGAAGTAATAGCATTTAGATTACTTCACTAGAGCTATTTGACTTCTACAGGTATTAACTAAAGCAAGGCTATAGAATCCTTTCCAAAACACAGAATATCTGCAGTTAGCTGACTTGAAGTCTATACTTAAAACTGCCAGAGCACTGGCTGGTGTGGCTCAGTTGGTTGGAGTGTCATCACATAACCAAAAGATTGTGGGTTTGATTCGTGGTTAGAGTACATACCGAGATTGCAGGTTCAGTCTCCTGTCCAGGTGTGTACAGGAGGCAACCAGTTGATGCTTCTCTCTCACATTGACATTCCTCTCTCTCCCTTCCTCTCTCTCTGAAAGCAATGAAAAAATTGTACTCAGATGAGCATAAAAAGAAAACTGCTAAAATTACCAATGTAGTGGTTTTCTCATGAAAAAATTTGAAGTTCCACATAATTGTCCATTCTGCTAAAAACATATCAAGGTTAACTTAATTACCTTGTATACCACCAACCAGAATTCATCATAATTTTGGAAAAAGTAGAAAACTTCATATTTTAGATTTTAGACTCTATATAATTCCTCTGAATACTATGAAGTTGGGTCTTCTTCCTACCTTGAAACAAAAAGGAAAATTAGTCCGGGGTTATCTAACATGTCATAAATCACTACTTTTCAAAAATATTATACATTTAAATGTTTTAATTGAGTTCTGTCAAATTTTTAAATGGATAAACAGGTGAAATATAAGGTGAAAGGATGAACACATTCCTCAGTTTCAATTTTGAAATATCTATTTGGTCATTGATTCTCCAAATCACTGATTCTCCAAAAGGAATACCAGGTTAAAGATTAAGAATATATCACTGTGCATATCCTTTCTGGACAATACTGTTTACCCCATGAATTTTCCTACTATCTACATGCATATGAACCCAATCTGTATATATTTCTCCACCTTATATTTATTTGTCTTTTGATTTTTAGAACAATTGATTATAAAATAACTATTCTTGGAAACACTTCAGATATCTCAAATTTAGTGTTTCCTATTCCTTAAACCTATTGACCATACAATTCTGTATTTGAATATCCCTTTCAGTTCACAGTTACTGAAGCAAGAGGCCTATTTTTCTCCTCACTCTCTTTAACCATATCCCAACCCACCTACCACCTTCACACATATTCACTCAATGGCCAAAGTCTTACCATTTTATTTCCTTATTATTTCTTACATTTGTCCAATTTTCTCTATCACCATGTGGTTCTCAGCCTTAGTTGCACATTGGAAATGCCTAGAGAGTTATAAAATTAGTAATGCAGGACTTCTGCTACTCACCAATATGGACTAATGGATTGGATTTACAGTCCTGCCTGAAAGACAAACAACAGATCCAAGAAGCTGAACAAATTCCATGCACAAGAAACTTAAACACCAACAAACAGCAAGGTACATCATGATCAAATCATTTAAAACTATAAATAAAACAAAAATGTTAAAAGCAACCCAAGGAAAAAATGGTACATTACATAGAGAGGAACAAAGATAAGAATGACAATAGACTTCCTGTTAAAATTAATGCAAACCAGAAAAGAGTGGAATAACTATTTAAAGTCTAAAGGGAAAAAATACATGAAACTGGCAACTAGAATCCTGTATCCAATGTAAACATCTTTTGAAAGTAAAGGTGAAATAAGCATTTTTTTGAGACATGTGAAACCTGAAATCACTTATCAACAGCAGAACTGGCCTGTGAAAGATGTTAAAGAACATACTTCAGGCAGAAGGAAAATTATATTAGATGGATATCTGGATCTACACAATGTAATGAAAAGCACTGGAAATAGTAACTATGTAAGAACTTACAAATGTTTTCTCATTATTTCACTCTTTGAAGAGATAACTTATGATTTAAAGCAGAAATTCTAAGAATGTATTTTGTAGTTTTAGATGAAATAATAAAGAAGAATGAGGGGAAAAATTAAAATGGAAATTTTCCAATCTGAACAAAAAGTGAAAATAGACCAAAAAACAATGAACAGAGCCTCAGGGACTTGTGAGGCTATAACAACAACAACAACAACAACAACAACAACAACAAATCTAACATTCATGTCATCAACATCCCAGAAGGAGAGAAAAGAGCAGAGTTAATAAAGTATTTAAGAAATAATGACAGTTTTCTCAAACTTGGCAAAAGGAAAAATACATGTAGATTCAAGAAGCTGAATTAACCACAAATAGGATAATCTCAAAAAATCAACAAGGTACATCATAATCAAACATTAGAAAAATGAAGACAAAGATAAAGTCTTGAAAGCAGCCAGAGAAAAACAGTGCATTACTTACAGGGGACAAACAATTTAAATAAAATCAGGTTTTTTTTATCAGAAACTATGGAAACAAGGGGAAGCAGCACAATATTTTCCATGCGCTGACAGAATTGTCAAACCAGAATTTTATATTCAATGAAAATATTCTCAGGAGTGAGGTTAAAGTGAAGTCAAAATGAAGAAACCTAAGAGAATTTGTTACTAGTAGACTGACCTTAAAAAATATCTAATGGTAGTTCTCTGTTTAGAGAAAAAAAATGATAAAAGAACGAATCTTGGACATCAGAAGGAAAAAATACAATGAAAAGACTAAAAACATAGGTTAAATCAATATATTCTCCTTCTTCTCTTGAGTTTTCTAAATTATGTTTGAGACTTGCATCAAAACTTGTAACATGGTCTGATCTGATTATCAGTGTAAGTAGAGAAATTATTTAATATAATTATATTATAAATAGGGAGATAAAGGAATGCAAAGAGAGGAAAGGTCTCTATATTTAACTCAAACTAGTAAAATGTTGACGCCAGGTTTTCTAGTCCGCTTAGGCTACCCAAACAAAATATCACAGACCACATAACTTAACAGAAATTTATTTTCTTGGAATTTCTGGTGCCTAGAAGTCCATGATCAAGGTATCAGCATGATCAGTTTCTGGTAAGGCCTCTCTTCCTGATTCCATTTATATAACATTCTTGAGATGTCAAAATTATAGATATAGAAAACATATTAGTGGTTGCCAGGAGTTAGAGATAGTGGGAGGTGGTAGAGAGCTGGAGGTGACTATAAAAGCATAAGAGGGATCTTTTAGGTGATGGAATAGTTCTGTGTCTTGTTTTAGGTAGTTGTTACATGAATGTATGTATACATTGTACCTTTAAAAAGGAAAAAATACGTTTGGTAGATTTACACTGTCTGATCTTAAGACATAAAATGACAGTAAGTTAGACAGTGTGGTATTGATGTAAAAGTAGACAAATAAATCAAAGAAACCACATAGGAGTTCAGAAATGGAACCACATTTATACAGTCAATTGATTTTTCAACAAAAGTAAAAGTAATTCAAAAGGAAAGATAGTCTTTTAAACAAATGTTGATGGTATGATTGGATGTCTTTCTTAAAACCCTCCAATTCTTCCCTACTGCTTTTAGGATAATATCTCAACTCTTGCATGAGGATCACCTATTATTACTTTGGTTCTTGCCATTTCTTTCTCCCCTTCTGTTTTCCAGCTCCCCTGAAATCCTTTGAATTCTCCAATGTTCTGTACCTCTGAGCCTTCAACATGCATTTCCCCTATCTAGAACAACTTTTATTTCATCTGTTCAACTCCTACTTATCCTGTGTGTCTTAGCCTTGATGTCAGTTCACCTAGGGGAACTATACTCATTCATGCTCAGTGCCTATAACAGGGCCTCATAAACTTGACAAAAAGTGAGAGTATCATCTATTTCTCCTTTGGTAAAAAGCAGTATACTTTGCTGGAATTATTATTTTGTCTTTCTTTCTTATTGGACTGTAAACTCTGTAAAAACTGAGACTGTCAATTCTTGTGTCTCTAGTGGCACTTGGTACATGCTCCTTCATTCGCTGATTGAAGAAATTTTAACTGAGCACCCACTGTGTGCCAGGCACTTTTCTGGCAACGGTTATGTCAGTGCAACAAGAATATTGCTCCCATGAAGCTTATATTCCAGATAAGAGAGACACATTATGAATAAAGGAAAGAAAGAAGGAAAGGATAAATAATATTCACTTAATACTTGTAAGAAAGAAAGGGGAAGGAGGGAGGGAGGGAAGGAGGGAGAGAGAGAGAACCCATTAGCTTCTTATTCTATGTTAAAGTTCTCAGTGCCATTTCTTTCATGAAGTTTACTCTATCAAATACCTATTATTCTCTTTGTTGAGTTTCAAATAAAGCTTTTCCAGGGTCAGCCTCACACAGTAGATGATCACTATGTAGTTTGAATTTAGAAACCCCAGAACATTTTGCCTAATGAAAATATTTGAAATATTTGTCTTGTCATATCTTACTTGCTATTAAATTATCTTCCACATCTGAAAACTATCTTTCATTCTACACTTAGAAATTTTGCTTCAAGCACAATATTGTAGTCCCATAATTATAAATGAATAACGAATAAAATAGAAAGCTGTTGAACAAGATGATTCCCTTCAGGGTTGCCACCTGTCATACAATGGGTTAGGGCAATTTTCCCAAGTCAAAAGAGGTTAGAGTCCGTTGTCAGAGATGATCATGGTCTGCTAATCTGTCCATCCTCCACTGGAGAGTATTTTCCGGACCTGGCTTGAGTTTGATTCCACTGGAGAGAACTATAAAGACTGACTGTTTTTATCCAATGAGTACTTAGCCTCATGCTTCTTGTTTATAACTGTATTCACTCAAGGGAGATCTCCTGGAAATGAGACTTGGTCAATCTCTTTGCTGTAACATAAGAGAGGTAATAATTTTTATTTTTGACCCTAAAAACTTTCTTTGTCTGTGCAAGAAGAGTGAACAGTATCTCAATTAACTTTGCATGGTTTAATTTTATCAGTATTAAGGGAAAACATTAATTGATTTGAGGACAAGAGACTCATGGCTCTTTTTAGTGAATATTTCCCAAATCTGGAAATACAGCTTTAACAATGCAGTTCTAAAAAGTAGCTTCATTTAGACAGAACAGAACACTTAATAATCAATGTGGAACCAGGCCACTGAGACTCAAATGCAGTCCAAGCCAAAAGCATTCAATTATTAGGCCCTGTGAGGAAATGGATTGCAGATTTGCCTTTGAGAATGTAATCTAATGCTCCTTATTTTCCTTCAAAGAGATGTAGTCAAAATGTTTTCCCTGTTCAGGCTCTGTGCCAGGCACATGCTGTGCAGGCGTCGTCAAAAGTGGATGTCACTGCAGCTAAACTCATTTCCTGTCTAGATTAGTCCTAGGTTTCCAGTCCCTTTCTTCCTGATGTTTACCCTTCCTGCCAATGACCAATAATAACCTCACTCTTCATCTTTCAGAGAAAAGAAAACACTCAATCCCACTTATCAATTATTAAGTAGTAACCAGTACTGCTGATCATCATTTGCCTTCCTGTGACCATCCATTCACTACTCTGGTGACATGGTAATACCTCATTTGCCTTGGACCACACATCAGGGGCCTTCGTAGGTGATTAATTATTACTCAGAGGCAACAGACCACACACAACAGCCTTAGGAAGTTAAGACAGAAGTGTTCAAAGATGAAGTGCAATTTTGTAGGTCCAGCTCCATATAACTAAATTGATGACTGAGCTCTCCCTCTTTCCCCTTTGTCTGTAGGTTGTCCCACATGTTAAAGTTAGTGTCTATTGAGGCCTAAGTGAGGAATAACTACTGTTGATAGGCCAAAATTTGAAAAAAAATGCTAATAAGAGCCCTCCGATCTAGAGAAATAAGCTACTAAAATATGTAAAGATACAAATATTCACAGGGGAGCATCAACTGCTGGGATATCAAGGATTGTTAATATCCTTGGAAAAAATATCTTGAATTTCTATAAATAATCAATTCGTATTTACCCATGGTTGTTTATGCAGTCAGTTGCCAAGAATTTATTGAGTGTCTATGTGTCCAGTATATCCAAAGCTTCAAGGAGAAGGGAAACAAAAGGAACAAGTCTAGTAGTATAAATTAGGAAGTCAACAAGCTACATGGAAACCCAAAGATTCTTTGGAGGGAGGTTTCAAGTAGAATTCTAACCCAAAGAATTTTTTTCTTTAACTATAGTTTATATACATAATAATGTTAATAATAACTAATGCTGCTGACAAAAATTAAAGCATTTGGAGGTTCAATAAGCTTTTAAAGTTCACAAAATGAGCATAGTGAAGAATGTAAAAACAGCTTAGGCTTTTTAAATGACTAAAACATTTGCTTTGTCTAGAATCTGGATATAAAGTTTCCAGGAAATTGGGTTTCCTGCCTCTGTTTCTTCATATGTGAGACAGAAGAACTAAATGAGATAATGTGTAAGTAGCACTCAATAACATAAATGGCACACAGTAAGACTGTGTAAGTGGATGGTCTCTACTGCAGATGAACAGTTTGCTCCAAGCATAGGATGGCTTCTGTAGTCTTAGTAATAGAGGTAATTGAAGATGATCATGTATTGCAGATTAAATTGAACAAATCAAAGCTTTTATCTTTAAAGTATAAAAACTAAGATGAGGAATATCCTGACTTATGTATCTAGGCCAGTGGTTCTTGGGACATTTAGAGACATTTTTCTTTTTTTTTTATTGTTGTTCAAGTACAGTTGTCTCCATTCCCCTCCTCCCCCTACCCCAGCCATCCCCTGAAAAACCCTTTCCCCTCATTATCCCCTCCCACCTCCCTTCTGGTTACTGTCAGTTTGTTCTGGAGATGTTTTTCTTATCACAACTTGGGGGAGATGATACTGGTATCTGGTGGATCAAGGCCAGGGACTCTGCTAAATAACCATCCTATATGGCAAAGGTCAGCCACGAGAACAAAGGAATATCTAGTCTAAAATGTATATACTGCTGAGCTTGAAAACTCTAGTCTAAGCTGATGGACATAAATTAGTATATCAATTTTACTTTTGCTCCAATAGAACTACTGAGGGTGTCAGATTTAGTAGTGGATTTTCCTTAATATAGATTCATTTGATAAAAAAAAGTAAATGGAGCTGAATATCCTATCATACTTCTCTCATACGGTGTCTACTCAGAAATTTAAAGAAACATAAAAAGATAGAAGTAATTTTAGAGCAGCATCTTAGAGGGATAAAATGTAAGGATTGTATCAAAAAGAGAATTAGGACCCAATAAAGAAACATTAAACAATTTTCTAGGCTTGAAGACAAGAGCACGGAGTCATGCTGACATTGGGCACTTGTAAGAGAAATAAATTTTAAAAAGCATTTCCACAGATAAATATCTTAGTTATTTATTGAATTGACCAAAACGCTCATTTGTTTTTTTCCATAAGATGGCTCTAGTAGTGCTTAGTTGTCCTTAACTTCATTCCAAACAGTTTTGTTAGATTATATTGTGACAGCTGTCATATCAGCATACATTTAAAAAAAACTTATCAAAGTTGGTGAATTTTTGTGAAGCCATTTTAATAGCGAAGATGGAAGAAAATATACAACATTTTCAGCATATTATGCTGTATTATTTCAAGAAAGGTAAAAACACAACTGAAACACAAAAAAGATTTGTGCAGTGTAGGGAGAAGGTGCTGTGACTGATTGAACAAGTCAAAAGTGGTTTGTGAAGTTTCGTGCTGGAGATTTCTCACTGGATGATGCTCCACTGTCGAGTAGACAAGTTGAAGTTGATAGTGATCAAATTGAGACATTAATTGAGAACAATCACAATTATAGCATGCAGGAGGAGATAGCCATCATACTCAAAATATCCAAATCAATAAAATTATCAGTGAAAATGAAAATGTGTCTTTTATTTTACAAAAAAAGTGATACAGAGTTTTTGACCAACCCACCAAAATTTAAGAGACCAGAAAAACTAAATGTAAAACTCAATGGATTTGCTTTAGAGTGAGATTTTAATGAAAAGACAAAAAGGGCTTCAATCAGGGAATGGTGGCTATTTTGCACTATGAAGCTTTTACTTATTTATAGAGACACATACATACCAAGAGAGTAAATACAAGAGAGAAGTGTTGTAACCCAAATATTAAATATTATAACTTTTGTGTTTTAATAAAAGGTGGCATTTGGGGACATCAGCCTGGTGGTGAAAACTAGAGTAGCTAATATGCATTTATAGGCAAAGATTTTGCTTATTTTACCATCTGAACAACAAAAAAATGGATGAAATAAAAAGAGAATTGTAACATGCTTTTGCATAGCATTTTACAATGTACAGAGTACTCTGACATTATTTATTTAAAGAGCAATGTGGGGAAAAAACTAATTTTTTCATAACGACTGTTTACTCCCAGATGTTCAAAATAGTTGGCTCCTAGTAATAGAGCTCTATTGAACTATTGAGTGAATGTGTGGATTCTATGAGCTCAAGTGGCAGTAATTATCATCTAAAAACATCTAACTCACTAATGGTTGTGAGAAATAGATGGAAGACATAACCTAACTCTGAAGACAGTCTATCATACCACCAACCTAATGCACTGGGAAATAATAAGTGGATAACTCTAACTGCTGAAATTTGCAGGGAGCCATATAAACCCGGTAAATCACTGATAGAGGCTGTAAACTTGCCAGCAAATCAATGACAATATCTTTGCAATTCCTTTCTGTTTGTAACTAAAATAACAACACTGGGGATTGAAAAAATAAGCCATCAGTGATTGCTTAAAATCACTTCTTAAGGTGGTGAAAGACACCCCAGTCACCATTCATTAGCAAGGCCTTTATTATATCATTTAAAACATGCATTTGTTAAATGGGAAAAAGGATTCTCTCTATATAAACACAATAATGCTAACCCATTATCAGTAAGGCACACATTTTGAGTTGTTTTTCTAGTGGTTAAGACGAGTTTGTATTAAGTAAGTTATATATTCTTGTATAGTTTCAACAAGATACAACAGGACTGATAAAATTATCCATAGTCCAGTTTATCCTTTCATCATACATAATTAATAAATAGGAGGATAAAAATCTGGCAAATCCCTACATTTCCTTTTAGCAACTATGATATGCTTACAACAAATTGAAAAGGATTTCAATTCTTAAATATGTAGTATTACTTCTTAGGATCATAGAATCTTAGAGCTAAGCAAAACGTTAATACCTAGTATCAGCCTATATATTCAAATGAGAAAGCTGAGATTCAGGAAGGTTAAGAGACTCATCCAAGTGTACCTAGTGAATGTGATTGCTTATCAGGGTTTAGAATTCAGAGTTCCAAGCTGCCTATTTAGTGATCTTCTCATTATGTCATTCATACTGCCCTAAAGTCACACTTAGTTCTACCACTACCTGTACAACACACAGAGAAAAATCTCATGCCAACTTAGCAAGAGCACTATTACAGGCTGTGGCTGGGTAGCTCAGTTGGTTAGCACATTGTCCCAATATATCAAGGTTGTGGGTTTGATCCCCTGTCAGAGCACATACAAAAAGCAACCAATGAATGCATCAACAAGAAATCAGTGTTTCTCCCTGTCTCTCTCTCTCTCTCTCAAAAAAAAAGTATTAGTACAGAGATGCTCTGTGAAAATTCTTTGAATCAGCCTGCAAGAGATAAGGCTTCAAGTTCATGTGAACTGCTACACCATTCCAGAACTGAGTTCCTTTATTGCCACCCAATGAAAGAATACATGGAGAGCCAAGTGTCCATTTAAACGCCATCATTCAAATTTGTACATCCCCTTGAGTGTCCTGGGGAAGTTCATATTCTCAAAGCTGACTCAAAGGCATAGACTTGAGGAGAAGGCCTTCTCCTAATCAAATAGCACATGAAGTAATTTTTAAAATTCAGGTCTAGAATATCATTTAATAATCATATGTCTCTAATAGTTATATTTCCACAAGCTCCTTTATAGTCTAAAAACAACTAAAACCAATTTTATGTGCATTAAGGATATGCTTGTACTAGATTTTGGTATTTCACTATGTAAGACAAAGATGTGAACATGACTATGAGGTGAACAAACTGAATTTGAGTAGCCTAAATGCCAATTAAGAGAAAAGTGACCCAGAGAAAGACACCTTTAATGATGTCCAAAGTGCACGGAAAACTGAAGTGTGGTTTGGGTAGATATGAGGATGCAGTCTAAGGGAAAGATTAGAGCAGAAATAGGAGGGACATGAGAAGTATAAAAGTTTCTGTCAATGACTCCAATTATTCACTTCTCCCTGTGTCTATACCCTTTGGCATGTAACTTTGCAGTCCTTTCTAACATAGGTGGGACATAATTCCTCACTCCTGGGGTTAGCCATGGTGACATTCTTTAGCCAGTTGGGTTAGCCAATGTGATAGAGTCTTGAAAAGTTTGCACAATTGGGCTCACTCATTCTTGTGCTCCCCATGAGAAGAACATACGTAACTTTGCTGCTTCCAAGACAGGATGAAAGATATGTGAATCAGAGCTGCTGCAGCTAAGTCACTCTAGACTGTCCAGCCTAGAGAAAAGCCCATCCAACAAAAGGAAGTATGTGCTATAATAAGTAATGATTGGTGTGTGCCATTGAGTGTTAGGGTAGTTTGATATGCAGCAACAGCTATCTGATATAGAAAGAGTGGTTTCTCATGACTTGGGGTTATCTATGTATTCATAGAAAAATGTCAGAAAGTGGCAGACATTCTTGAATTGTAAAAGCAGCCCTTCAGACAAGGAAACTCACAGGCTCTAAGCAAGGTAGCATGATTCTTTGCCCAACAAAGAAGCTGGATTTGGGACTGGGGAGTGGAAAAGGGCATTCAAGGAAGTGGTGCTAACCCGATTAGAGAGGTTTATGAGGGCCAGTGTTGGAACAGGGAGCTTCTCCCCTGAGGAATTCTCCCCTGAGGTCACAGGAATTTATACAGGCAGTGGAATTATCAACATCATGAAGGCTTGGCACATAGAAGGTGCTTAATGTTTTTGTGTGACTGAATGAATGAACAACTCAATGCAGGAAACCAAAGTCTAAAGCAAGATCAGGCTAATGGTTGGTATAAACAAAGAATTGGAGCAGGAAGCTGTAAAAGCCAAGATATGGTGTGTGCATGTGTGTGTGCGTGTGTGTGTGTGTGTGACAGTGGTAGAGAGGTGAAATTCAGGCAGCACCTAAAAAGAGTAGGCACAAACAGGATGCAGGGGTGTAACTAGGAGGATGACAGGTGGTGGTCTAAGAAAAGCATTGTTGTTGAGGCTTGTATGATAGGGTAGCATGAGGGACTGTTTGAGGCTTTTTTCTTCCTTAGAGATTATAGAATAGAGGTTATAGAATAAAGTAGAAATTATAGCTGAGATCAAGCCTTATTTAGAACAAAAATAAAATTTCCCAGACTGGATTTAAAGAAAGCTTAATTCTTGGCTCAAAGATTCTATGCCTTCTGGCATTTTCCAAAAAGAGAAAAAGCAGGGGTACTGGGAGGGAGGAGAGCTAGGATCCATCTGCAAATGGAGATAAGACTACACACCTTGAGTAATGCACCAGTGTTTCTGTATTTCTGTGTCCCTCCTGTATTCCTAAATGGAGATTGCCCTTTCACCTCACCTTCCTGAGAGAGGACAGGAGGGGGGTTCACACTGTTGGTTACTCCCACAACATTGAGAAAACTAGTCAACATTGAGTAGGTCTACGAGGGGGAGCAAATGTCTTTATCATTGGACATTATTGGTCTGCCTCCAAAGGTACAGGGGAGGGATGGGGAGATGTAACAGACAATGTATCTTACAAAAAAAAAAAAGCCTGACCACACACATTTTCAGTTGTCACTTTCTGAAGGGTAGAGAAAAATGAATCCTTCCTTTGCTAACAGGTGTCAGAGACAGGCTACAAAATTGCTAGGATACTTCTCACTTAGGTGGATATGGATGTGGTGGGAGATCCCAGCTGAGAGTCAGCTAGGAGCTGACTTAAAGGGAGCAGCTCCCACTGGAGCTGCTTAAAGGTAATTCCTTCATTAGCAGGGCTGTTGAGGTCATCACCTTCCCACAGTGAATCTTTTGAAAATAGTCAGTGAAAAACTACACAATGGGCTCAATCAAATTCCCTTTGGTGGTTTTATAGAGATGACGTTTCCCTTTCTGTTCCTCGTCTTCACAGTAGAGAATGTGTAACATTCTGGAAAGGAGGAAGTGAGGCCAAGCAGACCAAAGACCCTGCTGCTCCTTCAAGCCTTCAGAGCAGTAGCTCTCAACTCTATCATACTCATTGTTCTCTCGCCCTGTTTTTCTTTTTACATTGTAGTAAAATATCCATAACATACAATGTACCATTTTAAAATTTCTTTTAAAAGTTTATTTATTTTCAGAGAGAAGGGGAGTGAGGGAAAAAGACAGAGAGAAACACTGACTGGTTGCCTCTCATGTGCCCCCCACTGGGGACCTGACCCACAACCCAGGAATGCGCCCTGACTGGAAATTGAACCAGCGACCTTTTGCTTTGCAGGATGATGCTCAATCCACTAAGCCATACTAGCCAGGACGCATCTTAAAATTTTTTAAGTGCACAGTTCAGTAGTGTTAAGTACATTTAGACAGTTGTGTAACCAATCTCCAGATCTTTTCCATCTTGCAAAAATGAAACTCTATACCCATTAAACTATAATTCCTAATTCTCCCTACCCCCAGCTTCTGGCAATGCCATTCTACATCTTTTCTCTATGAATTTGATTACTCAAGGTACCTATATAAGTGTAATAATATGGTATTTTTCTTTTTGTGACTAGCTTCCTTCACTTCATATCCTCAAGTTTCATCCATATTGTACCATATATCAGAATTTTATTTGTTTTTAAGACTGAATAATGTTCCATTCTTTGTATATATCAGATTTTATTTATCCATTAATCTGTCAGTGGGCACTTGGGTTGTGTCTATCTTTTGGCTATTGTGAATAGTGCTTTGAGACCTTGCTTTCAATTTTGGGGGGTATATGCCCAGAAGTGGAATTGCCGGATCATATGATAATTCAACCTTTTTAATTTTTAAGAAATTCCCATCACATTTTAAAGAAATTTTTCATATTGCGATGATTTAATATATGTGTATATTATGAATTATTATCAAAATCAATTTAACTAATGTATCTATCACCTCACATAGTTAACCTTTCCAATGTATGGTCAGGCCACTTATGATCTACTCAGCAAATTTCAACTATGTAGTACAGTATTATTAACCATACTGTAATTGCCATACTGTAAATTACATCCCAAGAAATTATTCATCTTATAACCAAAAGTTTGTACCCTTTGACCAACATCTCCTCATTTTCCCCACTTCCTAGCCCCTGTCAATCACAGTTCTAATCTCTGATTCTATGAGTTCAACTTATTTAGGCTCCATATCACATTGTATAGCCTAAAGAATACCACATTGTTGTATATCCTAAATATATACAATTTTTATTTGTCAATGATACCTTAATAAGGCTGATAAATTTTTAATAAAAAATTAAATTTTAAGAAAGAATATTTTAGGCTCTGGCCTAGTAGCTCAGTTGGTTAGAGTGTTGTCCCTGACCAAGGTTGTGGGTTCAGTCTCCTGTCAGGGCACATACAAGAATCAACCAATGAATGCATAAATAAGTGGAACAATACATCCATGTCTGTCTGTCTGTCTCTCCCTCTCTCTCTTCCTTCCTCTCCCTGTCCAAAATCAATTAAAAAATTTTAAAGAATATTTTATATCATCCCCTGTGCTGTACTGAGATGGAATTCAAGGGTAACATAATCTATCTTCCCATGAATTTTTTAAAAAATCTATATAATATTCTGTGACCTAAAGAAGAAGTAAAAGGAAAATCAATTTTAATATAAAATATATTCCAAATGTAAATGTTTGGGCACAATAACACTAGAAAGAGTCAGACGCTTATTCCTACTTATAACAAATAAACTAGGATGTAAAAGAAATAAGAAACTTTAAATGCACATTGCTAAATGAAAGAAGTCTATCTAAAAAACTACATACAGTATGTACTAGTCAGGGCTCTGATTCCAACCATATGACATTCTGGAAAAGGCTAAACCATGGAGACAGTGAAAAGATCAGTGGTTGCCAGAATTGGGGGGAAGGTGAGTAGGCAGAAAACAGAGGATTTTTAGAGCAGTAAACTACTCTATATGATACTATAATGGTAGATACATGTCATTATACATTTGTCAAAACCCATTGAACAATATACACCAACATGAATGCTAATATAACCCAAGGATTTGGGGTGAAATGATGTGTCAGTGCAGGTTCATTGATTACAATGAATGTACCATTCTGGTGCAGGCTGTTGGTAGTGGGGGAGGCTATGCAGGGAAGGAAGTATATGAGAACTCTCTGTACTTTCTGCTCAATTTTGCTGAGAACCTAAATCTGTCTAAAAAATAAAGATGATGATGATGATGATGACACTGCCAAAGGCCCAGACAACGTTCTTTCTGATTTAAAAATGAAAATATACCATTGAATATTGTTGAAATCTTAAAATATTTTGATATTTTGAAATAAATGCTCAATAGTTATACTCATGTGTATTCCCAAAATCTCCATAATGGGAACAGGTACATTGCACAAACTGACTCAAGTATGTTGTGTTGGCCACTCAAATATAAATGGTATTCCCATTGGTGGCATGATTTTCCAAATTAATAAAGTTTCTAGTAAAATTCCAAAGAAAATAAAATTCCAAAGAAAATAAATTCACTTTTCTCAGTGAATGT
>CM052552.1:60954638-60964961 GCA_028533065.1 Trachops cirrhosus
TGTGAGTTCATTTTCATTTGTTTCCAGAAACTTTTTGATTTCTTCCCTAATTTCATTCTTGACCCATTCATTGTGTAATAGCACTCTATTCAATCTCCTTGATTTTGAGTGTTTTGGGTTTTTTTCCTTGGGGTTGGTTTCTAGTTTCAGTCCCTTGTGGTTGGAAAAAATGCTTGAGATGATCTCAATTTTCTTGAATTTGTTGAGGCTTGTTTTATGTCCTATCATGTGGTCCAGCTTTGAAAATGTTCCATGTGCATTTGAAAAGAATGTGTATTTAGCTTCTTTGTGATGGAGGGCTCTGTATATATCAGTTAAGTCCATTTCATCTGGGGCATTGTTCAATGCCACAATATCTTTGTTGATATTTTGTTTGGAAGATCTGTCCATTTTTGACAGTGGGGTGTTAAATCCCCCACTATAATTTTGTTGCTGTCAATATCTTTCCTTAAGTCCTCTAAGATTTTCTTTATGTATTTGGTTGCTCCTATGTTGGGTACATATATTTACAATGTTTATGTCTTCTTGGTGGATTCTTCACAATCAAGGACTCTTAAGAGCTTCTATCTGATGCCCTATCTGAAATGTATTACAGTAGAAGGAAAATAAATTAGGTAATTACTATTTCCTCAGATAAGGGTTGAATATATAAGTTTTATTTTTCCCAAATAAATGAGGTAAGTGCAAATGGTAGTAGTAAATGGGAAGAGAAGGAGACATAAAGGATATTTTCCTGTAGAGAAAGTATTTCTTCCTTTCTAATAAATTTGTCTGTATCCAAAGTCATGTTACTAGTTTTCTTACACTGCAGGTTGCCCAGTCATTTGAAAACATAAGAGCAATCTGGCACCACTTTTTTCTTAAAAATCATGGTCTCCCAAGGTATTTATTTATTAACTACAAAAGGAATGATGGCAACTTTATAGTGGAGCAACCCAACAGAGAGCACTTTAACCAAGTGATGAAGGTTAGCATCACCAGTAATAGAACATACTGACATCATAAAACCTTTGATATGAAACATTGAGAAGGACACAACGTAACTCTGTGGAATTTTTGCCAAAAATTCTAATCTCAGTCTAACCATGAAAAAGCATCAGAGAAAAACAAATTCAGGAACATTTTACAATATAACTGATCAATACACTTCAAAAGTGTCAAGGTCGTGAAAGAGGAGGAAATACTGAGGAACTGTCACAGACTAGAGGAAACTAAGGAGACATAACAATTTAATGATATGTGAGACCCTGGGTTGAATTCTAGACCACAAAAAGAACTTTAGTGGAAAAATTGGTGGCATTTGAATAAAGTCTGCAGTTTACTTAATGGTATTATACCAATGTTAATTTCCTGGTTTTCATAATTATATCATGATTATGTAAGATATTAACATTAGGACAGCTGACTAAGGATTATATGGGAGCACTCCATACTATTTTTGCACTTTTTCTATAAATCTAATATTAGCTCAAAATAAAAGTTTAAAAAAATAAAAAAAATCAGATAACACCTCAACATTAATGGACATTAAAGTAAGATGACACCTCAACATTAATGGACATTAAGGACATATTGTAAAATGATCAAAATTCTATTAGCCAGACTGATGTGACTTAAACATTGGAACTGTGTCGTGTCCACCATTAATATCACTCCACATAGCTATTCAGTCTGCTAGGTGCTATAGTGCTAACTGTTATTACACTATCTGATTTTAGTAATTTTAATTGGTTACATTACATTAGTTTGAAAAAAGCTCAAAAAGTTTTTAAAGCAATGTCATCTGCTCCTAAAAGTGGTATGTTTCATTTTCTCTGATATTCACTGTCTACCAGACCAAAAATATGTTTGCCATCATCATGTTGTTTTAACTTCAGTGGCAGGGAAGCTTACCCCTTTTCAAAGAATACTCCAATATTTTTGGTATTTAAGTGTGAGAAATCAGTTAGTCTGACTCCACATACAAACAAAACCAAAACACCTTTCTCCCAATTTGTCTTCTCTCCATTCTCTGGGAATAGAATATTTCACCACAATGTGGAAAACACTTCTTTTTTCCCCCACATTTCATTGTTGTTCAAGTACAGTTGTCTCCATTTTCTGATTTCCAATGATCAATTGCCAGAGAGTTGAGGGCTTATTCTGTCAGGACTGCCTCAGTTTTTAAAAAAGCAATTAAGTTTTTTTCTTGCTAATATTCTTCAGATTGATTAAGATGCCAAAGCTGAAGTGAAATTCAAACTAAGCCATAGGTGATTTTCATCTAGACTCCTACTAAATGGAGTTAATCATAAAACATATATGAAAATTCTTAACTATTTTTAAAGCTATAATATAATTTGCAGAAATATTTTATAAACAGTTTATACAGTATATATTTTATATAATATAGTTTATTGCGGTTGTAAGTGGCTAAACATCAACTAATCTTGAGCAAAGTTAGTCTCTACTTTTTAGTAGGGAATTATATAACCTTTAAATCTTAATTATGAGTTTGTTCACTTTGGTTGCCATTGGTATTCCTTGTACTATAACCTGATATATAGGTTCCTTGAACTATAACCTGATATATAGGAGTTAGGAAGTAAATGATAGAAAGGAAATAGGGTTACTATAGATATGGAACACTCTTCAAGAAACTTACTTCAATAGGATGACAAGAATGATATAGCAGAGGGAGAGACTGAGTGTTCTGGAATCAGGGACTTGCTGATGAATATGGAGGATACTTGAGGGGATATATAAAAGCTTTGACAGAATATGTAAGAGAGGAAAGAAGATTAAGGTGGATGAAGATGCAGAGAAAATGTGAGGTGGAGTGGAAGAACGCTGAAGAAGCTAAAAACATACAATTTTTGTTCTTTCCCAACAAAGTCAGTTAAGAGTGGATTTGTTAGGAAGACAGTGGAAGTGAGCAAGAAGGAGTTCAGGGCTTAGAGAAATGGGCTTGGCCTTGTGGAGACTGGCATTGATATTAGCAAAAGGCCTTTCTGGAAAACAGAGAATGGAAGCCCACATTAATTTGTAATATAATCATTATCTAAGCTTTGATATTTTTTTCTAGACACCCTGGGAATATTAGTTGTGACTTTTCTACAATTCCATTATTTCAATTCTAATGAATGTTAGGCAAGTTTGTATTTATTCCAAGAAATAACCATTGACATTTTCTTTGCAAAGTCTACATGTGTTTGGTCCAGTCCAGTTTACAGTCTTCCCTATCTTTGTGCTTACTGTAGCCTCACTGATGTTGGCAATACCCTCAATTTCTTCCCTGCAAAGAATTGCATAAATGTACTGCTTGTACATGTTCTTGCTCCATTCACTCATGAAAACAGGGAGGTTTTCTTCTCCCCTATAATTAGAAAACAGGTTTTCCTATTATATATTTTTGGATTTTATTTATTTACTTTTAGAGAGAGGAAGGGAGGGAGAAAGAGAGGGAGAGAAACATCAATGTGTGGTTGCCTCTCACGTGGCCCCCACTGGGGACCTGGCCCGCAACCTAGGCATGTGCCCTGACTGGGAATCGAACTGGTGACCCTTTGGTTCATGGCCCATGCTCAATCCACTGAACTACACCAGCCAGGGCTGATTTTTAATTGAAGTAAAATTTATATATAACATCATATTAGTTTTAGGTACACAACATAATAATTTGATATTTGTATACAGTACAAAGTGATCATCACAGTTAAGTCTAGTTACCATATATCACAATAAAATTTACTCTCTTCACTCATTTCACTCACCCCAAAACACTTCCCCTCTGATAACCACCAGTCTGTACCTATGAGTTTTGTTTTATCTTGTTCATTCAGTTGCTTTGTTTTGTTTTGTTTTTTTTAGATTCCACATGTAAGTGAAATTTTACAGAATCCGTCTTTCTCTTTCTGACTCATTTCATATAGTATAATACCCTCAAGGTTCATCCATGTTTTCACAAATGGCAAGATTCCCCCTTTTTATGGCTGAGTGGTATTCCATTATGAATACCAATTCTTTATCCATTCATCCATTGATGGACACTCTAGTTTGTTTTCATATCTTGGTTATTGTAAATAATGCTTCAATGAACATAAGGGTGCATATGTCCTTCAAATTACTGTTTTAATTTTCTTCACATAAATACCCAGAAATGGAATAGCTAGATCATATGATTTTAAAAAACGTGTTTAACAGACTGTTGGTTACCACAGGGAAGGGGTGTTGGGAACTGAGCGGGTACTTGAAATGTTGGAGCATCACTTTGTAAAGTATACAAGTGCCTAACTACTATGCTGTACAGATGAAACTAATACAAACCAATATTGAATATAAACTGTAATTGAAAAATAAAATTATTTTGTTAAGAAAGCTCACCTATATGTAGATTCTAATGAACAAAATAAACAGACAAACAAAATAGAGAAAGAGGCATGGATACATGGAACAGACTAACAGCTGTCAGAGGAGAGGGAGGCCTGGATGAAGGGAGGTAAAGAGATTAGCCAAATAACATACAAGCATAATCTATATATATATATAGACAACAGTGTGGTGATGACCTGAGTGAAGAGGGCGGTGTAAAGGCTTGCTGGAGGTGGGCAAAGGGGGCAGGGGGATGGGGACATCTGTGATAGTGTGAACAATAAAAACAACATTTGAAAAAGTATGTAAGAGTGAATTTTTGTTCATGGAAGACCTACAACCTGGCAATAAATGTTGAAATTGGGATGGGTCCTTTGCTTAATACTCTCCTTAGTGAGGTCACCATCCTTACTGATGACTCTTCTATTACCCTAGTCTCTATTACACTGGTTTCCTAAACCCCAGTAACCTCCATTTCTATTGCATTTTAGTCACTCACTATACTTCTGAAATTGTCATTTATCAAAAAGTCTTTAAGAGCCCAAACACTCAAATTCCCTCCTCTAGCTCTACAAATCCTTCTACATTCCCACACATAAAGATCCTGAGATTTAATCTGCTTGTGACTACTTTCTGGTCTTTCATCTTTTTCAATTGTTCCACCTTTTTAGCCTAATTTTTATTTACCAACTTTAATTCACATGTCCTAGGTGGAAAACTCCTAAATATAATTCCTTATTCCTTTAATCTTTGTGTTTTCTGGTTTTCCCATTCCATTGACTGTATTGCTAAAAGGCTTAACACTTTGTCATTTGGGTCCACCACAATTCATGGTATCTAGCTTCAGGGAAACCTTAACTGCTATCTGGAAGCTCTTTTATTTTCTGCTCATATGAGAGGTTCTAAAATGTTTCCACAAAGCTTTAATCTTACCCTATTTCCACTCACGCTAGAAATCATATCTTGAGACTGTAACATCCAATCCTTTAGAGTGCAGCAACCCAACTTTCCCTCTCTCCATTTCAAACACTCTCAGTATCTCAACATGTCTTTTTTTCCTGTTTCTCAGAAAGAAATATCTCTGCTAGCTGTCATTCTTGCCCTGCTCTAGTCCATCATGGAAAAAGATAATCTGCCTAATAGACAACACTGATCCCTTGCTCAAAACTCCCAATGACCCACAGCCAACATCATCCTTAATGAACAAAAACTAAAAATCATTCCCTTAAGATTGGAAACAAGACAGGAATGCCCACTCACCACTCTTATTCAACAAAGTACTGGAAGTCCTAGCCACAGCAATCAGACAAGAAGGAATAAAAGGCATCCAAATTGGAAAGAAGTAAGTAAAACTGTCATTATTTTCAGAAGGCATGATATTATACATAGATAATCCTAAAGATTCCACCAAAAAATGAATTCAATAAAGTAGCAAGATACCAAACAAATATCCGGAAATCAGTTGCATTTCTGTACACCAATAATGAGCTACTGGAAGCGGAAACTAAGAAAACAACCTCATTTACAATTGTGTCAAAAAATACAATTTAACCCAGGATGTAAAAGACCTATACTCAAAAATTATAAGACACTGAAGACAGGGATTGAGGAAAATACAAATAAGTGGAAGCATATGCAGTGTTCATGAGAAGAAGAACTAACATCACTAAAATGTCCATACTACCCAAAGCAATCTATAGTTTCAACACAATTCCTATTAAGATACCAATATATATTTCAAAGACTATAACAAATATTCTAAAAATGTATATAAAACCATAAAAGACCCCGAATAGCCATAGCAATCTTGAGAAAGAAAAACAAGTTGGCGGAATCACACCTGATATTAAACTATACAACAAGGCCATAGTAATCAAAACAACATGATACCAGCATAGAAACAGACATATAGATCAATGGAACAGATTGGAGAGCCCAGAAATACACTCATACATTTGTGGTCAATTAATATTTGACAAAGGGGGCAAGAATATACAATAGGGTAAAGATAAGGGGTGTTAGGAATGTTGAACAGATACGCGCAAAAAAATGAAACTAGGCCACCTTCTTATACCACACACAAGAATAAAATCAAAATGAATTAAAGACTTAAATGTTAGACTCAAAACTATAAAAATCCTAGAAGAAAATATAAGCAGTAAAATCTCAGACATTTCTTATAGCAATATTTTTTTTCTGATATATCTCCTCAGGCAAGGGAAACAAAAGAAAAAGTAAATGAATGGGACTACTTCAAACTAAAAAGTTTTTGAACAGCAAAAGGAAGCATTAACAAAATGAAAAAACAACCCACTGAATGGGAAAACATCTTGGCCAATGATGCATCTGGTAAGGAGTTAATATCCAAAATTTATAAAGAACATGTTCAACTCAACACCAGAAACTGCAAACAATCCAATTAAAAAAATGGACAGAGGACCTGAATAGACACTTCTCCAAAAGGACATACAGATGGTCTATAGCCATATGAAAAGATGCTCAATGTCACTAATCATCAGGGAAATGCAAATTAAAACCACAATGATATATCACCTTACACCTGTCAGAATGGCTATCATCAATACATGAACAAACAAGAAGCATTGGCGAGGATGTAGAGAAAAGGGAACCCTCATGCACTGTTGGTGGGAATGCAGATTGGTGCAGCCACTGTGGGAAGCAGTATGGAGTTACCTCAAAAAACTAAAAATGGAACTGACTTATACCCAGTGATTCCACTTTGGGAATATATCCAAAGAAACCTAAAACACTAATTCAAAAGAACATATGCATCCCTATGTTCATTGCATCATTATTTACAATAGCTGAGATTTGGAAACAGCCCAAGTACCCATCAGTAGATGAGTGGATTAAAAAGCTGTGGTACATTTACACAATGGAATACTACTTGACCATAAAAAGGAAGAAAATATTACCTTTTGTAACAGCATAGATGGACCTGGACAGTATTATGGTAAGTGAAAAAGCCAATCAAAGAAAGACAAATGCCTTATGATTTCACTTAAATGTGGAATCTAATGAACAAGATAAACCAACAAACAAAATAAAAACAGACTCATAGATATGGAGATCAGACTGACAGCTGTCAGAAAGGAGGCGGTTGAGGACTAGATAAAAAGGTGAAGGGATTAAGCAAAACAAATAAACAAAAACAAAAAACTCATAGACAGACAACAGTATGGTGATTACCAGAGGGAAAGGGTTGTGTAAGGAAGGGTAAAGTGGGGATAAATGGTGATAGAGAGAGACTTGACTTGGGGTGGTGAACACACAATACAATATAGAGATGGTGAATAGAGAATTGTACACCTGAAACCTATATAATTTTGTTAACTAATGGCACCCCAATAAATTCAATTTAAAAAAAAAAACATTCCAATGGTTTTCTACTGCCTTTGAAGTAGAATCCAGACTTCCATTCAAGGTCCTCTACAAGCTGGTCTAAACTTACCATTCCATAATAATCTCCTATATTTTCCCTACATAACATGCCCTAAACTGCCATCAACTTGAACTAGTTGTTCTTCCCCAAAGGTACCTTGCATTCCATGTCTCCATGCCCAGTAGAGTCAAGGTATATAACCTGAATTTAAATTCTAACTCAGCCACTTGTCAGGTGGGTGGCTTTAGTTAGGGATGTATAGAATCGGTGATCCTCATTTTTTTCCCCAACTACATGTGAGAATCAAATAAAACAATGATTATCGCAGTGATTGAAAACTGTATAATGCTATTATAATGTAAAGTGTTCTTTCATTCAACAAATATTCATTTAGCATCCTCTATTTGCCAGGCAACAGTACTGCTGTTATTCTCTTTCCAAATGAAAGCCATAGGTATACTTAAAGAGACAGAACCAACCTACACCCACCAATCAATGTAAATAAAAACAACCAGAAGAATCAGGATATGAAGAAAATCCTCATAATCTTGAGGTTTGATAAGTGCCGTTCTTGAAAAACATTATTTGTGGACAGCTTGATGACCAGTTTCAGCCCCAAACCATTTTTCTTTAGAGTATACATACATCTTTATTGCTGTTTTTCTGGACACGAAAATCAATTCAGATCAATAACTTAAATAAAGGATTTCAAAAAGCTTATAAGAAATAAGAATAGACTCTATTTCTTTTATTCCTCATAATGTGAATCTTTGATTGAAAAACAAAATGTATTTCTTTAAGTAAGCAAGCGCATGCCTTGAATCTCTTCAACACACAGCAGATGGAATTTTCAGGAGCAGATTGTACAAGCTAGCTTGCAAGGGAACATGGCCTTATAAATATAGTTTCTCTTGGTGATGGTTGTGACTCTACTTGGTACAAGAGAAGATCTCACTGAAAAGGGTTTTTTTTTATTATTATCATTATAGTCACCAATACAAAAAGCACATACCAAAAAGTACATTTTCTCTGGTACTGGCAGACTAGTTGTACTAGTGCCAATAAAATGATTTGTTGATTTCCAGAGAGTTGGGGGTTAGGTAGACAAAAAAGCTACCCAGTGAACAAGCTGTTTCTCTTTCTCTCTCCCCACCCATCCTTTTTAAAAAATCCAAAATAGAAATTTCAAAGCTTGAAAAACTTCAAGGCAATTTAAGTTGTTTCCCATGACTTTAAACACTGAATGTTCACACCTACGTCAGTACTACATTGAGAACCTCCCACTCAGAGACTGTATTTAGGAAAGAAAGAATGCTGTGGTCTGCAATGAGGCCTAGATTTAAGGGATCTTGAGTCCTTGGATGAGTTAGTTCTTCAGCAAGACCCCAGAGTTCAGCAGATTTAGTAGTTACTCCTTAGTAGACAGGTCAATGTTTTCAGAGAGTTTCCCTTAGGGATAATTATTGGAGATAAAAATACATATTATAAAATAAACACGGTAAAATCCCTGTATAACCTGCTTCATCATTCACATATAGTCTGCTCCATGAAATAAATTTGTTCCTAAGAATCTGCATTACACACTGAGTTTTAGCTCAGGACTCTCCTGATATAATCCTGAAGAACACACATTGCCATTTCTCCTCACATGCACTCACCACAGTCCATGCCCATTTTCTTTAACAGTGTTTGCACTGTTATTAGTTTTTAATATATAGTGTGATTTTTCTGATCATCCCTCTTCTGAGAAAGTAAATTTTGGTTTTGGTGTTTAAGAAATAACATGATCAAACTGTATATCACACCCCACCATTTTCATGTGTGTGGGTTTTCTTCCTTCCTTCCTTCCTTCCTTCCTTCCTTCCTTCCTTCCTTCCTTCCTTCCTTCCTTCCTTCCTTCCTTCCTTTCTTTCTTTCTTTCTTTCTTTCTTTCTTTCTTTCTTTCTTTCTTTCTTTCTTTCTTTCTTTCTTTCTTTCTTTCTTTCTTTTAGCTTAAGCCAAGCCAGGTGAGTAGGCGTCATCCCAGATTAAATCTTGCTGACTTTTTTCCCCAAAGAAAAGCTAGCAAACAGGAGGTGATAAATGCTATGCTTCCTACTCAGACTCTGTCACATAAGATGTCAGTTCTTTATTTTAATTATATTCTTTGCCAGCTAAAAAAGGCAATAATTTTGCTGCATATTATTCTACCCTTTTTAGAGTTCCTTACAAGCAGCAGTGGAAGGCCTTTTATTTGTTTTTCTAGAGCTGGTCTTAATATCCAATTCCAAGCCAATCTCTTGGCATCCTTGAGAAAGAAACAGATTATCCATTGTCAAACAAAGCAGACCAAACAATTACTAAAATGAAAACCAGGTATGAAAAATGAAACACTCTTCTCAAACAATATAGCAATTGGGAGAATTTTTAGTGCTTTTTAAGAACAAAACCCATACACTTACTCCACTCACTTCTAATATTGACCAAATGGGCTAACATAGTACAGACATCATCAGGAAGATGCTGGAAACAAAAGTGAAACTAATAGCTCATATCTTAGTTAGATTTCCAAAAACCAGACCTTTACATGA
>CM052552.1:60971943-60992171 GCA_028533065.1 Trachops cirrhosus
TATTTGTCTTTCACTGCCTGGCTTATTTCACTTAGCATGAATGATGCTCTCCAGCTCCATCCATGCTGTTGCAAAGGGTAGGAGCTCCTTCTTTCTTTCTGCTGCATAGAATTCCATTGTGTAAATGTACCATAGTCTTTTGATCCATTCATTTACTGATGGGCACCTAGGTTGCTTCCAGCACTTAGCTATTGTAAATTGTGCTGCTATGAACATTGGGGTGCATAAGTTCTTTTGGATTGGTGTTTCAGGGTTCTTAGGATATAGTCCCAGCAGTGGAATTGCTGGGTCAAAAGGCAGATCCATTTTTAGTTTTCTGAGGAAATTCCATACTGTTTTCCATAGTGGTTGTTTTCTTTAAATGTTTGGTATATTTCATCAGCGAAGCCATCTGGTTCTGGACTTTCTTTTTATTGGGAGAATTTTGATTACTGATTAAATTGACTTAGTTGTTATTGGTATGTTCAGATTTTCTACTTCTTCATGATTCAGCCTTGACAAGTTATATGTTTCTAGAAATTTATCTATTACTTCTGGGTTATCCAATTTGTTGACATGTAATTATTCATAGTAGTCTTTTATGATCCTTTGTATTTCTGTGGTATCAGTCATAATGTGCCCTCTTCATTGATGATTTTATTTATCTGAGTCTTTTCTGTTTTTCCTAGTCTAGCTAAGGGTTTGTCAATTTTTGTTTATCTTATTAAAAAACTGTTACTTTCCTCTATCTTTTCTGTTGTCTTTCTAGTCTCTATTTTATTTATTACCTCTCTGATTATTGTTATTTTCTTCCTTCTACTAACTTTGGGCTCAGTTTGCTCTTCTTCTAGTTCTATGAGGCATAAAGTTAGATTGTTTATTTTAGATGTTTTCTTTTTTGATTGAACTATAATTGATTTACAATATTATATTAGTTTTAAGTGTACAACATAGTAATTTAGTATTTATATACATTATGAAGTGATCACCACAATAAGTCTAGCTACCTTCTTTCACCATGCAAAGCTATTAGAGTATTACTGGCAATATTCCCTATGCTGTTTATTTCTTCCTTGTGAATTATTTTACAATTTGCAGTTTGTATCCCTTAATCTCCTTCACCTATTTTGTCCAACGTCTCCCTTTGGCAACCACCAATTTGTTTTCTGTATCTGTGAGTCTGCTTCTGTTTTGTTTGTTTGGTTGTTTTTTTAGATTCCACATGTAAGTAAAATGAGATGGTATCTGTCTTTTTCTGTCTGACTTATTTCACTGAGCATAATATCCTACAGATCCATCCATATTGTTGCAAATGGCAGGATTTTATTCATTTTCATGGCTGAGTAATATTCCATTATATATATAGAGAGAGAGAGGTTGGCAAATATAGGTTTATAGTTGTGAGTACATGAAACATAGTTTATTCTTTGTATTATTACTTATTAGTTATAGTATTTATTTGTATTATTTATCTTCTTCTTATTATTATTTTTATTTTGTATCCTTACTTATAATTTATCTTTTAGGTAATGATGGATGGTAATTTAACCAACTTTTGCCCACCCCTGTATATATCTTCTTTATCCATTCATCTATCAATGGACACTTAGGTTGCTTCCATATCTTGGCTATTGTAAATCATGTTGCAGTGACCATAGATATGCTTATGTCTTTTTTGAATTGGTGTTTTTGTTTTATTCAGACAAGTGCCCAGAAATGGAATTGCTTGGGTTATATAACAGTTCAATTTTTAATATTTCTGAGGAAACTTCTTACTGTTTTCTGTAGTAGTTGCACCAGTTTGCATTCTCACCAACAGATATGAGGGTTTGTTTTTCTCCACATCCTCACCAACACTTGCTTTTTTTTTTTGTCTTCTTGATAATAACCATTCTGACAGGTATGAGGTGGCATCTCAATGTGGTTTTGATTTGCATTTCCATGCTAATTAGACATTTTTCTTTTTTGTTAATAGAGGCATTTATCACCATAAAATTCTTTATTAGCACTGTTTTTGGTATGTCCCTAAGTTTTGGTATGTTGTGTTTCTATTTTTGTTTGTCTCAAGATTTAAAATTTTTTTCCTTTTGATTTCTTTTTGACCCATTAGTTATTCAGAAGTGTGTATTTTAATTTCCACATATGTGTGAATTTTCCAGTTTTCCTCCTGTTATTGATTTCTAGTTTCATATCATAGTGGATGAAAGATTTTTTATATGATTTTAATCTTAACTTTGTTAAGGTTTTTTGCTCAGTCCACTGGTGTGGTTCAGTGGATTGAGTGCAGGCCTGTGAATCAAAGGGTCACTGGTTAGATTCCCAGTCAGGACACATGCCTGGGTTGCAGGCCAGGTCCCCAGTAGGGGGCACACGAGAGGTAGCCACACATTGATGTTTTTCTCCCTCTCTTCCCCCCTTTCCCCTGTCTAAAATAAATAAATAAATAAAATCTTTAAAAAAAGAATTTTGTGTACTAACATATGATTTATCCCAGATAATATTGCTTTTACACTTGAGAAGAATATGCTTCTGCTTCCATTGGGTAGAATCTTTGGTATATATTTGTTAGGTCCATTTGGCCTAAAGTGTAGTTCAAGTCCAATGTTTCCTTACTGATTCTCTGTCTGGATGATCTATCCATTATTGAAAGTGGAATATTGAAGTTCCCTACTATTATCATATTGCTGTCTATTTATTCTTTCAGATGTGTTTTATTTGCTTTATGCATTTAGGTGCTCTGGTGTTGGGTGCATAAATGTTTACAATTGTAACCTTTTGATGAATTCTTTCGTCATGTTATAATGGTCTTCTTTTTCTCTTATGAGAGCTTCTGACCTAAAATCTCTTTTGTCTGATATAAGTGTAGCTACCCCTTCTCTATATTGGTTTCCATTGGCATGAAATATCTTTTTCATTCCTTTGTTTTCAATATATGTGTATTCTGAAACTGAAGTGAGCCTCTTGTAGACAGCATCCAGTCTGTGTCTTTTGAGAATTTGGGTCATTTACATTTAGTGATTACTGATTGGCAAGGGCTTACTATTGCCATTTTTTAATTGTTCTGTAGGTGTTTTGTAGAGTCCTTTTTTCTGTTTTGCTGTAATCCGTTGTTATCTGACAATTCTCTGCTTTGATTCTTTTTTCTTTATCTCTTGTATATCTACTATAGGTTTTTGGTTTGTAGTTACCATAAGACTTGCATAAAGCATCTTAAACAGCTCTTTTAAAACTGATAACAACTTAACTTCCATCACATATAACAGCACTACACTTTAAATTCTCCTCATACTCATATTATGTTTCTTGATGTCACAATATACATCTTTTTATATGTATATCCATTAACAAGATATGTTAACTATAGTTACTTTTAATATTTTGTCTTTTAACCTGTATAAAGTTATAAATGTTTTACATGCCACCATTACAATATCATAATATTAGGAATTTGACCATATATTTGCTTTTACTAGTGAGTTTCATACTTTCATATATTTTCACGTTGTCATGTAGCAAGCTTTTGCTTCAGCTTGAAGAAACTCCCTTTAGCATTTCTGGTAAGGCTGATCAAATGGTCATGAAGTCCTAGAGCTTTTGTTTGAGAATTTATTTCCCTCTCCAGTTCTGAAGAACAATTTTGCCGGGCAAAGTTCTTGGTTGGCCATTTACATATTTTTTAGCACTTTGAATATATCATCTAAGTCCCTTCTGGTCTGCAAGGTTTCTGTTGAAAAACTCACTTATAATCTTATGGGAGTTTCCTTGTTTGTAACAAGTTGCTTTTCTCTTGCTGCTTTCAAAATTCTCTTTTTGTCTTTAACGTTTCACAAGTTGATTATAATATATTTTGTTGTGATTCTCTTTCAGTTCATCTTGTTTGATGTTCTTTAGGTCTGCTGGATCTGGATGTCTATTTCTTTCCCTAGTTTGGGGGACTTTTCTGCCATTATTTCTTTGAATAAGCTTTCTGCTCTCCTTTCTCTGTATTTTCCTGCTAGGACTCTCATCGTGTGTATATTGTCTGCATGGTGGTGTTTCATTGAGCTTCTTAAGCTATCTCCACATTTTTTTTCTTTCTTTCTTTCTTTCTTTCTTTCTTTCTTTCTTTCTTTCTTTCTTTTCTCCTCTGATTAGATGATTTTCACTGACCTATGTTTGAGTTTGATGGTAGTTTGTTTTATTTTATCTAATCTGCTGTTGAACCCCTTTATCAAATTTTTCAGTGCAGTTATTATATTCTTCTGATATTGTATTTTATTTGACACTTTTTAATATATTCTATCTCTTTGTTGTCATTTTGTTTTGAATTGTTTTCCTGACTTCACTGAACATCTTTATGATTATTATTATGAACTCTCTACTGTGCGAATTAACTCTGTTGCATTATGGTTAGTGTGTAAAGATTTATCTTGTTCTTTTGTTTGGAACATATTCCATTGTTTCTTCATTTTTGTTACCTTTCTGTGTTGGTTTCTGCACATTAAACAAAATAGCCACCTCTCTTAGTCTTGATAAACTGGCCTCACTTAGGGGATAAACCTTGCCAATCACCTGGCCCAAATTTTTAGTGCCTGTCAAACCCTTGTACTTGTCCATAATACCATCTTTGTTCTTAGTGCTTCCAGGAGATTAGGGTGTGCCAAGTTCCATCAGTGTCCCCAAAGTGGGGGAAATGCCCACATGCCCATTCAAGTTCCTGTAGGGCTATTAATTTCCTGCTTGGTCAGCTCCCAGGTGCAGACTAATTGGAAAGATAATCTTCTGGGAGCTGCTGGGAATGTCAGAATGTTAGCCATGTAGTCTAGCCCCTATCAGGGAGATAGGGAGCAAGGCAATCTTGCCTACTTACTCTGTATTGATCCAGGGAGAATAGATGCTAGGAGTACTTCTGTGCCCATATAAAACCAGTTCTTTGTTCTCTGTGGCCCCAGGGGACTCACAAATGCTGAGCTCTGCGACCAGAGGTAGGTAATTTAGGATCCAGTTCCTCAAGTGGCAGTTGTAAAAGTTGGGGTGCTAGATGTGTAGACAAGCTACTTCCAGGGAGAAGTTGGAGACCTGGTTTTATCGTTGAAGAGAGAGCCAGGGGGAGAAGGCAAATGAATTGCCCACAAACCCTTTTAGGCTCCAGGAGGATCCTAATCAGCTCCCAGATGAAAAATGATTGGAAGCCTGACTCTTGGGCAGCAGCTGGGAAAGTATGCAGTCAAACTCCTTCCAGGGAGAAACTGGATGCTGGGCAATTTTTCCTGCATCCTCTGTGCTGAGCCCAGTGGAACACCAGTGGGATGTGCTCATGCACCCATTTAAAAACTGCTTTTTTTCTGTGGTCCTGAGAGACTCACACATGCCAAGCCCATTTGGTTATTTGAACTGTGTTATTTGGGAGCAAGCCCTTTGGTTGATATCTGTAAAAGTTCCCCTCGGGAGAAGCTGGCAATTGAGGGTTATCTCCCAATTATAAGGACTGTCACAACAGTGGGGTTTATGGCATGAGTGTTTCTCATATATTCCTACCCATTTCAATGTGGGTATTTTTTCAGTCCACTGATGCAGAGGAGTTATTTATTCAGTTAGCTTCTGGATTTTTCTGAGTGTATTGAGCCATGTGTAACTATATATTCAGGGCTTCCATTGGGAGGAGGAAAATTTAGGAACCTCATGTTCTACTATCTTGCTAATGTACTTGCTCTCTCTTATACCTAAAGTGTAGTCCTTAAAGAGTTCTGACTGAAACTTACAAGTATTTATAAAGGCTTCTCCTCCTTGTAAAACCCTGAACTCTAGCTTTTGTTCCCCAAACCCATGAAATTCCTAAATCTTCTGTTCAGTTTCCCAGCCTCTGAACTGCTGCCCTCAAATTGGTAAATGCTTTAGGGGCTCTTGATAAGTCACTAAACTTTTCTGAACCACAGTTTTCTTACCTTTAAAAGGGCTAATACTATAGATCTTACAGCATTGTTGAAACACTTGAATGAAACAACTTCTTTAAAACAAATGATGAGATGCTTGGTACTTAATTGCTGATCAATACATGTCATTATTTCTCTTCTATGTCATGTGGATCTAATTCTTCCTTTCAAAATGTTCAAGACAAAACCACAATGACAGCCATATGGCAGTTGTTCTAGACAGAATTTGAAGGAAAGGAAAGTATTATTTCAACTGTCTTTTCACAGCATCTAAAGCATAAGTACCTTATGCCTATCTTGTATGTGGACTCCAGCATCACTGTTCATCTTTTTTTCAAAATAAGCCATTAAAAAAGCACAAGTTATTTAGAGTAAAGCACTCAATTCAGAATGTAATATTTATGAACTCATTTGAATTTCATGTGAGGAAGGATTCTACCATTTTGCTTACCCTTAGAAAAATAAAAATGCATAGCATACACAAAAATATTATTATAGGTCAAAGGACACATATGGGCTTGGGGATACTTGTAATTAGTTCTTCTCTCTCACATGCACAGAAAAAGGTATAAAAAACGCAAACACTGGCACTACTTTACAGAACCATGGATTACAGCAAAAAGAATGACTCTTGCTTTCTTATTTACTTTGAAAGATAGCCCTCCCCCAACCCCCATCAGAAGCTGCAGACTTCTTTGCAGCAGGTATCTGGGAAAAAGTGCCATAATGCAAAGTACTTTCCTCAGTAACTCAGTAAAATTGACAACCTCAGCCTGTATGAGAGAAGCAGTGGCCCTGCCACAGTTTACCACCATCCAAGATTGGAATACAAAGTCAATGCTGGGCTCCTGGAGACACTTTTAAAAACAACTTTATTGAGTTATTATTTACATGAAATAAACTGTACCCATTTAGAGTGACTGTTTCTATGAATTTGGATGATATACATGTATGAAACCACCACCATAATGAAATATAAAACATTTCCATCTCCCTACCCAGAGGCTCTTTGTGCCCCTTTGCAAGTCCATTTCTCCTTCCCTCCCAGTCCTAGGCACCACCAATGTGCTTTCTGTCACTAAAGATCAATATGCATTTCTTTTTTTAATATATTTTATTGATTATGCTATTACAGTTGTCCCATTTCCCCCCTTCATTCCCCTCCACCCTGCACACCCTCTCCCACCCACATTCCCCCCATTTAGTTCATGTCCATGTGTCATAAGTTCTTTAGCTTCTACATTTCCCCTACTATTCTTGCCCTCCCCATGTCTATTTCCTACCTACCATCCATGCTACTTATTCTTTGTACCTTTTCCCCTCTCTCCTCCTCCCATTCCCCTGTTGCTAACCCTCCATGTGATCTCCATTTCTGTGGCTCTGTTCCTGTTCTAGTTGTTTGCTTAGTTTGTAAACATCAATTTGCACTTCTATATTAGATTGTGTTTTTTAGAATTTTATATGAATATAATAATATAGTATAACTTTTTGTCTGGCTCCCATCACTCATCGTAATGTATTTAAGTTTTAGTATATTGTTGCATATATCAGTAGTTCATTCCTTTGTATTGCTGAGTAGTATCCCATATATAAGTTTACTACTATTTGTTTATATTTTCATGTATTGATGAACATTTGCATTGTTTCCAATTTTTTTGTGTTACAAATAAAACTGCTATTAACAATTGCATACAAGTCATTTTGTGGATATGTTTATTACTTCTCTTGGGTAATACCTAGGACTAGAATGACTGGATCGTGTGATAGGTGTATGTTCAACTTCACAAGAAACTGACAAATCATTCTCCAAAGTAGCTGTACTATTGTATATTCTCACCAGCAATGTGTGAGTGTTCCAGTTTTGGGTACTCTCCTTAATATGCATTTTATTATTAACTCAGAGCAAACTAACTTATAGTAAGTATATAGTAAGATTTGGCACTGAGCTCTTTGTTTAGCCTCTTTGGGTCTGTTTCTGCATCTGAAAAGTGAGAATAGGAATGGAGCTAACCTCACTAGATTTTTGATATTCAAATGAGTTGTATCTATAAAGACACAATTTCTCAATAAATGTTATCTAATACTTCTATTATCTATATATTATTAAGGTTATATGCCAAGGACTTGCTAACAGTTTTATATTTTTCACCTTATTTAATACTCCTGACCTTAAAATTCAAGTACTTATTATATATACTTTGTGGGTAAAGAAACTGGATTCAGAAAGGTTAAATGATCGGCTCAAAAATCACACAGCAAATAACTGACAATCTGGAATCCAAACCAAGGTAATGTAATTACAAAGCTCAAGCATTTAAGCATTATGTTAGCTGGTCATGCATTCTAAGATTAAGAGTGGATATATGTGCATTATTATTTTCACTGAACCATTCCAGTTGTCATAGTACTTTGTTACTTGCTCTTTGGTAGACCTCTCTGCCCTGTGTTTCAACTCCCCAAGCCCCATTCTATTTTTAAATGGTGGCATCTAACTACAAATTATGAAGATAAATAACTCACTATATTAAATATCTCATCTGTCCCCTCTGTTCCATTCAAAAATTGCACCACCAGTTAATTACTCCATTTTAGTGTCTAGCCCTTCTCTAGAACAGCCTCTACCTGAAATGCTGCTTGAAGGGGCTGGAGCCTGCAAAATTGGAAAACTTGTCTGACAGTGCCTACTAAAGTTGAACATACATCTGCCCTATGACCCAGCAATTCCACTCGTAGATGCCTAAAAGAAGTGATTGTATATATTAGAATATTCATAGTAGCAGTACTTATACTAGATAAAATGGGGGAAAAATCAAAAGACCATCAACAATGTATAAGTGCATTGTGTGGCAGTCATACAGAAACTAATACACAACAGTGAAAAATGAACAAATATAATTATATGCAAAGATGCATAACACAGGTGCAAAAAAGTCACAGAAACATAATATCGAGTGAAAGACATTAGACCCAAAAGAGTATATACAGTATAATTCCATTTATATAAATTTCAAAAATAGTTAATGGCATTTAAAATCAGATGAATACTTACCCTTGTTAATGGGGATGGGGGTATAGTGACTGGAAGGGAACATGATCAAGGCTTCTAGGAATACCGGTAATATTTTATTTATATGGGTGTTGGTTACTTTATTGGTGTTTAATTTGCAAAAGTTCATTAGGTTGCGTACTTATTTTTGTACTTTCCTATGTTATACTTCAATCTTAAAATTCAAACGAAATTAACCCCTTACTCTGTCCTACCTTGAAAAAACTAAAACCCTTTGCAAGGCTGCTGGTAAATATGGCTTCCTTTCATCTAGCATCTACTTAAAGATCAGTTCATGAAAAACAGATAAAACCAGTTTTTCTGATGATAAGAATTTAACAAATTCCCTCTCCCACAACCAAATGTTTGTCTCCCTTCCTTCATGTTGCTCCACATGAAGATAGAAAATAAGAACTGAAAATAAAAATGACAGACTTGCACTTGACAGTGTCTTTAAGTAGAAATTAGTACCTCTGGCAAGTTAGTCCTAAGGGGGCAGTCTCACAGGATGAGTCACTTAGTAAGCCACGTAGCAATCATAAAGCAAAGAAGCAAGCAGAGTGAGTGTTAAAAGAATTTTTATACTTTGTTTTACTAAGGAAAAAATCATTAATCTTGGTCTGGCTCCACTGGTAAATAATGATCTGTAATATTGAACTACAGCTTCCAAAAATCAGCAGCTACCACAGCCATCAGAACTGTCCAAAAATGTAGACACACTGAAACCAGAGACCAGCTGCTTAAAATAGTTTAAAAAGCCTTGGTCTTTGAGTGCATGTTCATGTTCATTAATTAAGACAAGAGAACAGCAAGCTGAAGTTTTCTCTTTGAATGCTTTAGGCAATTATGATTTCTTTGACTTAGATGGCAAAGCAGTCCTTTTTGGGATTGTAACCCACCCAACACTTTTTATCATGCAGTGATAGAAATATCATATTACTATTACAAACATTAAATATCATTTACTATTTGTTGAATTTCTGGGTACAGTAAAAACTGCAAAAAAATCTGTGGAATTTCTTCACTTATGCTTATCAAAATAAATGCATTTGTTGTTGACTTCTTTCGACATATATAATTCTCATCCAATGTGGGGTGTCTGATCTGAAGTAGAGAGTAACTAGATATTAACAGAGGAAGTATTGGGTTCACCAAAAAGTCCGTTTAGTTTTCTCCATAAAATAAAAGATACACTTCTTATTTTCACCAATAACTTTATTGATTTGGATATTTTGAGTATGTTGGCTGTGTCCTGCATGCTATAAAAATAATTGTTCTCAATTAATGTCTTGATTTGGTCACTATCAACTTCAACTGGTCTACCTGACTGTGGAGCATCATCCAGCAAGAAATCTTCAGCAGGAAACTTACCAAACCACTTTTGACATGCTGGATCAGTCACAGCACCTTCTGCATACACTGCACAAATCTTTTTTTGTGTTTCAGTTGCGTTTTTACCTTTCTTTAAATAATAAAGCATAATATCCTGAAAATGTTGTGCAGTTTCTTCCATCTTCAATATTAAAATGGCTATACAAAAATTCACAAATTTTAACGATTTTTAAAAAATAAACACTGATATGACAGCTGTCACAATACAATCTAACAAAATTGCTTCAAATGAAGTTAAAGACAACTAAACACTACTATGGCCATCTTATGGAAAAAACATAACTTTTTGGCCAACCCAATACTTAGTGCCTGGCTAACCAAAGTATGGTTCTTGGATAGAAAAATTAGCATTGCCTGGGACATTGTTAGAAATACAAACTCCTAGGCCCTGCCTACACCTACTGAATTAGAATCTTCATTTTAACAAGGTCCCCAGAAAGTGCCTATACACATCCATGTTTAAGAAGCACTACCATAGGATAGTACACAGTATTTTTTTCCATTTTGTATTAAACACAGTGCATTCATTCTTTTAGCATATAAAATAGGCCAATTTTGGAGATTATAGTCCAGCTCTCTCCAAGTATACAGAAGAGAAGCTTCTGTACCTGGCAAGTTATGAGTAGAGGCAGCCTATTAAAATTTCCTATGTGGCTGGAAGCCTCACCTGTTTAGATCCATGTTTCTGTCAAAAAGACAAAACAAGCTGCTTAGGAGGAACTAGGAGCATTGGGAATTATGGATACAGATGGTTGGTGTAGCTCACCCATAAGCCCAGGGCACCAGATGGTTAGAAGTACATACACTGCTGACCACACGTTAGTCTGTGGGAGACCTCTGCTTTGTGGACAGGGGAACCACTGTATCCTGAAGGGAATGACACTATTCATACCTGTGGCAAAGACTGCTTCTGACCCCTCAGTACCCATTCTCTCTTTCCTTCTTTTAGTAATAACCTCCCCACACACATGGAGTTTTTCAGGGCATATTATATCTAGAGACTACATTTATCATCCTGCCTTTCAGGTAAATGTGACCATGATACTAAATTGTCTCAATGGTATGTGAGCAAAGAGATTTATATGCCTCTGCCTCTGCATCCTTTCTTTAAAAGGAAACTGGCCTACACTCACTCCTTCCTTCTCTTTTTCCTGAGGGAAGAATGGAAAATGAGGTTCTGGGAAAACAGTTTTGACCATCTCTATGAGGGCAACCAACACACTAGAGCAGAAAGCTGAAACTAAGTGTCTACAAAGTGAAATGCCAACAAGAAATGAGCTAATTTGCCCTGTAGGACCCCATAAAGTCTGACTAATATCTCAGAAGGTAGAGTGCAATATCAGAAAATAGATTGAAAGTGTATAAGGAAAAGTTAGACTCCCAGGTTCTCTCTGTTACTCTACCCTGACAGCCACCACCACTCTGCAACCCAACAGGAGCCATGGGGTTTCATCCCTGGAACAATTCAGCTGGAGAGGCTCCAGAGCCTGGCACAGTAGAGTGTACAGAAGAGAAGCAGACAAGAAGTTTAAAGTTTTTTTCCTTTCTTGACTCTAGAACCTTAGCAATCAGGCTTCTAGTCCTCCAGACAGGAAATCCGAAGACTCTTTTCTGAATAAACAATCTTAAAAGAAAAAATCTTGTAAATGTCCATATTTGAGGGTTTCCCAACAAATGCCTGGGTCCCACACAAGGGCTTTTAATTAGCTTTCCAGTGTTTTATTAATAAATGTGAATAGCCCTGGCTGGTGGGGCTCAGTGGATTGAGTGTTGGCTTGTGAACCAAAGAGTTGCCAGTTCGATTTCCAGTCAGGGCACATGCCTGGGTTGTGGGCCAGGTCCCCAGTAAGGCCGTGTGAGAGGCAACCACACACTGATGTTTCTCTCCATCTCTTTATCCCTCCCATCCTCTTTTTAAAAATAAATAAATAAAATCTTTTTCTTAAAAGAAATCTTAAAAATAAAAATAAAAATAAATATGAATAAACAGCCTAACAAAACCATTCTGAATAGCCTCCAACATGACTGTCAGAGACCAACCAAATAAAGATACCAAAAGGAAATAAAACAAAAGGAAAGTTAAGAGGAAAAATAATTTTTAAAAAACAGGAAAGGGTAAAAGAAAATCTTGCATCCATGAATCAATACTTGGGTGTTATAACAAAGAAATAATCACAAAATACTAAAGAGCATTATGAAGTTAAAATTGTGAAATAAAAAATATTCAATCGCCCAGTTGAAGGATAAACATTAGGAAATGTCTCATAAAGGAAAACAAAAAGACAAAGAAAGTAAAAGAGAGAAGATAAAACAACTAGCTCGGAACATCCAACATATGAGTAAAAACAAACTCACCCAGAGACATATGAACAGATGCTCAGCCTCACTAACCATCAGAGAGATGCAAATTAAAAGCACAGTGAGATACCATGTTGCAATGGTCAGAATAGCCATCATAAACAAAGCAACAAACAACAAGTGTTGGAGAGGTTGTGGAGAAAAATGTATCCTAGTGCACTGTTGATGGGATTGCAGACTGGTACAAACACTGTGGAAAACAGTGTGGAACTTCCTCAGAAAACTAAAAATGGACCTGCCTTTTGACCCAGCAATTCCACTGCTGGGATTATATACTAAGAACCCTGAAATACCAACCCAAAAGGACCTATGCACCCCAATGTTCATAACAGCACAATTTATAATAGCCAAGTGCTGAAAGCAACCTAAGTGCCCATCAGTAAATGAATGGATCAAAAGACTGTGGTACATTTACACGATGGAATACTATGCAGCATAAAGAAAGAAGGAGCTCCTACCCTTTGTGACAGCATGGATGGAACTGGAGAGCATTATGCTAAGTGAAATAAGCCAGGCAGTGAGGGACAAATACCATATGATCTCATCTATCTATATGTGGAGCCTAATCAACAAAACAAACAAGCAAGCAAAATAGAACCAGAGACACTGGAATTAAGAACAATCTAACAGTAACCAGATGGAGGATGGAGGGGATAATGGGAGAAAGTGGGGAAGGAATCTCAGGCACAACTATAAAGGACACATGGACAAAACCAAGACGGGGATGGAATCAGGGGAGGGAAGTGGGCATGGCTAGGGTGGGGAGGAGTGGTGGGGGGGAAATGCAGACAACTGTTCTTGAACAACAATTTAAAAATAAAAGATAACATAAGAAACTCAAAGTAAAAATAGATAAAAAGGAGGTGAACAAATTATAAAAGAGATAATAATAAAACATTTCCAAAAATTTAAGAAAATGAGTTTCCAGAGTGCCAGAACTCAGGAAATGCCAAATACAATATAGAAAACAAGAACTACTCATGGATAAGCACATTGTTTTAAATGCTAGAATATGGATAAACAGAAAACTCCTAAAACTCCCAGAAAAAAAGGTTTGCTCACAGAGAATCAGGAATCAATGTACAATTAGAATTCCCAGCAGGAAAACTAGAGGCTGGAGCAATGACCACAACATCTTGATTGAAGATTATTTCCATTCTGGAATTCTACACCTAGCCAAACAAACATTCAAGAATGAGAGAGAACACTTTCAGACATGAGAGAATTCTAAAATGTATTTCCAGAAAGCTACTCTAGGATGTGCTTCACTAACACAAGGGAATAATCAAAGTGGAAAACAGGATTCAGGAAACAATAAGAGGATAGAAAGGAGAATTCTTTTATTAACAGGAAATTGTGACTGAACAGCCATGCAGCTGGTCTAAAGAACAATCAGTGCAGAATGAATTGGAATAACAGGAGACTCTAGAACAAATATATCATGGGGGGTAGGGGGATAATGCTTATAGATTATCAAATGTGTTTGCAGTATTGAGAAGCATCTATAACTCAATGGAAAAGTTGGGGAAGAATGGATGATTGGTTCATAGAAAACTAAGTAAACATAAAGAAAAACCAATTACAGAGAAAAAAAACTGTGCGATAAAGAAAATGAAATTATTGTGTACTATGTGCCTCAACTGTGAACAATTTTACACTGTCATAATAATGTTGAACAGGATATTCATTTAATGAAAAGTTATGATACAACTATATTGGAAAGATGAGGGGAGGGACAATATGGGTGTGTATAATAATATTAAATTATGATCTTCCATTTAGGAAGTTAATAGATAATGTATAAAATAGATAAATAAGAAATCACACTATAAACATTTTGTATTTATTTAGGTAGGCAAATAGAAGAAATAGCTAAAAGAGTTGAAAGTGGTTTTGTCTAAGGAGTGGGTCTTGGGTATAGGGAGGAGTGGGGCACTAGCTATATTTTCTTACAAACTTTTTAGTACTAATTGTGCTTTTTAAAATTGAGTACATCTATTAATATGATAAAATACAGGCAAGTATTCTTCTACAATTCTCTCCCTCTCTCTCTTTCTCACTCTCTCACTCACTCATTATAGCATGAAAGCTTTTCTTTCTTGTTAAAAATGTTCAGGCATTGAGAAGTAAATGAGCACTATATATTTGTGGTGAGCCCAGTATCCTGAGATCACATCACATGAAGACTGGTCCTAGTGTTAATACACTATTAATATGTGTATCTGGTAACCTTGCAACTATAATTTCTAAACTAGGTCAGCATTCTTGAGCAAATGAATATGACAACATGATTAAATGATGAAAATCTCACCCAAGGGCATTTTAATAGGCATCATAATCCTGAAAGTAGAATGAAGATCAGAAATAGGGAAAGGGTCATCAAGGAACACATATAAATAAAGCACACATGAACAAAGCCAAAGGGGTTAGGTTTGGGGGTGGGAGGTGGAGATAGGTGGGGTAGGGGGGAGTGTTGGGGGGAAAATGGAGACAACTGTACTTGAACAACAATAAAAAACATTATACATTTTTTTAAATAATAGTTTAGGAGAAATTGAAATTAACATAAAAGGAGAAATTACTAAGGCCCTTATAGATCCTGGGGCTACTTTATCTGATTTTAACCACACCCAAGTTGCCATCTCCCTCAGAGTAAAGCTTCTTTGCAAATAGTAGGAATCTCTCATAAACCAATGACTGTTCTTTTTGTTAAAAAGGAAAAAAAAGGAAGGTCTGGATAGAGTATCAGATATGAACTTAGGCTTCAGTATCCTTATCATTCAACAATATTACTTTTCAACTAAAAATCATCTTCAGTTTAGTCTAACACAAGAGGCCGTCTTGTCCCTGGCAATGCCCTATAGATGAGGCAGAATGGCACAGACCCATAGCAAAGCATGTGGGGCCAACGGCAGCCTGGTCACAAGGGAAGCCAGGCTGAAAAGAGTCCTTCACTTTTTATTACTCATTATTCTGATTTAGTGACTCTTCAGCCATCTTTGTGACAGCCTAGAACAGTGACCAATGGAGCATTTAGTCAACAAATGTTATTATCATTGCAATAATAATCATATTATCACCCATCATAATGGTGTTTGTTCTGAGAGAAGACTCAGAAAGCCTGGGTTTTCCATTTGGGGAAAACCAAGAGGAAAAGGGTGATGTCCATCAGGACAGTTATGCCAGTAAGGATGGAAAAGAAGAGGGCATGTGAAATTGAGAGTGGCATAAAAGGAGAAGTAGCAGTGAGAAAAGTGGCACAACAAGAGGTAGAAATAAAAAACTGGTTTCACAACAGTGTTGAGAGTAAGAGATGGGTTTTTCTGCCATGGTCACATTACATACACTCTGCAATGAATCTATTGGTCAGCTATCCCTTTGGGAATATTTTCAGTTATACAGGAGATTCCATCAATGCTCCTACCACATCTTCTCTGATCTCTTTGCCATGTCCGTGCCTGACCTCCAATGGCTGGTACATGCATCCTTGCCTGAGTCCTCACCTGAGGCTGCTGGAACCAACTTTGCCCATGTGCACAACACTACCTAGGAACCAATATTCCTCCAGGGGTGGCCCCGGACAAATGGCTGATGGGTATGGAGATATAAATGCCTCAGATACTTGACTTCATGGTGGGAGGGGGCGGTTATGCTGAGATCTGTGTTCGATCCCATTCTCCAAAGTTTTCCAATGGGAATAAACCTTAGTTGTCTACAGTGGTACCTGCTTTTTCAAAATCCCCCATTTATTGACTATCTTCCCTTCCCTGTGTCACCCTCCACCCCATTCTCATCCACTGTTCCTACACCTCCCTAATATACTATGTACATTCAATTCTTATCTGACAGTCTGCTTCTGGAGAAACATCTGTGGTGTGTTAGGCCTACTAACTGCAATAGGGTAAAGGGCAGCCTAGATAACAGACAAAAGATTATTATTAACTACAGTTCCTTCCCCGACTGTACTTCTTCCATGGAAAGAATCCATTTTCAATCCATGGGGGCAATCAGCACAGAGTAAACAATGGAGGAATTTTAATCCAAAGAAGAGGTTCCTAAAACATAATACTGTTTCCAAAGCAAAATGAGTATTTATGAGTCTTATGCTGGAAGGAGTGATGACCATTTATTTTTTTTAAAGAATCTATTTATTTATTTATTTATTTATTTATTTATTTATTTATTTTTAGAGAGGGGGAAGGGAGGGAGAAAGGGAGGGAGAAAGAGAGGGAGAGAAACATCAATGTTTGGTTGCCTTTCATGCACCCCCAACTGAGGATCTGGCCCACAACCCAGGCATGTGCCCTGACTGGGAATCGAACTGGTGACCCTTTGGTTTGCAGGCCAGCGCTCAATCTACTGAGCCACACAAGCCAGAGCTATTTTTAAGTACAAGATTATTTTCCACTCACACAGTTCAAAGTAACATGCTGCATGCCCCCCAAAGTATACTGGTCATCAGGAATAACACTGGTCCTGCTCTACAGAAGATAATTATCATTATAATTTATCATAAGGCCCATATTTAATATATAATTGATAGCATAGGTCTATGATATATAATCTTATCATGTAGGTAGTTGCATTCAGATATGAAGTATTAGTGGAGAGGACCACTTACAGGTCTTTGGGCAAGGATCTGAAGATCCTCATGGCAGGATAATGGTTGGGAAGTAGAGACTGGTATAGAGTTCCCACCCCTCCTATAAAGGTAAGGGAGACCAAGAACAACCCTTAAGTCCCTAGAATGAGCATTTACCAGAAGGAAAAGCATCTCACCCTGATGAAAGAATTAAAGTATGTCCTTTGCCCAGGAAAAGTGGTTGTAGCCAAGTGGAAGGTGAGGTTGAGTATTGCCTAGCCAACTAACCCTCAGAATGCCCTCTAGATTGAATCTTGCATTGGGGACAAGACCAGGATTCCGTGCAAAAAAATATCTTAAAGTAGAATGAGTGAGACAAAAGAGTTGATTCTCTGGTGTGATTCTAAATCCTCAGAGAATAATGCAAAGCTATCTAAGACATAATAAAAATATAACCTAGGTAGGGGACAGTACTTGCTCTCACTTTAGCTCAGTGAGTGGGTAAATGTATGAGTGGCTATAACCACATTAGACAGCAGAGGATTTAGTCCCTAAAATAATTCAATAAATATATATTGAACATATACATATGATGGCAGGATACCATGGTAAACACCAAAAATATAATATTCAATAATGAAAAGAATTAATTCTCACACAGTGCTCACAATGTGCTAAGGTTCTAATTTGTAAGATTTGTACAACACATCTATGAAATTGGTATCCTCGTCATCCTCCTTTTGGAAATGGGTACAGAGGTTAAGTGACTTGCCCAATGCCATACAAATTATGAGGGCTAGAGCTAGAATTTGAACCCTACAATGTGCTGACTCTGAGGTAGCCAGCCCTAGCCCCTATTGCTCTATTGTCTTGGAGTTTACATTGCTATGAGCAAAAAGGACTTATATAAGACCTTAATCACATTTGCATTCATTTAATTTTAATCTTAATCTAGACCTTCTAGGAGGCGCTATATACAGAGGTCCCTGAGCATGTTCACCAGCTTATTCCCTTTATGAGTACATATTGATTACCTACTCTGTGCCATGTCTGTGTGGGAGATTGGGAATTTAATGATAGCAAAACAGATACCTCCTGTGCTGTCTTACAGAGGGAGAGGGGTGTCAGACATTATTCAAATAATGACACAGTTATATGCAATTACAAAGGTGGTAAATGGTTTGGAGGAAAGTACTGAGAGTATTGAGCATGTAATAGGAGGACTTGATATTTAAAATGAGATCAAATAAGATCTGAAGGATGAGTAACAGTTACCTTGGTGAAAAAAAAGGAAAACACATTTCAGGGGTGCCTGTGCCAAGGTTCTAAGGTAAGAAAAAGAAAATCTAAGGCACCAAGAGAAGGTCAGTAAGGCTGGAATCCAGTAAGAGATAGGGAGAGTGGCATGTAATGAGGTAAGGGTGGTGGGCAGGGGTCATGTGACTTAGTGAATCAGGATATTTTTTGAAAGTGAAAGGGTGCTGATAATAATTAAACTAGGACAACAAGCATAAACAGGTATTGAATTGAGTAAACCTGAACAGATGGTGACTCTAATTTAGGCCTTGTAAAGATTTAATCCTGAAACCAATAAGCCATTGAATGATTCTAAATGAGGGGTAGGAAAATGTATAATCAATCATATTTTATTATGATTATTTTTAATAACATTCTATCTGTAAAGTGTAGAATAGACAAGACAGCAATAATGAATGCAGGGAGAAAAATAAAGACTGTAAAAATAATCCAGGTGAGAAATGATGGTGCTTTGGACCACAGTGAAATAATGGAGATACAAAGAAGGAGATGAAGCCTAGTGATAATGAGCAGTAAAATCAACATAACTGGAAGACTGATTTGATTGAAATAGAGGAGCATCCTGCATTGGCCAGGAGTTCCTGAGTGAGCTCCAGACCTTGATTTTTTTTTGGTGGTTCATGATAATGTTGCTTACATTATTTCCCTTCTTGTTTCACTTAGTGTGAAGTTGACACCAGCTTGTCCCCAGATGAGGCCTACACATTGGGGGCCTTCCAGAAGGCATAATACAGAAGTGTCCCATAGTGTCTGTGATGCCAGCCTTCCCACATAGAACCATGGTTTACATGACTACCTACGTGTTCACCTATGTGGCATTCAACACCATCCAACATATCCTAGACCAGCTTTTCACTAGGTGAGCAATAGCCCCCTCTGTGGCATAATGTGACTCTGCCCACCCCAGTTTGTGTTTTAGGAATATCCAATCCTCTCTCTGAGCCTCAGTTTTCTTCTCTGAAAAGTGAGTAACAGAAAGTAAAATTGTATAGTTTTGGTGGGATTAATTGGATCAGGCACAGCTAGTACTTACCTGCTGCCCAGTCCTGCAGAATATACTGTTGGACCTGCTATGATTGTTCTACTTTATGAATTTTCACTCTCCCATGAAAAGCCCTCTGCTTCCTTCCTCACTGGCCTATGGTCATTCTGAGTTTGGAAAAACACATGAAGACAACTTGTCGAGGAGTTTGAAATGCTATGTACCTGGTCCTAGTTTCTGTCCTTGGTGTGGCCAGATCAGGAATATCTCAGGGCAGCAGAGAAGCCCCAGGCCCACTCAGATATTTGGGATGATTTTGGATGAAGTTCCTTCATTCAACTATATATATGATATATCTGCTACATGCAGGCACTTTCTGAGACACTTAGCAGCACTCTGAAGGAAGCAGATACAATCCCTGAACTTCAGTTTTAGTCAGAGAGTGAGACTAGACATTATTTGAGGTTTCTTCCGCACATGTCACAGATGGTATCCTCATAGACTTCTCTGCATCTGGAGGCATTTTACAATTGCCGAGCAGACTGATGAATCACAGGGCCATATAAAAAAGTAAGTGATCTTTTAGTCCAGAAAAAGAGCCTCATGTTTCTACAGAACACAGATTCGGGGTGGGAAGCATAGGGTTGTTAAGTGAGGCAG
>CM052552.1:60992271-61010185 GCA_028533065.1 Trachops cirrhosus
ATTTTTGTTTGTTTTTTTTGTTTGTTCATTTGTTTCTTTTGGTTTTATAACCCACATATGAGTGAAATCATATGGTTCTTAACTTTTTCTGTCTGACTTACGCGCTGAGCATGATTTTCTCAGGACTAATCCATGTTGTCATAAGTGGCAGTATTTCATCTTTTCTTATGACTCAGTAGTAGTCCATTGTATTTATGTATTACCTCTTCTTTATCCAGTCTATCGAAGGACACTATAGTTGTTTCCCTGTCTTGGCCACCGTGAATAATGTGGCCATGAACACAGAGGTGCATGTATCTTTGCAAGTAAATGTTTTCAAAATTTTGGGGTAGATAGCCAGAAGAGGGGTTGCTGGGTCATATGGTAATTGTATTCTTAATTTTCAGGCAAGTGATTTCTGAGCTAAGAAATTGCATGGCAGAGTCATAACACATACTCAGCTTCCAGATGCCCAGGCTCTACTCTTTCCACCATATTGCATAAGCCTAAAGCTTTACTGGGCTTCAAGCCTCATGCAGCTTCAAGCAAGCTAATAGTGTGAGAAAAAAAATAATGGATTATTCAATTAGTATTTTTTGGAAGGAAAATCTTTATGTCTTTCAATATTATTGTTCAGTTGTTTATAAGATCAATGTTATATCACTGTTTTTCTGTCTTAACATGAAGCAAGCTATAACTTCTTTTGGTAATTATACTGAGAAATACTTTTCTGTGGTGGAATAGTGCTAATTTGATGAAAAGCTCACAAATTCAATCTTAGGTTGCATTCTCATTTAACCTTCTGTCAGATTTAAATCAGAGGAACCAACTTTCCCTGAAGCAGTGGAAAATAATAAACAAGGTACTTGCCATTTTTTCAAGTATAAAGCCAACCAAAGAAATGGCAAAATTAATTTGTACTTGATTTTGTTTAAAGCTTTGGAAGGGAAATTACATTTGTCATGTGTGCTCAAATAAATGTGTATGTGTCACCTCAGTCCTTCATGCTGAAAAACAGACATGGAGTTCTATAAAGCTCAATAGCTAGAAATATTTTAAATCAAGACTTCATTCACATAGGAAGTAAACAATAACCGCGTCTGATTTAAATGCTTCTAGTATTTCTATTTAATTAAAAAACAATACACAAATTATTTATTGGTGACACAAATTACTTCATTTTGAGACTACATATTTATAAAACATGATTTTACCTGTCATAAGAAAAAATCTTTCAGGTATCTTATTACCATCTTAAATTGTTTTATGTTTGAAAATCAAACATCTCAAAAAAGTATCCCCTCCCCTTGGCTTCCACTTCTGTACCAACTTTTAGCCCCTGCCCTCACTGAAACCTCATTCTTAAAGGTCACTAGCAAATGGCTGGCCTTATTCTTCCACTAACAAAATCTTTTGGTGCTTTCCAGTTGTCATTACTTACTGACATCTACCCACAACATTTGACATTATTGATATCATCCCTGTCATCTAGAATGCTAAACTATCGTGGTTCCTTCATCCTACTGCATCAACAGCACTGCTCATCAGAGTATGGAGCCATGGGAGCCTCTCATTTTGAAGAAGGGGGAAAATTAATGTTAATTAGAAGTTAAATGAGACAAAACAGTACATTTGGGGTGGGGGGTGTTTTGGTGAGTGAGTTGTTGAAGATAGATAAACCAAGGGAAGAAAAACAGAGTGGGAGATTAACCAAACAGAATGAAGGTCCCAGTGGAAACTTAAACTGTATATGTGCCAACCCCAGATGCCCTGGCATTGGAGCCACCCACCTTTAGTAGTGCCATCATGTTGGGTTTTTAAAAAAGTTTTATTTTATCTTATTTTTTATTCCTATCTTCCAATCTCCATGACTTTGACAACCATCAGCTTGTTCTCTATATGTATAGATCTGTTTCTATTTTGTTTTATTTATCCATTTGTTTTGAGGTTTTTTAGATTATAAGTGAAATCATATGGCATTTGTCTTTCTGTCTGACTTATTTCACTTAGCATAATACCCTCTAGGACCATCCCTGTCGTCACAAATGTCAAGATTTCATTCTTTTTATTGCTGAATAATATATACCACATCTTTACCCATTCATTTATTGATGGACATCTAGGTGGCTTCCAAATCTTGTCTATTACTAGTAATGCTGCAGTAAATATAGGGGTGAATATAGCTTTTTGAATTAGTATTTTTGTTTTCTTTGCATAAATGCCCAGAAGTGGTATTGCTGGGTCACATGGCAGCTCTGATTTTTTGAGGAATCTCCATACTGTGTCCATAGTTGCTGCACTAATTTACAATCCCACCAACAGTGCACAAGGGTTCCCGTTTCTCCACATCCTCGCCAGCACTTGTTGTTTGTTAATTTATTGATGATAGCAATTCTGACAGGTGTGACGTGATATCTCATTTTGGTTTTAATTTGCATTTCTCTGATGATTAGTGATGTTCAGCACATTGTCTTATGTCTATCGGCCATCTGTATTTCTGTTTGGAGAAATTTCTATTCAGGCCCTCTGCCCGTTTTTAAATTGAATTCTTTGGTTTGTGTGTGTGTATGTTACATTGTATGAATTCCTTACACTTTATTAACCCTTTATTGGATGTATCATTTGCAAATATGTTCTCCCATTCAGTAGGTTGTCTTTTCATTTTTTGATGATATCCTTTGCCATGCAAAACCTTTTTAGTTTGATGTAGTCCCATTTGTTTAATTTTCTTGTCCTTGCCCTGACCCAGGAGACATATCCAAAAAGATATTGCAAAGAGAGATGTCAAAGTGTTTACTGCCTGTGTTTTCTTCTAAGATTTTATGGTTTTAGATCTTTTTAAAATATAATCTTTATTATATATTTTTCTATTACCATTTAGTTCCCTTATAGCCTCCTCCCCCCAGTAATCACCACACTGTTGTCCATATCCATGAGCCCTTTTTCCTTTTTGCTCAATCCCTCCACCCCCTAACCTCCCCCCACCACTAGCTGTCGTATGCTCTCTGTCTCTCTGTTCAAATTTAAGTTTTTATTCCATTTTTATTTTATTTTTGTTAATGTTATCAGAAAGCAGTCTAGTTTCATTTTTTGTATGTATCTGTCCAGTTTTCCCAATACCACTTATTGCAGAAACTGTTCATTACTGTATTTTATGTCCTTTTCTCCCTTGTTATAGATTAATTTACCATGTAAGTGAGGATTTATTTCTGGGCTCTCTTTTATGTTCCATTGGTCTATCAATCTATATCTATCTCTCTATCTCTATCTATATCTCTCTACATCTGTATTTATACCACTACCATATCATTTTTATTATTAAAGCTTTGTAGTTTAGTTTGATGCCTCCCACTTTGTTCTTTCTCAAGATTTATTTGGCTATTTGGGGTCTTTTGCGGTTCCATATAAATATTCAGATGAGTTGCTCTAATTCTGAGAAAAATGCCATTTATATTTTAATAGGGATTGTACTGAATCTATATATCACTTTAGGTAGTAAGGATATTTTAACAATATTAATCCTCCAATCCATGAGCAAAGTATATCCTTCCATTTAATGGTATCTTCTTCAACTTCTCAGTTTTCAGAGTACAAGTCTTTCACCTCTTTGGTTAATTTATTCCTAGGTATTCTATACTTTTTGATGCAACTGTAAACAGGATTGTCTTCTTAATTTCTCCTTCACATCATTTATTATTGGTATATAGAAATGCAACAGATTTCTTTATAGTGATTCTGTGTACTGCAACTTACTGAATTTATTTATTAGTTCTAATGGTTTTCTTTAGTGTTGGTTTTCAAAAATTAAAATAACAGAATAATTAGAGGTAAAGCCATTGGTGGACTGAACCAAATTTGGGGAGCCTTTGTGCCTCTGATAAAGGATGAGATCACAAGAGAAAAAAATCTAGATTAAATGTATAAATATTACCTTGGACCTTCACATTTGCAATACCTTCTGGAACCTACACATACCTATTGTTCCCCCCTCTTTGTTGGCAAAGTCAGTGTTGGTAAAGTACCATCTGCTTGCATATTCATTTGTACCGTTCATTGGGCTAGCTGCCTATATGGAATCTCCATTTAGAAAAAAAAAAAAAAGACAGAAGAACACTTACCCAAACTGGGATTAGAGTAACCTGGAATACTTGCTTTTCAGACTATTCCCTCTGCACTACAAACCATCCATCAGGTTGTCTCACCCAGAGTGAGGAGTGGGAGAACAAGCATTCATCTCTTTCTTCCCTAACTCCTCTCTTCCTCCTGCCCTCCTTACATCCTTCAATTAACATGTACTGAGAGCCTAGAAGATGCCAATTAATCTTTTAGACAGTGAAGGAACAAAATTAATGACTGGTCACCAAACTGAAGTAGCTCATGGTCTTATTAAGGGAAAATATATATCCTACAAGCCCCTTAAACTCAACATTTAAAAATAATTTATGTATTCCAATCCAAGTGTTGTTCCAAATCCTACCCACCCTAGCCCCAATTCCTGATTTCCCTATTTTTCCCTATTACAGGTAACCAACATTTACCCAAATTTACAACTCTAGATTTATTACTGTTTGTAAAATAAGCATCCCTCTCATTCTTTTCTATGGCCATACTCTTGGTTCAACTCTTCATTAATTTTCTACTGGACTAATAATGTCTTTGCTAGCCTCCCTGTCTCTTTTCTTCCCATAAATTCGTCCTGCTCAAGGTCACCAAATTATATTTCCTCAAGCATGACATTAAGTATATCAATCTCCTAGGTAAAACCACAATGGATGCCACAAAGTGTGTATTCAAAGTACTACAAACTGACCCATGTTTATCTTTCCAGCATATTTTCCACCATTCCAAATGCATATTTTAATCACCAATTGTATTAGTGTGGTAGACTAAATAGTGGCCCCCAAAGATGTCTACATCTTAATGCTCAGAACCTGTGAATGTGTTAGCTTACATATAAAGAGGGCATTGAAGATAAGATTAAGTATCCAGAGATGAGAAGATTATCATGGATTATCCAGGTGGGTCCAGTGTAATCACAAGGGCCCTTATGAGAGGAGCTAGAAGGTCAGGGACTGGAGACACCACTGTGACAACAGAAGCAGAGACTGGAGTGATGCAGCCATAAATCAAGGAATGCCAACAGTCCCCAGAAGCTGGAGGAAGAAAGTAACATATCCTTTCCTGGAGCCTTCAGAAGGAGCCAGCCCTGGCAATATCTTGATTTGTAGCCCTGTAAAACTTATGTTGGACTTCTAATCTCCAGAACTTTAAAATAATAAATTTGTATTAGTTTAAACTACTAAGATTGTGGTGGTTTGCTATAGCAATAAGAATCTAACACAATTCATTTAGCTATTGCTCTGTAAATTACAAATACAGCATCTCAGCATTTATTTCCAGCTCACATGTCTGTTGGTCAGCTGGGCTCTGCTAATCTTGGATGTGTTCTGCTGGCTCCCCACTATTGGTCCAGTTTACCTCTATTCCATGTATCTCTCATTCTTCAGGAAATAGCAAGGTTGCTAAGAAAATATGTTGAAAGAAATATGTATCTTTTCATGTTGAAAGAAGGGGATGCCCAAGCACAAATTTTAATGAGGTGAGTACATTTCAAGTGTTTGCTCATATCACCTCTGCTGACATTCCATTGATCAAAAGCAACTTACCTGGCCAAACTCAAGATGAGGGGTGCAATAAAATATCTCCTGCCTCTAGTGGGAAGAATTAGAAAGTCTGAGGGCAATGAGCATAGATTCAAGGAAGGTAAAGTAATAAGAATTATAATGCAATATACCCAGTGGTATACTGGTAGATCAGCTTTCAAAACACAAACAAGAACAAAACAGATCAACAAAAAGAAGATTTATAGCATTTGCTGATTTCCATGGTGTTCCATGATTCCACAGTCACTTTTAAGCTACCAAAATGACATCACTGAATACATAGTTGGGAAAGATACATACAATGGGCTCTCATAGTACCAATCAGCTTCAGCATAGCAATTAATCTACAAATCAATCAAACCAAGATATTACATGTTTTTCTTAAACAGTGGTTCATACCATTCTATCCAGCTGAAATTTCTCAACCTTTCAAATGCCACCTTTGCACAAAGCTCTCCTTTCCTAACTAGAAGTAATTCCTCTTTCCTTGGTATTTTCATAGCACTTCCTTGTGGGTATTTTTTCATTCTTTTTTTAATGCCTATTACATATATGTTTTTCTTGACCACCAGGTTTCAAAGTATGGGCAAGTAGGTGCTGCATCTAACATATCTTGAGATCTTGTAGCACTTTGCACACAGTAGGTATTAATAATTCTCTAGTGGATGAATGAATGCATGAATAAGACACCTAGAAGGATAAAAATGGTAATTGTGTTTAATTGGACAAATGATGTTCTGGCAGAACAAAGTGATCTGAAAGAAATAAGCCAACTAAGAATTCCAAGGAACCAGTAACCTTATCCCAGAGAACACAAGAGTTCTGAGCATGTGCAGTAGGTGAAAATTTTTATCTTCCAACCCTGTTCAGAGCTCAGTATTTGAAACCCCCAAGAAAAGCTAACTCTGACAAAACATTCCCTTCTCCACCATTAGGAAACAGAAGCTCTAACACCCACAGAGAATTTGGAAGCCCTCAATGACTGAAGCAGTGGAAAATGAGTCTGCTTCATAAGCCATAGCAGTTTTGCAGACATTCTGCATTTGTATTGTGAGGAGGAAGCCTCAGCTATTACCACCTGGCAACTCTTGAGACCTGGGATTCAGATTGGTAGAACCAGACTGGATTCCTCTGGAAATACCTTTTTCAATCCTATCATCAAACTCATTCCTGCAAATGAGTCTTTCTTCCAACCTCAGAATAAAGCACAGACATGGAGTCTGTTTGGAATTGGGATAGTTACTGAGGAGACTTTTAGAGTTTTTGATTCAAACATACTCATGGGTAGGTTAAGAAATTGTATGGGCATTTTGGTCATCCCCTGTTATAGTGTTTATGAAATGAACAATAAGATTTTCATTTCTATAGCCCCTGATCTTTTTTAAAGCCCTTGCATGACAGGAGAAGGGTTTTATAAAAAAGTAAAATGCAGATAAAGTCCTTTTTCTGTCAAACAAAGCATCTTTGGTATAGATAACAAAGCCTTGGTGCATAAAAAATACACGAGGGCCATCTTCCCTTCCTTCATTAAGAGTCAGGGTAAGCTTTATATGTATATGGAGAAAACGTACAGATCTAGATAATATTCTTTCTGGAGTGCAGCAAATTTAGCCTGTGGAAAAATATATCCCTCTTTTAGTCTACCATGTCAATAATGTCTCTTCCTGCATAGCCTGAAATGCCCACTATTATAGTGGTTTCTCTGGAATTAAACAATAAGGGGTGACTTTGATTCAAATGGCTCTAATTAAAATGTGTTCATTCTTTCATTCAGTTAACCATTTATTGTATACCTATTGTGTTCCCAACAGTGTTTGACACCAAAGATGCCAAGATTAATTTTTTAAATGAAAAAAGAAAAAAAGATTCATATTTTTAAAGAGCTAAGGTTCAAGTAGGGAAAATAAACATAAATAGTGGGAGCTTAGGTTTCTCCAGGTCTGATCAGATACACACATTGATAATCTGGTATTAAAGAGTAAAGCCATTGTTCAAGGGGAGCCACAGTAATAGTGATACAGATTCCACTAGATTTTGCTCTCATATACTCATTGAAAACCTCAGACTCCTAGGTGGAACCTAATCAACAAAAGAAACAAGCAAGCAAAAAACAACCAGAGACATGGAAATAAAGAACAAACTGACAGTGACCAGAGGGGAGGGAAGAGAGGGATAATGAGGAAAAATAGGCGGAGTGCATCACAGCACATGTGCTTTATATAGCACATGTATAAAGGATATATGGACAATGCCAAAGGGGGGTAGGTTCGAGGGTGGAAGGCAGGGATGGGGGTGAGGGGTGTCGTGGGGAGGAAATGGAGAAAACTGCACTTGAACAAGAATAAAAAATGATATCTGAAATCATAGCTAAGTTAAATTTTCAATCACTTGAATAAATGAATGGATAAACTTAAAAAAAAGAAAAAAGAAAACCCAAGACTTCTTTAAAGTATGCCTTGGATATCTTTGGAAGTCCCAATGGGCTATCTACATATGCTTGTGAAGATATGCACTCTAACCAAGGACTATTGTGTCCTTGCCCAATGGACTGGAGTTCTCATGGGAGGTGCTCAGTAGTACATACCCTCTGTATAACATTCTGTTGAGTGGATTCTGGGTTCTTCAATATGTCACAGATATTTAAGGATTCTATTTTTTAATCACCATACAAGCCCTCCTCTCCCTATGGGACTATACTAGTGCAAGGGACAAATATGAATGACAGACACCATGCTATACTCAAAATTCCCTTGCCCTAAGCAATTACCTAAGCTATTACTTATTGGATGGCTTTTATTAGGCCTGTGTTTTTCTTCCATTAGGGTGTCTGGCTTAGAAAAGGGCCTCTCCACCATTTAGGAAGTCATGATCAGGCACGTTTGTAAAGTTCTAAGAATCAAGCTTAGAATCTTGCTACTTATATAATATTTAAGCAGGTTGATTGGTGCATCCTACTGGAAAAAAGGCAGGGAAAGCATCCTACAGGAAGTCGTACATGGGCCGAGGGCTAAAAGATGAATCAAGAATTTCCCAAGTAAAAATGAACGATAATGCCAGCAATGAGGTAGAATAAGAAAAGAATATATTTCACTTTAACATTGCATCATACTATTATCTGTGTTGAAGTGCATATGGTAGGCATGTGTCCCATTTCTAATATTACACATTAACATATCACTGATCTAGTCAGTGTCAGTGAATTGATACAGTTTGAATGAACCAATGTAAACATTGTGATGCTTATTTGAATATTTTATGTGGACAGCATCAGTTATAGTAATACCTACATTAATCATAATTGGTAATCACATCAAATACTTATTTTAATTATAATCAAGTCACTTTTCCAGTTAAAAGAATATGGAAAAAAATTTAAATTAAGGCATGCAACTGAAACAGAACTGAGAGGAGATATAGAAACTAGTAGTAGTAGTATGACCAAAATAGAAAAGGAAAAAAATTGGAAGAATGCATGCCACAAATTTCACAATGAATGGCAATTGCAATTTGCTGCAGCAGAACAAAACAAAAAGGCATTAGAAGTAGAAAATATTAAGAGACATTTTCAGCATATACATAGTGAATTTTATAAGAAGTTTTGTATCAATTGTCAAAAAAGAAGAAACATTAAAATGGGTCACCTGAAATCAGAATGAAATGTCCAACAAAATTTTTTTAATGATTTGTAACTTTGGCCCACTATATAATGGTTTGGATTCTTACACACAAAAGAAAACAATTTTTAGAGAGAGAACCAGCAAAAGATTTATTATTTCAGTGTGGAACTTGTTAGAAAATTATGAGGAAAACATAAAAATGATGTTTTACAAAAAGTGAAAGATTGTCAATTATGCCACCAAATAATTACCTGTGGAATACAAGACCTTTCTAGCAATTTCAAAGATCAGTTGATGCAAAATTTGAAAAGTTGAATGTACTTTTCTGTAGCTTTACATGAGGCATGCAATGTAAGTGACACTGCCCAATAATAATTTTGGGTATATATTGTCTCAAAGGACTTACAAATCTATGAAGAAATGATATCAATTAGTAGCCTAAAATCTAATTCATGGTGTAGATATTTTTAAATCTTTCACATCTGTCAAAGAAGAATTTCAGCTAGATATGAAAAAAATGTATCATAACAGATGAATGTTCCAGCTGTGTTAGTTTTAGAAAATATGGATTTATTGAATTTTTAAACAAAAGACTGATGTTTCTCTTATTGCTTTGTTCCACTGTATAATACATATTGAAAATATTTGTGCTCAGTGTTCTGAAGCAAACCTAAGAAAAGTGTCATGGATACAGTTATTAAAATTGTTCGGTACACATGCAAATGCTATGAATCATTGCCAGTTTATGGAACTGTTGACAGAAATAGAAGACAATGATCGTCTGTTTTTTGCCAATGATTATTGGCTGAGTTATGGAAAAACTTTGCAAAGATTTATTGTACAGCACTTTTAAATCAAATTCAAGATTTTCTTAAAGCAAAAGGAGTACTTGCCAAATAGTCAATAACCAAAAACAAAAATGGTAGTGGGATTTAATTTTTTATACTGATATCACACTGCACATGAATAAACTTTTTATATTAACTTTATTGAGATATAATTCACATACCATACCATTTGCCAATTTAAAGGAAACTAGTCAGTGATTTTTTTTCACATATTCACAGAGTTGTATAGTCATCACCACAACCTAATTTTAGAACATATTCATCACCCCAAAAGAAGTCCCATACCCATTACTCATTCTACATTTCATCCCAACTTTCCCTTTTCCCTTGCCCCTGGCAGTCACCAGTTTACTTTCTGTCTCTAGGGATTTGGCCATTCTGAACATTCAAATAAATGGAATCAAACAATATGTGGTCTTTTGTGACTGGCTTCCTTCAATTATCATAATGTTTTCAAGGTTCATCCATGTTGTGACATGTGTCAGTACTGCATTTCTTTCTATATAATATTCCATTATGTAAATATACATTTTATTTATACATTCATCAGTTGATGATATTTGTATTGTTTCCACATTTTTGGCTCTTACAAATAATGTCACTATGGGCAAGTTTTTTTGGAGATATATGTTTTCATTTCTCTTGCATGTATACCTAGAAGAGGAATTGCTTAATCATATGATAACTTTGTTTAAGTTTGTGAGGAACTGAAAAACTTTTTTCCAAAGCAGCTGCACCATTTTAAATTCTCACCAGCAGTATACAAGGAATCCAATTTCTCTACATATTTGTCAACACTGTTATTATCCATTTTTTTTATTACAGCCATTCTGGTAGGTGTGAAGTGGTATATCATTGTAGTTTTGATCTGCATTTCTCTGATGGCTAATGATGTTGAGGAATGAGCTTATTTGGAAACTCCAAGGAAAGGAAAAGCTTATTTGTGAGATAGGTAGGTATGAGAACTTACATTGAAATTAAAACTTTTCATAAAGGAAATCACTAAGAATGATTTTCATATTTTTGTAACATGAAACAATATGCAGATAATTTAAATTGTAATCGACAGGATTGTGTAAGTTGGCTACAAAACACTACAGAAAAATTTTGAAGTTTTGATACATTGAGTTGGTTTTTAAGTTATACAGTATTCCTTTGAACTTATTTTTTAAGATTTTATTTATTTTTAGAGAATGGATGGGAGGGAGAAAGAGGATAGAAACATCAATGTGTAGTTGCCTCTCTAGCGCCCCCTACTGGGGACCGAGCCCACAACCCAGGCATGTGCCCTGACCTTTGGTTCACAGGCCAGCACGCAATCCACTGAGCCACACCAACCAGGGGCCCTTTGAACTTACTAATCATACTGAGTTGACACAAGATTCAGTGAATTAACTTAGATAGATTTAGTTTTGAAACTGACATGTTTTTCTATTCAAAGCCAAATCACTTCTTCTAAACACAATAAACTACCTTTGTAGTATGTGAATCTACTTTTACAAACATACTTAAAAGTCTTCCAATAACTGGACTCAAGCAAGTACCAACAAATCATCTACCAATTTGCATTCCCACCAACAGTTCATGAGGGATCACTTTTCTCCACATCCTCACCAACACTTGTTATTTATTGACTTTTTCATAATAGCTATTCTAACCAGTGTGAGGGTATCTCATTAGAGTTTTGATTTGCATTTCCCTGATGATTAGTGATGTGGAGCATATTTTTATATGTCTGTTGGTCATCTACATATCCTCTTCAGAGAACTATCTCTTCATGTCCTCTTATTTTTTTGATCAGATGCTTTTTTTTGTTATTGAATTGTATAAATTCCTTATATATTTTGGCTATTAACCCCTTTTGGGATATATCAATGGCAAATATCTTCTCCCATTTAATAAGTTGCCTTTTCATTTTATTGATGGTTTCCTTTGCTGTGCAGAAGCTTTTCAGTTTGACGAAGTCCCATTTATTTTTGCTCACGTTTTCCTTGCTTGACAGGACATATCCAAAAAGATATTACTAAACCTGATGTCAAATGGTTTAATACCTGTGTTTTCTTCTAGGAGTTTTATTGTTTCAGGCCTTACATTTAAGTCTTTACTCCATTTTTTGTTTATTTTTGTAGGTGTAAGAGAGTGAACCAGTTTTTTGTATGTATCTGTCCAGTTTTCCCAACACAACTTGTAGAAGTGACTGTCATTTCTCCATTGTATATTATTGTCTCCTTTGCTATAGATTAACTGCCCATATAGGTGAGGGTTTATTTCTGGGCTCTCCATGCTTTTCCATTGATAAATGCATCTTTTTTATGCTAGTATTATACCATTTTGGTTATTATAGCTTTGTAGTGTATTTTGACATCAGGTAGTGTGATACCTCCAACTACGTTCCTTTTTCTCATGACTGCTCTGGCTATTCATGGTCTTTTTTGATTCCATATAAATTTTAGGATTGCTTGTCCTTGTTCTGAGAAAGATATCACTGGTATGTTGATAGGGATTTGCAATGAATCTGTAGATTTCTCTAAGTAGTATGAACATGTTGATAATATTAATCCTTTCAATGCCTGACCATGGTACATTCTTCAGGTTACTTTTGCCCTCTTCCATTTCTTTCTTCAATGTCTTATAGTTTACTGAATATAGGTCTTTCACCTCTTTGGTTAAATTTATTTTTAGGTATTTTATTCTTTTTCATGAAATTGTAAATGAAATTGTTTTCTTGAGGTCTTCTTCTAATTATTTGTTATTAGTATATAGAAACACAACAGATTTCTGTATATTAATTTTGTATCCTTTTTCTTGTCTTATTTTTTCTTTTTAAAATATTTTATTGTGTTATTAGAGTGATCTCAATTATTCCCCCTTCAACTCCCTCCACCCAGCCCACCCCCAACTTCCATAATCAGTCCCCTCACTGTTGTTCATGTCCATGGATCCTTCATATGTGTTCTTAACTAATCCCTTCACTTTCTTTCAATCAGACCCCACCTCCACCCTCCCCTCTATAGCTGTCAGTCCATCCCATGATTCTATGCCTTTGGTTCTGTTTTGCTCATTAGTTTATGTTGTTCATTACATTCCTCTTAAAAGTGGGATCATATGATTGTCTTTCACTGACTGGCTTATTTCACATAGCATAATAGTCTGCACTTCCATCCATGCTGTCACAAAAGTAGGAATTCCTTATTTTTTTCTACTCCATTTTCTACTCCATGGCATAGTACTCCATTGTATAGATGCACCACACTTTTTTGATCCACTTATGTACTGATGGGCACTTAGGCTGTTTCCAGCACTTGGCTATTGCAAATAGCACTGCTATGAACATGGGGGTGCATATATTCTTTTGAATTGGTGTCTTGGGATTCTTTGGGTATATGCCCAGGAGTAGACTCACTGGGTCAAAAGGCAGTTCCATTTTTAGTTTTTAAAGGAAATTCCATATGGTTTTCCACAGTGGCTACACTAGTCTGCATTCCCACCAACAGTGTACTAGGGCTCCCTTTTCTCCACATCCTCACCAGCACTTGTTGTTTGTTGATTTATTAATGATGGCCATTCTGACAGGTGTGAGGTGGTATCTCATTGTGGTTTTAATTTGCATCTATCTGATGGCTAGTGATGTTGAACATTTTTTATATGTCTCTGGGCCCTCTGTATGTCCTCCTTGAAGTGTCTGTTCAGATCCTTTGCCCATTTTTAATTGGATTATTTATCTTCCTGATGTTGAATTGGGTAAGTTCTTTATTGATTTTAGAGATTAAACCTTTGTCCAGTGTATCATTGACAAATATGTTCTCCCATACAGTCAGTTCCCTTTTCATTTTGATGATGGTTTCCTTAGCTGTGCAGAGGCTTTTTAATTTGATGTAGTCCAATTTGTTTAGTTTTTCCTCTATTTCCCTTTACCTAGAAGATATATCAGCAAAAATATTGCTATGTGAGATATCTGAAATTTTATAGCCTGTGTTTTCCTCTAGGATTTTTATGGTATCATGACTTATATTTAATTTTTTGATCCATTTTGAGGTTATTGTAGTGTATGGTATAAGATGGTGGTCTACTTTCATTTTTTGCATGTACTATTCCAGTTCTTCCAACACCATTTCTTGAAGAGACTGTCTTTACTCCATTGTATGCTTTTGCCTCCTTTGTCAAAAATTAATTGAGCATAAAGGCTTGGGTTTATTTTTGGGCTTTCTATTCTATTCCATTGATCTGTGTGTCTGCTCTCATATTAGTACTAGACTGTTTTGATTACAGTGCCCTTGTAGTATAGTTTGACATCAGATATTGTGATCCCTCCAACTTTGTTCTTTCTTAAGATTGCTGAGGCTATTTGAGATTGGTTTTGGTTCCATATAAATTTTGGAATACTTTTAAAATTGTATATATATTTTTATTATTGTTCAAGTACAGTTGTCTCCATTTCCCCCCTCAGCACTCCCCCTACCCCAGCTACCCCCACCTTTGTTTAATAGAAATTACGTTGAATCTATACATTACTTTAAACACTATAGACAGTTTAGTGATGTGAATTCTCCCAATCCATGAACATGATATATGCTTCCACTTCTTTGTACCTTCCTCACTTTCTTTCTTCAGTGTCCTGTAGTTTTCCAAGTACAGGTCTTTTACCTCTTTGGTTAAATTTATTCCTAGGTACATTTTGTTGTTGTTGCAACAAAAAGTGGGATTGTTTTCTTAGATTCTTTTCTGATAGTTCATTATTGGTATATAAAAATATCATCAATTTCTGAATATTGACTTTGTATCCAACTAATTTGCCAAATTCATTTACTGGGTTGAGTAGTTTTTGGTGGAGCCTATAGGGCTTCCTATGTACAATATGATATCATCTGCAAATAATGAGAGTTTTACTTCCTCTTTTCCAATTTAGATGTCTTTTATTTTTATTTTTTGGTCTGATTGCTGTGGCTAGGACTTATAGTACTATGTTGAATAAAAGTGGTAACAGCAGACACCCCTGTCTTGTTCCTGATCTTACGGAATTGCTTTTAGTTTTTGCCCCTTGAGTATGATGTTGGTAGTAGGTTTTTCGCATATGGCCTCTATTATGTTGAGGTATGCTCCCTCTATTCCCACTTTGCTGAGTGTTTTTGTCATAAATGGGTGCTGGGTTTTATCAAATGTTTTTTCCACATCTATTGATATGATCATCTGATTTTTGTCTTTCATTTTGATTATATGATGTATCACATTTATTGATTTGCGGATATTGTACTATCCTTGCATCCCTGGAAGAAGACCCGCTTCATCATGGCATATGATCTTTTTGATAAATTGCTGGATCCAGTTTGTTGATATTTCATTGAGGATTTTAGCATCTATGTTCATCAGAGATATTGGCCTGCAATTTTATTTTTCTGTTGTATCTTTACCTGGTTTTGGGATTAGGATAATACTGGCCTTGTAAAAAGGGTTTGGAAATCTTCCCTCTTCTTGAATTTTTCGGAATAGTTTGAGGATAGGTGTTAGTTCTTCTTTGAATGATTGGCAAAATTTGCCTGTGAAGCCGTCTGATCCAGGGCTTTTGTGTGCCAGTAGTTTTTTTTTTATTACTGCTTCAACTTCACTAGTTGTTATAGGTCAGTTCAGGTTTTCTGCTTCTTCCTGATTCAGTTTTGGAAGATTGTGTGTTTCTAGAAATGTATCTTTTTTGCCTAGGTTGTCCAATTTCTTAGCATATAGTTGTTCATAGTAATTTCTTACAATCCTTTGTATTTCTGTCGTATCAGTTGTCACTTCTCCCCTTTTACTTCTGATTTTATTTATTTGGGTCCTCTCTCTTTTTTTCTTCATGAGTCCAGTTAAACGTTTGTCAATTTTGTTTATCTTCTCAAAGAATCAGCTCCTGAATTCATTGATCTTTTAAATTGTTTTTTTAGTCTTTATGTCATTTATTTCTGCTCTGATCTTATTTCCTTCCTTTTACTTTAAGCTTTGTTTGTTGTTGTTTTTCTAGTTCTTTCAGGTATGGGGTTAGGTTGTTTAATTGAGATTTTTCCATCTTCTTTAGGTAGGCCTGTAATGCTATGAACTTCCCTCTCAGGACTGCTTTCGGTGTGTCCCATAAGTTTTGGATTGTTGTGTGTTCATTTTCATTTGTTTCCAGGTAGATTTTGATTTCTTCCTTGATCTAATTGTTAACCCATTAATTATTTAATAGCATGTCATTTAACCTCCATGTATTTGAAAGTTTTAGGTTTTTTTTTTCTTGAGGTTGACTTTTAGTTTCAGGCCATTGTGGTCTGAGAAAATACTTGATATGATTTCAGTTTTCTTGAATTTGTTAAGAGTTATTTTGTGTCCTACCATGTGGTCTATCTTTGAGAATGATCCAGGTCCATTTGAGAAGAATGTATATGTTGCTTCTCTGGGGTGAAATGTTTTGTATATATCAATTAAATTTATTCAATCTAGTGTGTCATTTAATGCTGCTGTATCCTTGCTGATTTTTTTTTTTTTTTTTGGTCTGGAAGATCTGCCCATTGTTGGCAGTGGGTTGTTACAATCCCCAGCTATGACTGTATTGCTGTCAATCACTTTCTTAAAGTCCTCCAAGATTTTCTTTATATATTTAGGTGCTCCTATATTGGGTGCAAGTATGTTTACAAGGGTTATATCCTCTTGTTGGACTTAACCCTTTAGTATTATGTAGTGTCCTTCTTTGTCCCTCATTGTGGACTTTGTTTTGAAGTCTATTTTGTCTGCTATAAGAATCCTACCGCAGCTTTATTGTCATGTCCATTTGCATGGAATATTTTTCCATCCCTTCACTTTCAGCCTGTATAAATCTTTTATTCTGAGGTGGATCTCTTGTAGTCAGCATATATGCAGGTCATGTTTTCTTATCCATTCAGCTACCTTACGTCTTTTGATTGGAGCAATTACTCCATCCATTTACATTTAAGGTTATTATTGATAGGTACTTATTCATTGCCATTTTTCCCTTTGTACCTGTATTCCTCTCTCTATATATTTCTTCTTCTTCTTAAAGCAGTCCCTTTAGCATCTCTCGCAATGCTGGTGTGGTGGAAATGTACTCCTTCAGCCTTCTTCTTTTTTGGTCTGGGAAGCTCTTTATTTCACCCTCCATTTTAAATCAGAACCTTACTGGATAGAGCAGTCTTGGTTGAAGGTCTTTGTTTTTCATTACTTGGAATATTTCATGCTAATCCCTTCTGGCCTATATTGTTTCTGTTGAGAAATGAGCTGACAGCCTTATCGGAACTCCCTTATAGGTAACTAATTGTTTCTCTCTTGCTGCCTTAAAGATTCTCTTTCTCTTTAAACTTTGCCAATTTATTTTATTTTATTTTTGAGTTTTACTCTGAATTTTATTATTTTTTATTGTGGTTCAAATACAGTAGTCTCCATTTTCACCCAACCACCACCACCTGCCCCAACCATCCCTGCCTCCTACCCTCGAACCTACCCCCTTTGGCTTTGTCCTATGTCCTTTATTCCTGTTCCTTGATGGACCTTCCCCTAGTTCCCCCCATTATCGCTCTCCCCCCTCACCTCTGGTTACTATCAGTTTGTTCTTTATTTCAATGTCTCTGGTTCAATTTTGCTTGCTTGTTTGTTTTATTGATTAGGTTCCACTTACAGGTGAAATCATATGGTATCTGTCTCTCACCGCCTTATTTCACTTAGCATAATGCTTTCTAGTTCCATCCATACTGTTGCGAAGGGTAGAAGGTCCTTCTTTCTTTCTGCTGTGTAGTATTCCATTGTGTAAATGTACCATAGTGTTTTGATCCACTCATTTACTGGT
>CM052552.1:61010685-61026888 GCA_028533065.1 Trachops cirrhosus
CTCTCTGATGGCTAGTGATGCTGAGCATCCTTTCATATGTCTCTGGGCCCTCTGTATGTTGTCCTTGGAGAAGTGTCTGTTCAAGTCTTTTGCCCATTTTTTAATTGGGTTTTTTGTCTTCCTGGTGTAGAGTCATGTGTGTTCTTTATATATTTTGGAAATCAAACCCTTACCTGAGGTATTGTTGGCAAATATATTTTCCCATATGGCTGGTGCCCTTTTCATTTTACTGCTGTTTTCTTTAGCCATGCAGAAGAGTTTTATTTTGATGAGGTCCCATTTGTTTATTCTCTCCTTCATGCCCCTTGCTCTCCGGGACATATTGCTGAAAATATTGCTGCATGGAATATCTGAGATTTTCCTGTCTGTGTTCTCCTGTAGGACTTTTATGGTATCACAACTTATATTTAAGTCTTTTATCCATCTTGAATTTATTTTTGTGTATGATGTACCATCGTGGTTGAGTTTCATTTTTTTTGGGGCATAACCCACACATATGCTGCCTACAAGAGACCTACCTCAGGAAAAAAAAACCTATACAGGCTGAAAGTGAAGGGTTGGAAAAAAATATTCCAAGCAAATGGGTGGGGAAAAAAGATGGGGTAGCAACACTTATATCAGACAAAATAGACTTCAAAACAATAGCCATAAAAAGAGACACTGCATGACACTTCATAATACTCAAGGAAAGAATCCATCAAGAAGCTATAAACATTGTAAACATCTAAGCACCCAACATAGGAGCACCCAAATATATAAGGAAAATCTTGGATGACTTCCAGAAAGATATAGACAGCAACACACTTATACTAGGGGATTTTAACACCTCTCTGTCAAAAATGGATAGATCTTCCAAACAAAATATCAACAAGGATATTATGGCATTGAACATTGTCCTAGATCACATGGACTTTATATATATAAACTTTAATCCCAAAGAAACAAAATACACATCCTTTTCAAATGCACATGGAACATTTTCAAAGATAGACCAGATAATAAACTTTGCCATTTTTATTGTGATATGTCTTGGTGTAGGCCTCTTTGGGTTCATCTTGATTGAGATTCTCTGTGCTTCCTGAACTTGTGTGATTTTTCCTTCACCAAGTTAGGGAAGTTTTCTGTTATTATTTCTTCAGACAGTTTTTCTATCCCTTGCTCCCTTTCTTCTTCTTTCAGTATCCCTATGATGTGAATATTGTTATGTTTCTGGTTTTCTCAAAGCTCCCTTAAACTCTCCCCATTCTTTTTAAGTCTGTTCTCATTTCGTTATTCTGACTGGGTTTTTTTCTACCTTGTCTTCTGAATTGCTGATATGGTCCTCTACTTCATCTAGCCTGATTTTAATTCCTTCTAGTGTATTCTTCATTTCAGATGTTGCATTCTTCATGTCTGTCCAGTTCTTATCCATAGTTTCTATGTCCTTTTGCACACTGATGTAGTTCTCTTTAAGTTCCTTGAGAGTCCTTATAACCATTACTTTGAACTCAATGTCTGCTTATTTGCTTGCCTTAGTTACCTTTAGTTTTTTGTCTTATTGCTGTGGCTAGAACTCCCAATACTATACTGAATAACAGTTGTGAGAATGGGCATATTCATCTTCTTCCTCATCTTAGAGGAAAAGCTTTCAGCTTTTCACTACTGAGTGTGTTATCTGTGGACTTGCCATGTATAGTCTTTATATAAGTTCCTTCTGTACTGATTTTGCCAAAAGTTTTCATCATAAATTGATGGTGAATTTTTTCAAATGCTTTTTCTGCATCTATTGAGATAATCATATGTGTTTTATTCTTGGTTTTGTTGATAAGATATATAACATTGTTTTGTGTATATTGAACCATCCCTGCATCCATGGTATAAAACTTTATCATAGTATATAATCTCTTTGATGTATTGTTGAATTCAGTTTACTAGTACTTTATTAAGAATTTTTGCATCTATATTCATCAAAGATACTGGTCTGCAATTATTTTTTTCTCAGTGCCTTTGTTTCGTTTTAGTATCAGGGTAATGCGGGCCTTACCCGCATTAATAGAATAAGCTTGGGGCATTCTTTTCTCTTTAGCTTTTTTTTTTTAATAGTTTGAGGGCAAGTATTAATTATTCTTTAAATGTTTGGTATGATTCAAAGTAGAAACAGAGTCATAGATGAAGAACAGACTGACAGCTCTTTAGAGGAGAGAGGATTACAGGGCTGGGTGGAAAATGTGAAGAGATTAAGCAAAAAAACATCATACACACAAACAACAGACTGGTGATTATCAGAGGGGAAGGGTGGTGGGATAGGTAGAAGATGGTGTGGGAGGATAAATGGTGATGGAAGTAGACTTGATTTGGAGTAGTCAACACATAATAAAATATATAGTTGATGTATTATAGAGTTGTACCCCTGAAACCTATACAATTTTATTAACAAATGCCACCCTAATAAAGTCAATAAAAATAAAGAACAGCAGTTCAAAAATAAATAAATACATAAACATTTGGTATATTTCACCTGTGAAGCCATCTGGTCCTGGGCTTTTGTTTGTTAGGAATTTTTAAATTACTACTGTAATTTTATTGCTAATAATCAGTCTGTTCAGGTTTTCTGTTTTTTCTTGATTCAGTCTTAGAAGGTTTAGTATGCTTCTAGAAAATCATTAATTTCTTCTAGGTTGTCAAACTTTGGGCATGTAATTGTTTATAGATTTCTTTAATGAAACTGTATTTTTGTGAAGTCAGTTGTAATCTCTTGTCTTTATTATTTCAAAGAACTAGCTCTTTGTTTCATTGATTTTCCTATTGTTTTTAGCCTTTATTTCATTTATTTTTCACTCTGATTGTTATTATTTCTTCTACCCACTTTGCATTTTGTTTGTTCTTTTTCTAGTTTCTTCGGGTTTAAATTAGATTGTTTATTTTGGCTGTTTCCTGTTTCTTGAGGCAGGCTTGTATAGCTATGAACTTCCCTCTGAGAACTGCTATTGTTGCATCCCATAAATTGGGAAAGTTGTGTTTTCATTTTCTTTGTCCCCAGATAGTTTTTGCTTTCATTTTTGATCCATTGATGGTTTAGTAGTATGTTGTTTCACCTTCACATATTTGGGATTTTTCTATTTTGTTTCCTGTAATTTATTTGTAGTTTCATGCCATGGTGGTGAGAAAGCATGCTTAATATAATTTCAATCTTTTTTAATTTATTGAGGCTTGGTTTTTAGCCTAACATGTGGTTTATCCTGAAAAATGTTCCATATATACTGAAGAAAAATGTTTAATCTGCAGTTTGGGGATGGAATGCTCTGTAAATATCTATCTATTAAGGCTCTCTGGTCTAATGTGACATTCATGTTCATTATTTCCTTATTAATTTTCTGTTTGGATTATCTAGCCATTGAGATAACTAGGGTAATAATGTACCCAACTATTATTATAATACTGTTGATTTCTACCATGTCGTCCATTAATATTTGCTGTATATACTTAGGTGCTCCTATGTAGGGTGCATAGATATTTACAGTTGTTATATTCTCTTCCTGGACCTCCCCTTTATCATAATGTAATATTCTTCTTTGTCTCTTTTTCAATTGTTTGCTTTAAGGTCCATTTCTATTTGCATGGAATATCTTTTTCCATCACATCACTCTCAGTCTGTGTGTATCTTTTAATCTAAAGTGAGTCTTTTGGGGGTCTTTTTTAAAAAATTCAGCTGCTATATGTTTTGATTAGAGCGTTGAGTCCAGGGGTGTCCAACCTGTGGCCCATGGGCCACATGCAGCCCAAGATGGCTATGAATGTGGCCCAACAGAAAATCATAAATTTACTTAAAACATTATGACACTTTTTTGTGACTACATGTCACAAAATGTATACAGCAGTCTATTTTAAACTAATAGTCATTTAAGTTCAAATGCATTCTAAAATCTCTACATTTTTACTCTCCTCTCCATGCTTTATGTTCTTGATGTCATATTTAATATATTTTTTGTTTTGTGTATCCCCTTACTGTTTACTGTAGTTATAGGTAATTTTGATATTTTCTTTGTTAACATTTATTTTAGCCTTTTCAGTGCTTGATTAACTGTGTTTATTATATATTTGCCTTTAACAGTCAGCTTTTCTTTGCTTTATTTTCTTATTTCTGGCTAAGGCCTTTCCTTTTCTTCTTAAAGAAGACCCTTTAACATTTCTTGTAAAGCCAGCATAGTGATGGTAAACCCCTTTAGATTTTGCTTGTTTGAGAAATGCCTTATCTCTCCCTCAATTCTGAATGACAACTCTGTCAGGTATAGTATTATAGGTGGTAGATTCCTTTATTTCAGCAATTTAAATATTGTCTGCCTTTTTTTTTTTAAGGCCTATAGAGCTTCTGCTGAGAAATCAGCTGCTAGCATTATGGGGTTTCCCTTGTATGTGGCTTTTTGCTTCCCTCTTGCTGCCTTCAAGATGGTCTCTTTATCCTTAACTTTTTCCATTTTAATTACAATATGTGTTGGTGTGGACCTGTTTGGGTATATCTTGTTTGGGACTCTCTGTGCTTCCTGGACCTGAATATCTGTTTCCTTCCCCAGCTTAGAAACATTTTCAGCCATTATTTCTTCAAATATTCTTCTGCCCCTTTCTCTACGTCTTCTCTTACAGAAATCCTTGTAATGCAAATGTTAGAGTGCTTGATATTGTCTCAGAGGTACTTTATACTATCCTCATTTTTTTAATTTTTTTTTTATTTTGCTGTTCTTACTTAGTGATTTCCACTATTCTGTCTTTCAGGTTGCTAGTCGAGTCTTCTGTGATAACTAATCTTCTATCAACTTCTTGTAAAATATTTTTTTCTGTTATTGTATTTTTCATCTCTGATTTTTCATTGTATTTTCTAACCTTTTTTGAAGTTCTCTTTGAGTTTCTCTATTCTACTCTCAAGTTTGTTGATCATCCTTATGACTGTTTCTTTGAATTCTTTATTAGTTAAATTATTTATCTCCATTTCATTAGAGTTTTTCTCTGGGATTTTGTCTTATTCCTTCATCTGGGGCACATTATTCTGTCTCTCCATTTTGTTTGACTTTCTGGGTTTGCTCCTGTGAAGTAGATGAAATAAGTGTCTTTCCCAATCTTGAAAGAGCTGTCTTGTATAGAAGTGACCTCTGTGTAGACTGTGTGACAGCTGACTTCGGCAGGCTAGTTGGAGTCAGGGAAGGCATGTGTGGTGATTGGTGGACTGCCAAGACAGAAGGAGTGAGCTCTAGGTGGGGCAGCCTGCTGTACACATGTGTATGGTAGCTCCCTACTTTTCTGGATGTCCACAGTCAGAATGGAATTAGGAGGAGCAGCCTAATGTGGGCATGCTCCCTTGTTTCTGATCTGAGGCTGCCTGGTGTGTGCATGGCACACCCTCTTGCTTTGTTTGTTGCCCCAGTTGGGTCTGGGGACTGGCTGCCCTGTGTATGTACACCTTAACACCTTGCTAATTTTGCACTTTCTCTGGTTGGAGCAGTCCTATATGCATGCACAAAAGTTCCCTACTGGTTTCACACGTTCTCCAGATGGGGCTGGCCTGTGCTCAGGCACCACAGTACCCTACCAATTACACACTTTATGCAGGTGGAGCAGCCCTTTGTAGACACAGCAGCACCCTGTTGTATCTGCTGGATCAATTTCCAGGTGCCAAGGCCCTGTGTGTGCATGTTATGGCACCCCACTGTTTCTTTTGGAGCTAGCTCTGGAAGGGGTGGCTGGAGACATGCTACAGCATCCCTGGAGGTCAGCTAGAGTACCTGGATAGAAATCCCACCATTATCCAAGTGCAGGGGAAATATAAACAATGGTGCTCACCAGTTCCTTGGGTCCTGGAGCATTCTCTCAGTTCCTGGAGAGCTCTCATGGCTCCTCAACCTTTTATATGCAGTCTCAATCTCCTTCTCTCTCTCTCTCTCTCTCTCTCTCTCTCTCTCTCTCTCTCTCTCTCTCTCTCTCTCTCTTTCTGTGTGTTATAGAGAAGCTGTTTAATTGAGCCCCAGAAGTCTCTCAGGAAGAATTGGTCTAAATAGGTGTACATTTGATGTGTTCTTGGGGGAGGGCAAGCTCTGTGTCCTTCTATATTGCCACCTCAGACCTACCTCTTGATTTATATTGTTAAAGGGATACTGGGAGCAAAATTCTCTGTATAAAGAACTAAAATGAACTTAAATGGGGGGGCAGGCATGTTATGAAGATAAGTTGCCAAAACTGAAACTTACCTGTTGACTCACATAAGTTTTCTTGACTCATTGTTTGCTTAAGCCCAGTGCACCACCCAAATAGAGAAATCTTCATGAAGATGAGAGGTACATAGAATTTTGACCACTGGGAGGGGATTTAAGACCAATTTAAGTTGTGACACTTGCATACTGTAAAAAATTCTCATTCATCTACATATTTCTTGATTCTTTAGGACACCTGATCATGGCTGGGATACGCAGACAATTACTGAAACAAATTTATATAAGGAACTAAGGAATACACATGATTGTTCTGTGTGATTATTTCAACTTCATGTCTAGCAGAATGTAACCAGGAGGACTGAACAGGAATAGCACTTACTACAGAGAACAATTTAGAAATTTTAGTACAGAAGTAAACATTGTTAAATGGGAGAAGATTACCAAAAAAAAAAAACAAATAATTACTTTGATTATATATACACTACTTTAAAGTATATAATATATATACTTAAACACATATATTTATATTACATATCTTAAAGTATATGTGTATATAAAATGTATTCATCTATATATGCATATGAAATTATATATAACAATGGTCACAATATTAGTGGTGGTTATCTCTGGGAAGCAGAATTATGGGTGATTTTTATTCTTCTTGCTTTGACTCTGTTTTTATAAATTATCTACAATGAACACATATCACTTTTGTACTAAGAAAAAAGTGTTTTAAAAAAGTAATCTGAAGACCTCCTAGCTAAGTAATTTAAATTTGCAGTCTTCTGAGCAAAGCATGACCAGAAATGGAAGAAATTACAAAAAATAAACAATCATCACCTTTCCTAAAAACACAGCATGAAGATGAAAAGGCAACAAACTAAGTCTCAGTGAAATTCTCCAATGGCCACTTTCAGCTCAGCAGAAAAGGACACATTTTCTCTTTGTTGCCTGGCTCAAGATGTCTGGTCACAGGCTCACTAGAGCAAGGTGATACTAGCCCGCCTCTCCCAAGCTCACCCAGAATACAGTTATCTGTGCAGTGCAGTATAGGAAGTAAAGCTAAGTTTTTCAGGATATCTGCCACTAATTCTGCTCCCAAGAACACATGAAAACCCCATTAACAGATTTTTAAAGATTCCTACTAGGTGCTGATTTTGCACATTGTTCTTATTCTCTTAAAACATAAACATGATGGATTCCTTTGGGGAAGTAAAATGCACAGAAAATGCTTAAAGGTCATGGGTGAGGGATGGAATTCAGTTTAAGTGTCTGGAAAGCTTAGATTTTCATAGTCAAATGAGCACTAAATCAGTTTTCCACGTGACAAAGCTTTTCTCTCACCTTACACCCTGCTCCCTGTTTTTTTTTTGTTTGTTTGTTTGTTTGGTTGGTTGGTTGGTTGGCTGGTTGGTTGGGGTGAGGATTTTTTGTGGTCAGGGGCTGGAACTCTGTCAATCATTTCTGCTTGGCCAACTGCTCCCTGTTAGCTGCCAATAGGGGGTGCACGAGGGAGTCTGGGAGGAAGGAGAAAGGACGTGCTCATTCCCATTTGCTCACTGTTTCTGTTAGCATTACTCCAGTAGGTTTCTTCACCCTGGCAGTGACATTTGTTCCCTCAGAGATATCAGTACCAGCTGACCAGTATCCCTTTCTCTGAATTACTAAATTTTAAAAATCCTGACCTCTTCCCTGTGTTCCCCAGTCCTGGGGGTAGGAGCAGCTTCCTTCAGTTATAAGCTTGCAATATGTCAGTGTCCCCCTTTTGCCTTTCTAGATCTCCAATACCTGATTAACAACTTGTTTATTAAATACTCTTTTGAAACAGCTGATGTTTCTGTCTCCTGACTAGACCTGATAGATACAATTCTAGAATTCAGTCTCATAAAAGGTGAGGGGCAAATTATTAACAGGACTTGTTAGGCTACTTTATTCTACTGTATTCTGTTCTAACAGTTGAGCTTGTAATTGAGGAGACCAAGCAAATAAATGAAACCATGTGCATTTGTAACACATACATATTACTAAGGGCAGCTATACAGATGTTTTAAGAATTGGTACCAGCTGTGGCTAGAGTAATCTAAGCCATGTAATTAGTTCAAGAAAACTTCAAGAAGGAAATGAATTTTAGGGATGAATGATGCAATCTCTCAGAGAAGAGGAGGAAGGTCATTTCTGGTATGGGCAATGACATTTGCATCTGCTCAAATGTAAAAACAAATGAGTCATATATACAAGGAAACTAGGACAGTACTTCATCATTAACTTTCTTCCCAGCACTTAGCACAGAGCCTGAAACATCGGAGATGATTAATAGATATTTGAAGAATTATTGAACTCAGTGATTGAGTTGGTATGTTTTATAGGTGTAGAGAGGCTGGGCATGAGAAGTCAGGATCATAGCAAGTTTATAATAATAGGAGCCAGGATTCTAAAAGAGGAAGCCTGGGAAGTATAATAGGAGGATGGGAAGTTTGGAGACAGCCATGAACTATTGCCGGAGTGCAGAAACAGCCTTGGTCTTCAGCACTGATGACAGAAATGGTAAGGAAATGGAAGAAGGGAAAAATAAAAAGAAGATTCTGCAGTACCTGGAGATCAATTTGAGGATAAAAGAGAACAAGCCAACACTTCAGTGTGATGAAACTGGGAAAGAAAAATAACTATCAGATTTGGGGAACTAATAGAGTTATCCAAGTTCAGTGTTTCAATTAACATGTTAGTGGAATGTCCAAATGGAGACTGCTTATGGGCAGAAGGGAAAAGTGATAGTAAAAGAAAGGAGAAAATTTCAGGCCTGGAAATAAAGATGTGCCATATAGCTATATAGATAGATATAGATAGATATAGCTATAGATGATGATATAGATAGATATAGATGATATAGATATAGATAGATATAGATAGATATAGATATAGTAGACAGTCAGCAGTGTAAAAGAGAGGGGACTCAAAAGCAGAAGAAACAATTCATATACCTGGAGGATTTTTTATATAACTTACCATGACCTATTTATTCAGTTATTCTGTTTGTAGCCTGGGACCAAGCAAGCAAAAAAAAAAAAAAAAAATGAGTTTAAACTAGAGCTTGAGGGATTTAGATTAATTCAATATTTGCTGACAATGAAAGAGATTACAAAATCTCCTCTCAACTTTTTAAAAAATAAAATTGATTCTTATTTGTCTGGGGTGGTGTAACCATGGACCTGCATAAACTTATTGGAATGAAATTTATTGTTTTATTTCCGTTCCAGCCTTATGATTTCCTAGACGGACTTTTAGTGGTTGATTAATTTACTCAAGGTCATGTACAATTAGAACCAAATAGAAGTCAACTTGCTAAATCTAAAGTGAGTTTCATCTCAAATGGTCGTGCCAAATCTGTCCTCTTCAAAGAAATACTAAACAGAAAGAGTGAAGCTTCTCAGATGTCTGGTGATTCCCACTATGATGCAACAATCCCTTACTATTCTCACTGACTCAGAGCATCAGAAAGGGTAGGCAGTTTAAGTTGAGGAGAGAGATGCCAACCAGCTTAGTTTTCTCAAAATGACTAAAACTTTGGTACTTTCTACCATTTTCAATCAAATAAATGCAAACTCTTAACAAAAATAATAAGGGCACGCATTTCTGAACTATGGCACTCCACTTACATCCCCATAAGGATTTTTCAGACATAGTTTTATTGAATCTTTATAATAGCCAAATGAGATAAATACTGTGTGTAATGGGTTGAATTGTGTGCCCCCTCAAAAATTCACATGTAGAAGTTGTAACCCCCAGTACTTGAGAACATGACCTTATCTGGAAATAGGATTGTTGCAGATATAATTGGTTTAGATGAGTCATACTGGAGTATGGTGGGCCCATAATCCAATATGATTTGTGTCCTGGTAAAAAAAAAAAAAAAAAAAAAGAATACCATATAAACAGACAGACAGATACTGGGAGAACTCCATACAAAGACTAGAGTTATGCTTCCACAAGCCAAGGAACTACCAGAAACTAGGAGAGAAGCCCTAGAACAGATCCTTTCTTAGCACCTGCAGAGGAAACATGGCCCTGCCAACACCTTCATCTTGAACTTCTAGCCTTCAGAACTGTGAGACAATAAATTTCTGTTGTTTAAGCCACTCAGTTTGTGGCACTTTGTTAGAGCAGTCCTAGAAAACCTACATCATGGGTGAGAAAAATAAGGAAGTGGTTGTTAGTACCCTGGCTTCAGAGCCTGAGCTTTAACATCCTGTATAACCAGCCCCTGTCATACCATTCAATATGACAGTGAGGGTTATATTGAAAAAAACTGATGATAATAGTAATAGCTCAGTAATTTCCTGACTGTATTTTGAATTAACAAAGATAAGAAAGTATTTTAAGTTCCTCAGAGACACACATAATAGAAATGTAGAACTTAATTGCTGTATCCCTGATCACTGAATAAGAACTGCGGTGTTCTGAACCCCAATCTGAGGAGCTGTGAATTTCAAATCTCAGCACGAACACTAACCAGGATCTTTTTGTTCACCCCAGACTCAGTTCCTTCATATGTAACAGGTTAAAAGTTTCTAGGGTTATGAGAATTACATAAAAAAAGAATAAGAATGCACTTTGAAAACCATACAGTGCTGGGCAAACACAACTAGAAATTTACTGAGCTGAATCTAATCCATAAAAAATAAAACAAAGTGAAAGCAATAGCAATTATTTTGATTGTAAAGAGTATGAATTTTTAAAAGATTTTATTTATTTGTTTTTTTAGAGATAGGGGAAAGGAAGGAGAAAGGGAGGGAGAGAAATGTCAATATGTGGTTGCCCCTCATGTGCCCCCCACTGGGGACCTGGCCCCCAACCCAGGCATGTGCCCTGACTGGGAATAGAACTGGTGACCCTTTGGTTCACAGGCCCATGCTCAATCCACTGAGCTGCACCAAGCCAGAGCCAAATCTTTAATGATATGAAAAATCTCCATACATTATTCCTAATTCACATGTCATATATGCTCTGTCATTTCCAGTGGGTCAATGGAGTACACTTACTATAATTGCAAAGTCATGATGGCTCTATCACCACTACCTATAACATATACACACAAAACTTGGCTTTGAGTGTCCTGGGTTATAGTTCTAATTAGAAATCACTGCTACTGTATTTGGTAAGAAAATAACAGCTTTATAGTAAAAAACAAAGGCTTTGTTTGGGATTCTTTGGGAAGCTGGGTTTTCAGACTCCTTTTCACTGCTTTCCAATGACTAGACAGCATAAAACTGAAATGGACCTCCCTCTGTCCCATACACATCTGGTATTTTCTAACACAGAGCAGAAGGCAAGGAAAATAGGACCTTTGTTATTAAGGGCAGAGAAAGTTTTCCATTTTATTGGAAAGCCAGTGAGCAGCAGCCAAACAGGAGGAAAAATGAACTACTACTGGGCTTATCTTCCAAATGCACCTGTTTGTGCCAATCCAGTGAACATCAAGGCTGCTGGTATATGGCTAGAAACAGAATCTCCTTTGAGAAGCACTTTGAGGTATTCAAAAGTTGGTGAGGAAAAGGAATCCAGGCCAGTTTGCAACATACAATTAGAAAAAAAGTATTGGTATTGTCTTACTGGACACCTCAGGGGATCTATCTAGATAAGGGGTACTTGCAACCTTATGAAAAAGAGTGCATCTTGAACAAAACATATATAAGTTACAAAAATCTTTTCTCATACTGCCATATTTTAAAACCCCTCCCTCAACCCCAGAATGACAGAATTATTAGGAAAAGGGTCGGATTACTGACCACCCCCTAATTCAGAGATGCTTGTGCTCTTAGGCCTCTTCTTATCTTCTGTTCATGAGCTCTTCACATCTGCTGTGGACTAATTGTTTGTATCTGCCCGAAATTCATATATTGAATCCCTAATCCCCAGTGTGGTGGCACTTGGGATGGAGCCTTAAGGAGGTAATTAGGTCATGAAGGTGGAGCCCTCCCCAATGCATTTGTGCCCTTATAAAAAGAGGCACAAGAGAGATGATCTCTCCACCATCTGAAGACATAGCAAGAAGACAGCCTTCTATTTACCAGGAGAGGATCTTCACCAGAATTTAACCATGCTGGCATGCTGACCTCAGACTTGCCAGCCTCCAGAATTATTAGAAATAAATTTCTCATAATACCATAAATACCCAGTCTATGGTACTATGTTAAAGCAGTACAAGCTAACTAAGACCCCTATAACATTTAGGACCAAAAACATACCCAGCACGCAACCAGGGAAGGGCCTGGATGTAATTCAAGATTTTGATACTAAATATGTCATGCCTATCTTTCTCCATCAGCACATGGACATCAGTATATTAGATAATATCCAAAATTCTTATATAATATACTAATGGCAGGAGGAGGAAGGTAAAAATAAAAGAGCAAGTTTTCTGATTGTGCCTGCTTAACTGGTCTGTTAGTAAAGGTAACACTCAAACAATTAAATCCTAAAATTTCAGTGGCTTAACATTCTAAAATTTAGTTTTCATTGACATAGCCTTTCAATATGATTGTTCCTCCTAGGCAGCAGTGGGCTCTATTCCATGCAGTCTTTTGGCAACCAGGCTAACATAGACTGTGACATATTTTATATGTCACTTTTCAAGGTCTCCATGAATATCAACACCCAGACATGCAGATAAGGAAAGAGAGAAACACTTGGGAGCTTTCTATGATCAAGCCTGGTAGGGGAACATATGTATTCCACTGACTTGAATCCATCGCATACCATGACCTAACTGCAAAGGAGGATAGGAAAGGTAGTGTTTGTGCTCAAATAAAATAAATAAACAAGAGGGAGAGAGAAAAAAGAGAAAACAAAGCTTATGATCAAGGAACAGTTTGTGCCACAATTGATAAAAAATTGCAATATGGCAGACATGTGTCTAATTCAGGAAAGCAAAATGGAAGGAAAATTAACCACTGACTGCTAATTCAAAATCCCTACTTGTAGTGCACAGAGCCAAAATAGTCCTCCTGGTTCAGTGAGCTTTTGTTGCATAATACACCACCCTAAAATGGAGTGGCTTAAAACAAGTCATTTATTATTTCATTCACATGGCAAGAGTCATCTGACCTTGGCTGGACTTGCTCATGCATCTCCATCTGCAAGTTGGCCAGGCTGTTCAGGTGTCTACAGGTCATATGGGAACTCTGTTTTAAGCTGCACTAAGCTGAGCACCTTAGGAGACAGCTCTTCTCCACATGCCTCTTATCTGCCTCCTGTGACCAGTGAGATGGCCTAGATATGTCCTTCTCGCAGTAATGGCAGATGTGAAAGAGAACTACCAGAAACACACAAAGCATCCTGAGGCCTGGGTTCAGAACTGGGGCACCATCACTACTACCTCATTCTATTGGCCAAAGCTAGTCACCTGGCTGAGCCCAAATTCAAAGGGTGGGGAAATAAACTGACTCTTCAATGGAAGGAACAGCAAAGGTGTAGGGTAAAGGACATGGATACAGAAAGGGTTGAATAATAGGGCCATTAGTGTAATTTACCACATTCCCCCGATTCTAACTGAAGGTACCCTAACAAAAAAATTATGTTCACAGGGTCCTAGCTGGTGTAGCTCAGTGGACTGAGTGTGAGCTGCAAACCAAAGGGCTGCTGGTTCGATTCCCAGTCAGGGCACGTGCCTGGGTTGAGGGCCAGGTCCCCAGTGGGGGCCATGTGAGAGGCAACCAGACATTGATATTCTCTTTCTCCCTCCCTTCCCCTCTCTAAAAAATAAATAAAATCTTTAAAACTTATGCTCAAAGGAAACATTGAAAGTTATATTTCTTTTGTCAGTTATTGACATAATTGATGTATAATGCTATAAGTTTAAGGTATAAAGCATAATGATTTGACTTATATATATTGTGAAATGATTACCACAATAAGTTAACATCCATCATCTCATATAGATACAAAAAAAGAAAAACGAAAACAATATTTTTCCTCGTTATGAGAACTTTTAGAATTTACACTCTTAACTTTCAAATATACCATATAGCCATGTTAACTATAACATAATGTTGTATATTACATCCCTAGTACTTATTTATCTTCTAACTGGAAGTTTATACCTTTTGACCACCTTCTTCCAATCCTCTCTCCCTCCACCCCCTGCCTCTGGTAACCACAAATTTGATCTCTTTTTCTGTGAATTTGGTGGGGGTGGGGTTCTTTTTTGTTTTAGATTCCACATATAAGTAAGATAATACAATATTTGTCTTTCTCTTTCTCACTTGTTTCACTTAGCTTAATTCCCTCAAGGTCCATCCATGTTGTCAAAAATGGCAGGATATCCTTCTTTTTATGGCCAAATAATATCCATTATATATATATATATATATATATATATATATATATATATATATATATATATATCTCACATCTTCTTTATCCACTCATCCATTGATGGACACTTAGATTGTTGCTATATATATTGGCTATTGTAAATAATGTCCTTTTCTGCCTTTGTTATCACAGTAATGCTGACCCCATATAATGAGTTTGGAAATGTTTCCTCCTCTTTAATTTTTTGGAGGAATTTGAAAAGGATTGGCATTAATTCTTTTTAAATGTTTGGTAAAACTATCCACTGGAGCAATATGGTCCAGGGCTATTCTTTGGTCCCAAAATTTTTTAAATATTTTATTTATTTATTTTTAGAGAGCAGGGAAAGAAAGGAGAAAGAGAGGGAGAGAAACATGAATGTGTGGTTGCCTCTCATGTGCCCCCTACTAGGGGCCCAAGCTGACCCACAACCCAGACACGTGCCCTGACTGGGAATCAAACCAGTGACCTTTTGGTTCACAGGCTGGTGCTCAATCCACTGAGCCACACCAGCCAGGGCTGGTTCAAAATTTTTGATTACTGATTCAATATCCTTTCTCAAAATTGATTTGTTAAGGTTGATGTTCTTCTTGATTTGATCTTCATAGGTTGTATGTTTCTCAAATTTTTAAATTTCTTCTAGGTCATCCAGTTTGTTGGCATATACTTGTCTGTACTAGACTCTTATGATCCTTTCTATTTCTGTGGCATTGTTACAGAACAGACCTGGGGGTGTGTGAATGATATACTATTACCAAATGGGCCCCCCTTCTGCTCTGGGGGTCCCCCCCGCATACTAGCTTTGCCTTGCCCGCCACCAAGGAAAGACATCTCTCAACCCCAGAGATTGGTGAAAAGGAAAGGAATTATTTATTCAAAGAGTTATACAGACTTAGAGTAATGACTCTAGTCCTTCCTTCTCTCTCTGCCCTGTCCGGGGCACTCTATCTCAGGAAAAGAAGTAAAAGTCTGTGGCTCAGGTAGCCCCTTGGTTCCCAGCACCATCAGCTGTGTCACTGCTGTAATCTCCAATTAGTCCAAAACTATGTGGCACCTTCTCATGGCCCACCAGCAAGAGTCCTTTCACCCCTTTTCTTCCCAGCAAGGTCTCTCCTGCTTCCTAAGCCATATGGCAAAAGGGAGCACACCAAAGCCACGTGGTCCCCAACTTCCCCCAAAGTCGTGTGGACCCCAACATTCCTTCTTTTCTTTCTCATACAGGTGCTGTAACCAGAGGGAGTTGCTTTCCAGTTCCATCCTGGGTTCAAGTCACTCCCATCTCCCTGGCTCAAAGCCTGGCCACAGCTATTTAAAATATCCATGAAACCAGTTAAAAGTTATAGATATGTTAAATGACCATGCCAGAGGTTAGCTGCAAAGCTGTTGCTATGCAAAACAGCTCTCAATGGCCCTGCTCCATGTGTCCCATCTCCCAGTTCAGACTTGTGGGAGTGAGGACATCATATGTGTGTGTGTGTGTATGTGTGTGTGTATGTGTATATATATATATTTTTTTAAATATTTCCTGGATACCCTGAGTTCTGGACCTCATTACAAATCCCTCTTTGGGGCCCCCTGGCTGCACCCTGTATCAGTATCAGTTGTAATGTCTCCTTTTCCATTTATAGTTTTGTTGATTTGGGCTCTCCCTCTTTTGTCCATGGTTAGTCCAGCT
>CM052552.1:61036382-61049627 GCA_028533065.1 Trachops cirrhosus
GAAAGTGGTAGCAGAAAATGTTGACAACTGTACTCGAATAACAATTAAAAAAAGAAAAAATCTTTAAAAATTCCTGGGGAATCTGATGTGCAGCTAGGGTTGAAAATCACTGTTGAGACACTGGCCCCAAAATGACCCTAGCTGGACAAGAGCAGTAAGTACCCTCTTTTTCATTTCCCAAGAGTCCTGCAGAGTCTGAGTGGTGGCTAGCACCAAACTTTTTATGTAAGAAAGCAGCAAGAAGACTGAAAATATAGTTTTGGTTTATCCAAATGACCTCCTTCCCAGTTCCTTGGGTGCCATACGTGTAAATTAAAGAGACAGACACATAGCATGTGTAATTTTCTCCAACAAGGAAGGGGTCTGTCAGTGAAATGGACACATTTCCATATACCAGAAGGCATCTCAGTGCTTTTCTCACTGCACATTAAACATCTAACAGAGAGATCTGCTTTGTCTTTAGGTAATTACTTTTGAAAGAATAAAATCACTGGAGATAAATGTAATAATAACACAGAGAGAAATATAAAATACTAAAATAAGAAAATATGTAAACACATTCTGGCAGAATGAAAAAGCTGGAGGTAAATATAGCCTTAATATCAGTGAGGATGGCAAAATTGAGGGATGATGCTTGTGATCACATGATATTAATGCAAATGCTCTTCAAATGATTGAATACTCCTGTTTCAATGAGAGGAGCCTGCCATGGGGGATAAGAGCCTGGGAATTCTAAGTCTAGAGTCACTGCAAGCCAAAGTCAAATTGTTTTTTTAAAGATTTTATTTATTTATTTTTAGAGAGAAGAAGAGAAGGAGAAAGAGAGGGAGAGAAACATCAATGTGTGGTTGCCTCTCGCACACCCCCCACTGGGGACCTGGCCTGCAACCCAGGCATGTGCCCTGACTGGGAATCGAACTGGCAACTATTTGGTTCACAGGCCGGCACTCAATACACTGAGCCACACCAACCAGGGCCCAAAGTCAAATCTTAAAGTATAAGGGCTGAATGTTATAGAGCATTATGTGTACTAAGTGCTGTGCAAAACATTTTATTTCCACGATGGAACTAGGAGGTAAACATCACTAATTTTGTTTTGAGAATAAGGAAACTGAGATCTAGGACAGAAACTTGTAGCTTTTTGGTAGTGGTTAAATAAGGCACACTCATATAAAAATATTATAAGTTGTCAAAATAACGTGCAAGTCTTTCAGGTAATGATCTTGAATGATTGTTAAGAACTGTTAAATAGGAAAAAATACACTACAATTTGTAAAAACTAAAAAAGAAGGAAAGAATATAGAAGGTTTACTTACTAGTACATGTGTATTTAGTACTATATTCATAAAATTACTCTGGAAGGATACATGTGAGAGAAGTAACAGTATGAAAGGAATTGGGTGGCAGGAACTGTGGTGAGAAAGGTGAATTATCATAATTTCAGAACTCCAAGGATTAAAAAGAAATTAAAATAACTTTTAGAAATAGTGTGATGGTGCTTTTAAAACTGAGAGGAAATTATTAGGAACCTATGTTTTATGCTTATTATTTATGAAAAGATATTTTTAGACATGTAAAAATGCAGATAATAGCCACCTATGTGTCTGTATGAAAATGTCTTACAAATGTTATTCTAGCAAAAAAAGAATATCATATATAAAAACTTGAGATAGAAGAAACAATGGCAGTTTACTATGATCTGAAAGAACTAGAATTTGACGCTTTTAAAATCCTCTCTCAAGTTTGGTGACATGGATTTTCCTATAGTAAATAGTATTTACATAAACCTACTACTGCAAGTGTGATTTATTTTCTTTAATAATTTAGAATTAATCTAAGGGCAAAGTCAAAGACAATTATAGTTACAGAATGCAATTATATAAACCTAGATTATGTGAAAACAATAACATAACAATATGAGGTGATAACAGCTGGTATAAGTGAGCCAAATTCCTTATTTTTCAGAGGAGAACGTTAACAGATTAAATGTTATAGAGTGACAAACCAAGGAATACAGTCATGTGCTTATTATCTAAAATAATACTATGAAACACCAGAAAAAAAAAAACGCATTGAAAAGGAATTTGTTCAAAGTGTTTACCTCTAGGGAGAGGCACTGGAGAAGAAATTTTTATTTTTCATTTTAAAACCTTTTGTGTGGTTTAATATTTTAGCATGTGCAGTTATTTATTAAAATAACATAAAAATAAAAAGGGATTGGGGAGAGGGAACAACTTGCTCAATATCATACATACATTAAGTGATGGAGCTGCATTCTAACCTAGATTCATTTAAGTGGAAAATCTGGTTCTCAAATCTGAGCACGCATCAGTAAGAGCTTGTTAAAAAACAGCTTGCTGGGCCTCACTCCCAGAGTTTCTGATTCAGTAGAACCAGGTTGGGCCCAAGCACTTGCATTTCTATTCAGTTCCCAGGTGATGGTGAGACTGGTGGTCCAAGAATCACACTGTGAGAACCTCACACTATACCATGACCCACAAAAATTTGGAAAAAGAATTACTTTTAAGGTACCATGAGTTTTAACCAGCGTTTTGGCTATTGTCTTTTATTGGCTAGAAAAGGAATGTGGTGTTTTTTTTCCATTTATGCCCCTACAGATACCAGAGAGCAGAAGGTGCTTTGGATCAACCTACAATTTAAGTGATTTCCCCACGAGCAAAGCAAGCTCTGTCTCCAACTGTCTTCAGTTTCTGCATTGCCACTTATGAGATCTATGTAACAGCCAGTCTCAAGAGTGAGACCTGACCCAACAAAGAGAGAGAAAAGGAGTTATTTTAGGATTAACATGTGTTCACACAAATTCAGTGGCTGGCAAGTAGTGGTTATCATGTCACTATGGAAATCTCTTAGCAATCTTAATAGCACAGTGAATGGTTCAGAGGAAGCCTCTATCTAAGGAGTTGAGTTGACAATTTAATTTAAATGATGTAAAACCTCAGTGTTATTATCTCAGCCTTGCACAAAACAGACAATACAAAACATCACCATCTTACAAATATGGAATTTGCCTTAGCACATATCTTTTCTGTTATGTCCCTTCATTTCTCTTTTAATAATAAGCCATTTGGTCACTGACTTTTTGTTATGTATCGCATCACCTTCCTGTGCAAAATACTACCCTTCACAGCAGCTCACATCAGAAAAGTAAATGTTTTTATCCACTGTAAAACATGCTGTAAATTACTGAATTTAGAGTCCTTGCATCTAAAAGGGGGGCACGTAAAATGTCACTGGCAGTTTAGTGAAGATTAGTTCAGCATGTTTATTCTGATTAGCACCAAAGGCTACACAAATGTTCAGACATAGAATACCAATAAGTAAATTACTCTACAGGAGAAAATCACTTTAGATAGTGTATTAACTTCCTTCAACCACTAAGCTACCAATTAGTAACAGATTACCTATTTGTGATTACTGGTGACCCCTGCAGATAATGCCAGCCTGAGATGTTTAATATTTCTAGGGAAGGATGCAGTAAATCATCATCATTGTTATTTATTAGATTTATAAAAATGCCCATTTCATAGCCTTCCACATCATGGAGCCAGTACAAAATTGTGTTCACAAATAAATTGGAATTACAAAAAAAATGGTGAAATTTTTGTAGTCTACTAGTTAAGGTAATGCTAGCTGCTAGAACAAGAGTATAATGTGTCAAATTCTATAGAAGTTATTTGTCTAAAACTTATGAAGAGCTGTTCCTAATCAACAGGTAGTTGTCCTCTGTGACAGTTAATTTTATGTCAACTTGGCTGGGCTAAAATACCCAGATATTTGGTCAAACACTGGTCTGAATATTGCTGAGAAGGTATATATTAGATGAAATTGGCATTTAAATCAGTAGGTATTGAGTAAAGCAGATTATCCTACAAAATGTGGGTGGGCCTCATCTAATTAGTTGAAAGCCTTAAGAGAAAACTACTGATATCCCCAAGGAAGAGGGAATTCTGCCAGAAGATTGCTTTGGATTTGAGCTGCAACATTAACTCTTCCTGAGTCTCTAGTCTGCCTGCCTACCATGCACACTTTGGACTTGCTAGGCCCCACAGTTGTATGAGCCAATTCCTTAAAATCACTTGTTTCATTCTCTCTCTCTCTCTCTCCTCTCTCTCTCTCTCTCTCTCTCTCTCTCTATCTCTCTCTCTCTCTCTTGCTCTCTCTGTCTCCCACCATATCCCTATCCCTATTCCTATCCCTATTCCTATCCCTATCCCTGTCCCTATCACTGAATAATACATCCTACAAGGCATGATTCAGGCACCAAGGACCCTTCTGTCCTGTGGCTCTGCCATCTTTAGTATGTGGCTCTCAAGGTTTCTGTGGTTGCCTCCACTATGCCTGAAGAAGGAGAAAAATCATGGAGAATTGTGTATGGGAATTGTTCATAGGCTCTACTCACATTCCATTGAGTAGGAATTAGTCACACGACTACTTCTACCTACAAAGGAGTCTGGAAAATGTAGTCTAGTTGTATGCCTAGAGAAAAAAAAGAGGAGATGGATTTTGTAGAGCAGCTAGCTACCATCTTTCAAATGAATTTTACCATGCCAACACTCTGAATTCCATGAGCAAATTAATGTTATCTAAAGACAGGAAGGTCTTTCTCTAACTTAATTCACTTAGCATAATACCCTCTAGGTCCATCCATGTTGTTGCAAATGGTAAGATTTCATTCTTTTTATGGCTGAGTAATATTTCATCGTATATATGTACCACATCTCCACATCTTCTTTATCCATTTCTCTATCGATGGACACTTAGTTTGCTCCCATATTTTGGCTATTTTAAATAATGCTGCATATGATTTTACTTATATGTAGAATCTAAAAAAGAAAATAAACAAACCAAACAGAAACATACTCATAGATACAGAGAACAGACTGACATTTGTCAGGTGGGAAGGAGGTTGGAGGGCTGGGTGAAAGAGGTGAAGGGATTGAGAAGTACAAATTGGCAGTTACAAAACAGTCATGGGGATGTCAAGTACAGCATAGAGAATATAGTCAGTAATGTTGTTGTAATTGTGTGTGGTGTCAGGTGGGTACTAGACTTATGGGGGATCACTTCCTAAGTTATATAAATGTATAACCACTATGCTGTATACTTGAAACTACTATAATACTGATTTCAACTGGAATTGAATTTTTTAACAAAAAAAATAAAGTTAGGTAAAACTATCAAATCTCAAAAACCCTGCTTTAATCAACAAGTCTTTACTCTCAGAATTAGATCAGCCCCCAAAAGGGTTTTGAGGATCATTGACCACCTGGCTAGATGATGCTGACACTTCTCATGCATCAGGCCCAATCTCTTCTCCAAAGACCAAGACACATTTTTGGAAGAAAAAGATAAGAATCCTCCAAGGCACAGACCTTTCTTTTCACCTCTTCATCCCTGAAATCAACCACAAATCTGAGCATACACCAATAATTTCATCTGTATTTTTTAATAAATGAATAAAAAGGTTTCTTAAATTAATGAATCTTATATTTAGGAACCAGTAAAAATTTTTGAAATTATCTACCAATTTCCTCACTTTACAGAGAAGTAACCTGTATTCTTAGAATGTATTTTATGCAAGGTCACATAACTAGCTATGAGTACAGTTCAGATAAGAACAGAAGTCTCATCAATTCCCAGCCCAATGGGTATAGCATAGTAGTTCTAAGCAGAAGATTATAGATAATAAATCAATTTACATCCTCATATAATTATTAATTATATATAAATATTATAGAATTATATGTTATATAACCACTTAATTATTAGACAATTATTATATTTTTATATAAACAATTATATGTGAGGATATATGGAAACATCCTCATTTATTCCTCTCTAATCCTAAATTCTTTATCACTAAACCCTTCTAGGACTTGGCATTGCAACTATATCTGTATTCTGTTTTATATATTTTTCTCTTTTTTTTGCAATGATTTTCTGCTACTGCCCCACCTGGATGCCCACCTTCTCTACCTCCAGTCTTTCTTCTCAATAGGTCTGCCCATAACTCCCTATCTGTGTAATTGCTCCAGCAGAGCTAGGAAATCTGGAGAGAAGGATAATGAAAAGGGGCCAGTGATGCCTGCTCAAATGTGTATCCCCAAGTGGAGGTGAACTTTGCTGTGTTTTCACCTTCAGACAGCCCATCTCAGTCCTATTCTGTACATCCCAGTGAACCATTTTTCTTAACTATCTGAGAAGAAACAAACAAAAGAACCTCTTTATATGATAAGGACATATACAATTCAGGGCATTACAAGTTCATGTGCTTCTGTGCTTGTATTGTCAAAGAGTAGTGATGATAATAACAGCTACCATCTTTTCAGAGCTTACCATTGGGCAGGCATTGATGAATTGCACAAATATACCACACACTCTGTTGGGATCACCCAAACATTGTGTACTTTCCTATTGTGGATAAAGGAACCATCTCTAAGGCAGTGGACAGAACTGACCACATCAAACTGAAATCATGACCTTGGCCAAATTGATGCCATAAATATATCCTTGTGGACATTGCAGGGGTTCTCAACTGTACCATGGTGCCCCAGGGTACCACAGAATATTTACACTGCTGCCATGGGAGATTTTAAGTTTTCAAGGGAAACTCTGTGACATCAGTTTGACACCATGTTAACACTAAACTTGAGATAGTTCCATTTCTTCATTAGATTGCTACATTCCTCTTGATTACATCATGTTTCACTAGGCTTGATTTTCAGCAGTTGCTGTAATAAAAAGCAAGTACTACATGAAAATCAGTGTGAAAAAAAGAGATGAGGGTTGCATTGTCTAATGTGACTCCAAAGGTTAAGAAGCCATTCAATGCCCAACAGGTGCTAAATTAGTAAAATTTAAATACTTAAGTTATTTGGACATAAATACTTAATAAAGGAAACTGTTATTTGTTTTGGCCTATATGTCCCGTGGAAAAATTACTGACTCAAGGGTGATGTGAACTGAGAGAGTTAGAGAACTTCCGTGGGCATCATTATTTCTGAGGATAGGCAATAAAATGTGGATGTTGTGGTACATGCTCCCTCCCACTGCTTCCTCTGATAATTGCTTCAGCCAAGAAGCAGCAGCTCTGTGGAACCAACCTATGCATGCTCAGAAACTATTCTTTCCTAACATCCACTTATATCAGAAGGATTTATGAAGACTATCTGAGCTAATGTCTACATGCTACAAATAAATGTAAATAATGAAAGTAATTAACCTCCCAGAAGTCTCAAGGATCATATTTCTGATCAAAACTGCCCGCCTCAGGGTCTTCCTTTCACCTTTTCAACAGTATTAAAGCAGTGTAGCATGTTCAGTGAGTTTCTTAATTGGCCTTCATTCCCTTTCTGCAGAGTGTTTTTCCCCATGAGTTACACTTAATGCTTAAGGGCATAGGGCCTCATACTTTCAGATTCTTCTAGCTTCCATAATTGCAATATGTATGGCCAAGTATTTAAACTGATATTTGGGCAAAACTTTAAATTAGTCATCATGGAAAGAACTTCTAAAACAGAAGAATTAAATCTTAAGTGTTTTAAATAAAGCATAACTAGAATTCTACTTTAATTATAAAAAGTCATAGCGTAATATTAAATGTCTGAAATTTGGAGACAGAAGTAATAACTTCTTCACCTTGTCAATTACCGAACTGCTACTTCAGTCACTATGCTGCACATCTGTGAGATGAAACAGATACTCAGTGTGTTAGTTTGCTAGGGCTGCTGCAACAAAATTCCATAAACTGGATTACTTAAAACAACAGAAATTTGTTCTCTTATAGTTATGCAAGCTACAAGTCTGAAACCAAGGGGTCAGTAACACTATACTCATTCCGAAGGCTCTGGAGGAAAAGGCTTCCATACCTGTCTCTTACCTTCTGATGGTTTCTGGCAATCCTTGGCATTCCTTGGCTTGTAAGTTGTATTACTCCAATCTTTGCCTCTGTCTTTGCATGCCATCGTCCCTCTGTGTGTCTGTATTTCTTTGCATGGCCTTCTCATAAGGATACCAATTATTGGATTTAGGTGCCACTCTAATCCACTATGACCTCATTTTAACTTGTTAACATCTGCAAAGACTCTATTTCAAATAAAGTCACATTCTGAAGTTCTGGGTAAGCATGAATTTGGAGGGGAACACTATTCAACCCAGTACACTTAATGCTTTGGCAATTCCACTGCAGGGATTATACCCCAGGAACCGTGAAACACCAATTCCAAAGAACCTTCGCACCTCAATGTTCGTAGCAACACAATTTACCACAGCCAAGTGCTGGAAGCAACCGAGGTGCCCATCAGTAAATGAATGGATCAAAAATCTATGATACATTTACACAATGGAATACTACGCAGCAGAAAGAAAGAAGGAGCTCCTACCCTTCACAATAGCATGGATGGAACCAGAGAGCATTATGCTAAGTGAAATAATCCAGGTGGTCAAAGACAAATACCATATGATCTCACGTATAAGTGGAACCTAATCAGCAAAACAAACAAGTGAACAAGATATAACCAGAGACATTGAAATAAAGAGCAGACAGTAACCAGAGGTGAGAGGGGAGGCAGGTAATTAGGGAAAGAAGGGGAAGGGTCATCAAGGAACACATATAAAGGGACCCATGGACAAAGCCAAAGGGGGGAGGATTGAGAGGTGAAGGTGGGTAGGGCAGGGGAAAGTGGTGGCAGGAAAATGGAGGCAACTGCACTTGAACTAAAATAAAAATAAATTAAAATATGCTGCTAGGAACATTGGGGTGCATGGATTCTTTTGAATTGGTAATTCAGGACTCTTAGGGTATAGTCCCAGCAGTGGGATCACTGGATCAAAAGGCTGTTCCATCTTTAATTTTTTGAGGAAATTCCATACTGTTTTCCACAGTGGCTGCACCAGTCTGCATTCCCACCAACACTGTACTAGGGTTCCCTTTTCTCCACATCCTCACCAACACTTGTTGTTTGTTGATTTATTAATGGTGGCCATTCTGACTTGTGTGAAGTTGTATCTCATTGTGGGTTTAACTTGCATCTCTCTAATGGCTGGTGATGTTGAGCATTTTTTCATGTGTCTCTGGGCCCTCTGTATGTCCTTGGAGAAGTGTCTGTTCAGGTGTTTTGCCCATTTTTTAATTGGATTTCTTCCTGGTGTGGAGTTGTATAAGTTCTTTACATGTTTTGGAGCTCAAACCCTTGTCCAAGGTATCATTGACAAATGTTTTCCCATATGGTTGGTTCCCTTTCCATTTTGTTGATGTTTTCTTTAGCCATGCAGAAGCTTTTTAGGTTGATATAGTTATTTTCTATTAAAGAAAGATTCCATTTTTGTTCATAATATATTTGCTTCATTTTACTGAAGGAGTAAACTTTGTAACCAAAATTATTAATAAAAAGTGGTATTCTCCATCACACAGCCCAAATGGTGATTTGCTCCTAACTTTCAGGGGTCATGTTAATTATGTGCAAACTATATAAAACATACTCTAAGGACAAAGCTCCAAAGCAACAGAAGAATGAATTCTTAAAAAGAAATTTAAATTAGTATGACTTTTTGCATTAAATAATGTAACTTCTGAGTACCTTGTCTCTTAAGTACTTTTTTTTTCCCCTCCAAGAATGCAATTCTTAAAATTTTAAAACTGGTTAGACAATCTGGGATTCCTCTGGGATTTTGATGCCAAAGCCTCCACTGACATTTTGAGGAGTTAATGGTTATAATTACTTTGCCTGTAGCAATATCACTGCCTTTAAAATAAAAGCCTCAGGACTTTTTTCTAATGTATTAGATTACATTCTATTCTACTCAAAAGGACAGGATTTATTATACAGAAAAATGTACTAAGAGTACACTGATCTTTATTCCGAAAGTCTGTTTTTCAAACATGAATCTTAAAACTATTATCATACACTCATGGAAATTGTTATTCCTCTAATCCTCCATGTAAAAAAAATCAAAGTTTCTTTGGCTTACCAACTTTTAATTTTTATTTTCCTTTTTCAACAAGTCACTATTTTGTGTGGTACAAATTCTTTGCTCTTTTGAAAAGGTGGAAGGTAGAAACACCCCGGATCCTGTTGAGATGCAACTTGGTACACTGAGTCACAGTTGGTGACTAAGAGCAGAAAGACCAAGTGGTTCCTCACAGTGGCCAATGATGTTTGTAGAGTGGCCAGGCTGGCCGCTGCTCAAAGAAGACACCAAACACTGTGGTAGCTGTAGCACTTAGGGTCAAGATGCCCACACAGAACGAAGAAGCAGAACAAAGTGCCTGGGAAAGGGTAATCATAAATAAAAATGGCACATTCCAAGAGTATTTAGGTACTTGAATAAATAGAGTTGGTCTTGGGACTGGGTTGAATAAGTGGCTGACATATAAGACTATATGAATCCTCCGAAAAGAACCAAGAAAGAGGTGGGTCAGGTATTAGATGACCATTTTAGATAGGAAGTGACACTTGTTTTAGATCCTGCAGTGAGTTGGTTAAAATGCAAAGACAAGAGCCCAGGTCTTCTCATGTCTAATCCAGTGCTCTTTCTACTATGACGCACTGCCTGAAATTCTATCATTAGCATCCCTTTCCTTTAGCAGTGTCTACTGGTGAAATGCAAGTATTCCTGAGAAGGATAGTAACTTCAACCAGGTAGTAGTTATTACAAGAAGTTATATACAGGTAATCAACAGTTTCCTGTAAATTATTTTATCAGGTCTTTTCCCATGATAGAACTGAGGGTGGGGCAAGCTGGCAGGGGGAGCCTCGCCCCACCCATGGGAAAGTGAGGAACAGGTGGAGGGTGGCTGGGAAAGGCTCCTTGGCAGCTCCCTAGAAAGGAAGTATGAGCACAGAGCCAGGGGCCTTCCAGGGATAATACATGAGGAAGAGAAGTACTCTGGGAAGTCAGGGAATCCTAAATGCGCATCTCTCCCCCAGAACTTGGAGCAGAAGGCACTGTTAGAATGGAAAAACACCCACAATAAACTGAGTCTTTTCCACAATTCCATCCAAGGTCACCCCTGAGCCTCATTCTGCAGAGAACAAAGACTATGGCTAAGAGAAGATGGGAAAGAGCTAGAAATAACAGCCATACGGGCTTCCTTCCAAGTCAGGTCGACCACAGTAGGAAACTGAGGCAGTCTGTGGTAGAGAAGGCTTTCACATCAATCAGTACAGCTGCTTCAAGAAAAAGACTGGGAGCCCTACTCCAGACTAATTTCTTCCTCTCTCCAACTATAGGCTTTGTTAACCACCAATTCTATTTCCTTATTGCACCACAGTCTGCCAACATTTTGTTTTTATACTAATGGATAGATGTGTGTGGTGTGTATGTGTGCACACACACATGACAGGAAGAAGAAAGTTAATGTGGGAAATGCCTAGTATATCACAGCCACTGTGTGAGAAACGTCATTTACACATTACTTCATTAACACAAGGTTCAGAGGCCAATATGCTAGAAAATATTGTTCAAATACAGAAACTGAGGCTCAGATAAGTTAAGAAACTTTCTCCAAGTCACAGAGGTAATCATTGATAGAGCTAGGATACGTACCCAAGACTGACTTCAAAATGGATTTTCTTGTGTTGACACCATTAGGGCCCTCATTTCTCTGAGAAATTAAAGTCCCTGTTTTTTGAAGACCCTGTTAAACATGTAGTTATATCCCAGTGGATAAAGATCTTCAAGTGACAATATTCATCTCAGACCAGAGAAGTGGCATTGTATAGTGGAAAGAGGGTTAACATAGCAGAGAGAAATTTGAAGTTGTTACTTCTAGCTGGTAAATATCTAAAGCCATTTAAGCTCCCCATGGCTCTGATAATTATCATCAGAAAAATTGAAATACCAATATTTATGTAACAGAACATAAGTGCAGGTAAAAGAGTTCTGTAAGCTGTACATTTTTGTGCAAAAAGAGGGGTGAGGGAGAAAGGCAGAAAACTTTACTTGAACAACAATAAAAAAGTTAAAATGATAAAACAATAACATTAACGTAAAATGAGGAAAACAACTCAAATGCCCATCAACTGATAAATGGATAAACAAACTGTGGTACATATATACAATAAGACGCTGTTAAACAATCAAAAGGAATACACTACTGATATGTGCAACAACGTGTATGAATCCCAGATGCATTATACTAAGTAAAAGAAGCCAGAATTGTGAAGGCTACATCATGTAGCATTCCATTTATATGACATTCTGGAAAAAGCAGAACTGTTAGGTCAGAAAACAGATCAGTGGTGGCCAGGAATAAGAGGAAGAAGAAGTGGCTACCAAAAGGCATGAAGGTACTTTCTCGAGTGATGGAAATATTCTAGATCTTGATCATAGTGCTGGTTGCACAACTATATGTGTTTATCAAAATTCACAATTGTACACATAAAAAGGGAGAATTCTACCTCAATAATCCTGATTCTTTTTTTTTTAAGTAAAATGAAGGTACTAGAGACTTAATTCTAACTAGTTATAAAATTATAACTCATTTTCTTTGGGGAGACATTTGCATCCCAATACACAAGATGCTTTAGTTCCTTCCCAACAAATGTTTGCTCTGACTTGGAGCATCTTCATGATCGCGAGTGATTAGCATGGCCTCCTGCTCAAAGATGTCTGTAGATCCTTTGCTCAGAACCATGTTCCTGGTCAGCTTCTTTTCAAAGCGATCTCTTTTTGGCTTTATTTGATGCTTGGAAAGTGTTTCAAGCCGAACTACTTTCAAAATGCAGGATGCAGCCAGCCAGCAAAGCTCTTCCTAGCTTCTTGTAATATGGGAAGACCCAACCTTGTTATCTCCCAAAGAGAATATCCAAGAGCTCAGCCATAATTACCTAACTACGGAGTCTGGCTTGCCCTTTCTTAATGCTAAGCAGGCTGCTGCTGAATCAGAAGAAAGCCTATAGAGGCTTTTCTTTTTGAAATGGCAAAAATTTCCAGAGTAAGCATTCAACTGACATCAGCAGGGCTTCCCATCTCAAAATCAATTTGCAACATTTCAGTTTTGAAAGGCAAAGGCCAAAGGGATAAGAGCTTGGTTTTTTGACTACAGAACTATATTACCTTTCTGATATAAAGTGGACTTTTCAAAAATAACACACACATTCTCATTGAGGATTTATATTTTTGTTTTAACTTGGGGAAAACGACCAGTTTTTTCTACATGGTTTTCTTTTTTTTTAATTTTAGTTTATTCAGTACAGTTTCTATCCTTTATTCCCATTCCAG
>CM052552.1:61050127-61075094 GCA_028533065.1 Trachops cirrhosus
GCTGTTGCAAAGGGTATGAGTTCCTTCTTTCTTTCAGCTGCATAGAATTCCATTGTGTAAATGTACCATAGTTTTTTGATCCATTCATTTACTGATGGGCATCTAGGTTGTTTCCAGCACTTAGCTATTGTAAATTGTGCTGCTATGAACATTGGGGTGCATAGGTTCTTTTGGATTGGTGTTTCAGGATTCTTAGGATTCTTACTTCTTATAAAATAAAAATAGTCAACAGAAATTGAAGGATAAGATGTGAAGATTAGTGTGTATCCTTCTAGACTTTTTTGTGGACATATGCATATGTGCATGTGTGTTCAAATGCACACATAAACACTCATTTATTCACACATAGAGGTTTTGGTTTGGTTTGATGAAAGTAGCAAAGGTGCTACTTTGCTGGAAGAAAATCCTTAGTAACATCCAATATGTATCCTTTCTGATATACCCTACACATACAAGGTGGGGCACAAGTAGGTTCACAGTTGTTCATATAGAAAATAATACAATAATTAATAAATAATCATACAAAAATAAACTCTGTTTCACATACTCACAGCTGTAAACATACTTTTGCCCCCACCCTGTATACAAATCTTTAAAATTATAAATATTCATATATAAGCACACATATAATTTTGTTAACTGAGTTTTTCCCCAAAAAAGGACATGCCATTCACATTATACATATTGTCTCTATCTGTCTATATCAATACATATCTGTACACTAAGAGAGACCTCCATCTGAATAATATCTCATTGTGGGGATATATTACAACGTTTCAACCAATTGTCTATTGAATAGTCATTTTTGTTATTTCCAATTTGGTGTCTGTTTTAAATAATTCTTTAATGAACAACTTCACACATTCATTTCTGTGGAATAATTCTGTGGAATTATTTATATGTAACAAATTCATAGAAGAGGAGCTTCTGCATCAAAGTAAATATACTGGTTAAATTTAAATAGGTAAACATAAAATTGGCCTCCAATTTAGCATTTTACATTCTCACCAACAGCATCTAAGATGCCCAACTACTCAACCCACACCTGGTACTACCAAATTCCTCCTTACTGCTTCTTGGCCAGCAGTTTACTCATCCTTAACAATGTCTCTACCCCATTCTCTGAAATTGCAATTCCAAATGTTTTATGGTTTCCTCAAGTCTCCTACCAATCCTCTTCCTCTCAACAGTTTCTTGCCTCTCTTAAGCAAATGGGACTCACCCAACAAGCTCTGCTTCATAAATTAATCTGTTGTCATCTTCATCTATCTTCTGATTGTTACACCAAATCATACACAGAGCCATGCCTTTTACCGTGCCAGTGCTAATGCTTTCACCAGTGCTGGCAAACCCATCTTTCTCTCACTCTTCTCTCCTGGATCATTACAAGTTCCTTCCACCTGAATTATTCTATTCTCTCCAATATAATCAAATCTCCATATGGCTGGAACACTGATCAAATTATGTCAATCTTCTCAAAATCTTCTCTTGGCTTCCTAATGCCTATGGAAGAATGTATAAACAACAGTCCCTTTCTTCTGTGACTCATTTTGTTGCCTTTTTCTGTAACATACTTTCTGCTTCACTACTTGAAGCCTTCCCTAAGTTTCACAGCCCAATTCCAAAAACCTCTCCTCCCTGCAGATTTCCCAAAACACCCAGGTGAACTTGACCCATTCCTATGTTCTCAGAGCCATACATTTCTTCTTTACTTTCAGCCCTTATCCTATCCTACTGTTAATAATAGTTGTCTGTGTACATATATGTTTATCTCCATAGGTGTAAGATATACAGTGGTATCTTGGTACTCATTGTTAATTCATTTTGGGGCTTGTGATTAAGTGCCAAAACCAACGAGTACTGAACTATGAAGCATTTTCTCTTGCAGGGAGGTGTCATAACTCATACAAGTTGTAGCAAGTGGAATGAGCCCCAAGCAAGCTCCAAGTGCTGAAACATTTTTTCTCATCAAAATGCAATGAGTACAGGGTTTGATGAGTTCTGAAGCTAAAAAGTACAGAGGTATGACTGTATTGCTTTTGGATAAGAACCATAAGTTTTGTATACCACATTATTTAGCACAGTGAAATTATATAAAAAGCTTTCAGAAATGTTTTAAATATGTTTATTAGTACTACAAAAATAAAAAGAACACTAACATTTGTTCAATATTAGACACCCAGATGGTGTATCATATAAATAAAACTTATTTGATAAAATCACAAAGAAACATTTAAATAAGGAATTGTTATCTTTGTTAAAAATATAAAATCACATTTTTAATACCACAACCTATAAAACATTACCCATCTCCTATCTCCATTATGATACCCTATTTTGCCTTCAAATCTTGAGAACAGGTTACTCAAAACCTGTCAACACATAATGGTTTAACTTTAGAAACATTACTGCATCTCCAACTAGGATTAAAGAAAACATAGTAGAGATGATTCTAATTTGGGTGGTCAGAAACCATATGTAGTCTCCTTGAATATCCTCTGTGACTAGGAAAAAGTATGATCCTTCACCTCATTTCCTCACTTCTTTAAACATATAGATAGTTACCACATCTAAACTGGTTAATTGCTAAACTTGCTAAATGATCCAGATTTAAAATGTTTAATATTTGATACATGTAAAATAATAAAGGATGTGTTCACAATGAAAAACATAAAGGAAAGTGGTAAACAATAATACTTAACCATTTATTGAGCACTTGGCATAGGCCAGAACACTATGCCAGCACTTACACAGAGACTTTCATTTAATCTTAAACAAGTGCAGTAGATATAATCATATCCATATTCCAACATTTAACTGAGGGTTAGAAAGACTAAGTAATTTGCCCAAGAACAGGTAGCCACTAGTGTCAGGACACAAAAACAGATGTGCCTCAAATCCCAGCCCATCCTCTTCACCAACTTTCTATACCACCAGCTACCACAAAGAAAACACATCTCTTTGTAAAGCACCATGCAAACAAGTTTCCAAAAGTACATGTGTGTCTCCTTCGTTTGACCAAGCAATTCCAACAAATCAAGAATTCATTGTAAGAAAATAATCTTTCTTCCCTCTCTAAAACTCCTTATTTTGAAGAATTTATAATGTTCTCCAAATACTCCATTCTTTTTGTCAGCTCCCTTACAGACTAATTCTGGTTGATGGGTTGTGAACAAAGGGACATGTTTCACTCTCAGGTAGAAGCAGTGAAAGCATCTCTTCCTTTGCCATAATAATTGAGTTAGACACAGGTTCTAGATGGCAGCTACATATTGTGACATCTCTATAAGACTTGATCCCTGAGGACTGTGTGACCTCCCCCACATTGACTCATGATGAATATGTATTGTGAATGAAAAACAAATCATTATTGTATTAATAATGATATTTGGAGGTCAGTTTGTTACTAAACTACAACCCAGCTTATACTAATACATCTGCCAAATAATAAATAATATTAAACAGGGAATAAAACTTCATTTGTAAGTTTCTACTGCAGCATTAAAAATTAGTTAAGATCATAAAAATCTAACAGACAAATAGTCAAATAAACTATTGTGACAGTTACCAGATAATGATACTGCATATTAAAATAATTGCAAATAATAATCTATTACTATTTAGTGTGGCTTGAGCACTGGCCTGAAAACCAAAGGGTTGTTGGTTTGATTCCCAGTCAGGGTACGTGCCTGGGTTGTGGGCCAGGTCCCCAGTAGGGGGTGCGTAAGAGGCAACCACACATTGATGTTTCTCTCCCTCTCTTTCTCCCTCCCCCTCTGTCTAAAAATAAAATAAATAAAATCTTTTAGAAAATAAAAAATAATATTAAAAAATAAAATAATTGTGACACTTATGATATAGTATTAAAGGGAAAAAGCAAATTAGAAACCGTATCTTTGACATGCATTCTAAAACAAAGTATCTATGTGTACATATGGGACTATAAAGAGACCTGGAAAAATAAAACCAATATTTTGATAAATAATGTAATAAGAAGGTAAGAAAGACATTGTTATTTTATGCTATTGTTTATAAGAGAATATATTAAAATTGATCCTTTCCCCTACATAGCACATCAAATTAATGCTTTTTTAAAATACATTTCTTAAGAAAAACATTAGAAAACCAAAACAGAACAGTTGAAGTAAAGGAGGCTGTTTCCTTTATTTAAGTTACCAATATTTGTTTTTTATATTTATAATTAATTAAAAGAAATTGGACCTTGAAAAATTAAACATCCATTTCTCTCCAGATTGGCCAGTTGAGAAACTTTCTCCAGGTCATCTGCCTCCTTAGTGTCATGTCTGCTGAAATAATCCTAAATCTTTTACAGTTTTATTATTTACATTTTCCCTCAATGCAATAGTTGCCTTTTTGATCAGGACAGCTTGACTATAAATGACACAACAAGGATCCTCAGGACAAATTTAATTAAATGCAGAAATTTTCTAGCTCTTTCTTTCACTGAAACAAAAAAACCTACCTCACTTGTTAATATAGAAATATTTTAGGAAAGAGTCACTCTCCATGTTCCCCTCCCCAAAATGCTGTCTAACTGGTTTTTGGTTTTTGAAACAAGATTTTAATTCTCACTTTTTAGAATCTTCTTTAAGCCATGAAAATAGAATGACAGACCCAAGAGGTGCCATAGAAGAAACACTAAGCACACATTTCTCACATGCTTCTGTAGAACCCATGTGGCATGACTCACTTGCAAGTGAAATTACTTGAGATAGTGTCACTCATTTAATTATAAACAGCTGCTAATTCCAAGCTGCACCATAAGACAATTTCCTTAACAGTTAATCTTATCTCAAATGGAAAGTATGATAGTGTTGATTTCTTATAACTAGTATCCCAGTTCTGCTTGAGCCATTTGAAATTGGAGGCAAGCTTTGCTTTTCCCTAAGATCAAGTTGTTCACTGTAGAATTCAAAGGTAGTCTCAAAATACAGCCCTAGATTTGGTTTTAATGAGTCAATAGGAAAAAAATAATAATAAAAAAAGAAAAAAGAAAGTAAGCCTTCACAGACCAAGTCACTGGGAAACTTCAGTATCATTGGAATTTAGTTACCCATAGATGAGCTTGTGGAAAGAAAGAAGCAATCTCTTCTTGGAGATAAATTTCAAGGGCAATCTTCAAAGTAAATAAATTACAAATGGAAAACATGCTCTAGTGAAAATCAAGAAATACTTCTTGTTGTCATAATCATTTCATCAGTGATAATGCTTTATTTTGAAGGAAGCTGAGCACAGAAATCAGCATGTCCATCCAAAATTAGAACCTAGATCAAAATGCCAATAAAAATTATTCCTGGTGACACTGAAATACCACTCAAAATATAATAGTTTAATAATACTAAAAATAGAAGATATAATGATAACAGCTTGAAAGGGCTTTATATTGTCCATATGGAAGACAATATTCTAGAAAAACTATTAAAACCACCTGATGATATTTAGTCACTTGAAGTAAAATGTTTGTGGTAGACACTATTGATTGCCTTCCCAATAAACACTTCTTTCTTCATTTTTGCTAAGAAAACCTCACAGTTGTATTTTTTAGCTGTATGCTCGTAAGAAAGAGTATCCAAAACTTGGAAACAAGGCAAAATAATGGTTACCTGCCTTTTGATGCCTAATCGGCTCAACTAAAGAGTATCTAATTCTTTAGGGAAATGTACATTTATTTGACTTACAATTAACTCTTCACTATGTAAAGATAGATATTAATTTGTAGAACATTATTAATAAGTTGCAATGAATTTCTAGCAAAAAAAGATAACCCCTAAGGTTACAGTTTTAAAGTTCTGTAGGATATTAATAAATTTTATAACTAATTTAGCAATTGCATTTCAACATTGTTTCTTTTCTTGACCCTATCTATCACTTTCTCCTAACAAACTTTGAACCAGTTTTACTATTTTGATGGGCCCCTCATTAAGGAGTTACCTTTGACATGTGTTCACTTTATGCTTGATAAGAGTCATATTTTTAAACATTTGAAATTTAGTTTGACAGTATCCAACCCCAGGGAATGAATTGTGATTAATCTCAGAAAAATGTGGCATTCCCTTACCCCTTGACTAGTAATTGTTCTAGGAGTGAGCATATGGATCCGTTCTGATCAATGATACATAAAGAGAAGTCTACTAGGCCTCCTGGGGGGAAAAAAAAAAACCTGCTTTCCCTAAGAGAGAGATTATAAAGAGAAAGCCTCTTTGTCTACCACCTTTCAGGTCTCTTGCTTAGGATGGTATCATGCAAAGCTGAGCCAGCTATCTTGTAGTCATGAGAGGAGATGTCACTGAATACACTAAAGATAACAGAGCATATGAATCCAGGGAAGACCTGAGTCCTTGACAACATCACTGAGTTGCCTAATTCTGTGCTTCTGGTTGAATACACAGCATGAGTCTTCATTATATTAGTTATTATTAAATGAACGTTTTGTCACTTGCAGCTAAAAGCATTTCTAACTAATATAGAAAGTAATAGGAAAAAATGAAATGCAAAGATACATTATTTGAGTTCTTAGTTGCTACGGTGAAAATAATTTCCAGAATTACTTGTTTTTAACTTTATACTACCCCAGAGCATGATTGGAAAACATAGAGACATATATGAATCTATGCTATGGCAGTGAGTGGGCCAAGGGCTGGGTGTATAAGAATAGAATGAGAACAAATGGCCTATTACCCAGAAATTTTCTTGGTCCATTTCAGGAGGACATTCCTGATCCACTTCTCAAAATGAGAATATTTACGTAGTTGGCTAGCTTTCCATCCTCGATTGGGTGTAGCTCACATTGTCAGTAGCTGCTTTACAACTGTTGGTCTGACTCAGACCTTTCAGACCTTATTTATATTACTGCTGTTTCAACAAAAATGCTTTCACTGGGTAGTTTATGAACATTGACATCCCATTACTTTAGTTAGTTCAGAGTTTGTAGATGTAAATTATATTGTACTCTCTTTACTAAACTTAACTGCAAAAGATACTGATCACTATGATTTACTTTACAAGGGTGACAGAATTCTTTGAATTTCCAGGAACGGACATGCATTTGATTAAACATAAATATATTCTATTTTTTAACATTGTGAAACTGAAAGTATCTTTACAAAAGGATCAAGTAATTTTGATTAATGCTTAAATAAGAAATGTATACAGAGTTAGAAAGTGTCTTGGAGAGATTATTCAATCCTACTCTTGGTTTACAGGTGAGGAAGCTGAGGCCCAAGGGAATTTTATATTTGATCATTAAAAAATGCAAGTGCTTCCTTGTTCTCTAAACTAATAGAAAAAGAGAGTAAGTTTAAAAGATGGTATTTCTTATTGCAAGTTTCTACCACCCTCTCCCAAATACTCCAGGAGGGAAGGAGGAGTATTTGAACTCCTTCTTGCAGAAGGAGTTTTGTAATAGTAAGAACTGCAGTAGATGCTGTTGGTGCCCCCCCCTCACCTTCTGGCACTCACCTATAAAAGTCAAATGTTACTTAGTGTAAACCCCAGTAACTCTTTGGTCTTAGATGCTGGGTCAGTCCATATGGGTGGTAACCTGGAAGTGCCACAAAGTTAACACCCCTGGAATCAGTCTATAGACAATGAAGTATGTGGAGCTGGTGTGTGACCAAGTCATTCTAGTTTGTCCAGGAACTTCCTGGTTTAGGCACTGGAAGTTCCACATCCCAGGAATCTTCTTAGCTCCAGGCTAACCAGGACAATTGGTTGCCCTAATGGGGATACCACTGAGGCATGTTTTACCTTGTGTCCCACAGTTCCCCAATGTGTTTGAGCTTCAGTTGCCCATAGTGATAACTGGCTTGATAATACATTCTCTATGGTCTCCTTCCTTTACCTGTCTTACTTGCACACCAATGATTTTGACAGTCCAGAAGAAGTAAGGCCTGCATGAGTGTGGTTGGTAGGGTAATAATATGGATGTAATAATTTATAGTTTTCATTTGAACATTTCACCTAAAATGTCACATGGTGTGCTTGAGTATGATATTGTTATGTTACAGAATTACATGCATATGACTTTGTAATAAGAGATTTTGTAATTAAAACAGGGCACTATTTATGTGGGATGCTGTATGTACATTAAAGTTTGAGAAGCACTGTCTAGTTGCCTTCCTTTATTTTACATGTGAAGTCATTGAGATCCAAAGAGATTAAATGATTTGTTTACCTATTAAACTACATACATTTTCTAAAGAACTCCAAACAGGAAAGTGATCTCATTAATATAAAGAAATGGTGACAAGTAACAGGAAGATTCCAGAAAATTAAATATTAATGTGCATAGCAGAAAAATATAAGGACCCTAATTTTAAATAGTTTGTAATATCAACTAGATCATTCTTTGTTCATGGAGTTGCTCTAAACTTTCAATTGTCATTTGAATCATGTTCAGTGTAATGAGGATGTGTCTTAAAATATAGCTTTTGCTTCTTAGTTTCATAGTGCATGCATTATACAAATGTAGCAGGTTTCAGAATATCAGACCAAAACTCAGGCATGCAAGAAATGAACTTTATTCAACTATAAATCAACTTAATTTCTATCTTGAACCCCCCTTCCACCAAAATCTTAATCTTGGATAATTTGGCATCCCCTCCATTTCTCCTAGGTTATCAAAGTTTTGATAGCTTTTCCAGCACTCCAATAGGTCCAGAGGCAAGGGACCTGAAAATCTGGTTCTCAAAATCCTATGTCCATGTGGGATCCTCAGAGATGTTCATCATGCCATCCGGTCCTTGGTTATGATCCATGTGGGTCATAGTTGATTGTCAAGGTAAGACCTTTTTACAGTCTGTCTACCCACTTTCTCCACCACTTTTGGACACTACTTTGGGCACCAGCCTAATTCTGTTGTTTATGTGTCCCCTCAGGATGTTTAATAACTTGTCTTATAAGAGGAACAGTTCCACACTCAAATGTCCCCAGACTCCAAGTGGGTACATGATGAATGAAGTAGGCTGTGGCAAAACTGGAAAATTCAGACCCATGTTAAGGGGAGGCTACTTCATATTGCTCCAAGCACCTGCTGATTTTAGCCCTATTAAGTCAGCATTTAGGGTTATTTACTAGCCAATAGGTCTCCCTTTCTAGTCTGTGTACTCCCTTAGTGCAGGAAAGCCTGGTTCACTCATCTTTGTACCCTAATGTAGTGACTGATATTTATTCATTTATACTCATTTTTATTCATTCAACAAATATAGATTGAGTACCCACCACATCTTAGGCATATGATAGGCGTTAGCAATATACATCCTCTCTGCCATCATAGAGCTTGCATTCCTAAGTGGGGGAAACTGACATTAAACAAGTAACAAATGAATAAGCTAATTACATCCATTGTGTAAACTGAAGAGCCATATTGTTGCAGGTTTAATGAAAAATGTGGAGTAACTCTATGCAGCTAGCCCACCAGGAGTTCCAGGAGTTCAGCTGTGGGATCCAAATCAGTCTCACTTTAGGCTATGCTTTAGCATCTCCTAATTTCATTGTCCACTTAATAGCTCATCGTGATACTGGGTCTTATGAGTACATAGGATAGTAGCATTTTAAAGCATTTTGCTGTCTGTTAAAACAAATTTTAATTGGTCCAATATGGAGAAATGGTCCAGGAGAATACTGGAAACTCAGACACCTACCCCCCACCTCATAGTTTCCCCCAGAAAGGGTAGCCTGCCATTTCTTAGCATTCCTCACCCTTCCTTCCATAACACTATCCACCCAACCCAACTCTGAAGAGAATAAGAAATTTAGTCCATCTCTGGGTGACAAGGTAGAAGAAAGGTAAGTACCAGTCATTAATTCAAATTCAAGTAATCATAGATCTTGGTGTCGTGAAGTTTACTGTATTTTGTTCCCAGTAATTTTCAGTTGTTCCTGGCAGTTATGTGGCTTGCCTTTTACCCATTTAACCATTGTCAATTATGCCCCAAAAGTACAGTAGAACCAACTTAGAATGAATAGCCGCTATTCAACTTTAATTATAGAATAGAAGCTTTGAAGTTTTTAGCAGGGAAAATTACCTAAAAACTGAAGAGCTTTTAATTTGCAAAAGCTAGGTTTCTGGAGAAAAAAAAGTTTGGAGATTATAACAACTTGGCTCTCCTTATAAGGGACCAAAGTCTGACAGTGAAATGCCAGAGTTTTAATGTGAATCATAGCTTGAGGACTGTGTAATGATAGGAGTACTTTCCAGCCATCTAGAAAAGACATAAGGCCTTGGGAGAATGAACTTGAGTATTATTAGGTGGAAAGCGCAAGAGAGTTTGGAGCCAGGGTAGAATTTTGTTCTCTCAGTTTCTTCACTGCTTCCCTCCTCCCCCACTCCCGCAAAACTTCTATAAAAAAAGAATAATAAAAATATCCAGATAGGCTTAGAGAAAGTAATAAAGGAAAAGGTTTATGTCTCACTTCACCTCTTCTTGAGATGTGCTTCTTGCAAGGCTCCAGAGACCACTATGTGACAAACATAAAGAGCGCTAACATGGCTTCATACACCTAACTTCCTAGCCACTCTTCCCACTCCCAGCAAGCTTCAGTCTCCCCTGCTTTCCAGCCAGAGTGTGAAAGGAGATCCATAAGAATAAGCCTCAGGAGTCCCCTGAGAAGTAAGAGCCATCTGGGCCTTCCAGGGTGGCACAGTGGTGTGAGTTGAGAACTCAAAAACAAAAGGCTCTGGAGGGAATGGCCTGAGCTGAAGATAGGATGGAGGACGAAAGTGTGCCTGCAAGAGCCATAGCTCCAGCTCTAACCAAAAAAAAAAAAAAAAAAAAAAAAAGGAACAGAAGTGGGATAGGCCACTTCTGGACTGAGACACTGAAAATTCCCTCAATTCCCTCATCTTTGAATTTGTGCCATCCCCCCAAAACTCCATCTGTTCCAAATGCTGCAGCTACAAGAAGGTGGTACATTTTTCAGCCTGGATCTTTGAGTAACTGAGTGAAGCAAAACCCCCTGCTGACCTGTATTGGTACATGTAGCACTAGCAAGAAATATGCTATTATTATATTAAGCCACTGATATTTTGGGGGTGTTTGTTGCTATAGTACAACCTAGTCTATTCTTACTAATACAAACTAATTTTTCTAGTTAGAAATAGAGTCACAATTTTATTTCCCTGAATTTTATAATCTCTAAATTTTAATACTGTCACATATATTATATTGAACCATGTGCAATTGCCATTTTACAGGGTCAAAAAGAGTTGAACATCAGCACTATCATATAGTTCAACCATAGTATTCCTAGGGATGAGTTGCAGAATCTCAGGTATATACTTTCACTAAGAATTAATATTTCATTTTGTTTGATGATAAGCTAGGGCATGCTTTCCATTGCTAAAGCCAAAATACAAACTGAATTCTTCCATTTTGTTTTCAGACAAATATTAGAGTTGGCTTCTCTTCAGCCATTGATACTACATTTATACTGTCCAGGCAGAATATAAGTATATTTAGGAAAAGGAGGTGGAGAAGGGGAGCTTTTCTCTCATATGAAATCCTGGTTTGAACAAATATCCAGGGATGGTTCTAGACAAAATAATAAATTGGATGAAGATTTTTCTTTTGAGATATTTCCATATCTCTCACCAGCTTCTCTTTCCCTTCCTTCCTCTTTTTTCACTTCCCTCTTTCCCCAAAGACTTGGAGTCAAGCCATGTATCTTGTTTCTGGGAATCTCAGCTAAGATGTATACAGTTTATCAAGAAGGAGATGGATTGGCCACTATTAGAAGCATTAGCACTCTGATGAGATCCTCACAAAAGATCCAAAGTTGCATAAGACTCAAAGTCATAAATAATAACAATAATACTTATTATATCAACAAATATGTATTGATTTATTATGCACCTAATACATGGCAAGTATTGCACCATGGTGAACAAAGTCCCTGCCTTCATAAAACTCACATTTTAATGAAAGAAAAGATCATAAACAAATAAATATGTAACATAATGTTAGGCACAAATAAATGTCATGAATAAAATAAGGTAAGGGGCTAGAGGCCAATGAATGGGAGATAGGAGTCATTTACATACAATGCTCAAGGAAGATCTTTTAGGGAGATGACATTTGAAAGGAGACTTGAATACAATGCAGGAGCAAATCATGGATAATGTGAATATCTGGGATTAGAAGCATTTCCATGAAAAAGATCAGTATATAAAGTACCTGAACTGGAACACACCTGCATGATCAAGGAACCACAACAAAATCATGACTCAATGAAAGTTGAGACATAAAGGAAATCAATAAGAGAAGAGATTAGAGAAATAGACCAGGACCAAATGATGTAGGGCCTTGTAGACGATGGTAGGCTCTGGATTTTGTTCAGAGTGTGATGACAAGTCAACATAGGGCTTTGAATAAGGGAGTAATGAGACCTGGTTTATGTGTATGTCTAGAAAAGATCTTTCAGGCTGCTGTGTGGTGACTAGACTCTAAGTAGGAGTGCAAGCAAGAATGCCAGTGAGGAACCACTGCAGTAGTTCAGGGAACAGGTGATGGTAGCTTCGACTAGAAAGGTTGACATTGTCTAGCTTGTGATACAATCACAGTTGACATTTATTGAAGTTTCACTGGTTAAAGGGTTTATAAACATTATTCTCATAACCACTCTCTGAAGTAAATATCATCACTAATCCCAATTTACTAAGGGGTAAACTAACAGTTAAAGAGAATAACTTGCCCCAGTTCCCTCAATTAGCACTGATCTACCAAAGAAGAATATGAAATTTATAGAGGCAAAATAACATATGCAAGGTCACATAAGTAATAATAGACTCTTAGCTCATACAAATTTATCTAACTCAAGACCTAAAACTATTTTGCTTCCAAAGAAACTATATGTGCCACAATCATTGGCATTAGGCTAATATTTGAGGCAAACTTATATTCAGGGTAAGGAAAGAATACTATCATGTATTAATCATGGGCAAGGGAAGTCTGGAGAGGGCTAGATATGGCATTAAAATCAGGGTTAGGAAATTTCACTTTTGGGCTGGACCACTTACTAGAGCCCCCGGAGTGAGAAAATACTTGAATTCACACAAAATAAGATTTTTTGAAGGCCTCTAATAGCCATGAAATATGTTAAAATGAATATATCTGTTAGACTATACTCCTTCTAGACACAAAGCAGATTTGTGCAGTTTGAGTCATTCTGGTTCTAAAAGGATTGGTCTTTGAACCATCTAAGTCCTTATAACAAAAGAAGTTGGCATGCGTTGGAACCTAGTTCTTTCATGGGTTGGGCTTGGAAGCCTGAGTAAAAAAAAATTGACTCTGGGAGAAGCAGTAGCTGACAGGGATGCTTCCCACCAAGTGAGAATTTAATAAACAAAATCACAATTTGCCCCAGCTTGGCTTCAGCTTTTTGTAAAATGACATCCAGGATGGCATAATCGCTGAGGAGAAAATCACTGCCTGGTTTGCAGTTGGAAATTGCTAGCTTGGTGGCAGCTGTTGTTCACTCATGGTTGAACTGCTGTCATTAAATTTCAGAATGCGATAACACAAAGGGAGAGGAGGATGTCATAACCTTCCTCAGCTATTGAGCAAATAAGAGTTCAGGAAAATCTTATGTATAGTTAACCAAGTATTTACTACATGTGGTCAGTACTTTGTTAAATGCCATCTAAACCATGGCTGGGGTGGGGAGAAGGGGTTTGCCGTATTGCTAATGTTCAGGAGAATTTACAAAGGTGTGCCAGTTGTCAGTGTATTGCCTCTCAGCTCCAAGTCCACCCTTCTTTGCCCTGCTTTGTGGAACTGGAGCTGGACCCGATAAACATTTCTCCTTTGCCAGATGTTGCACTGGTAGGTTTTGTCAATAAAAGGTGCTAGAGGTACATGGCAGGGCCAAGGAGAGTTTCTTTTCCTAATGTGCTATTTTGTTTCTTGCTTGTTTTGGCAGCACATGCTGGCCAGTGCACCCAGAGGTGCTCAGTCCTCAGTAAGTTTCAGAGCACCACAACAGGTGGCTTTCTAGCCACTTTCAGGGACATTCTTACAGGGAGCTTCCCAGAAAATTCTAGTAGCAAACCAGAAGACAGCTTTTCAGTGTTTTTTGTAGCACCACATGGGCAACTCCCCATGAGTCTCATCAGCACCCCAGTAAGTAACTTCCCAGTGAGTTTAGTTGACCCCCAGCCAGTGGTTTCCTGGCTCCTGCCCACAGTACATCAGTGAAAGTCCCCTTGGTTATATAAGGTTACATATTCACAGATTCTAGTGATTAAAATGTGAACATCTTGGGAGGGACATTATTCTGCCTACCACAAAGGGATTACAATTTTAAATTGGCAGTCCTGATAGGTCTCATTTAAAAGGTAAGATATGAGCAAAACCTTAAAGCAAGAAAGTTATCTATGAAGTTCCTCTTAAGGAGAATGTTATGGAAAGAGGTAACAGCCAGTGCAAAGGTCCTGGGCCTGGAAGGTTCCTAGTGTGTTGAAGAAACAAAGAGGTCAACAGAGAAGGCACATAGTGGGTAAGGGAAAGTGCCAAGAGATAAAGTCAGAGAGAGAGAAAGATCATTCAGGATGAATGATTGGGGTGAGGATATTGATCTGAGGAGGATAGTCATTTGCCTTACATGTTAAAGGCTCTCTCTGGCTGCCATATTGAGAGTAGACAATAGGGAAGCAAAGGATCAGTCAATAACAAGTGCTTGGAATGTTCCATGAAGAAGAATGCTGAGACTGAATTCACACACAGAAGGAGTGAAAACACAACTTATGGTCTGAAGTCCAACTATAGTGTTCTACCCCTATAGTGTATATGGGATTCCTGACATGTTAGTCTAAGGGAGCATGTTTCATATATTATATAGGGAATGATAAAAAATAATTTAAGCAGAGCAATATTAATACATGTCTCAAATTTTTTATTAAGTCAGCCTTGAAAAAACTGTCTCACTGAACTAAAATTCAAATGTGTATGTTTCTCACATTCCTGATACCTCTTGCAATGTATTTGGTAGAACCTAAAATGTCTAACATGTGCAGAACTTGTGATAATGGCTTCTTGGTACTACTATTTTAAATTGCAAAATATCTGAGAGTTCAGATGGTCCCTTTCCTCAGTCAACTAGATGCTATTTAAACCTATGGATGTGATGCCTGTGGTAAAGAGAGAGGCTTGTCATCTACTCTCAAGTTGATCCTAACAAGGGACCCACTCCTTATTGGTGGGGGCAGATCACTAAGGGCTCAATTTTTCTCTACAGTTCTGCACACCTGGGAAACTGACTTTACCAAATACTCAGATCAGTCCCGGGGAAACATGACAAGGGTAGTACACCTGACTGCTAATTAACTGATGAAGTGTGAAGTTTAGGACAATCAGTTTTCAAAGAGAAAACTTACTCCTGACAATAACCACTTGAAAGGCTAAATTACAGATGATAAAAACACACATTACTAAAAGTTTAAATTTGTGTATTCCTTCATGCCTGGCACTGTTGTAAGCACATATTTATTCATTTATTCAACAAATCATTATTGAACACCTACTTTATGCCAGACATTGTCCTAGGCACTTGGAAAACATGAGTTTTACAAAAAAAGTTCACACTTTGTATATCTTTTAAATTTCTTTATTGTTGTTCCTATTTTGAAGATAAAGCCAAGAGGATTTCCTGGTGGATTGGATATAAAGAGTGATATAACCAGAAGTGAGTGATGAATCCAAGTTTTAGGGAAGGAAAGATGTTCAGTGAGGAATTGTCCACAAAGAGGGTGCTCCTATCTGGGACACTGGGATCCCTTGAGTGTTTCCAAATCTTCACTTACAGTCCATTGCACCCAACAGCCTGCATTTCTGATGGTTGGAGAGAATGAAGGTGAGACAGAGGTGCCTGAGCATGCAACAGGTTGAGGAGGCAAGACTGTGGCGACTGAGTGTGGATCAAGAATTTGGATGGAGTAGAAGTTCAAAAAGAAAGAGGCACAGGAAACTGTAAGTCTCCCCACCTGAACAACTTTTACAAATACTCCAACAGACCCTAGGCATGCCATGACATAAAGAAGAGAGCTTGAGACACTTGAGAAAGTTTTGAAGGGCTCACATAAAAAGAGGGGCTGAACAAACCTAGAACACTTCAAAGTATTTGGGGATTTAGAATGTGTTACCTTTTATTGCATACTTATAAATATAATTATTATGAGCTAGTAACTAAGATAGACATATTAAGCCTCACAACCTTCAAATATAGGTTACCAAATTATTCTCATTTCATAAATGAGAAAAAATCAGGACCTAGTGAGGGTAAGGAGATTGCTCCCTTCACCCAGCAAGAAAGAGGGAGAGGTCTTAAACCTTAAGCCTTAGACATGGGTCTTTTAGACCCTATGAAATATACTTTACCTGAACTGGCAGTTAACAAATCATATGCTTGTATATGATATCATTTTTATGTGTAGGTTAACCATTGGGCATACTTGTGTATATTTTAGCCATTGTTGTATGTTGATGGTTCTCAGCAGATTTTTTTCTCTTTACTTATAAAACTCTAAATCAAATAAGCCCTTCAGCTGTGATATATTAGACATCATCAACATGGTGTAAGCATCACGTGGCAGGGACTTCCCCTGCTTTGTTCATTGCGTCCTCAAAACATACAACAGCTCCTGGTACATAGTAGGTACTCAACAAGTGTTAGTGTAGCTAAAAATTGGCAGAACCATCCAACCGTGTGGTTTGGTAAGGGTGACCACAAATCTGATCCTTGCCCGGGTTGGTGAATGAAACAGTACCCAAGAGGGACTCTTTTCTCATTTGGAAGTGCTCCAGGAGATACCAAGATAACCAGATGTGTCTCCGAGCAGATGCTATCTAAGGAACCAATGTCATATGTGTCATTGACAATTGTACCTTGTAAATGAGCATTGTCCCACCCAAGACCCTAGAGATAGGGTCTCTTTCACTCTCTAAATTGGGAAGAAGAGACCCACGCCTACTTCCTCTGATGCTCAGGTAGATCCATGCTAATTCCTGCTGATCTCCATTCAGCAACATTGTGTGATTCAGGCACACCTGGCTCCTAAGTTGGCTTCCTGTTTCAATTCCCTTGCAATTGTAGCATCTTGATTCACTGTCTCCTTCCCCTCCACACCATTAGCTCTCATCCCCATCTCAAACTTTCCTCCAGAAACTCTAGCTACTGGTTTGGTTAGACCCTTTTAATGTATCCTCTATCCATTTCAAGTGGCATTGTCCTACTCTTACCCTCACCATGGCTTTGCCTCCATGATACCTGGTTCTACCTGGACCACCTTCATGAATTACATGTTTGGGTTCTTTGGTTGCTACTTTTTATTGAAACATACATCAAAAAATGTACTGATAATAAGTGCATAGCATAAGAAATTTTTGCAAACTGAGCACGTCCCTGTTACCTGCACCCAGATCAAGAAAAGAGAACATTATCAGCATATCAAAAACTGTCATCATGCTCTTTACTATAACTATCCCCACCTGAATGCCTTTTCCTCTACTCTTCACTTTAATCTCCTATTGATAAACATGTTCAAACAGGGTAATTTTGGGAGATTTTTAAACTCTTCTTTGAAGCTTTTGCTTTAGAGACCTCAATTGAAAAAGTTTTCTCATCTCTTGCATCTTGGGAAGTAAGTTCAAAAGATAGAAATGACCACTGTTGATTTTTATTACTAGTTATTAAAAATTCTATATTCAAATGGCAGTGCAGTCTGTGTGCTGTCACAAGCCAGGAAAAGAACCCATACAAAGAGGTTATTAAAAAACTGAACAGTTGACATGCCACAGCTTGGGCACATTCAGCCCAGATTTCTGTTATTTTGGAAAGGTTCCAATAAGCTTTAGCCATGCCACCTATCCTATCTAAAGATGAGCATGAATCTTGTTCACAATCACTTAACAGCAATAAAGACTAAGGGGACTAAATGGTAATAAAAACATATAATAAAGATTATATATTTAAAAAATACACTCTCTCTCTAAACCAGATTTCATATTGGCTCTAGGACAGATGTCAATAGACATCTCTCTGTCTACACCCATACCTTCCCCGAGATCTGAGTTTGCATATTGAAAGATACACACACACACATGTGGCCCAGCACAAATAATGCACCTTTTTATTACAAAACCTCTTATTACAAAATCGTAAGTATGTAATCTATAACAATATCACACTCAAGCACACCACATGACATTTTAGATGAAATGTTCAAATGAAAACTATAAATAATTGCACCCATGTTATTACCCTACCAACCACACTCAAGCAGGCCTTACTTCTGCCAGACCCTGTGTGTGTGTCTGTGTGTGTGTGTGTGTGTGCGCGTGTGTGTGTGTGTGTGTGTGTGTTTCACAAGGGATTTCTGAGATTACCTTTGAGGGAATTTTATTTGGCTACCAGTGCTTAGAGCTTCTGAAAAGTTGTATGCCAGGAAGAATTAATTAAATACAATGTATCCTGGGGCTCAAGAGCTGAAAGCCTAATGAGATCCAATGTTTCATGAGAGACTACTAAAATTGAAACAGTAGCAGAATTATCTAGAAGCTCCTGATGAACCTTCAAGCTTGCTGTGTCTTCATTTCATATTTTTTGATCTGATACAACAGACAGCCCATCACAGTGTATGTTTCTGCATTTATGGATGCCAGAATCTCCTCAGTTCACTTGAGGAAGGCAATTTGAGATGAGATTTATTTTAATAGTGTTTTAGATGTTGTGTCTAATAATGATAATGACAGTATATGGAAGCTGGCACAATAGAAGTGTATAAGCTGCAGGGGAAAGAGAGGTCCCAAATTTCATAAGAAAACACTCATTATCCTTCACCAGCAGCAGATAAAGTTAAAATTTATTTCACTGGTGGCTTGAAGCCCAAAACATGTAACCATTTCCAAGGCACACAGATTATAGTACTTTGGAAATCACCCAATATGGAAGAGCATGGGAATATTTTTGTTTTCTGGTTAGAAAGCCAGAGTTTTATATCTGCCTCAAGTTTTGTAGTTGTATCAAGTTCTCTGGGATCTACTGTAGTTTTAGTATGTAACATGAGTAAAAGGCTATGGAGAATTACCAGGAGCTGTAGGGGAGAAAGTGACAGTGATGTTAGATTTGGCATGTAATTATTAATATGCACCCCATAGAGTTTTGCATCATTTGTACACCCCACCCTTTGGTCTCCTTGCCAGAGAATGAGATACCTACCCTTTTCTCCTGTTAGGTAGGAACAGGACAAAAAATGAGGGTAATGAAAGTCAGAGGCAGACATCTGGTGATGGCTCAAATGTCCATAAGAATGGAGGAGCGGCCCCCACTTTTGCTGGTCACACTTGGGTTTCTGAAGAAAACACAATTTCAGTCTCTTAGTCTGCAAGACCAATTTATTTAATAAGGAAGTGCACTTAATTGAAGTAATATGCCCTTTTCTTCTAACACCATTAATTTTACTGTAACTTCTCTTTCAGTCTAATCCTGTGGTAGTCGGCTAAGTATATAGGAGATTAGAGTTATTATATCTGGATATCTGCAAATAAATATACATTATAGAGATGAGAAATATAGGATGCCATATATGGATTGCAAATGTGGTTCTTCTTGTCTGCATACTACAAAGATAGTAGGAAACACTTTGTTAACTTTTCAAAGCATTGCAACTCTTCATTCTTAACTTTTAAATTGCAAATATGACACAAATCATTAACCATAACATCAGTTTAATGAAAAGATCATATCTTACAAATTCAGATCATTTGAGAATCTTTAAATAAACTCAGTGGGTATATAAATTACTTAATGGAAGGGGAAATAGCTTTCTCATTGATTAAAAGTGCTCCCCACTGTAACCTTTAGCCTATTAATAGGCCCATTCCTGAATTAAAAGCTAAGCTGCACACCATATGTGCCAGGGATGGAGATAGAATTCCAGCATTTCTCAAATTATAACAGGCATATAAATCACCTAGAATTCTTGTTAAAATGCAGATTGTGATTCAGCAGGCCCAGGGCAGGGCCTAAGATTCTACCTTTCTAACAAGCTATAGTTGATGCTGCTGGTGTGCGGACCACACTTAGAGTAGCCAGGACATGCAGAACATTTCACCCTGTAAGGAGGCTTCATTCAGTACCAAATTGCTCCCAGAAATTTGCCCAAACTTTTGACACACATACAGTCTTTGATTGCTATTGTGATTCACTCTCATGATTTTCTGTAATTGAATGAAACAGTGAATTTATTTGAAATATCAACTGATACAGTTTTTGTTCATTAGTTCACCTTCTCCCCACCCCCATTCAAACAATAACTGACACTAAGCACTCTAGCACATAAGAGTGAGAAGGCAGGAAAGAAAGTAATTTATTTCAAGATTTGACTGCTTTCAAGGACCTAAGGCCAGCTCTTTGCCTCCCTATCACCCCATTACTCTCTATTTTCTCCCTGTCACTGAAGCCAATTATTGACTCACAATTGTTATTGTACCTGCTCTATTGCATTTGCAATAGAGTAAAGAGGATCAAGAAATATTTTTGTACCCGCTATTTATATGATAGATTAAATGACAGGGTAGCCTATTTCAAGATAAAGCAGACAGATTATTTTTCCCTGTGGAAATGAAGATTGTACCTTGTTTATTTTGCAAAGAAACTGTACCTATGTCAAAAGAATATAACTTAAGACACCTATTGTGAAACAGACCATAGTAAGAACTGTCAATAGCATACAACAGAGATTCTCAACCTTGGCACTATTGACTTTTGGGGCCAAATAATTCTTTGTTGTAGAGGCTGTCCTTGCATGATAAGGTATTTAGCAACATCTCTTGCTTCTACCAATGAAATTCCATAGCACTTCCTGCACCCCTACACACACACACACACACACACACACACACACACCTGAAAAACTATCTTCACAGATTGCTAATTGTCCCTGAAGGGCAAACTCACTCCTGTTGGCAATCACTTGCATGCAAAAATAGCACACACTTACAAAATACTTATCATGTACCTAGCAGGGTTTTAGGTATCAACATGTATTCACATCACACACTGAATACTCAATACAACCCTATGAGGTAGGTACTCTTATTTTTCCTATTAAATAGATGAGAAAGCTAGAACATAGAGAAGTTAAGTAACTCACTCAAAGTCACCAAGCCTGTAGATAGAAAATGAGATTTCCATCGAAACATTCTAGTTTCAGAATCTTAACCAACATACTGTGTGTGGAAACATTTAGTGAACTGGAAAAGGAGTGTGATTTACATAGGATTTATTTTGAGAGAATGTGAATAAAATCAATAATGCTGCTATGAAAATACAGTTACATATTAATTTAATTGTTTGATACCAAACAGTACTTCTTCCAGTTTGCAACACTTGAGGGTGAGAGGATTAGTAGCAGGAATCCATTACCCTGTATGCCCTTCCTCTAGAACCCAAAGTGATCCCCTATACCCACATTGTAGCCTCCACAAGTGTTGGTGGTACACAAAGGGAGGCCATGCCACAATGCCAACACTACATCCATGTCCTCTCTTGCCTCTGATCAATTTGGTGATTATGTGCTCTTCCAGGTCAGTGTCAAGCCATGTAGGATGAGGGACAGACATTCCTTGTACAAATGGGACTGCTATTCTTGCTCAGCTTTGGCCCTTCACCTATCCTCCATTCTGTGAGTACACAGCAGAGGTATGGTCCACATTGACAGAGGTTGAATTCTAGGAATACAGTGGTGATGGCCTAAAGAGTTCAAGAAAAGACATGGTTGATTGATATGCTGTTCTACCTTTGCACTATAAAATTCTGGATGGTAAATTTAACATGGCCAGGAAACGGATTATTCACATTTTCCTGTGTACTCTAAGCAAGACCTGTATTTATGATCATCATTAACAAAGCACAGTTACAACCTGAAAAAGTCATGGATAGCAAGATGGATGATGCATCATTAATATGTAATGATGTCACTAGCATATGTAAATGATATTAGAGAACTGCAGGGGCAAGAAGATCTGTATTGCTTCAATAGTTTTCTAGTCTGCTGAAAGTTTCTTTTTAATTATGAATGGATATTGAATGATTTCTTTAGTGATGATATCCTCTGGTTCATGTTACCCAAGGGAAAATGTCCATCTCCACTTAGTGGCAAAAATTGGATCAAAGACATGACATTATGACCCTCCTAAATATCTTGAATATTTTGCACCAAAGGAATTAGCAAATGGAGCAGTTTGTTTTGTTCATTAATCACACAAAAAATGGATCTTTAGGAGTTTCACTTGTCAGAGAATAATCTCACCTACTTTCCTTTATTAAAAGAAATGAAAGCCAGAGCCAGATGTACATTTCCAGAAGTGTGAAATTGAATCCCAAATTCCAAATTTTTTTTATCTGAAACCTTATGAAAATAAGCTGGCATTGTTCAATTCATTGCCCTTAAGTAGTACTGATAGTGTGAATTGGGAGCGCCAAATAGAAAGTTATTGAACTGCAGTGCAATATAATACTGAAAGTGAAATAATGACATTTATTTATCTTAAAAACAAGAACACTGTGTAACAATCCTATCTGTGTCTAAAATGAATTATCAATTTATGAAGAGCATCTTTCTGTTATGAAAGTGAATTCAATTAAATATCAAAATCAGTTAGAAGATTCAAGGCTGAATTCTACCCAGTGCCTCACAATGTGAAATATAAGACCTGACACTTCATGTCTTCAGAGAAGTTAAGGTATCTGTTTTTCAGTTCCAAACCAAAAGAGTAGTGAAACATGAAAGAAAATAATTAACAATAACTATGTCTATTTTCTGTTTTCATTTCCCCATGTGTATGATAAAATATGATCTTCATTAGTATATCTGTGTCTATTATGTTATCTCATATATTTCAGTAAAAAACAAAGAAAGCTTGCTTACATTTCTGGCATTTGGTTTTCTATATGCCTGCCCTGCTTCACTAATTTATCTGCTTGGTCTGTAAATGGACTTGAGTTTGTGACTCATACAATAAGTATCCAACAAATTGTGGTTGAACTGAATAAACTGCAAACACTCCTGACATTATGGTTTGTTCATTGAATTTTCTTTTAATTTCTATGTTGCCTCACTGCATTAAAAAAGCAATAGCAACAAATCAGGCACAAAGCACTTAAAAAAGACTCTTACAAAAGAATTGCAAATGTTGGTATAGACGGTTAAAAAAACATTGGATCCAAAGGTAACACTCAGAATATTCAGAATGCTAATTTTCAGAAGGCTAACAAAAATATTATCAATTGAGCTACATAAAATATGTAAATACAGATATCTAAAAATCCATTCACAGGTCCAATATTTTTCAAGCATTTTTTAAATCAGTCTACTCCACTCATAGCCTAATGTATCAGAGCACAAATATATTCATTTTCATTATGTCTTTCTCCTGTAATTAAAATACCTAAATGGCACTTTTGTAATTCCAGAAAAAAAATTCCCACTGCAAACTTCTCTCTTTTTACAGTTCATGGAATAACTGTCATATTTCTATGCAGGCAAGTATTTGTTTTACTTTTTGGACATTTACTTTCTTTGCCCCAATGTACTAATTTTCTCCAATTGTGAGTATATTCTGCCTCAAATTCTTTGCTGGAATGAGGTAGGATGTAAATATATACATTCTTTCCAATGATTCTTCAGGTAAGAGAAAGCACATGCTATAACAGAGCCTGAGGCAACTTAACTAAGATGAACATAGTGTTATGTAAGCAATTTCCATAAGGTTTTATTTTTGTAAATATATTTCTAGTGGAAAAATTTTAAATCATTTTCAGATTTTTACTTGGCACAAACAAAACTCAAGGCTATTATCTAGCTGGGGCTTAATGAAGGAGCACAAACAGAACCAAACAAAAGCACAGACTGAAAAACAAATCAAAGACCAGAGAAATAGACTCTGCTGCTCAAATCCAATATTTGTCCAAAAGCCTAATGGATACAACAAAAAATATTTTAAAATCAAATGCTTGCTAGTTGATCAAGAGCCACAGTGGTAGAAAACTTCCCCCAAAGACAAGAGACTAGAAATACATTGCCTCCTCAGTGAAATGAAGATGGATTATAAGAGAACATGGAAAACATGCAAGTGAATTCAATCACTCATTTAACATGTAAGATGGAGCAACTCTGTGTGTCAGTCTCTGTTCAAGATGCTAGAGACACAAGTGAACATGTCAGATTAAAGTTTTGTCCTCATAAAGACTATATGCTGGTGAATGAGACACTTATAGGCAACTAAAACTAAAGAAATAAATATGAAACAGGGTCTGATGTATCTGTAAAAAAAAAATAACAAAAAGTAAGGAGATGACCCTTGAGAAGAGGTGCTATTTCAGACAAGGTGGTAAGAGAAGGCTGTATAAGAAGGGAACATTTGAGCAGAGGTCTAAATGAAATGAAGGAGTAAGCTTTTCAAGAATTTGAAGGGATCTCTTTTTATTTTAATGCTATTGTCTTTAGCCATGCAGAAGCTTTTTATTTTGATGAGATCCCATTTGTTCATTCTTTCCTTTCTGTCCCTTGCTCTAGGGGACGTGTCAGTAAAAATGTTTCTGCGTGCAATATCTGAGATTTTCCTGCCTATGTTCTCCTCTAGGATTTTAATGGTGTCAGGGTTTATATTTAAGTCTTTTATCCACCTTGAATTTATTTTTTTCTATGGTATAAGTTGGTGTTCGAGTTTCATTTTTTTGCATGTAGCTGTCCAGTTCTCCCAACACCATTTGTTGAAGAGGCTATTGTTACTCCACTTTATGTTGCTGCCCCCTTTGTCAAATATTAATTGACCATAGAGATTTGGGTTTATTTCTGGGCTCTCTGTTCTGTTCCATTGGTCAATGTTCCTGTTTTTACGCCAGTACCAAGCTGTTTTGATTACAGTAGCCTTGTAGTATAGTTTAGTATCAG
>CM052552.1:61075594-61101261 GCA_028533065.1 Trachops cirrhosus
ATAGAGTTGTCAGTGCCCAGAGGGGAGAGGGGAGGGAATTTCAGGGGAGAAGGGAAGGGTTTACAGGAACAAATATAGAGGACACATGGACAAAACTAGGGGTGTTGGAAAGGGGAGGGAGGAGGGGAGGAATGGGTGGGTGGGCTGGAATGGGAATAAAGGATAGAAACTGTACTGAATAAACTAAAATAAAAAATTTTAAAAAAACATATAGCATAGGACTTATCAAACTCACAAATATTTTCTATAAATCTTGCTTGCTTCTCTCCATAAGTTTTTAAATATAGTTTTGAAAATAGGTAATACAGTCATATGGCCTCAAAAGCAACTCATGGGAGTAGATACCATTACAAAGGATCTAGACAAAAGGGTCTCCTGGTGGTGATAAGATAATTCTACACCTTGATTATGGCTGTAGAGCATCAATCTATACATGGAATAAAATTGCACAAAACTACACATACACACACGTGAGTTTATGTAAAAATTGATAAAAACTGAATGAAGTCAGAAGTCTAGTTAACAGTAATGTACCAAAGTCAACTTCCTGGGTTTGATATTGTGCTATAGTCATATATGATGTCACCATTGGGGGAAGCTGGGTGAAGAGTTCATGGGAGTCTTTATACATTTTTGCAACACTATGAGTCTAGAATTGCTTCAAAAACACTTTTAATAAAAGGGGAGGGGTCATCAAGGAACATGTATAAAGGACAAATGGACAAAGCCAAATGGGGGTAGGATCAAGGGTGGGAGGTGGGGATGGGGTGGGTAGGGGGGAGTCATGGGGAGAAAATGGAGACAATTGTACTTGAACAATAATTTAAAAATTGTATTGTTCACACTATTACAGATGTCTCCCATTCCCTCTCCTTTGTCCCCCTCTACCCACACCCCATTCCCCCAGCCTTCCCCACATTGTTGTCTGTGTCCATGGGCTATGCATATATCATATATGTTCTTTGGCTACTCTCTTCCAGTACCCTTCACCCTCCTGTCCCCTTAGATCTGTCAGTCTGTTCCATAAAAGGTTTTGTGGTGAAAGTCTCTATTCCATTCCTCCACCGTTCCAGTTTTCAACCCACACATTCCTATCCAGGCAACCAGCACTCCTAGTTCCTTACAGATCCATCTAGAGATTTTTTTTTCTTTATATCACCAAATACAAAGAGAGATTTTTATCCCCCTTTTTTACACAAAATGTACACATTCTACATTGTTCTACACTTAGCTTTTTTACTTAACACTATACCTTGGTGTACTTTCTATATGGCATAAAAAGAGTTTTCTTCATTCTTTGTACAGCTATGAAATATTCGACTGTATCAATGTGCCACCATTTATGTAACCAGTCCCCCACCAATATATCATTGGATTGTTTCCAATATTTTTGGTTTGATTTGGTTTTACAGATTTATTGAGGTATGATTATACTGTACCTATAAAAAGGAAGAACAGACTACACACATTTAAAATATGAGATTTGATAACTTTTAAAATGTGTACACACCCACAAAATCATAACCACAATCAAAATTATGAACATATATATCCCCAAGAGTTTTATTTTGCCCCTTTGTAATCTCTCCCCCGCCCCGTTCTTCCCTGGCACTCTGTGCTTCATATGCCCAGGCAACCACTGATTTGCTTTTTATCAACTATAGATTAGTTTGAATTTGTAGATACCTTATATAAATGGAGCCATATAGTAAATATTCTTTTTTGTATGGCTTCTTTCACACAGAGTACAAATTTAAGATATATTCATGTTGCTGTATATATGAAAGGTTTATTCCTTTTTATTACTGACTACTATTCCATTATATACCAGATTGTATACCATAGTTTATTTATATCCATTTGCTTGATGGACATTTGAGTTTCCAGTTTCTGGCAGTTACAAATAAAGCTTCTATGAATATTAATGCATTAGACTTTGTATGGACAAGGTATTCTCTTGAGGAAGTACCTAGGGGTAGAATGGCTACAGCGTATGGCAGGTATACTTTCAACCTTTTTTAAAACTGCAAAACTTCTTCTAAATTGTTTTTATGATTTCACATTCTCACCAGCAGTGTAAGAGAGTTCTGATATCTACATATCTTTGCCAACACTTGGTATGGTCAGTCCTTTTCATTTTAGTCCTTCTACTGGGAATATGGTGGTCTTTTGTGGTGGTTTTAATTTGCACTTCTGTAATGACTAATGATGTCAAGCACCTTTTATGTGTTTGTTTGCCATCCATATATATCTTCTTGGGGAAGTATCTGTTCAAATTTTTGCTCATTTTTGTTGGGTTGCCCTATTTTTGAGTTTTAGTGTTATTTATATGTGTTCTGAATACAAGTCCCTCATTAGATACATGATTTGCAAATATTTTTTCATCCTGTGACTTATCTTTTCATCCTCTCAGTGTATTTCAAAGAATAGAAGTTTATAATTTTTATGGAGTCCAAGACTTACAATAAAGTAAAAGTAATCAAGACAGTGTGGTATTTCTGTCAGGATACACAAATGGATTATTAGAACAAAGTACAGTTTGAAATAGACCCCCAGATATATGAACAACTGATTTTTAAATTTATTTTTAACTATAGTTCATGTACAATATTATATGACATTCAGAGGTACATTTATACACCTTACAAAGTGATCACCATAATAAGTATAATAACCATATGTCACCATACCATTATTATATTATTGACTATATTTTCTATGCTGTACATTACATCCATGTGACTTATTTTATAAATGGCACTTTGTACTTCTTAATCCTCTTACCCATTTCTGCCCATCTCTTTATCCCCCTCCCTTTTAGCAACCATCAGTTTGTTCTCTGTATCTATGAATTTGTTTCTTTTTTGTTTGTTTATTTTGTTTCTTAGATTCCACATATAAGTGAAATCATAAGGTATTTGTCCTTTTCTGTCTGACTTATCTCACCTAACATAACTCACTAGGTCTGTCCATGTTGGCACTAATGGCAAAATTTCATTCTGTGTTATGGCTGAGTAATATTTCATTATTTATGTTATATACTATATATTATATGTTATATTATCTGCATATATATGAGGTCTATCCAGAAGGTATCCATCCATGTAATATGAAAAATAGAGACATTTATTGAAGAAGATACAAGGTACAAGAAACATGGTACAGAGGACAGTGACACGTCAGTCCCCTTCAAAGTAGGCACCTTGGGACCTCACACAGTTCTCCCAGTTCTCACAGTTGCCCCATCATAGTTTCCTGCATCTCATTGCCAGTCTGAAATTTCTTCCCTTTCAAAGGTGATTTTTGTTTTGAGAAAAGCCAGAAGTCACAGGGCACTAAATCTGGGCTGTAGGGGGGCTGAGTCACCTGGGTGATTTGATGTTTCACCAAAAAATTCTGCATAAGAGGTGATGCATGAGTGCACGTGTTGTCGTGATGAAGTTGCCAATCACCAGTTGCCCATAGCCGTGGCCTTCTGAATCATCCAAATAGTTTCCATGGAAGAATGTTCAAGCTTAATGCAAAATTTGATGCAGATTCGTTGCTCTACTCGCTCAGTCATTTTAATGCAATAGTCACACAGTACACATGCTCACTCAATGGCCTCTACTGCCCCACTGACTATAATGAAGTTGTCATTGTTCACACAGGCTCATTCCAATCTACTCTCCTTGGTTGCCAAGTTACATTGATGTAGTACAAACTGTTCTTGTTGTATTAACAATGGCTGGACTTTTTCTGGATAGACCTCATATACCTATACCTATATAGATATAGATGTAGACATAGACATAGACATAGATGTGGATATCTAGATATGGTAGCTCTATCTTTATTTTTTTTTGAGGAACCTCCATACTGTTTTCCATAGTGGCTATACTAGTTTATAATTGCAACAGTGTACTAAGGTTTCCTTTTCTTATGGACAACTGATTTTGACAAAGGTGCAGAGGCTATTCTCTTCCTGCAACAACTGTATATCCACACGCAAACACAATGAAGTTCAATCAATAATATGCCCCACATATTAAAATTAACTCAAAGTAGGTCAGAGACCTAAATGTAAAGCCTAAAATTCTGAAATTTCTGAAAGAAAACACAGAAGAAAATCTTTGTGACCTTAGAATAGGCAGATTTCTTAGATATAACACCAGAAGTACAATCCACAAAAGAAAAAGTGATCAATTTGTTTCCAATCTTTTGTATTACCAAAAAAAATGCTACAATGCATAGCCTTCAATATATACCATTCCACATGTGTGCAATTATATCTAAAGGATGAAATGCTAAAATTCCAACCAAGTGTTAGATAAGTATTGAATGACAGCAAGCTTGAGATTCTTCACACAGATGAGTTCTTGGTGTCGGTATATCCTATGTTGCCAGTTGAGTGTAGAACAATATGCTTTAATGATCAGTTGAGTGGATAGTAGTGATTAACCTTTTATGAAAGTCAAAGAGTTGAATAGACCAAGGGACTACCCATGCACAGGGCCAGCATTCTTCTTTAGAAATAACAGTGGGTTAACATTAACACAGAGAGAGTAGACAAAAAAGATCACAAATCCTAGACCACAATAAATTAATCCTGAATTGGTTTTGAAATGTATGCATAGGTATCTGAGCTGATTTGCAACATAGTTTGTTATCTATAAATTAGTTAAACATTGGTGAACTGCTGTCATAAATGATCATGTTGTTTTAAAAAGAGTCACCTATAGTTTTGCAACTTATCAGTAATTAGATAGTAAGGCCAAGAGTTTAGCAGGATCCCTTTATGACACTAAATCCAGAAGGAAAGCTTATACATATGTATGTTCATGATAGTTAAGAATAAGAAAAGGGGATTTACCTTTATTTTGAAAAAATTTGATTGAAAAATGGTTTATTTTGAAAAATGGTGGGTTTTTGTACAAGAATTTCATGTTAAGCCCTGGCTGGTGTGGCTCAGTGGATTGAGTGCTGGCCTTTGAACCAAAGGGTTGCCAGTTCGATTTCCAGTCAGGGCACATGCCTGGGTTGCAGGCCAGATCCCCAGTTGGGGACATGTGAGGGGCAGTCACACATAGATGTTTCCCTCCCTCTCTTCCTCCCTCCCTTCTGCTCTCTCTAAAAAATAAATAACTAACATCTTTTAAAAAAGGAATTCCATGTTAATTTATAAAAAAATTAAAAAGGAAAAAAATCACCTGTAATCCCACTTTTCCAAAACTTTTGTACTGATTCTAAAATAAACCTTACTGGTACTAACACAAGGAGAAATTTTGACTATGTTACTGTAATTTTATTTCCTTAACATTTTATCTGTGGAATTGGATGAACTTCTGTTGTTCTTAGTGAGGGACACTCAAATAGAATGGTTCTTCACACTGATTGCACATTGAAATCACCTAGAGACCTTTAAAAATTTCTGATGCCTGAGTACCATACATACTCTGATATGTTTGGCCTGGTGCAATCTAGGCATCAGAATTTTTAAAGCTCCCCAATAGGTCCTAATGTACAACCACTATTGAGAACCACTGGTCTGAATATAAAGGGAGTCTGTTACAGGTTGAATGGTGTCCCTCTAAAATTCTTGTCAATGTCCTAACCCCCAGTACCACAAAATGTGACCTTATTTGGAAATAAGACTGTTGCAGATATAATTGGTTAAGGTGAAGTCATAGTGAAGTAGGATGGGTCTCTAATACAATATGAATACTGTCCTTATAAAAGGGAGAAATTTGGACACAGACACACACAGAAGGAGAACACCATGTAAAGATTGGAGGTATACTGCCACAAGGCAAACAAGTACTAGAAGCTTGGTGAGAAGCCCTAGAACAGACCTTCTGCAGTGCCTTCAAAGGAAGCATAGCTGTGCTGGCATCCTTGATCTCAGACTTCTAACCTCCAGAACTGTGAGACAATCAATTTCTGTTTTTTAAGCAACTCAAATATGTGGCAGTTTGTTATGGCAGCCCTAGCAAGCTACTACATATTTATAATCATTTTAAGTGGCCTCACTCCTGACAGGCCTGTAACATTAACTTCATAGTGTGACTAAGTAAATGGCAAGAATAGAGTCATGGGAAGCACCCAAACTGGAAACATTTTATCACATGTCTACACAGGAATTAAAGGATTCTATTTCTGGCAAATCATCACTTTCAAAAGGCTTACATTTCCCGGTTTGGTCACCATCTAAACACAGTATCGACTCCCCTATAAGGTTTTCATAAATTCTTACCAGCTATTTGCCATGGCCATGCCCACACCAAGTGTGAAAAACTGAAGACTGCCCCAAGCCAGGACAAGAGACCATCTGAGAATAATCCAAAGCACAAGCTGCTAACAAGTAGAATTCTGAATAAAGCTACAGCAAAATAATGTCCATATAGTCCCCACCTTTTGGCTTTATCATGTGAGTAATCCTAGAGTTTTAGACAATACTGCTAAGATACCTTGTTATAGTCCTACAAAAGCTTCAGGTGAATGCAGGTGCAAGGAATTTAACTACAAATATTTTATGGTGAATTAAGTTCCCTGAAGATTTATTTGTGGCATGTGAAAAGAACATAATTTTATAGCCATTTATACCTACCTGCCGTAATTCACTTTTTCATGTGATTTAATAATCAATTTAAATTATTTAAAAGCTATTTAAGTTGAATATTTAAATGACATCTGGCTAACAATCCACTCTGAAGACAGCACCCTCCAGATCCCATGAAAATGTCTATGAAGATGCAAGAAGAACAGACACATGCCATAAAAAACTAAAGTTGGCAGAGCCCTTATTGTTGCAGCTAAGTAGAAAACAGATGGATCGTGGGGCGGGGGGGGAATAAGAAAAAAGCAACTGGTCCCTATCCATGCTTTCCTCACAAAATAAAACAGTCCCACCTGCAAGAAAGATTTTTTTTTAAGATTTTATTTACTTATTTTTAGAGAGGGGAAGGGAGGGAGAAGGAGAGAAAGAGAGAAACATCAATGTGTGGTTGCCTCTCGTGTGGTACCCACTGGGGACCTGGCCCACAACCCAGGCATGTGCCCTGACTGGGAATCGAACTTGCGATGCTTTGGTTCGCAGCCCACGCTCAATCTGCTGAGCTATGCCAGCCAGGGCAAGATTTTTTTTTTAAAACTTGTATTCTTTTCCCCATAGTCTGATCCATTTTACCCAAGATATTGTATTGTCTGTGATTGGCTATCTTAGCTGGGGAGTGGGAGTGAGGTATACTTTCAGGGCTTCTCCATAGGTCAAGGATCCAATATAAATGTTGCCAACTGCTATGTATGTCCATATTGATGGCACAGGGTCTGGCACAAATAACACCCCTCTTTTATTATAAAACCTTTTATTACAAAATCATATGAATGTAATTCTGTAACATAAAAATATCACACTCAAACACACCATATGACATTTTAGGGGAAATGTTCAAATGAAAATATAAATCATTACACCTATATTATTACCCTGCCAACCATACTCAAGCAGGCCTTACTTCTGCCGGACCCTGTGCTTTCAGGTGGGTTTGTGGACCCAGGTGGACCCACTGTGAGCTAGGACTCCATTATTGTCTGGTATTATACACCCCTAAACTAAATGTGGAGATCATGATGATACTTGGGGTCCTAGAGTATCAGTGTCAACTAGGATTCTGAATCAAACAACCCTGGAAAGATCTCAGTATTTCCCTTTCCTTCATGCATGATTACTCAAGGAAATGTCTAAGTTTTTTAGGGAAGAACTGGGAGAATTACTGCTGTATAGTGCCATAATGTGGTAGGATCCTTCCTCATGAAGACCCAGTCTTCAGTCAATTCATTCTGAGTCTAAGAACTGGCTTGGGTCTAGAAACTGGTCATAGAATTGTGACTTTCCATTATGTTGTTGACCTCAGCCTTCTGATCATCCATTCTTGATCTTTTGTGATTAGCAATACCAGGGTGGTTGCCTGTATATGATGTCTCTAAATATAACATGTTCTATTAGCCATCTCTGTAGGTCCCGGCAAATCAGAGTCCCTTGGCTGCTACTGTGAACTTTCTGTCCATTGTGACCATTATGCCCACTTTGCCTCTGTCAGTTAAGCATTGCCATCTTGCCTCTGCTCTCCTGGAACCATATCATCCCCATTGCTGCTAGAGAGCCAGGTCTGCAACAGCATTTCCTATCAGCTTTGACCTTCAGAGAAAAGCCAATATTAAGCTATTCAATGATGTTGGTACCTCTTTCACCTTGGAATATAGGTGCTTCCTAAGGAACATAATCAACTGGCTGGTTTTTTGTGTCTTATATTATAGAGCTAGTCTAGCATGCCCCCTTCTGCAATTTTTTTGGCCCCTTCCATAACATTCTGTCTTGATAATCCTGACATCTCCATTTCATTTAATATAGGCCATTACCTTTTTTTTTTCCAAGTTTGCAAGAGCTATCCCAGGAACATTCTTATAAGGTCTCCTGGGACTACACCAGGTGGTAAAACCTGTGTTTCAAGAAAGTTGTCTAATATTGAATGATGTGGTGGGTAAAATCCTAAAATGGCCCCCAAGATTTCCACTCTCTTACTTAGCAATTATACAGCTCCAGCATGCCAGGGACTGTCAATACTCTACCTTCCACAGTGATGAGGGCCTCATTGCCATCCAGCAGGTGAGTGATCTGACTCCAGAATCTCATCTTTAGAGTCTGTTTTCTATAACCATTCCTGCTTACCAACTGTCTTAGGTTGGGATTCCTAGAAGCAGAAGCTGTAACAAGGTTGGTTTTTCACAGGATTGATTTAGGGAGAGCCCTTAGGAGAAAGGAAGTGATGAGAGCAGGCTAGGGAAGAGGAAAAACAACTAAGCAAGGATGTAGTCTCATTTGGAAACTTGTTTTGGTCTGATCCCACAGGGAGCTCTGCAGCAAAAATGGCACCACAGAGTTAGACCCACCTTGAAGAAAGGGAATCAACTTTTTATAACTCGGTGACTATACTTAGCCATTGGCCGTGGGATGCCCCCATTAGGGGATGAGGAGAAAAACCTCACTAATGCTGCTTCCTGCTAAGCAAATTTGCTGCAAGAGGAGCAATGGCAAACAGCTATTAACAGGCAGCACTTGAACCAGCCAGGGAATAGATGCATCAGCTGACAGAAGAGATATGGGTGGACCACCCACAGCATCCACTACATAGCCCCTACATCATCTCAGTTGTGACCACCCTACTCTGATAAGCACCTGCAAGATCTGCTCCCTTAAGGACCTTACTTCTGACACTATCTCCTATTATCTTCTTCACCTTCAGCTACACTGAAATCCTTGCTGTTCCCCAAACTGGTCAATGTAGTCCCACCTCCAAGCCTTTCCATTTACTGATCCCTTTGTTTGGAATGTTATTTCCACATCTTGGCACAATTAGGTCCCTCACATCACCTTCTAAGACCTAGCCTAACCATCCACTTAAATTATAAACCACTCGCAGAGCTCCCTATTCCTTTTTCTTGTTCTGTGATTCTCTATTGTACTTCTTATCACTATCTGACATTCCATATATGTTTTACATGCATGTTTATTGTCTGACACCCCCCCAACTAGAGCGTTAGATCTATAAGGGTAGAGACTATTTGTATTTGCTACTGTATATCTTAGAACAATGCTTGTTGTTATATACAGTAAATGTTTGATGAATTAATTAACTGACTAGTTAATATCCTTTAATTAAATGATAAAAGAGAGCCTCTTTTTATGAATTACTCTAAAGTTTATAGCACTGGTTCTCAGACTTGAGCATGCATCAGAATCACCTGGAGGGCTTGTTAAATCACAGCTCTCCAAGTCCTTCCTCCAGAGTCTGATTCAGTAGATTTGGTATGGTGCCCCCAAATTTTCACCTCTGACAAGTTCATAGATGATGTTTCTGCTTGGCTCAGAGACCAAAATGAGAACCACTGGTATAAAGACATATGGATGAACTACATGATGTAAAAAGGTTTAAAAATCAGTATGGCTTTCTCACAACTTATAAAACTCTAACATGGGAATAAATAAGTAAATGCACTTTTCCAGAATTTTTCTCTGGAAGATTCTAATCACATATTAAGTTTTCTTTAAATTTTTTATACATAGATCACAGTAATTGGGTCAATCAATAAATTATTTTATTAAGATTTTATTTTTTCTTTTTAGACAGAGGAGGAGGGGCAGAGAAAGAGAGGGAGAGAAACATCAATGTGTGGTTGTCTCTCGTGCACTCCCTACTGGGGACCTGTCCCACAACTCAGACATGTACTCTGACTGGGAATCGAACCAACAACCCTTTGGTTCACAGGTTGGCACTCAGTCCACTGAGCCACACCAGCCAGGGCTCAACCAATAAATAATTTATAAAATTTTTAATAATATTTTGAAATGCTTATGTTTTAATATTAAACAGGAAAAGAAAGTAAAATTGAATACATACAAATTTAATCTCTTCTATATAAAATAAGCATTAAAAATTTCATAAATGATAACTGATTTTCTTTGGGTAATGGAATTATTATAAGACATTTTGTTTTTCTTTTTTATGCCTTTCCATTTTTCATTTTTGTTTGTTTATTTATTTTATTGTTCAAGTACAGTTGTCTCCATTTTCCCCCCACCACTCCCCCTGCTCCACCCATCCCCACCTCCGATCCTCAATCCTACTCTCCTTTGGCTTTGTCCATGTGTCCTTTATACATGTTCTTTGACAACCATTCCCCCCTTTTCCCTGCATTATCCCCTCCCACCTCCCCTCTGGTTATTGTCAATTTGTTCTTTATTTCAATGTCTCTGGTTATATTTTGTTTGCTTATTTTGTTGATTAGGTTCCACTTACAAGTGAGATCGATATGGTATTTGTCTTTCACCACCTGACTTACTTCACTTAGCATAATGCTCTCCAGAGCCATTCAAGCTGTCACAAAGGGTAGGAGCTCCTTCTTTCTTTCTGCTGTGTAGTATTCCATTGTGTAAATGCACCATAGTCTTTTGATCCACTCATTTACTGATGGGCACTTAGGTTGCTTCCCTCACTTGGCTATTGTAAATTGTGCTGCTATGAATATTGGGGTGCATAGGTTCTTTTGGATTGGTGTTTCAGAATTCTCAGGGTATAGTCCCAGCAATGGAACTACCAGGAAAGGAAAGGAGGAATCCTCAGAAAGAATGCCTTTCCATTTTTGTACAATAAGCATATATTACTATAATAGCCAGAAAAGTAAAAGTATATTTTTATTTCAAAAGTTAATCTTGTCAGAAAAGATAAAGAGTCAAAGATAGAACCCAAGAAGATAGACACAGAACTATCTTAAAATGATAATAACAAGTATTGGATACACTTAAACTGTCATGTTTCTCATTAAAGTTAAAATATTCATAAATATCCAAAAGACTTATACTAACTCATGTTTAATTTTTTAATTGAATTATCATTGCATAACAATTTATCACCATCCCCCAAAATTGATTTTTAAGAACTATTAATTCATTACTTATTCTCACAATTCCAAAACATAAAAACTACATATAGATATGTTTAAAATAACAAGGACACATTAGGGTATCTTTTAGAAGCTGCTCCTCAGGTCTGCCTGGGTGGGTTTTCTAGCCTGTGCTGAAGTCACCAGGAAAATTTTAGTGTCATTCAAGAGTATAAGACTGTAAGAGACAAGGCCTCATAAGGTTTTAATTTTGAAACAACTGTATGGGAAAACTAAAAATATAATGTTAAACAGGCTCTCTTCGTGTAATCATTCTGTTTCCTAAACATGTTTTATAAAATGTGATACCTAGAAAATGATAGTGCATCTGTTTCTAAAAACATGAAAATGAGAAAACTAATTTCAATTAGTTTAGAGAACAAATGCATTGAAATTTTATTCATGTAAATGACTTTAGAAACATGTAAATTTTTGTAAAACAAAATTAAAATTAAAAGCAACTCCTAAAATTTTCAAAAGTAAAATGACAGAAATGAACGTAACTATGTATCCAGTTGGTGTTATAACATGGACAAAGAACAACTATGAGTATTCCAAGTAACTTTAAAACACAATAATTTGGCCCTGGCTGGTGTGGCTCAGTGGACTGAGTGCCGACCTATGAACCAAGGGGTTGCCAGTTTGGTTCCCAGTCAGGGCACATGGGTTGTGGGCCAGGTCCCCAGTAGGGAGCATGAGAGAAGCAACCACACATTGATGTTTCTCTCCCTCTCTTTCTCCCTCCCTTCCCTTCTGTCTAAAAATAAATAAACAAAATCTTTTAAAAAATTAAAAATAAAACACAATAATTTGAATCTACATTCCAAGCAAGGTATAGCCTATTTTTTTAAAAGCCTAGTTAAATTTGAATTTCAGATAAACAACTAACTTTTTAGTATAAATATGCCCCAAATATTATATAGGACAAATTTACACTAAAAATATTTATACTGAAAAAGTATTCATTTTTCTCTGAATTTTCAGTTTAACTGGGCTTTCTGGTTTTTTTTTTAAATTGTTGTTCACGTACAGTTGTCTGCCTTTTCCTTGCTCCACTCCACCCTCCCCCAGCAATCTCCACCTCCCTCCCCTGACTCCACCCCCTTGGTTTTGTCCATGTGCCCTTTATAGTTGTTCCCTGAAAACCTTTCTCCCTTTTCCCCCCATTATCCTCTCCCACCTCCCCTCTGGTTACTGTTTTGTTTTTAATTTGAAAACCCTACATTGGAAACTGAGTAAAGGATATGCAGGACTTCTCTGTGCCAATTTTGCAACTTCCTGTGAATCTATAATAATTTCAAAATATTTTTAAAAAATTTAGAGAATACAGTTTGAAAAGTAGTTGTTTCATGAAATGGGAATCTAATTCATCTCAAACTACCTATAGCTGAAGAAATAAATTATACTTAGAATATTCTAAAATAGTAAATGCAAAGAGGCAGAAGTCGTGGGGTAAGACTTGACATGAAATTATTTAATATAAGGGCAAGGTGAAGTGAGAACTTAACAAACTGTTTTTTTGTTTTTACAAGTAAATGTGTTACTGCAAGCTAACCCAGAAGGTGAGGAGAGAAATGAAAAGTAATTTCTCTGTCCATGGTGCTGGACTGACAACAAACATTTTCTTTCAGTTCAATACAAATACATGTTAATTTAAATCACACCTAGGATCATTGTAAAGAGCATGACTTGATAATTATTTTCCTTCGGAAAATTCTTCTTCAGACCTCAAATTGCATGAAATGCAGTAATAGCAGAAAGAATTTAAAGAAATTTGAAAAAATAAGAAAAATCTCTTCCAGATAAACTAACATTGTTTCTTATCATTGATATAATTTTTCTTCCATTGAAGAATTGTTTTTTACATAATATCAAGCTGTTTACTCTGAATCATTTTAACATCGGCCTGAAGTGGGGAAGAAAAATAGCACAACTCTCCTTCCTAATCTCAGTCATATTTCAATTTGGGAGAAAAATTGAAGAACCAACTTTCTTTTTTCCTGGGTTTAGGAGATGAAGGAAGGTAAGAAGAAGAGAGTACTATTAGAGTGGACAAAAATATCACAGCACCAGAACACATGGTGAGTGGGTAGAGTGGGAGAACACTACAAAAATGGATATGCATGACCTCACCATGGGCATCCCTAAAATATCCTATAAAGATGGAAGGATTAACAGCTTATTCAACACTGTGTAAAGATGCACAGAGCAGACCAAGAGCTCAATAATCATTCCTTGCCTGTCAGATTCTTCACTGAATATTAGTGCTTAAAACTCAAGATAGTTTTGCTCAGAGAATTAAGAGTATGTTTTAAAAGTATATTTTCCACTTAACAACAACATACCTTAAACAGGTTTCTCCTCTTGAAACCAATGTAGCCAAATCCCCCACCTATTATATGGGTACTACTTTGTAGACAATCACCAGAAAGGGAAAGAGTCAAAGGTTTTCATAGTGTAAAGATTTAGACTATAAAATTTTTCAAGTGCTTGTTCTTTATTGAGCACTGAGATAGATAACAAGGATTTACAAAAATGAAATAATGCATGCCTAACCTACAACAAGCTTATATTCAATTTAGATAGAAGACAAAATCTTACAAAGTTGAAAACTTCATTTAAGAACTTTAATGATTTGAAATTTGACATCTTTGTAAACATTTGCTTCACATGTTTGAGTTTTCAGAGCACTTCTGCATATTCTACCATTTGACCCATGCAGTAGCCCTATGAGGTAAGGGTCTTTGTTATGCCCCTGAAACCTACAGGAATTCAGCATGGGAGAAGAAATAAAAATATTCCTAACAATTCTTCAAATAATATTAATTGATTTGATCTGCTGATTTAGGGGGACATGAAAAGTAATTCACCTTCTTGGGGGCATATTCATATACTCAATAATACATTGCCTAATCTTTTGTAACAGTAGATGCTCAACAAACGACATTGAAGACAAGCTGCATTAATATATTAATAAATGTTACAGTGTATCCCTTAATGTAATATCTACTGCCCTAGCCCAATGTTTGACATAATTAGGAATACAGTATATAGAATTAAACTAAACTGGTAAAACACTGACCCTAAAAATATAGTGCTTATCCCATACTGTTCTAAGCCCTCGGCACTTATCACTTCATGTAAACCTCATGACAATTTTATAATGTATGGACTATTACCAAGCCTGAAAAGAAAAGTGACCTCAGGCAGGTTAAGTAACTTATTCAAAGTAATACAGGTATTAAGATCTTGTAATCTTTTCATTATTCACAAAGTAGACCATAAAGCTAATAGTCACATTAGAAATTTGGAGGGAGACCTTTCACGTCAGACCCTCCAGAGAGATGGCTGTGGTGGCAGGGGCCTGAGGTGAATGTGGGTGGTGGTGAGCTGAACTGAGCAAAAATAAGTTAAACAGACGCCTGAAAGCTGAGAAGAAAGTAGCAGAGAAGATCAAGCAAGAGGAACTCAATGTGAATCAACTAAGTCAGGCCAGTGCTGCTGCTGCCACCAACCACACCACTGACAACAATGTGGGTGCCAGGGAGGAGAGCATGGACCCAAACTAGCACTACAAGATCTTCAGCCAAGCAGTCCACCAAGCAAAGGTCAATGGGGAAGACCCTTACCCACACAAGTTCCATGTAGATGTCTCGCTGACTCACTTAATCCATGAATAGTCACTTGCAGCCTGGGGACCATCTGAATGAAATCACCTGAAAGGTGGCAGGTAGGATCCATTCCTAAAGAGCTTCTGGGGGAAAAGCTCATCTTTAGTGACCTTTGAGGAGAGAGGTTCAGGTTGCAAGTCATGGCCAAGTACAGGAATTATAAATCAGAAAGAACTTATTCATATCATTAACAAACTATGTTTGGGAGACATAACTGGAGTTCTGGGGAATCCTAGGAAAACCAAGAAGGGTAACCTGAGCATAATTCCCTATGAGACCACACTGCTATCTCCTTGCTTCCATATGTTATATAATTTTCACTTTGGCCTCAAACACAAGGAAACACAATGTGTCACACATACTTGGACTTGATACCAAATGACTTTGCAAGGCAAAAATTTATCATCTGCTCTAATATCATCACATATATAAGAAATGTCTTGGATGAGTTGGGATTTCTAGAGATTGAAAATCCCATGAACATCCTCCCAGGAGGAGCTGTGCTCAAGTCTTTTATCACTTGTCACAATGAGCTGGACATGAATTTGTATATGAGAATTGCTCCAGAATGCTACCATAAGATGCTGGTGGTTGATGGCATTGAACAGGTTTTTGAAATTGGATGCCAGTTCTGGAATGAAGGAATTGACAAGACTCACAATTCTGAATTCACCACCTATTAGTTCTACATGGCCTACACATACTATCACAAGCTCATGGAAATCGTGGAGAAGATGATTTCAGGGATGGTAAATCACATTACAGGCTGTTACAAGGTTACTTACAATCCAGATGGCCTGGAGGGCCAAGCCTACAAAATTGACTTCATCCCACCCTTCCAGAGAATCAGCATGGTAGAAGAGCTTGAGAAAGCCCTGGGGATGAAGCTGCCAGAAGCTAACCTCTTAAAAACTAAAGAAAGTTGTAAAATTCTTGTTATCTGTGTGGCAGAATATGTTGAATGCCTTCCACCACAGACCATAGCCAGGCTCCTTGATAAGCTTGTTGGGTAGTTCCTGGAAGTGACATGCTTCAATCCTACATGCATCTGTGATCACCAACAAATAATGAGCCCTTTGGCAAAATGGCACTGGTCTAAAGACAGTCTGACTCTGAGTGCTTTGAGTTTTTTGTCATGAAGAAGGAAATATGTAATGCCTACACTGAGCTGAATGACGCCATGCAGTGGCAGATTTTTGAAGAACAGGTCAAGGCCATTGGCAATGATGAGGCCACATTCATAGATGAAAATTGCACAGCATTGGACTATGGACTGCTGCCCACAGCTGCCTGGGGCACAGACATTAACTGAGTCACCGTGTTTCTCACAGATTGCAATAATATCAAGGGAATACTTATGTTTCCTACCATGAAACCCAAAGACAAGACAGAAAATGTAGTAACTTCTGATACACTGGAAAGCACAACTGCTGGCACTTCTGTCTACAAAATAATAACTGCAAGTAGTATAGCTCAGGCATCTTTGCATCTCTGGAAAAGATCAAGGACTGCAAGTGAATTCTTGTACGTTACTATCCATTTGACTACCACAGTTCAGTCACCAGAGAAGAGAAAGGGAATTAAGAATTCCTTTTTTAGTCCTTGTTACCAAATAAACCATTTGTCTCTTTCCCATAAAAAACATTTTGAAGAAGAGATTGCCTCAGGCTGAAATAGTCAGAAAATATTTCATGCTAGAAAAAAATAGAAAACAGGTCATCAAAGTAGCTGTCAAATTTGATACATTGAGAAGAACTCCAGGAGAATGAGGAGGAATGACCAAATTTATAGAGAGAAAAAACACATAGGGAACGTGTATTGGTTGGAGTAATAATATCAGCAGCTGTAACAAACAGACCCCAAAATCTCAATGGCTTAGTAAGTTGATTTTTTTGTTCATATGAAGTCCAACGAGTATGTTTCTAGGTATAATATAATATTGCCTTTCACATGGTCTTCAGACACTTAAAGCCATTCCATCTTGTGGCTTTACTAACTCCAAAATCTTGGTATTTACTGCAGGATCCTCTCTCTGCACCTTGGGAAGCAAGGGAAGAGACAGCATGGAGAATCATTTTAGAAGTTCTTATAGGTCAAGCCTGGAAGATGGTCACTTTACTTCAACCCTTATCCCACTGGCCTAACCTCAATATCATGGCCACATAAGCCTCCTATGGTAAAGGAAACTTAGAAATGTAATCTAGCAGTGTATCTGGGAAGAAGATCAGATACATCAGATACAGTATGGAAGGCATGGCAATCTCAACTACAGTATGCAAGCTGGACCTTCTTCCATGTCCCATAGAAAAGCTCTTATTCTCCTCTTAGAGTTCTAGTCTAGTCTTAGGTGTGATTTACACTGACCATGGTGGTAAGAGTTGACTGAAAGGATAGTAATCAAACATAATACTCACCCTAGAGTTAGCAACAACCTACAATCTGTTCCATGAATATCTACCTTACTCTAACATTGTGTTATCATGTGGGAAGATGTGACAGCAATATAGTGGACATACAAAAAATTACTTAGCCAAAGGAGCACTGCACAAAGCCCAGGAGGAAAAAGGCAGAAAAAGGAGAGGTGATGGGAACATACATGAAAGCTAACCACAAGAAAGAGAATTTCATTTAAAATTACAAAAGGAGAGGAAAACAGAAGAACTAAAAGATGTTCAAAAGTGTTTATAATACATATAGAGCACATGCCAAATGTGTATAGAGCACATATAGAGTGAACATGCCAAAAATACTTTATTCAAGGGATAAGTGGGAAAAATTAAGAAAGAGAGGACAGGAGGTTTGACAAGATTCACCTACCACCCTATAAATAAGGTAATGAGAGCTTCTAATACAAATATGATTAACAAAGATACTTGAATTTGTGTTTTATGACAAACACTGCTCAAATAAGGGTTAGAAATTCTTCCTTTCCCCCACACCAGTATCCATCCCCCAGGATTGCTCCAAGGCATCCAAATAAGCTTCAAAAAGATAACACTAAGGCTGTGAACGCCAAAACTGGTGTCTATATTTATTTACCTCCTTTCTTCCCCTCCCATTCACTCTTCCACAGTATCACTTCTCTCCCCACCACATTACTGAAACCATTCCAGTCAAGTTCACCAGCAAGCCGTATCTTGCCAGATGCAGGTGTCACTCCTCTGTCTACACTCAACACAGTTGATCATTTCCTCCTTGAAATAATTTCCTTTTGTGGTTTCAGTAACATCACACTTTCCCTAGCTGGTTCCACTTTCATCAACTGACCTCTAAATATTTATAAGCCCTAGAGTCCTCTTCCCTGTCTCACCTGAATGAATTTATGCAGTCCTATAGCTTAAATACCACTAATATTCTAGTACTCCCAAACTATATTTTTGCTGACTTGTAGAAGTCAGGCAGGTTGCTGTAAAAGATTCTCTAAATTACCAACTTAGAACAAAATCTCATAATTCCCTTCCTCTATAAAATCTACCTGTCTTTCCCATTCTGGTAGATGACACCATCAATCAACCAGTTGGTCAAGCCAAATCTTGGATCACCCAAGTTTCCCTTCTCTTCTTGAACTCCCACAACCAATGTGACAGATAGTCCTTCCAACTCTACTTCTAAAACACCCCAAATCTATCCACTGGCATTGTCTCCCTGGTCCATTCCACCAGCACCTCTCACCATCAACATCTTCTAGAAGATCTCCTTGCTTCCACCCTTGCCACTTTTTCAACTGTTTTCTTTTTAAAAGTCCAGATGATCTTTAAACCATAAATCAGATCATGTTACTACCCCCATTTAAAACCTTCTTATAATGTCACATTGTTCTTAAAATAAAATCCAAACTCCTGAGCATCACTGAAAAGATGGTCTACCTTCCTAAACTCATCTCATAAAACCCTGCCCCAACTTATCCTGTTCCAACCACACTAGTCTTCTTTCTCTTCTTCAGACCAAGTCCCCACCTCTTCTAAACTACATCCTATTGCATTCTATCTTATTACCCTAGTAATTTCATTCTTAGTACTTGTAACAACCTTAATGATCTAATTTGAATATTAGTTTTCTGATTTATTATTTGTGTCTTTCACTAGACTATAAGGTTCATCAGAACAGAAGCCATATCTAGGTTTTTCACTGTTGTATGTTTATCATCTAGCACCAATAGCTTATTGAGATAGTCCTCAATAAAACGTGTCATGATTTAAAGGGAGTAGTGACTTGAACACAATAAAAATGGAAGAAATATGTCTCTTTTGCCATCTGAATCTTCCACCTGTACCGTCTTCTGACCAAGGTTTGAAATATGCTGAGAGCTCATAAGAAAGAACAACACAGAAGAACTCTGAATAGTGGTAGTCCAAATCAAAGCTTAAATGGAGGTATTTTGGTGTGGGGGAAGAGCATCAGGGAAAGTAGAAAGAAGCAGAATAATGTTTATGTGTGCGGCTCAAAGAAGCCAGAGGGGATGAAGCATAGAAATCACAAAGTAAAAGTTTTAGAACCACCACTGTTGGCTTTCCCAGACTGCAGTAGCCACCAACGTGTAGTCATTCTATTTCCAGAGTTCTATTTCTAGGCTTTAAGAATGGAGCAACTTTTAGAGTATTACAGACTTTCACAGGAAAAAGAAAAGATTTCCTAAAAATATTCTCACCTTTGCAAAGAACTGCTTCCAAACATAAACTTTAGCTTGTCATACCTGTCCCATTTCCCCCTTTTCCCTTCTTTGCTACTACCTATTCCCTCATTGCACCAGATATATCTGCTACCATAAGAATTAGCTAACGTGTCCCAAGTAATTGGAGCTCTTCCAACAGAAAGGGTTCCAGAAATAAAAATAAGGTGCTAAATAGTTACAAGCCATTTCTACCAGAATTATTGTTGAAACTTTCTATTTTTTTATTTTTCAGTTTCACCCTTATGTTTTATAAAAGATATTTCCAACAGATTTGATATTTCACCATATGATTTGTTCTCAAATAAGGGACACAAAGCTAGTATTATCTGGAATCACATTTCTGTTTTCTCTCGAAAATATGCACCATCCAAAAAAAATAAAATCTTTTTCTCTGTTCAAAGGGTCTGAGAAGTTGGACTTAAACTCTCTAAAGTATACAGGTTTTAGGTATTAGATTTCAATTTTCATTCAGGTAACATATACTAAGTACCTACTGTGTGCCAGGTATGGTGGTAAATTTTTTCTCATTTTATTTAACCTTCATAACTGTTCTCTGAATGGGATGTTATTGTCTCATTTTAGAGATGGAAAATTTGAAAACTAGTCTTTAAGTAACTTCAACATGTTTATAAAGGCCATGACCAGTAGATAGATAGATAGATGATAGATAGATAGATAGATAGATAGATAGAGAGATAGAGAGATATAAAGACCATGGAAATTGTTGTGTGCCTACACTATGAGGTAAGCAGAATAATGGACCCCCACAAAACGTCCACATCTTAATCCCTGGAACCTATGAATATATTATCTGAATGGTAAAAGGGACTTTGCAGATGTGACTAATTAAAGAATATTCTGCATTATCAGGTGAGCCAGATGTAATCATAAGACAGAGGCAGATGAGTCTGTCAAAGGACACATGCTGATGGAAGCAGAGATCTTAGTGATAACAATTGCTGAAATGAGGCCACAAGCTAAGCAATGCAGGCAGCCTCTAGAAACTGGAAAGGACAAGGAAACAGATTCTCCCCTAGAGCCTCCAGAAGGAACACAGCCCTCACAACACCTTTATTTTACCCAAAGAGACCCATTTTAGACTTCTGACATCTGTAACTGTAATAAATTTGTTTGAAGCCAAGTTTGTAGTAATTTGTTACAGAACCTATAAGAAATGGATACACTGCACATCCTTTTAACATGTATACACGTTCTTATCTTTAACTAGGACTTCTAGGTTCCACATGTCTTCTTCACTTCCACATTTTCAGTATCTGTCACACTGCCATTTGCCCATTGTTCATGCTGGTGATGTTTATTAAGGATAACCCAAATCCTATATGAAACACAACAGCAATGCAAACAATATCTGACATCGTTCATTTTCATGGTACGCGAAGGAAATTAATTATTGTAATTTAAATCAAATTAGTTTTTTAAAATATTTTATTTAATTTTAGAGCAAGGGGAAGGAAAGGAGGAAGAGAGGGAGAAAAACATCCATAAGTGGTTACTTCTCACGTGCCCCCTACTGGGGGCCTGACCTGGCCTGCAACCCAGGCATGTGCCCTGACTGGGAATAAAACCAGCGACCTTTGGTTTGCAGACCAGTACTCAATTCACTGAGCCACACCAGCCAGGGCACAAATTAGATGTTTTTAATCATCTTTGTATATACTTCTATTACTTTTTACTGAAACCGGAGTTTTGTAAAACCTTTTTTTAAAAAGTTTTTATCCTCACCTGGGGACATTTTTTTATTGCTTTTAAAGAGAGAGGAAGGGGGGTGGGTAGAGAAAGAAGGACAGAAACATAGATGTGAGAGAGAAAAATCATTGCCTGCCTCTTGTATGTGCCCCGACCAGGAACCAAACCCACAACCTGGGCATGTGCCCTGACTGGGAATCAAACCTACAACCTTTCATTTTATGGATGATGCTCCAATGAACTGAGCCACACTGGCAAGGGCAAGATTTGTAACATCTTTAATTTTTAAAAAGTCAGATGATTTAGCCAGGATTAGAAACTGATAGACAGTGGGGATATTAGCAGGCATTCTCCAAAGCTCCTCCAGTTCCATCCTTGGTTCAAACTAAATCATCAGAGACATGTATGCTTGGCCTACCCTCCCATCATTCTAGAAATGTGTTTACAGAACAATATTTTAACACTAAACATTGGCTTCCACTGAAGCCAAGGAAGAGATAAATCAAGGGATCCTACTATTTTTTGATAAACATTTAAACAAAATTTTCTGACATTACTGAAAACCCCCTAACACAAAGAACTCAGAGATAAATTTCTCTCAGGTGTCCTCTTAAAGATATTGTTAGTTTCTCTGGAGATACTGAATTGGTTCTAAATAGAGAAAATGTGAGTTATAAAACCTATTGAGTTTCTCTCCTTTTTTCCCCTAGCCACCAGGAGGCACAGAGCTAAATCTGGTATGTGAAATCTATAGCTTCTTATAGCAAGGAGTTCTTGCTGGAGTTTTTCTCATTTTCTTTTTTTGAAAATTCATTTATTTTTATCTTGTGGCCATTGTTTTACATTACCTGGCCTGCTTCAAACCATATTTGAAGGTTAGATGAATATAAATGAGTCAATAAATATTGAACCACATTCTAAGTTTAATATTTATTACTGCCTTGATGAACACCCAAGATTTTCAAGAGCCATGTTGGTACTATGGCATGAAACGATGAACTAGCAAATCACCAGATACTTGCTGGCTGAAGGGGTGCAGAGGGGACAAATTTAACAGCAAGATCTTGGGACTAATCACAGAGGAAATGACTTCTACAAAGTAGGAAAGACTTTTTCAAGTAACATTCAACCTAGAAGATATTCGTCTTCTGCTGAAAACAGGATGGGCTAAAATATATTTGTAAAGAATCATGGAGATCTAATAAGAACAAATGGGTTGAATGACCTTGTACTTTAAAGTTTGGACTGTGAACAATTCAGACAGAGGCTGAAAGGTCTGTACAGTTAATGTCAGGCCTGGTATAAGGTATTGACCTGCCTGTGATGTCTTCAGCCACAATAGACAGTGGGGAATAGTAATTAAGCAGTTCTATAAAAGAAGGCAACCAACCAGACAGGAAGAAGTGAGACAGTTTGATTGGCCATTTATACACAAGGCCCTCACTAACTCCTGAGACAAGACAGACTGGGAGGATGACCTCAGAACCAAACCATATTTAGTTCATGTTCTTGTAGCCCAACTCATTTCAGTCCAAAAAATATTTATGTGATACCTATTTGGTACTAATACTGCATTAGGCACCTGAAAATAAAAAAGATGAGTAATATATAGTCTGTCCCCCCAAAAGAGCTCACATTCTAGTGAGGAAGACAGACATGAACAAATAATTATAAGGTTGCATGAGAGTTACAACTAAAATAGAATGTATGAAATAAGAGGCAAAATACAAAAGGAAATCCGAGGAAAGAGATAAAATAGAACGTGGTTTATGAAGAAAGATTCTTTGGTTTTGAGACAGTGAAGGCACAAAAGAGAACACCAGGCAGAGGACAAAATATAGGAAAAGACCTGGAAGCATAAAATAGTATGTATGGTTCAGATAAAATGCAAAAATAAAGGTAGCAGTGGGTAATGGGTAGAAGTTAGGATATGAGGGGGACTCCAAAAACTAGAATTATCTTCTGGAGGGCAGGCCCCTTGTAGTACAGGTTTCCCCCAGTAGGTGAGTGTTCTAGGAACCCAGCTGTATCAGGCACTAGCTGTTGTTATTGTGAGAGGCTGCATTCAGCTTCAGTGAATTTTTTTTTGAAGACTCTTTCAACACGTTTGCCCATTTCATGATGGATGATTTACGAGCACACCTACACACACTGTGCTGAGTGTTCAGCAGTTTTTGACCAAAAACAGCATGACCCCCATGCCCCACTCTCCCTATTCACCTGATTTTGTCCTGAGTGACATTTGGAGGGAAATTAAAAAACATTCTCAAAGGGAAACATTTTGTCAATGTGGAAGAGGTGAAACAAAAAAAGTGGCAGAAACACTTACAGGCATTCAAAATCAATGGGTTCAAAAACTGTTTTGAGCAGTGGGAAAGTCTCGATGGGTGTATTGCATCAAATGGAGAGTACTTTGAATGAGAATGAAATTTAAACATGTAAGAATAAATACACAGTTTTTTAAAGATTATATTTATTCATTTTTAGAGAGAGGGGAACAAAAAGGAGAAAGAGGGAGAGAAATATCAATATGTGGTTGCCTTCTCGTGTGCCTTCTACTGGGGACCTGGCCTGCAACCCAGGCATGTGCCCTGACTGGGAACTGGGGGCCCTTTGTTTCGCAGCCCACACTCAGTGTATTGAGGTACACCAGCCAGGGCTAAATACACAATTTTTAATAAATAAATTCCATTTTGGGGGGTGTTCCCCCTTGTATGTTCAGGGTTTCTAGGAAGGGAAGTGGCATGACCTGATTTTTAGTTTTAAAAATTTCTTCTGGAGCAATAGCTGACTAGGTTGTTTCAGGCCAACAATCCTGCTGAGAACAATTAGAAAAGCTGGGGGATAAAAAGATTTTTTTTAAAAATTTACCTTGAATGAATCAAAAAATTACCAAGGCAATGAGAATTTGCAAAGTTAAGATTCAGAAGAAAATGGATGTTAAAAGACTTGAGACAGGCATTTGTAAATACTTTTACCAGTTACAGAATTGCCAATTTAAAAAGCGAAAGCAGCGGCTCAGAGGCTGAAAGGCTAAGCACAACAGAGCGTAAGGGGACAAAAACTGGAGTTCAGACTGCCCTGGAAAAGGGGCTCTGGTAAATATCTCAGGCTGTCAGTCAGGACCACAAAGGGCTACACTCTAGGAGGAAGGGTGAACTGGAAATAAAGCAGCCCTCAAAAGGATTAAAGCATAGCTTTAAGTCATCTCAGTTCCTGATTGGGAAAGGAAGATTGTCCCCAAATCTAGTTCCCTAACAAATGCAAAAATAAATTCTCTCTGGAGAAAGTTTGCATTATACAGAGCGTCCAAACATCTCCAAGATTTTATATCTGGCACTCAATCAAAAGTAATCAGACATTTAAGGAATTAAGATGTAACTAAAAACCATTTTGTAAAGAAAATAGTAAAGGACCACAGGAAATCCAGAGAATGGAGTTTTAAGACACAGACTTTAAGATGGGCCAGATAATGTGTTCAAGAAATTAAATTACAATTGGAAAATTTTGGCAGAGATCTGGAAGTAGAAAGGAAAAAACAGCACTACACTATCCATAAATTGGACTACATTACAATTCAGAGCTTCTACATCATTAAAAAACTGAAAAGAAATCCACACACTAGGAGAAAATATTTTTCAACACATATAAATGGTAAAGGATTCAAACCCAGAATATATTTTTAAAAGAAGAAGAAACAGGAGGTGAAAAGTGAGGCAGAGGAGAAAGAAATAGGGAGAGGAAGAGAGAAAGAAAGAAGACATCTCCAAATTCATAGGCAAAAGATAATACAATGTAAAATGTGCCAAAAGGCTTGAATAAGTATCTCCAAAAGGTGGATATCCAAATAATCAGCAAACCTAGAAATGTCCTCAATTGTATTAGTCACCAGGAAAATATCAATTAAATCCACCACAAGATACAACTACATACCTAATAAAAGGGCTAATTTAAAATACTAATAATAGTTTTTGCCCATTGAGTATGATGTTGGCTGTAGGTGTCTCATGTATGGCCTTCATTATGTTGAGGAAGTCTCCCTCTATTCCCACTTTGCTAAGTGTTTTTATCATAAACGGGTGCTGCACCTTATCAAATGCTTTTTCTGCATCTATTGATATGATCATGTGATTTTTGTC
>CM052552.1:61101761-61139022 GCA_028533065.1 Trachops cirrhosus
TAATTTTTTTCTGTATTGTCCATGTTCGCAGTTTTCAAAACCAGAGTTCATTGCTCTCATAATATAAAATGGACATATTTTGTATTTTCCAAAACAACTTATATAAGATGAAAATTAACTATTCCTTTAGGATTTAGTAGAAATTACCTATAAAAATAGATGATCTTTCAAAGGTAATGGGAGTTTTTAATTGCCATAATTTTTTAATGCTTCTTCCTGTTTTACCAACTTCTTAGCTGAGTTTTAGCATTTAAATTTTTTTCCAGAAAATAACCAAGTCTTGGAGTTTTCAAATTTAATTACGAGTTATTCATTATGCCCTTTTATTATTTTTAGTCTCTATTTTAGCCATAGTTTTAAAAAACGTATTGACTTAAAAGTGTAGCTCATTTCATTTCAACATTTCTAGTTTCTTGATAAATGCATTAAAAGCTATATATTTCCCTCCAGGTGAGGACATTGCTCTCTGTCCCACAAAATTTGACAGTAGTATTTTTATTGTAATTCACTTGAATCTCATTTTAATGCTTTACTTATTAACCAAAACGGGTTTTAGAATGCTATTCAGTTTCTAGTCCCAGAGGGATTTTTAGCAATTCTTTTATTTTATGTTCTCATTTTATTATATTATTGTAGGAGAACATAGATTTTTAATATTGATACTTTGAAGTTTATTGAAGCTTCCTTTGTGGACTATTACATTGTCAATTTTTGAGAATGTGCTAAAAAATGTATTGAGTTGAATTTAATTAATATCTAATGGCTGAAGATTATTAATTTGTATATTCAAAGCTCCCCTGTCTCTGCTTGTGTCTGATTGCTTGATCTATCAATTTTAGAAAGAAGCATACTCAAACATCTAAAATTATTGTTGAATAATTTATTAATATGAGTAGTTGCTTTATACATTTTGAGGTTATACAAGTATTGTTAGATAGTGTATATTCATAATTCTTTTTCCCTTCTGATTCTATTGTAACTTTTGCATGTATACAAAGGTGTTTATATCTCTTACAAAACTTTTTGCTTTAATTCTGTTTTATCAGATATCAAAACTGCTGCTCCAGGTTCTATTGGGTCATATCTACTTGGTATATCTTTTTATCCTTTTTATTTTCAATGTTTCTGAACCCTTTTGTTGTTAAGTAGATAATATGTTATTTATCTTATTTTCAATTCAGTTTAATGTATTCTGGCTTTTAATAATGAGTTTAGAATGCTTACATTTATTACAGTTACTCTAATATTAAGACTTACTTCTGCTCTCACATTTTATGTTATCTATTGTCTTTCTTTTTCTTTTTTCCTGTTTTCTCCTTCCCTACTTACCAAATGATAAGTCAAGTTTTCTTTTGGAGGAGGAATTAATGAAGCTGTTACACATCCCTTAATTAATTATTTGACCAAACATGTCTTGAAATAGATATAAAAGATAGCTTCAGAGAGATTTTGATTCTTGGCAAGGTGGAGAACTAATACAGGCTGCTGGCTCCCCTCCCCAAAAATCAACCATGGAGAAAGTTTACAAGTGAGAGGAAAAGATGGAACTAAGGAATTAAGAGGAAAAAAAAAACTATTTCAGCTGCCTTGAGAGGCCATAGGTAATCATGAATTTGTACCTCTGGGAATGGTGGCAGCCTGGGGAAGTGGACCACAGCAGGACAAAGCAGGAATTAGATTAGGTAGAGCCTTTAAGTTCTCTTCGCACCCCTTCCCCACATTATTTCAATACGATCCTGTCCCTTCACACAGAAAAGGTGGAAATAACCTAGAGTGACAATATCAATGGGGTTCTCTCAAGGTAGTACAAAAGCATCCTTGCAGTATAGATTAAACAGGTATAGATTGGCCAGGGCCACACAGGCAGTCACTTCTCCCTTCCTCTCTAAATTTTCAGAACTGGTAGGCTACAATTTAAGGCACCACCACCTCCCAATGTGGCTCCTTTAATAACTAAAGAAAGGATTTAGAAGGATAAGAAGAGTTACCCTTTGAAGTGATAGCAAATGGAGGTGGTTGGCATTAGTTTTGTGGTCTCTGAAGTATTCCAGACTTGTGTTCATTCACTCTTCTCTCCTTAAAATCATCATGAGGGAGATAAACAAGTAGATCTTGTACTTCACCCATTCCCAGTATACATTACTAGAGAGAGTAGCTGGCAACCAAGAAACATGGTCATGCTGGCCAAAATAATTTTATTTCTGAGTAACACAATGTCTACAAAAGAAATACAGCAAATTAAACAATGTATACCACATGAAGCAGAGTTACTAGAACAGATGGCATGTTAAATACTGTCAAACAGATAAGGATGGTTACTTGAATTATGAAGTAGTAAAATGAAGACTTTAAATGGAACCAAATGAAAATGATAAGCACCAACAACATAATCATAGCAATAAGGATCTTAATAACTAGGATATGTAGCAGGATAGACCCAGCCAAAGACCAAATTACTGAACTATAAATCAGATTGGAGTACTCTGCCATAAAACAACAGAAAATGCTAAGAAAAAAAGAAATTATGAAATAAAAATCAAGTGGCGTAGAGGTTTAAAATGACAAAATCTTGATAATAGGAATCTCATAATAAAAGAAAAATGTGTATAAGTCAGCAAAGTACACCCTGCAGGAAAAATTCAGCCTATTTTTGTAAATAAGGTTTTATTAAAGCACAGCCACACCCATTACATACTTCCTATGGTTGATTTCATGCTACAATCACAGACTGAGTAGCTGCTATGATATCATATAGCCTAAAAGCCTAAAATATTTACTATGTAGTCCTTTACTGAAAATTTTACTGATCCCTGCTCTAAAGTACCTAGGAATGAGTAGAATGTGACAGGATAAGCATAATAGACAGTCCTATTTAAAAAGAGGAAGAATGACAAACACATGGCATTACCTGGTCTATAACAATCCTGACACCCCTTGGACTATGAGGGTCACCTGCTTTGGACATCCTCATGTCATGAAATGAGTATCAATCTCATCTAAATCTTAAGATAGCATGGAAAAGCCATCTAACCTAGTAGATAGTTATTTTAGGAAACATTTCTTTTGCATATGATTTTGTAATCGAGAAAACTAGATGGTAAAACTATCTAAATGACTCTGAAGCTTCTGTCTGCTTAAATACTCTATCAGGATAATGTGGATGATGTAGGACACAAGTCTTGTAAGCTTTGGAAGTTTCAGGAAAGAGTCAAGAATCAATTAAAATCTCTTCTACTTTATCAAAAAAGAAAAGAAAAGAAAGAAAGAAAACAATTTGAGTTCATAAGTGTTTACAAATCAGCTAAGTTTCCCTTTTTCTGAAGGGAGAAGCAATCACTCATCTTCAATCAGCCTTGAGGTGTTGACCTAGCAACTGTCAGGGTCACACTTTCTGGATGTAGAAGAAAGAACAATGAGAAGGCAGTGTCAACTAACTGCACACAGTTGCTGATTAACTCTCATTGAATTTTCATGGCTCCTCTGCCCTCTCTAATGGCTTCCAGAATTTTCCAGACTCCTAGAAACTTGTTCAGGATTTTGGCACTCTAGGAATTCTCCCCAGATCCCAGATAAAGGCATTGCAATTTCAACTGAATTTTTGCCAAGACTAATTCTGCCTTCAGAGTGTATGTGTGTGTGTGTGTATGTGTTCAAGAAAGGGACAAGGAATAGTAAATTGTGAAGAAAGCTCCATGCCCCCCAAATGTAATGTTAACAAAACTAAGAAATCCATGCAGCATTCCACAAAATAACTCAGGACACCATTTTTTTTTCTTTTTCCTGCTCCTATAAGCTGACTACAAAAGCAGGCAGAGTTAGCTCTGAGTTTCCAAATGGAAAAATATACTATAGAATCACAATAGCACCTCAAATTGGAATCAGTTAAAAAATTACAGATTTCAGAAAAATCTGTATTTGTCTACATTTTTTCAGCATAAATATTTATGCTGAAATCTGGAAAGATTCTTTTACATGTCACTTTAAAAAGAATCAACCAGCCCTGAGTGGGTAGATCAGCTGGCTAGAGCATCATCCCAATATGCCAAGGTTGCATGATCGACCCCCAGTCAGGGCACATACAAGAAGCAACCAATAAATGCATGAATAAATGCATCAACAAATTGATATCTCTTTCTCCACTCCTCCACCCAATCTCTCCTCTCTCTTTCTCTCTAAAATCAATAAATAAAAATTTTAAAAATAAAAATAAATAAATAAAAATAATCAACCATTTTATTCAAAGTTAAGTCAAAACAGAAGATTTTTTAAAAATTTTGATCTATAAGTCCTCACAGTTATACAAGTATAACTTCATGTGTATTATTTGTGGGATAAAAATTTTCCACCAACAGCTATTTTTACTTTAAGGGAGAGAATAAGTGCTTACTCTCAGTTTAATGTAAATTTTCTCTCTGTTTAAAGCTTACTGGTGGAGATTTTGTCCTATGGGTGAGCTGACATGCTGACTCATTTCACCAGCAGTGTCATAAACCAGCACCATTTCCCACTGTGACTTAGGTCCTGGGGGTTGCTCCTCATATAAGCTGCCCATTCTCTCTCTCTCTCTCTCTCTCTCTCTCCCCCCCTCCCTCCCTCCCTCTCTCCCTCTCCCCTTTTCCTGCTCCTCCCTCTCCCTTTTCCCCTCTTGTACCTCTCCCTTTCCCTCCCTCTTTCTCTCCCTCTCCCTCTCTACAAGCCCTGGGGAACCGCAGAGAATTCATCCATGGCACAGTAACTTGACGAGGTAGTCAACCAAAGTTCAGAGCAAGTTTTCCCACCCCAAGCTGGCAGTCAGCCACTCCACTCTGCCAACATTCAAAGTTGGCTTCTCAAAAAAATCTATTCCAAAGCTGGCACTTTACCTCAGGAGAATTTAGTGAAAGCATTTGGCACATCAGATTGTCTAAAACACAAGGTTAAGAGCTCAAAATAGCCACTCTATTCCAAGACTGTCTTAAATTAAAGAACATAATTATTAAAAAGACTCTGCTACAATTGGACATGAAAACTATACCCTGCTATGAGGTAGCTAGGCAAGACTGCTTTTCTTCCTGATAAATGAACAAATATTTAATGAGCATGCACACTGTTCCTTCACTGTGGGAATACAAAGAAAAACAAGACACAGTTATCCCATCAAAGAGCATAAAATTTAATTAGAGAAACAAGATATAAACACATAAAAACAAAACCATTTACCAAATTAGAATACAAGGTATAGATTGCAGCAGCATTAATAACTCCAGATGCTCAAGCCCAGTTTGCAGAATGTGAAAAATTATCTCTGTTCTCTCTTTAAAACATTTGTTGAAATCTAATACACATACAGAAAAGTGCACATATCATAAGTATATAATTCTGGGAATTTTCATAAACTGAACACTCCCAGGTAACCAATACCCAGATCAAACATGAGAACATTACTAGCATCCTGGAAGCCCCTCCTTTTGCCACTTCCAGTCATTCATCTCCTCTGATGGTAAGCCTTAACCTTTATGTAAATAGAAATATGCAGTATGTATTGTTTTGTGTCTGAATTCTTTTGCTAAACATTATGTTTGAGAAAGTTACACATGTTGTTAGGCAGAGTTATAGTTCATTCTCATCCCTGTATTCTATTGTGTAGATATTACAAAATGCATTCATCCATATCCTGATTGATGAACATCTTGATATGATGAGTGGTGTTGTTATGAACATTCAAGTTCATGACTTTGGGTGAATACATGTATACATTTCTGTTGGAGATATAGTCATGGGTAGAGTTACTGGGTTATAGGGTAGGCATATACTCAATATTAGAAAATACTGCCAAACAGATTTCCAAAGCAGTTTTGCCATTTGACCCTCCCACCAGCACTACATGAGCACTCAGCCACCCCACATTCTTGCCAGCATTCAGTATTTTCCACAGGATAAGCTTTTGACACCACACTGACAGAACATAGCTTTCAGTAGAGGCTAAAAAATATTTAAGACACAGTTTCCATGTGGCTGAGAGATCTCTTCCTTCAAAAAGAGCATCCCATGTCTGTGGGGGTTCACGTCTGAACCTAGAAGCACAATTCCCATCCTTATACCCTGTACTCCATCTTGCATTAAGTCATCGCCTGCAAAAGAAGTTACTTTAGTCCTCCAAAGCAAATAAACACAGAAACCAGGTAGCAGAACTACAATTTCTTCCTGGGTAAGGTCAACTATATCAAGGAAAGATACAGGTTTATCCATCTCCATGTAATACATAGGTTCTTACTATGTATGAGGCCATGTTCTAAGCCCCCTAAAAATACTAACTCATTCAATTGTTAGAACAACATGTGAGATAAACATTATTGTTATTCTGATTTTACAGGTGAGGAAACTGAGACACAGAGAAGCTGAGTAACTTTCTCAACTTCTTAGAGCTGGTAACAACACAGAGATTCCAATCCACAGTCCTTGTTCCTGACTTCGTATTATGATGTCTTTATTTTTCTGCAATACTCAGGCCCTGAAATAACTGCTCATCTTAACCAGTCTAATGTGTTCCTTTCTGTTCTTCCCTTAGGTTACCAAGAACTTTGCTTATTTCATATGCCCAACTCTAAAGCTACACCTTTGTTTTCTAAAGAGAAAATTCTGACCTCCCAAAAAAATCAGAGTTAATTTAAATAATAAACTTGTAGAGCCACAGATTAAGTAATGAAATATCTTCCATAATATTATACTTCTTAAATTTTACAAACATATATAATATTACAAGTATAAATAAAATGATGTATTGTTAAAATATTGCTTTTTTCCAAACTCATGTGTCAGGAAATAATTTTATTCATCTTGGACAGGTTTATATAGTTATGCCTCAGTTTTGTCATTGTCACCACAGTTGTTTTTGATAACATCAGCTTCAATTCATTCTAAGTGATTGACATATAGCATCTTTTGATTTCAAACATTGGGAATTTTATCTCAGATTAAAATAACCCTTTATACACTTTTTTAAAAACATTTTTCTTGTGGTATTATAATCACAACCTTTTCAATGGAGCATCTGAATATATTATACTATAAAGTGATGATGAAATGATTCATTTACTGCAACATAAAATGATTGTGACAGAGTCATGACCCCAGTCATAATTACTAAATCTGTTATATTTCTTTTCTTTCATTTTACTTAACCCATAAAGAGACCTGTATAAACTTCCCAAATTAATATTGGTTTAGGTTGTTTTAATGTTCCTGCTCCAAACAGTAGTTTATCATCCAAACTAAGTTAATTCAGACTTTATAAAGACTCAAATAGCGGATGGCAATTCCCACTTTCTAAGGAACAATCATGAAGGAAGGGAGGGAACTGCACCTGTGAGATCCCTTTCCCTGGTTAAATCTAAATTCACGGTATTACTGAACTACACCTTTTTTTAAAAAAAGTTAACCTTTCTCTTAAATTTCTCTTCATCCTTCTCCACTTAATCTTACCCCAACCCTGTCCTTTATCCCCAGACCTGACACTTGGGCATTTAGCTCTTTGCACAGAGAACATTTTCAACCTTAAAGTCATTGGCCAGAAGTCAAAGAAATAACAAACATAGTAGTAAAGAGTAATTCTAAAACCAACAAGGACAACCATTTATTGAGTCCATACTATGTGTTAGGCACTATGCCATGCCTTTTAATCCTCACAACTATACTGCACTAGGTTATCTCCATTTGTCAGGTAAAATTACTAAACCTCAGAAAAGTTAAATAATTTACTCAGAGCCATAGAACTGTTAAGTTGTATGTATTAACCAGACCTGCCTGATTCCAAAGCCCACATTCTGAACCCTGCACTGTCACATTTTTAGATGTGAGAATTCTAATAATAACATATTAGATTCATTCTATAAACATAAGTATGCAAAATATGCAGATGATGAGGAAAAAGCTCCTACAAAAGAAGTCCTCAATGTGTTGGTAATTATGTACCCAGTTAAATACAGCAGATTTCCAAAGCTTGGTCACAGTGAGCAGACTACAAACTAACAGGATTCTCTTGAGCAGTGAGCTGTATGCTGGGCCAAAGATATGTCTGGAAATTCACATCCAAATTATGAGCTATATGTACATAATGGCCAAGCACCATACAGAATTTCTGTGGGCTTCTGTCCAAAGAGCCAGGGTCCCTATTGAAATAGTATTTGAAGAACTTGCAAATAACATAAAGCAGAAAAATTAGAGTAACAGTGACCTTCTAAATCTTTTGAGTTGTCTTCATTAGAACCCCTAAGATGTAGAAAAGAAAAGCTAAGAGTCCATTGGTGTTGTAGTAAAGAGCAAAGGCTTAGAACTTGGAAAAATCCAGGTTTCCCTGGCTGGTGCAGCTCAGTTGGTTGGAGTGTTGTCCCGTAACTAAAGGGTTGAGGGTTTGATTCCAGGTCACGGCATATACCTATGTTTCGGATTTGATCCCCATTGTGGGCATGTGCAGTTGCCAGTCTCGGCATGGAAGGCAGCCAATTGATGCTTCTCTTTTGCATCAATGTTTCCCTCTCTCCCTCCCTCTCTCTCTAAAGGCAATAATAAAAAAAAACACTGTCCTCAGGTAAAGATAAAAAAAAATTTTTTAAAAGAAAGATCCAGGTTAAAGCTTAACTCTGCATCTAACTGTATGGCCCTGCAGAGAACACTTATCTTCAAGTCTGTAGGTGTAAATAATCATAATAGTTAATTCATAGAGTTCTTGTGAAGTATAAACTAGATTATGCTTGTTAAATATTTAGCACATTCTAGCATATGGGAATCACTTAATAAATGATCATTACTATTATTGATATTTCATTCTATATTATAAACATCTTCAAACCAAGACTAAGTGACTGGAATGTTCCTTCTCATTGTATTGAAAGGCTCTAGAGGTCTCCCAGGAAAATGAAGGGGAAAGAGACCTGAGTAATGTGAGGGCAGAGCATTCCTCCTGTTTTCTTCATATTCCTTGTTTCTGAGTTTGTTTTGCCACATAGTAACACTGCTCTTCACCCATTTGATGCCAAAATTCACATCACCATCTCAAGTAAAATCTTCAACATGAAAACAAAAACAGATGAAAGGATGCCAGTGATGTCTCAATCCAACCCATGGGAAATGTAGCTACATTTGTCATTCTTCCCACCCCATGTGAACAAAACTGCCTTGTACCTGCCACATAGTTGCTCTATAACTAGTACACTGATTGGGGAATATATCTACATTTAATCATCTTGAATGACAGTAGGCCTATTTTGCCAATTTAAAAAAAATTATTATGGAAATTTTTTTTCTTTTAAATTATATTTTATTGATTATGCTATTACAGTTGTCCTGATAATTTTTAAAAACACAAAAGTTGAAATAAGGACCCCTATGTACCCATTGCCCAATTAAAAAAGTTATCATCTCATGGCCAAATATGTTTCATAGATACCCCTACCTACTTCTCCCCTCTTTTTAGATCATTTTTAAGCAAATCCCAGACATATGATTTTATCCTTACATATTTCAGCAAATGACTCTAAACAATAATTATTTTGTAAAATATAACCATGATGTTATCATTCCCACTAAAAATAACTATTATTGTTAAATACCCAGTAAATATTCAAATTCCTTCTCATCTTTTCAATTTGTTTGAGTTAGAATTAAAATAATTGTCATACTATGCAATTAGTTAATAAGTTTTTTAAGGCTTTCTTAGTGTTTAACTTCTAATTCTCTCTTGTGCGCATGCATGCGCGCGCTTATTTTTTCAATGTAAGCTTGTTGAAGAAAGCATCTTGTTTATCCTTAGAGTTTCAATAGTCTGTATTTTGCCAATTGCATCTCTATGGAATCATTTAATGTGTTCCACTATTCCCTATAAATTGATAGTTAAATCTAAAGGCTTGGTCAGATTCTGGTTTGATATTTTGACAAGAAAACTTCATAGATATTATTTTGCACTCTCATTGTGAGGCTTTCAATATCTGGTTGCCTTCTCTTTTTAATATGGTAGCTATTGATGATCATTGTAGAGATTCACTTTGTTAAGACAAGGTGTTTGTATACTTTATCCCAATATTTTTTACAAACTGGATTTGACTTGATTAGGATCTAGACATCTAGGGCAGGAATCAAGACACTTTAGGGAAGAGATTGTATCTCATTTTTGTTTATGTTCCCAGTGCTGACAGAGAACATGGAGCCTGTAACATCACAGGCATTCCAAAACTGTTGGTCAAATTAAGTTGGAAAATTAATATTTTCTGTAAAATGTAATTTATCCAAAGAAGTACATGTTTTTCTATTCTCATCATTAGCTCTTATGAAATCAAGAAGTTCCCCACTACCCCAACACCAAGGCTGCCTGATCATTTTAATTTAGTCATCAAATTCTCCTCACATTCATAAAAGAAGAAATTGCTATGCCTGGAATTGAGTGGCTGCAAAGGCTAACATTAGTTTTAATTCTTCCAGCACATCTGCTTACATTTCCTCATTAAGACCTCAGGCATAATTTTCCCAATAGCATTACCTGGGCTGTGTATGCAAATTGTGTCCCTGCTTATACAATTGAGAATTTAGGGCATGATTATATTTTCCTCCCCTCTGTGATGAGGAACAAAAGGAAATTTGGTTCACACAACATAGCAGATATCTTTGAATTATCTTGTTCTACTTTTTCAACAATTTATTATAACAGTATGCGGCAGGACTCATTGCCCTGGGGGTTCTTGATCCTGTTTTTCCACACTCCACCCGCTCTCTTGATCTTGATAGACATAGACAATAGAACGAAATCAGCATTTAGCAGACGTCAATATAGAAGCTGGTTCTGCACATAGAAATGACCCAAGTTTGTCATTTCTAGCTTTGGTTCAGCTGTGACCCTTCACTATCAAAGTCCTCTGAGAAGTTATTTGGTTCCACTCTCTCTCTTCTGATCTCATACCCTCTTCAGCCTCCTGCAACCTGATATCTATGCCTACTTGGACCTAGTGACTGTGTTGGTCACCAATATAGCTAATCAACTAAGCTTTCCTCAGTTCTCATCTCATATGATGGTTTTGCACTTTTCATACTATTCAGTAGGCCCCTCCTTTTGAAACTTCTCTCTCAACATCTGAGGCTACACACTCCTGATTTTCCTTTTGCCTCTCAGACTGCTTGTCATTCTTATGCTGTTTTCTCTTCCCTCATCAGCCTTTTAAATATGGGACTTTCCTATTGCTTTTGCCAAACACCTCTTCTTTTCTTACTCACTCTTTTCCCCAATATTTCATTACCAAGTTTTGGGAGAAGACTACCAAGTCAATATTGCTTCCTCTGTCCTTATCTTGAAGTTCAGAGTCACATCTCTGGTTGCACACTGAGTAGCTACAAATGAATGGTCAAGCAGCATGCATACAAATAAAATTCTTACCTCTTCCACCTCCACTCCATGCCTTCTATCACTGCCCTGAACAAATCTGTGGAAATCTGGAGCCCCCTCCACAGTAACCCTTACCCTCTCTCATCTTCCCATTCCCCATATCCAAATGGTCACCAGGTTCTTTCAAATTAGTAATCCAGAGGTCTCTCAAAGCCATCCCTTTTACTTTTTGTTCTACTCTTTGCCTTGCTTATGCCCTGACCCCCTTGCACTTGAGCCATCACAGTAGCCTCTCAACTTTGTGCCACTGTCTTCCTCTCTTGATCTGCTGTTCATACTGCTGCCACAGTTATTACTATCTGCCTAGGACACGCAGTAGGTGATGTAATTGGTATAGACTAAATACAACAGCATCCAAAGCCCTTTGTCTTTCTAGCCCTATAAGTCAAAGTAAACAGTCTCTGTGGTTGCAAGTAGTAGAAGAAATTTGAAGATAGAATTTCTATGGGAGGAAAATAAACAGAAAGGCATGCTTACATAGGAAATCAACAGGAACAAAAGCACTATAGTTGAAAATACTATATTTTAAGGGAAGGCAAAGAATAGATAAGCTAATAGGCAAGGAAGGCTGGTGTTGTCATGTAGGGAGAGGTATGGTTGAATCCATAGGATGAAGAAAAATCATTAGGAAGAGTCCTAAAATCAAACGTGAATTTAGTAACAGTTCTAAGTTAATTTCCACATATATTACTTATCCCTGCATACAGCTTCTCCAAACCTAATACTCTACAGCATACTCCCCAAAATACTCCTAAGTTGGCTAAGTGTTCTTACTTATATTTGAGGCTTCAAATCCCAGCTGTTAATAATTTCATTAAATATAAAACTTCCTTTCAGAGATACTCAAAAATGTGTTACATAAAGGCTGAATATTTCCACTCTTACTTCTTCCCCAGTATTTCTCAAGCTTCTAAAAATAACACCCCAGATGCTGGCTTTGTTCACTGTTGTAGCTCCCACTTGCACACCTATCATGTTCAGAGCCCAACTGGGACAGATCACTTTCACTAACATTTCTTTTTTGTGTCTCCATTTCTTCCTTCTCATGTAGCAATTTTTAAAAATGAAGCTTAATGCTCCTGAGGAAATTATGTTCTGCCACAGGAATGAAAAGGCCACAAATCATCATTTTTCTCCTCTGATTTGCACAGTAGCCTAGAAGACATCCTTTGCAGCCAATATAAGAACCCTCCTATCTACATTAGGAGAGGGAATAAGAACAATAATAGACAGTGATTGCCAATACTATTTGAAAGCTGACTTAATATGAGTAGAGACCACGCTAGGTACTTCACATTCAGAATCATATTCAGTCATCACATCAACCCAATCACTAGATATTATTACACTTCTCATTTTTCAGACAAGCAAATCAAAACTTGGAGGGGTAAAGAACTTGGCCTAAGGTCTCAAAGCTGAAAAGTGGCAGTACATACTTTCAGACCTAGATCTGCATGGCACAATAACTCATATTCTGTATGCAGAAAATCACATAAAAGTTTTGAAATAGAAGAAGCTTATACCTGGTATCTTAGGTCACATTCTCCCAGAAGCAGACCCAGAAATAAGGAATAGAGTGCCAGTGCTCTGCATACATCAAAAGTGGAGGCAACACATAGTACAGGGAAAGGAATGAAGGCCCAAAGGGTATGCACCCTCTGAGGAACTCTGGGAGGCAGCCTAGGACACACCTCAGAGTTAACTCAACAAGTGGGCAAGAAAACTGATATGTATCTACAACAACTCCCATGTCCAGCATTGGTTGAGAGTTGGGGGCACTTGTAGCTGGCTCTGAGCATGGGACTAAGCATACTCCCTCATCAGAAAAATGATGACAGAGAGTCACAGATGTTGAACAGAAAACAGCTGCATCAAGTAGATGTGGGTACTGAGGGATGTGAGCAGGGCACGAAGAACACCTCATATATATGCAAATGGCCCCAGGAACTAAAAACATAGAGAAATCCCCCTCCCCTGGGTACACACATTCAATTATACCACTTCATACACCATCCTCTAAACTCAGCTAAACCACTTGGGATTTCTCAGTACTGACTTTCACCATTTTTTTCAGGAATTCCCTCTTTTCTATCTCCAGCTAAGCAATATGAACTTTCAAGGAGACACAGGAATGATAGCAGAGCTGCTACCACCAGAGAGGGTGTGGGGCCCACATCCACCCTTCCACCATCATACACCAGAACTTTCTAGCAACCAGCAGTATCTTATACTGTGGAAATTTGTACCCTCCCCACAATAAAATATTTCTCACACTGTCTGCTTAGGCTGCAAAGGCTAGACACTCTAACAGTCCTTAAATTTCAACTTCTGCAGACCAAGATGAGGTCATTTTAAAAGACAGGATCCTATCTCTGAAAAACCCTCCTTAAACTTCTTTATTCAATATTTTGCAATTCTAAAGGTCCTAAGTTAGTATAACCAACAGAGCTAAATATTGCATAGTCTTTGGAGTTAAGTAACTCTCCAAATAATTTGTAGGTTGGACATTATGGTAGTAATGATAAATATTAATAATACTAAAGAGTTCCCTTATGTTGACGGCTCACTATGTGCCCAGCAATCCAGTTTACCCATTATTTCTCACTAAATCCCTAAGAGATTCTTGCAGTTTAAAAATCAAAAGTCCATGTGTATGTCCAGGGCCCTTCCAAAGCACCCATTTCTACCTATCCCACATTTTTAGCCTTTAGACACCAGTCAGAGAGATGAAATGGAAGAGTAAGATTGATAACAGCCAGGTCTGTGAGAAAGGGTTCTAGGCTGACCCAGACAGGTAGGGGAGGTTAAAATTAGTCTTCCATTTTCTGTGACTCCCAAGTTTTTGTCACATCTCCTTTCATTATTTTCTTCAAATTTTGTTCTCATCATTTTTCCTCTGTCCATTACTCTTCCCCCCACAATAGAAAAAAATCAAAAGCATGGATGATTAAGTAATTTGTCCAAGATCATACAGCAAATAAAAGTCAGATCGAGGGTCCAAAACCAAGCATGTTTTTTTTTTCTACCATACCACAGTTCCTTTCTAGCATTCCCTGAAGTTAAAAGCCACAGGGCCCATTGCCATGAAAACACTAAAGAACTTATTTCTAAATAATTGGCCATTTTCTTAAATATAAAATATACAATACTTTAGATAGTTTGAGATAATATCCTACAAAATGGTTGATTTATAATGGGTGCTGCTGTGTCCTCCAGGAGAAGTCAAATTAATAATGTCATCTACATTTGTTCTTGGAAGAAGGATAACTTGCTAGAACGGAAGGAATTCGGAGATCGTGTAATTGCCAGCTTGCAGAACTGAGGCCAGACATGTTAAGTAACTAACTTTAGGACACACTCAGCTAGCTACTTAGCAGTCGGCTAGGATTAGATCCGGCTTTCCCTGACTTCAGGCCTGTGGCTTTTCCATTCGCCCCATCTGGACAATTGCACATGGTCACAGATTTTAGCACTGATGCAAATTTTGATGAATTCCACAGTCCTACATTTCTAACAATTCTCAGAAATATATTTTTTCATAGGCATTTAGGATAGTGCTGTAATAACAGTTTTTAATGTCTTTTCTCCGAAAGAAATAACAAGGCAAAGCTCCAGGCTTCTGCTTCATCGTTATATAACACTTGTCTGGGATTGCAAATCACTTGCAAAAGGACAAGGCCTGGGGGAGGCAAGGGTGGGTGTGAATCTTTTGTGGTTTCTTGTGTAACGTGAGGCAATTTGTCATTTTAGAGAAGCATTGTCCTGAACTCTCAGATCCATACTAGATCAGGCTCATTTTGATTACCTTTGAAAACTTAAAATGGTTTCTGAGACCATCCCCGAATTGGTGTGGAACATAATGGTTGCAGACAGAACTGTTTTTCTCTCTTCCCTTCCACCCAAGTAAGAGAACAGTCTAATAATAAACCAAAGTTCTAGAACTTGAATTTGTACTGAAAATAACTCCGAATAAAACCTGTTCCTTCCATCGTGCCTATGGGAGGGGAAGCTACCAGCCAGAGCAGGGAACTGGTGCATTTTCTGTGAAAGTGCGCCCTCTGCTGATGAATCTCAGTAACGATTGACTCTTGGGAGGCGTAAACAAAATTATACCCAAAAGAAATTTGGAGAGTGGGGGGAAGATGTACAGAGAACTCGTTAGTGTTCAACTTTATAGCCATAAGTTAGCGGTTATGGAGGACGTACTGAGAGTTGTGTTAGTTCCCATGAGGATTTGCACAAGAGAAATTCAAAACATTCCTGTTACTTGGGGAGCTCTCTCCCCTCTCCCCAAGTGAGCACATTTACTGAGAAGTGAAAATAAAGCAACTCCAAAGGGGCAGCAGTGATAAGATTTGGGCTGTTTATGTTAAACTTTTGCCAAAACAGTGAAAACTTGTGTGAAGTCAGTTCAATTTGAGAAGATAGACAAGAATTCGGAAGCAAATAGAGATGCTTTTAAAAACTATTTTGACTAAAAATGAATGAGGATTTTAAAAAATACAGTACAATAAGCTATGCCTTCCGTTGCTGATCTTCCATTGTTGGGTCTCATCTATGGTGGGTTTTCTTTTTACCTCCTTGTAAATGCCCTGCAATCTGCTGCATATGTTTCCTTCACTATTTAGATTAAAAGGTCAGTGAAAGAAAAACAACTCCTTTATTAGGCATTCCACTCAGCAACCTCCCATTCCCTGGTCCCTGGTTACATTTGATAAGGAAACAATTTCAATGATCTATGGTTCGCTGTATAGCGAGAGAATTTTCCCTCACAATTCCCTTCCCTGCTTCTCCAGTTTCACTCCCCCCAACCACCCACTCCTAATTCAGACCACCTAAACTGCCTCCATTATTCATGCAAGTCATTCCTCACCACCCTATGCAAGAGCACCCACGTTGATTTTCTTAGCAATGCTCAGTTTAACCTCTTGGTGCAGGAGAAATACAAAATCAAATCAGCTGCCTGAGTTTAGCACTCACGGGGACTGCGCACAGGTTTTGCAGTTCCCACCCTCGAGCCAATCAAGCAGGAGCCCATCAGCAAACAGAGCACATTACATAAGGCAGCAGGGAGGCCAGCAATGAGACCCGCAAGGAAGATTACACCGCCACAGCTTCACCCACGTGCTTGGAGAATCTCCAGCAACCCCCTCCTGAGAGGCAACCCAGACGTCTGCAGCTGTGCATACATTTTGTGCCAGGCAGCGAGCACACAATATAGAATAGACACTCTCTGTTATCTCTCTCCATTTGCTATTCCAAAATCGAAATACTTAGCAGACTTCATGATGCCCCAGGGGAATACAGAAACATGCTTTCCTTCTTTGAAATTCCTTCAAGTCATTATTACGGATAATAGTGCACTGGTTTTGGCTTTAGCTCATTTGTTTTACTACCCAATCAGCATGTGTTAGGTGACTAGGGCAAACAGAGCAGCTGTGATCACAGGAGGGCAACCCAAATTCGTCCTTCCTGATCCTTGCCTGAGCCTTCTTAGCTGGCCACTCTGAGGAAGAAAAGAGGGCATGGAGAAAAAATTGAATTCCCCTGCCATCACCTGAACATAGATGCTAAGGTACTAGACTACATTTAAAGGAGTCTAAACTTCACATGGAGATGTGGTTTGAGAAATGAGTAGGCAGGTAAAACCTCTCTCCTCTTGGAAAGAGATTGTGATGAGAGAGAGAGAGAGAGAGAGAGAGAGAGAGAGAGAGAGAGAGAGAGAGAGAGAGAGACTGGAATTGAAATCATTTTTCATGCGCATGATTTGAGTTATCCTAAGTAGGTCGAGGCACTTTGTCTTGCCGTGCATCCAGTTGATGCTCATTCACTTTGGGGTGCTGACAGCAGTTATTGAGCATTGCCTTTTAGTGGAAATAATGTTTTCTTACCAAGGTATCACACATATACTTAGTATGCAAGAAAATTCCCTTCACTTTTGAAATCAAATTTATATTATGTGGACGTTCTTTTGTTGTTGTGTTTGAGATAGCATTACATTGTAGAAAGGAGACCATTACAATGTTAAGAGGATGAGAAAAGAGGGAGATGGGGAGGGAGAGAAAAGAAAAGAGAGAGGGGGAAAGAAAAGTAGAAAAGTGAAAGTCCAGGAATACTTAAGGGTATGAGAGAGATCAAGTCCCAGTCTAACAGAGTGTCAATCCATTGCTGCTCATCACCAGAGAGGGCTAATTAGAGAGAGCTGTTGGCTCCTGCTGAGCTCATCAGAATGGAGGTTAGGAGTATTCCAACTCTGCACAGCCCTCTCCATGGAGAATTTCTGCTGACAGCGATATAATAATAATAATGACAATGATACAGTGGGAGGTGTCACTGATGTAAGGATCTCATACATGAGAATAATGTGGGGAAAGGAAAGGCTGGGGACCCCTGGAAATAAGCAAGGGAGAGAGAAATGAATCGCTTTACTGTAAATGAAAGACACCAAATTCATATTTGAGGATGGGACATAGAAACTCTCAAAAGGAAAATAAACAAAGTAATTAAGTCATCAAATACCTATAATACCTCTATCCCAAACAATATAGGAAAACAACAATTCTTTGTTAATAACAAAGAGGGGTATGTCATTCTCAGGGACAATTGCTCATTATGTATTGTCAGTTACTCAGTATAGACCTGGGGGTCTATATATTTCCCCTTGGAGATTCTTGTTATGTAAATATGAGTGGATGGCCACTGGCTTTTGGTTCAATGACAATATTTTCAGCATTTCTTAACTAATAATTTCTAAATTCTGCAGCAAAGTCTTCCCAAACCTTTATTCTGAATTGAGTTTAATAGACAAAGTTCTGGACCTCTTTATGAGCTGCCTTTGTTGTAGCTGTTGGTGGTGGTGGTGATGATGTCGAAGATGATATTTTGTTGTTGCGACAATGAGGTTGTACAAATACAGGAGACAAAAGGGATAGATGTGTTAGCACTTTCTGGTAAGAATTGATTTTATATAAAGTGTTTTGCTTCCATCTAGTGGTCATTCTGTAGAAATGTCATAGTCTGACAAGTGAAATTCATCAAAGTAGATTTTTCAATGGCCCTACACTGCGCAGAGAGCTAGTGATTAAAGTATTAATGCTACTATTTTAAAATGCTGTTAACAACAGTATGAACCTGTCATTGATAAGTTCTCAGTATATTGGAGGAATCAGCCACTTAAATAGCTGTAAACAAAACCAATCACAATAATAATAGTTAATATTTATGTAATGCCCACTACGTGCCACATATTGCTCTAAGTGCTTTCCATGTTTTAACTCACCTAGTGTTCCCAATAACTCTATGAGGTACTATTTTTAGACCCATTGTATAGAAGAAGGAGCCAAGGCTTAGAGAGATTATATAAACTCTCCTAAAGTCACAGAGAGTAGGTGCTGGAGCTAAGTTTGAACCAAACAGACTAGCTTGAGAGCTTGCTTGTTCTCTTACCACTATACATTCATATGACAAGCACAGTAGAATAAATAAGGAGTAACTATACAAACTGAGCCATGGAAGTGAGGATGAGTGCAATAATTTAGAATAGAGAAGACATCTAAAATATATTTAGGTGGTAGAATTAATAGGAATTGGTGAACAATTGTATGGGGAGAAAAGGAGGAAGATGGTTGGTACAGTTTCTGGCTAAGCAAAATGGGACATGGTAATTAACCAAGGCAGTGAGTTTTGAAGTACACATTAGTGGGAGCAGACTGCATGAAGGTAAGACCCTCTAGGTCAGAGGCTTATAAGTGATGAGAAGTAAACATATTTCAATGAAAAGGTGAATATTAGGAAAATAGCTATGCATGATTAGAGAAACTATTCCTTCATATTGGGAATCATTGACTTGAAGACATATAAGAATATACTCATCCAATATAACTTTGCAAAACTTTTTAAATTTCTGAAATTGAATCTGTCTATGGTGAACTATACCCACAAATAATGTTTAAGTGTTTTACTTACAGTATACAAAGAGTGCTTAATGTGGGGCCCCATCAAGCACATCATGGAGGAATCTTAGAGTTCAAGCATTCTAAGCCCCTCATTTCACAAATAAAGGACATTCTATCAGAGGAAATTAATATTTTTGAGTATGTACACTGAGGTGGTCAGTGTGTGAGATAAAAATTTTGGGAGCCGCCCTGCCTAATTTCAGGAGCTGTAACCCTTCCCCCATGGCTAAGGCTGAGTGAGTGACCTTCGAACCAGAAGCCACTAAGGAGACAAAGCTTACCTCCCTGGCAGGAGCACCACTTCTGCTCCTTTTTCCAAAACTGGCCCCCAGTACTTGATCAGTTAGCCAATGATTGGTAAGATTCCCCAAGGGGGGAACGACCTAAGACAGGCATGATCACGTGGAGGCCCCAGGGAAGGACTTGGGGGGCTATGGAGAAAGGGGGTGATGGACCCTTGCCCCTCGGCATTGACAAAGCCTGAGTCCTCATTCTGCCTGGGAGAAGTCTCCTAATCTCTTGGCTGTCTCACTTCCCTTGCCTGACTTACGCCTGAGACAATGCCTTAAGCCTGAAACAATGACAGAGGGCGGTGCAGCCCTGTGCTGGAAAGGGCAGGATCCCCTGGGCGATCAAGCCTAAGAAAGAATATGTAAAATCCTGTGAAACCTGCTTTGTTTACAATGCTCTCAATTAAATAAGGGTCCAAGCAAGAAGTGAGTTTGTTCCTCAAAGTTTTGCAGCTCTTTAGCTATCTGACCCTGACTCAAAATAGGCCCTCAGAGTTCTTTGTTATCTATTGTTTGATCCTTACTGCCTGACAATGATTAATGAGCTTTATCTGTATTCCTGTGCAAATGAACCCAATAAAAGCCCATTGAGGAACAGGCTCCTGGCCCTTCTCCTTTGAGAGATCGCCTGGCCACCTTTCCTCCCCAAGCAGATCCTGTCTTGGTAGATTTATTCTCATCCATGGCAGCTGGGGGAGCCCTGCAGGCAGAGCCCCCCCCCATAAAAAGAAGTGTAATACAGAGCTGTTGTTCTCAAAAAGTTTACACTTCAGTTGCAGAGATAACAATATAGTGCATAAAATAGTTGCTCTTCTGATCTGCTCAGAATCCATTCCCCATCTTTTGGTCACAGCACCCTGAATTTCGTTGGGGAAACCAGTTCTCCTCCACTGTCAGTGATTTCTGTGGAGCTGACCCCACCTCTAGCCCCAGATCATACAGTCTAGCCTCTAAGAGTAGTAGCCTGTTTCCATGGTGATGATAGGATTGGGTTCATTTTATAGCCCAGCCAATAAAAGCAAATGAGCATCAGACAGGAAGTTTTTGGAAATGTTTTTAGGAAAAAATGCCCTCTTTCCACAGCCACTGCCAAACTGGTAGAAGGTCAGTCTAGAGCTACTAGAGGTCACCATGTAAAGAGAGTGTCCTGAGAATGATGCTACCAGTGGAAGATAGAGCAAGAGAAGAAGATACTTGGAAAACTGATGTGTGAGCTTCTAAATCAACTTTACCTAAAGCTTGCTAGATCCAGCACCCTTTTTGCCATGGCTTCTCTGTTCCTGAGCTCTACATTTAACTCACCCACATGGTTAACAGAACTTCCTCACTGAGAAGTTACACACCTTGATTCTCTCATATCTGCCTGTTGCCTCTTTAATTGAAAGATCAGTTAGCTGAGTACAATATCTGAGTTCCAGTTTCTTTCACATAGAACTTTGCAGGCTTGTTGTATGGTTTTTTGATGTTAAATGTGGCTAGGACTGCCACATAAAACACAGGATGCCCAGTTAAATTTGAATTCCAGATGAACAATGAATTCTTTAATTATAAGACTATTTCAAATGTTGCATCTAATTTTAAATTTTTATTTGGCATCCTGTATTTTAATTTGCTGCATTGGACAACCCTAATGAAGCTGTGGAAAAGTTGAAGGAAAGTCTGAGTATTCTACCCCCTCCTCATCTTATAGATGACTTGCTTTTTTAGAAAAATCACCTCTATACCTGAATTTTTATTTATTTTTTTTTTTTACTTTTTAGAAAGAGGGGAAGGGAGGGAGAAAGAAAGGGAGAGAAACATTAATGTGAGAGAGAAACATTGATTGGCGCCTTCTGCACTCACCCGGACTGGGAAGGGAACATGCAACAGAGGCATGTGTCCTGACTGGGGATTGAACTGACAGCCTTTCAGTTTTCAGACAATGCCCAACTAACTGAGCTATACCAGCCAGGCTGAATTTTTTAAAAATTTGAACTTCAATATTGGATGTCAGTATTTCAGTATCTTTTCTCCCCTGGTACAAAAGGTACCTTTTTAATATTAATATTTCATTTTACCTTCATTTCAAGGAAATTTTCCTGTATTATAACTCTATCCTTCTGCATTTCAGGAACATAATTGTCTACTATGTTGGATTACCTTGTCTGTCTTCCATATCTATCATCTGCTCTCCTATTAATTTTTTCACCCCTGCATATACTAAGAATATCTCAAGTATTTTTCATAGTTATTTTCAACCCTAAATATTGTTCTCCTTGCTGTCTTGAATCAGTTTTTAAAGTGTAATTGTAAGGAAAATTTTTAACCTCTACAATCTCTCTTTCCTTCTCATTCTGTTATATTATTATCTAATCTACTGCTTCTTGTTTTATTGAATGTCTGTTCTTACAGTCTTTTATAACTTGTAGTACACATAAGGAATATCCTTATTCTTCCAGATTTAGGGGGTCTTCTGCCTTTTATTCATCCATCCCCTCATTCATTATTGTGTTCCTTTGTTTCTAACTATCTTCTTTCTATTATTGATTTTCTTTACCTATCTTTCTGCCCATTTATTTATCTATGGTTGCATGGTTTCCCTGCCATTTTATTTCATCTTGCTAATGCTGAATGTGAGATTTGTGCAAATGTCTCTGCTCAGAAATTGTTTGGGTACATTTTAATTTACATCCTTCCCACTTTATCCAGAGTGAGTCTGTCCTCCTCCCTGTTGGAGTGCTGGGTGTTATGTTATTTTGTACAGGTGGAAGCCATGAGAATAAGGCAAGGGAAATAATTCACCTGGAATTGAGTTAACCCCTTGCTAAGAAATCTGAAATTTGCTTCCAACTGCCACCCCACCCCCCGCCAACGCCTTATTAAATTTCCAGTGCTTGGATCCATTTCCCATCATGCTTGAAAGGAATTTAGAGGTAACCAAACCTATATTTTGGGGACTCAATCTGAGGACAAAGTATAAAGCTTTTTTTTTTTTAAACAGAAAAGATGTTATAAACTGCTTAGCACCTTTCTGAGCCTGACACAAACTACAAGTTCCATGGACTCTGTTTCTCTTTCCATGCAGATTTCAACCTAAAAGCTTTTGAGATGTACCTCTGTGTGAAGAGAAGGAAGACAAGGAGGAGAGCAACTTCAAGACCCCTCCATTTTAAGTAGGGATGCACAGTGCATGCTCAGTGGAGGGAGGCTAGCCAAGTTTTAGTGTTGCATGTCAAAAGAACCACAATGTCAGAATAGCAGACACTATGTCTCCTTTATTTTTGAACAAATTAATTTTATGCCATTATAGAATTCTATATGTGGCTTTAGGCATAAGCAATAATTCTCACAGTCAGCCTTTATATTGCTCTACCTCCCTACCCAAACTCTCCATTTCAGTCAAAGTGACCAACTCACTGTGACCAAAATAAACTTAGATTTTAGTTTCATGTCATGCCACTTCACTGAAATACTTTCTTGTACTCATTCTTGCACAACCTTTAAGATTCAACTAAAATTCCACCTCCTTTGTGATGCTTACTCTGTGCCAATCTAAAGTGATTGCTCCCATGCTGCCAGGATGTATTAAATCCTGAGTAAATTCTTCAGCTTTATCTTCCATTTGACTACTTCACTCCTCAGCTCTGTCTGATCTGTGGTTTAATCTGTCCACTAAGTTTATATTTTAACTATTACATTCTTTATTTCAAAGCAAAGCAATTGGTCTTTTTAAAACCTGGCTGTTCTTTTGGGTAGTGCCATGATATTCTATCATATTTTTCTTCCTCTTTAAAATATGTTTAGTATACTTCATAGTATATACATATTGAATAATCTCATAGTCTGAAGGATTTGAAGGTCTATTCTAACCATTAGTCATATTGGCTACCAATGTAGCTTAATGCTTTTTGGCAGGGGACAGGGATGGTGAGTTCATATTTTGTGGGGCTTTATCTCCAGGAATTCTTTGTGGTCTGGTTTGATGGTATGACTCTTAAGACAAGATTGGCATTTACTTCTACCAAGGATATCACTATCCATCACTACTGGATGGGGACCACTTTTTATATTCATTTCATGGGTTAAGGTTCGCTGGACTATAAAGGGAGTGTATATTTGAACCATAAATTCAATTGAAAGCAAAACTAACATCCCAACTTTTCAGGACCTGGAGAACAGAGTGGTTGTCTACCTGACAGTGGGTAGATTTTACTTGTGTTCCACCCTTTCACCATGGCATAGCCCTTTGAGACTTGTAGCTTCATACAGTCATTCCTATCTGCTTTGCTCTGAGCTGAAGTATACTTAGGAGTTAAATCCTAACTCCCTTGGGTACAGAAACCAGCAGAACCTACCCACCCCTAAGCAGCAGGAGCTTCAACTCTCACCTTTACAACTCTCCTTTTTCTGTTTTCCTCTTCACTTTTCATTCTTGTGGGAAATTCCCTTAGTTACCTATTATCTCTGTTTAGGTAAAAAGGATATTTATTATGTTTAATCCATTATTTCTTTGTTTTTTTGTGTTAGAATAGTTAACATTACCTAATACACCATATTATAAGAAATGAAAGTTCATAACTGATTATATAATTATCATAAAGAACCTTGTGACCTATTTTTTTACATAAAAATATACAATATTTAATGATATTTAAATAGCATTGTCTATAGGGGCAAAGGAAAAAAGTTATATGAATGTCAATAGAAGAATGATTGAATAAGTATATTCATATTAAGGTCTGGTTTGATGATATGAACTCACCATCCCTGTCCCCTGCCAAAAAGCATTAAACTACATTATTGTATATTATGTATTTTGACCTATTATTTAAATCTAAAGACTTTTTCTACACATTTTCTCCTCAAATTCCTGAAAACAGAAGAAGAAGCCAGGAATTGTATTGAACAATCCTTTTTATTTATGATAGTGTTTTGCCGAGCATGGCTCCAAGTTAATTGATAGAAAATAAATGGTTGAAAAAAGTTTGGGTTGAACACAATTAGAAAAACATATTGATTAAAAGTTAAACTGATAATTCCAAGTTTGTTTTTTCAAATATTGATAATTTTATACAATATTAATAATTAAAGAAATATTAATATAATGGTGATAGAATGTTAAATAAGACAGATATGGTGTCTTCCACATAGAGATTACAGTATGGGTGAGCTTATAGTCCTTCAGTGTTTTAAAGCATATTTATGCATATCCCCTCCATAAGTTTGAGTGTACACACCCATACACACATATACAACTTTTTCCTTTTTGTTTATAATTCATTCTCATCCACTTATTCCTGCTATGCTACTTTGCAAGTACTTTAATAAATTGTTACATTTGCCTGTAGCTCCAAGTGAACTGTCTGAAAGCAAATTTGTGTAAAAATTAACATTTACAATATCCAGTTCATTTTTATCATCCCTAGGATAATTACACAAATTTTAAGCACACTTATAAAAGTAATTTTGTCTACCTTGTCATTTGCCCTTTCATTCTTTCAATTTTCAACCATCACTGTTCACTTAATTTGCTTAACCTGTTTTTACTATATTTGCATAAATGTTTATTTTATATGTAAAGTTTTCTTAGCTGTATTTGACATTATGTGGCCAGAACTCAAACAATGTTTGCTGTCAGGATTAAAGCTATAATACAAAGCATATGCAACCACAATGTGATGGCAAGGACAAGCTTAGAGTTGTTTACACTGCTGGCCTAAAGGCAGATTGATCTGACATTTGCCATGCTGCTGAACAGGAGACAGAAATCTCTTCCTGAATTATATAATAGAAAACTGTATCTAAACCTTCATTCTCATATGATTTCCATGAGTTTTGGGCCATCAGTAATCAATGTAGCTAGTTATTGTTTGAGTTCAATGAAACATAGACCTCAATATTTTCTCTGACGCAAGGCCACTTTTGCAGCTGACAGCTCACACCTCCACACACAGTTAAGCCCTCAAAGAATTAGAAATTTTAAAAATAGAGTATAAATCACTCTAGTTTTGAAAAATGAACAAAAATGCTTAAAGGTACATAAGTTTGCAAAAATCACCCTATAGTCATTTAAATTGTTCAATAAGTGAAAATCAATTGTTGGAAACAATTATTTTAAGAAACAAAAGTTTCTAGGACTGCCTAATAATAACAGCTAATGTTTATGTGCTGCAACAGTATTACCCATCCCACATAGTCCTTTTATGATGTACCTTGGACACTCCTCCCATTCAAAGGTGGGAAATCTATGTTCCCTTCACTAGAATCTAGATGGGCTTGTTACTACAGCAGAATTGATGCTGTGTGACATCTGAGGTTAGGTCATAAAAGGTGATAGAACTTCTACCTTGTTCTCTTGAGTTGCTCATGCGGTGAGGAAACAAAGACCAGCTTATTTAGAGAGGCTATGTATAGATGTTGTAGCTGATAGCTTGGAAGAGGTCCTACCAACAGCCAGCAGTAACCATCAGACACATAACTGAATGTGTCCTCAAATGATTTCAGACTACAGCTGTGGAGTCAACCCCACCCTTTGAGAGTACTAGCTGAGGCCCCAGACATTGTTGTGCTGTTTGTGCTGAGCCCCATCTAATTCCTGACCCACAAAATCCATAAGCATAATAAAACAGTTGTTTTACATCTCTGTGTTTGGGGTAGTTTACTATACATTGGTAAATAACAAGAACATAGCATCAGTCAAGTATGGCCCAAAAGGATGCTGAAGAAGAGAAATCCTCTCACAATAGACTTTCAAGCAGCACATCTCTGTATACTTTGCCTGCAAAGGGAGATGGCCTGAAGTTAGCATCTACACAAATTCCTTGGCAATGGCTATAGGTCTGAGTAGGTAAATATGATCTAAAAGAAACAAAGAATCTGGGGTATGACCAAGATGGAGGCATAGGTAGAAACAGTTCACTTCCTCGCACAACCAAAAGAAGGATAACAACCTATTTAAAAACAATAAACAACCAGAAGTGCCGTAAAATCAAACTGCATGGAACTTCAACAACCAAGGAGTTAAAGAAACATTCATTCAGACCAGTAGGAGGGGGTGGAGATGGGCAGCTGAGTGGAGAGGACCCACAACAAGGTGGCGGGCCACGCAGGTGAGACAGGGCTGGCTGAACAGGAAACCAAAGACTCAAAACTTCCAGCTATAAAATACTGTGAGAAGCCCTGGCTGGTATAGCTCAGTGGATTGAGCATGGGCTGTGGACCAAAGGGTCCCTGGTTCAATTCCCAGTCAGGTTACATGCCTGGGTTGTGGGCCAGGTCCCCAGTGGGGGGCACATGAGAGGCAACCACACATTGATATTTCTCTTCCTCTCTTTATCCTTCCCTTCCCCTCTCCCTAAAAATAAATAAAATCTTTTTAAAAAAAATACTGTGGGGATTGCGATAGGGAGAGAAACTCCCAGTGTCACAGGAGAGTTCGTTGGAAAGTGGGCTAGAGTGGAGCAAGCTAGCGGCATTGTTCTCTCTCTCACAGCTCCCCTACAGACAGCACTATGATGCAGCAATGAGCATTGCCCTGCCCTGGCAAATACGTAAGGCCCCACCCCTTACAACATAACAGGTGGGCAAAGATGAGGAAATATAGCCCCAAATGAGAGAACAGATCAAAACTCCAGAAAAAGAACTAAGTGACAAGGAGGTGGACAACCTATCTGATGCAGAGCTCAAAGCATTGGTAATTAGGATGCTCACAGAACTGATTGAGCTCGGTTGCAAAATGAAAGAACAAATGAAGGCTACTCAAAGTGAAGTAAAGCAAAATATACAGGGAACCAACAGTGAAGGGAAGGAAACCAGAACTCAAATCAACATTTGGAACAAAAGGAAGAAATGAACATCCAATCAGAACAGAATGAAGAAATAAGAATTCAAAAAAATGAGGAGAGGCTTTGGAAACTCTGGGACAACTTTAAGCACTCTAACATCTGAATCATAGGGCTGCCAGAAGGAGAACAAGAGCAAGAAATTGAAAACTTACTTGAACAAATAATGCAGGAAAACTTCCCGAATCTGGCAAAGGAAATAGACTTCCAGGAAGCCCAGGAAGCCCAGAGAGTCCCAAAGAAGTTGGACCCAAAGAGGAGCACAACAAGGCACATCATCATTAAGTTACCCAACATTAAAGATAAAGCAAGAATCTTAAAAGCAGCAAGAGGAAAGGAGACAGTTACCTACAAAGAAGTTCCCATAAGGCTATCAGCTGATTTCTCAAAAGAAACCTTGCAGGCAAGAAGGGGCTGGAAAAAAGTATTCCAAGCCATGAAAGGCAAGGACCTACATTCAAGATGACTCTATCCAGCACAGCTATCATTTGGAATGGAAGGGCAGATAAAGTGCTTCCCAGATAAGGTCAAGTTCAAGGAGTTCATCATAACCAAGCCCTTATTATATGAAATATTAAAGGGACTTATCTAAGAAACTGAAGAAGATCAAAAGCTATGAACAGTAAAATGACAACAAATTTATAACTATCCACAATTGAACCTAAAAACCTAAAGCAAACAACTGGATCAGCAACAGAATCAGAGAAATGGCCATCACATGGAGGGTTATCAGTGCAGAGGGGGAGGGGAAGAATGGGGGGGAAGTAAAGGGAATAAGAAACATAATTGGTAGGCATAAAATAGATGGGGAGAGGTTAAGAATAGTATAGGAAACAGAGAAGCCAAAGAACCTATATTTACAACCCATGGACATGAACTAAGGAGGGGAGTATACTGTAGGGTTGGGGGGTGCAAGGTGGAGGGGGGATAAAGAGAGAAAAAATTGGGACAACTGCAATAGCACAATCAATAAAATATACTTGAAAAAAGAATCCAAAAAATTGAGGATAGTATAAGCCGCTTCTAGAACAACCTCAAGCAATCCAACATTCACATCACAGGGGTGCCAGAAGGAAAAAAGAAAGAACAGAAAATTGGAAATGTATTTGAAAAAATAATGAAAGAAAACTTCCCTAATTTGATGAATGAAGTAGGCATGAAAGTCCAGGAAGCACAGAGAGTCCCAAACAAGATGGATACAAAGAGGCCCACACCAAGACACATCATAATTAAAATGCCAGAGGTTAAAGATAAAAAGAGAATTAAAAGCAGCAAGACAAAAGAAGTTAGTTACCTGCAATGGAGTTCCCATAAGACTGTCAGCTGATTTCTCAAAAGAAACTTTGCATGCTAGAAGGGATTGGCAAAAAAATATTCAAAGTTATGAGAAGCAGGGACCTACAGACAAGATTGCTCTGTCCAGCAAATATATCATTTAGAATTGAAGGGCAGATATAGTGCTTCCCAGACATCATCACCAAACCATTATTATATGAAATGTTAAAGAGACTTATTTAGGGAAAAAAAAGAACATCAAATCTATGAACAATAAAATGGCAATAAATGTATATCTATCAACAATTGAGTCTAAAAAACAAAATAAGCAAACAAAAAGAACAGAGACAGAATCACGGATATGGAGAGTGTTTTGATGGTTACCAGATGGGAGGCAGTGTGGAGGAATGGGTGAAGAGGGGAGGGGATTAAGAAGTACAAGTAGGTAGTCACAGAATAGCCACAGGAATGTAAAATACAGCATAAGAAATGGAGTAGCCAAAGAATTTATATGCATGACCCATGGACATGAACAATGGTGGGGGGATTGCCTGAGGGAGTGGGGGTGCTGGATGGAAGGGAGCCAAGGGGGAAAAATCAGGAAAACTGTTACAGCATAATCAATAAAATATAATTTAAAAAAGAAAACAAAATTGGGAGATTTGTGACAAAGTTTGGGAAAAATATATGAATAAATTTCTCTGAGTGGTCTAAGAGACTGAGAGCATTTCTATCCAGTGTGAATGGTCACAAGAACCTCTTCTCCACCCCTACCCTGGGCCTTACTTAGCCATTTTTGTCTGATAGACTTCATTCCCTGCCCAGAGCTTGCTCAGAGGGCCCATGATGGTGAGGATGGAAACTATGCACAGGGACGAGAATGAGAGTGATCTTTCTTCACCAAGGCTAAGTGCCCTAGTTTTCAGAAAACTTTTTTTTTGCAACCCACAAGGCTCACTTCTTTTACAAGGAATTAATTGTTCTCTGAAGGGAGGATGAAATGTTCCTAATTATGTTTAGTTTGAACCATATGAAATTTGTAAGTCAAAATGGTTGAATATTGGCAATTTCATATGGTTCAACCTAATATTTAAGAGGTTTTTTTTTGAGGATGGACTAGTAGAAAATACAAAAAAATCAAGGGAGTTTATGATCTTTGTGCACCATGCCCAAGATCAATTTAAGAGCTAAATCAGTGAAGTTAGTTTATGTCAGTATCCCATGTGATATAATCTTAAGTTATATAAAAATGATGACTGTAATGTCAGTCAAACAATGCCTGGTTAAAGCTTAGTAACGTAGGAGGATTGAGAAAAATGAAGGGAGAAGGAGGATAAAGTGACTGGTAGGCTTAAATGGGAATCAACTTCTGCCGTCATAAAAGACACACCTAACCGCTTTGCTAAATTTAAAGACAATGAAGCACAGAAGAAGCACTTACCTGTCTGAGTCATGGGTAAGATGGAAGACAGCAATTGAAAACACTGGGGTTTTTTTTCTTTCTTTCTTGAAATTTGTCTCTGAAGATAATGGCAAGTGTATTAGAAGATAACATTTTATTTCAAGTCATCTGGATATAAAGAAAGGAAAACATGAAAGTTCTCAAGGACAATGTGCTTTGCTGCATCTTGACCAAAAAACAAAAGCAAAAAAATGAACTTTTGGAATGTGTCAAGCAGTAGCTTACATCAATATGCTAAACACCAAGCAAAATACACTTGGGGAAAATATACTCAGTGGAGGACTTGCAGTCACGCCAAGTTGTCTTAATGTCACCTCACTCACCCACCACATTCAAATTCAAAATTCAAATAGTATTTGTTGGCAGATGTTGGGGAACATCGGTGAACACAACACACAAAAAGGGAGCCCCTCAGGAACTAGCTTTGTGGAACTGGGGAGGAGATAGATAAAAAAATAATGAATACAGTACACAAGTAAATTTCTAAAGTTTGTTACAAAGTCATAAGAGCTATGCAAAACAAACCAACAAAAAACAAAGTGCACAAGAGCAAGATAAACAGTTTCACGTGTGTAGAACCCAGAGTTGGGATCAGCAGAGGGCAGGTTGTGATATTAAATCAGGCAGTCAGGACAAAACTCACTGAAATGGTAAGATTTGAACAAATATATGAAGAAACTATATTAGCCAAGTAGTGTGTGGGGCAAGAGCATTCCAGGCAAAAGGAATCACTAGGGCACAGGCCCAGGACACGAGAACATTTCTGCTGTGTTTTTTGAACAGCTGGGAAGCCAGTAAAGCTAGAGTGGAGAAAACAAATTGTCTTAAGACTGGCAATCAGAGAGGTAATAGGAAAGCAGGTCAAGGAGAACCTTACTACTCAGAGAGGGGTCCAAGGACCAGCAGGCTCAGTTTCACCTGAGGGTTGGTTAGAAATGCAGAATCCCAGGCCCCACTGCAGACCTACTGGGTCATACATAGTCTGCATTTTATTGAAATGCACAGGTAATTTGTATGCATGTAAAAGTTTGAGAAACACCAATGTTGAGCTTTAAAGGTCCATGTTAGTCCCTGGATTTTAACTGCAAGGGAGATGGGAATCATTGCAGGATTTTGAGCAGAGGAGTCATATCGTGTGCCTTATATTTAAAAGGATTATTGGGCCCTGTGCGGGGGGGTAGGAAGACCCTGTAGAATAGAAGCAAGGGGAGCAGTCAGGAGGCTATTACCATGAGTTAGTGGTAAGATCATAAGTCTGAAACCAGAGTGCATGAGGCAGAGATGGTAGCCCTTGAGCAAATCACCTCATCCTGCTACCTCTCCAGCCCACCTCCTCCTCTCCAGTTCCTCTTCTTTAGCTTTGGTTCAGGCTCACAGTTCGATTATACATCAAAGGGTTAGAAAATGCTTCAGAAAGAAGTGACCTTTCAAATCAACTAACTTCAAAGAAGGCCTTGGGTGCTGTAGGAACAAATGAGGGCAAGCTAACACATTCCCCATCATAGCCAGAAAAGTCTTCAAGAAAGAGGAGATACTTGAGCTGAGTTTAGGAGGATTAGGACTTAAGCCTCAGGGAAGGGGGTGGGATGAAAAGGACACTCTGGGAAGAAACAGCAACATATGTGAAAACACAGATGCCGTGTAACACACTTTGTCTGAACAGAGTAGAGGGGTAGGGGCACTGGCAGGAAATGAGATGAGACGACTAACCAGATCCAGTAAGGAGTTCAAAATATCCAGGAAGCTCTGAAGTCATAATGTCGGATTCAAGATAGAAGTAATATGTACACATTTTAGAAAGAGAATTTAGGAGACAATGAGGAGGATAGATTAGAAGGGGACAAGTCTGTAAACAGGAAGAGCAGGCCCAATTCAATAAAAGATAAGAGTAATTTATTCCAGGACCCCAAGCCCAGGACTGACAGTCAGAAATGCCTGAGTCCAGATCTGCCTGCCTCTTATGAGCAAGTTACCAAACTTCTTGAAATTCAATTTTTCCTCCATGAGATCTGGTATTCCTCATTTCCTTAATATCTCTGACTACTTTTGAGAGAATCAAATAAGATGCTGTATATAAAGTGCTTGGCATACAGTAAATATTCAACAAATCACTTTAGAAATTCATTCCAAAAGATCTTAATTTGCAGCCAAGATAGCAAACCACCAATCTAGTCCAACTATTTCATTTCTGTATGAAAACACGGACACACAAAAGAGAATTGATTTGTTCAAGGATACGGTTCTAGCTAGTAACATTGGCATTCAATTCCAGCACGTTGTGACATTGTGGTGTAATGGGGAAGGGCTTGTACTCTGGAGATGGATACTAGTATTGCAATTTACCAGCTGTGAGACTGAACGGGTTTCTCAACATCTCTCAGCTGTATCTGTAAGATGGGGCTGACAGCAGCACCTACATCATAGGGTTGTTGGAAGGGTAAAATAGGTTAAGGCACACACAGCACTCAGCACAATTCCAGGCACCATCGTAAACATTAAATGCTAACTATTGTTATTAGCTATGCTCTGACCAGCATTCTTTCCATACCTCCACCAGGTTGTATGATTCTCTCATAAATTTTAATTATATTTGCCTCATTTCTCATGACCACACTCATGGGAATAGATTTTTACATATTGAAATGGAAAAAAATCAAAGAGCTGACTAGTTCTAATTCTCCCTGCTGGCTGATGGAACCAGGAGTTTTAATCAAATGAACCAATATAACTGTGTACCAAATATCCCTGCTCACACATAGGCCCTGGCCAGGCGCTGTTTGTGCTGTCACTGGGTTTTTGATGTTACCATTTTCCTGTGTGTAATCAGTAATTGACACCAAAGCTCTAACAAAAGAACCAGTTTTAGAGTGCCATTAGCTGTCTCCCTAAGTATGGCTGTAAATGTAACATAAGTAGGATCTTTAGTACATCAATTTCTTATTACAGTCGTGTACATCTTCCTGAAGTAAAGCACTCTGGGAAGAGCTGAGTGGGGGAATATTTTGGTTTGTTTTTCTGTTAAAGGATGACATTGATATTCTTTTACTATTACCTGAAATTTGTGTGCTATTGCAACAAAGCATCGTTCTCAAGGGAAGAACATGGGTACTGTTGGAGTTAAAGTATTCTTTCCGTTATGTGCACAAATGAGCCAAGAGATTTATAAACTTGCTGCTTACAGAAGAGTTGTCCTGGTAACTTCTTTTGTAGCATTTCTGTCTTAACCCCTAGTTAATCACCATAGGCCATCTTTCATTTGTTTCATATAGAGCACACAGCTTTCAAATTTGAGCAGTGGGACAAAAAATTTTCTTTGGTATATATCAATATTTTAATTGCCACAAGAAGCAAGATAGCTATATAATTGCCAAAGCAAGTTATTTTCGAAGGTTCTTTAATTAGAGTTTGTTTCACATGCATCTTGTTGTGAAATTTAAAATACCAACCATGAAAATTCTCTGTAGATAAGCTTTCTTTGCATTTTGCTATATAACTTAGTAAAGATTCTTGTATATCAGAATGGTAGATTCAATAGAATTGTAGACTGAAGAAACATAAACTTGAATTGTTAATTTGGAAGACCATAAAGGAAACTGACCTAAATTAAACTAGGAAAAAATCAATAAAAACATTCCAAACGTTTGGTTGTCATGGCTTTCTGATTAAACAAGTTTTAAAATCTATAGAAAAGCCACTATAGTTAATTTACCAGTTGGAACTTGTAGGAGGTTTAGGATTTCAAGCTAAACCCATCTCTCTGGACACGTAAGCTGATTTCTTTTGCAAAGCCTTGTACGTGGGGGTGGAGAGAGAGGAAGTGAAATATAAAACCAGGTGCCTCATTACTCTCTTACAAGACACATTTACTTGAACCCAGCAAATTTTAGTTTCAATCATTGTGACCCTCCTGGAAGTAGTGATAACTTAATGAGTAATCATTTGGAAGAAATGAGTGCCTTGCAACTGATGTCATCCAAAATTCACTCTTATTTTATCATCAAGAAATTTCCCATCTTCTCAGAAATTATAATTGTCATAAAGTGCATTATTAGTTCTAGTTTTTCAATGTTCATAGTATCATACCTTTTGTTACTTGACTTTTGAGTTCCTTCATAAAGGTCAGTGTATATTGCTACCTCTTGTCTTTGAGCTAGGCCATGTGACATTCTTTGGGAAAAGGAATGTGGGCAGAACTGTCAGGGTGCTAGTCAAAGCCTCAACCTTAAGAGGCCTGCATGTTTTTGCTTGCCCACTTTTGGCTCTGCCATTCCATAAGAAGAACAAGCTTGAGGATGACACATGGGAAGCTGAGCCTCCCAAGGAGAGCCCAGCCTAGATCAGCCAATCCCAGGTAGCTGCAGGCTGGTTAGCAGTAATAAATAATTTTTGTTTAAACCACCAATGTCTAGAGTGGTTTGTGATGCAGCAGTAGTTAACTTACTATAACAGGCTCTCTAGGTTGTGAGCTATAAATACATATGATTTAGAGCTAGTCTGCTTTCAATAATGAGGAAGTTATCCAACTATACCTCAATGATAAATTATTTCTAATACATCAAAAAATAATTTACCAACTACAGTGTTCTGATGGGTGCTAGTGCACAGAATGGAATACATAAAAGCAGTCCCCAAAGGCCCAGGCATTCGTACATGCCCTCTAGTAACTGAAAAACTGGAACCACAACTGCAAAGGTCATTCAAACTAGAGGCTGTAAAACTCTCTTTTGGGGGTTCAGTTTCCTATAGCCAGATATTGTAATAACTTGGGCTTTGTTTAAACACTGAATTCACTGTGGCAAGTACTCTCAGTTGTCTGATTCAGTAGAGGTTCAGGAAGTACCTCTTGTCCTCATTTTCTATGGAAGTGACTGGTCTAACCCAGGTTTATGACCCATGGAGGAATGGGAAATTCTCATAGTCCATAAGCTTCCCAGTATATACAGATGTCAGAAAGAGATTGGTCTATTGTGCAGTGAGATAGTGGGCTGGGAGTAGTAGATCTTGCAAACACTCACCATTGGGGTAGACAGAGAAATGGTCCCAGAGAACAGGGCCACTGGGCAGAGGTAAGAGTGTGATAAAGAGAAGATCAAAGAGAAAGGAAGAAGAATTAGTGAGTACCAAGCTGGGACCTGACACAACTGAAATCTTTCTCAGAGGACCTTTACATTAGTTTGTTTGCTCATTTGGATGTGTTATAGCACCAAGTGGGCTATATCACCTTGTGGGCACTTTCAGCTATGGTGTCTTGGGTGTTTTTTGCTCTGCTATTTTCTTTCTCCAACATCAGGGACCAGGACCATTTGGGGAGATTGTTCCTTTAGGTTGGAAATGGTATCTTTCTCTACCCACAAAGCCTCCACATTTGTCAAAGGACTCATTCCTACTTTGGGCATGTGAAAGTCTCATTCAGGGGACAATTGGAAATTAATTTCTCCTAGAAACAAGGACATTGCTCGTCCGGTCCCTCTCTTCGGTCCTGGGACTTTGATCCTGGCCCCTGGGTTCTGCTGCCGCACCAAAGGAAGCCCTTGGCCTCTCCGCCTCTTCCTCCTCAACCCACACAGGTGTTCTGACCCAACCAGATATCAGCAGAGGATGACTCATCAGTGGGCTGCCTCTGAATCATGGCTTGATCTTGATGTTGAAAGGCAGAGTGAATGAAGCACTTGAAAATTAATGTGAAGTGACTCAATATTAGCCATTCTTTGGATAGAAACACTGGAGGCTTCTGTTAAACAAGCAACAACAAAAAATAAATAAATAAATAAATAAATAAATAAATAAATAAATAAAACAATGGCAGGACATTCAAAGTCACTCTGATGACTTCATTCCTGGTTCAGAATCAGCCAGACTGTTCATACCATTCTTTATGTGGAACTTTAATTCCAAATTACCTGCTGATCACAAATAATGGCTAACTGAATTGAGGAGATTCCATAATTTTTGATGCCAGAATAACTTCAAAATCAGTACAATTGACCATTTCCTTTTTTAAAAAAATTTTTATCCTCATCTGACGACATTTTTTCATTGCTTTTAGAGAAAGAAGAGAGAGACAGAAATCTCAATGTGAGAAAGAAGCATTGATTGGTTACCTCCTATACACACCTGGACTGGAGATCACACATTCCCGGACCAGGGACCAAACCTGCAACCTAGGTATGTACCATGACTGGGAATCAAACCCACAACTTTTGAGTTGTAAGACAATACTCCAACCAACTGAGCCATACCAGCCAGGGTATGATCAACCATTTCTTTTGAAGAGAAGAGTAAATCTTCTTATGGGATCACTCTCTAGAACTGTTGCTAGTTTTGATGTATTGATTGTTGTGATTGATCTCTCTTGTCCTGTTAGTTCATTAGCTACTTACCTGCTTCCCCAACTTGTTCCATAGATTATTTAAGATGAAAAATAATAGTTTTATCCTTTGAACAAGTAAGTAGCCAACTCTTTAAAGTAATTTGCTCTAGCTCTTTCCTTCCTGGATTATGTCCCTTCATAAGGATCTGAAGCCACACCATCTAAGTTATTTACTTTATTTGATTCTCCCAACAACCTCCTATTGCTATCCATATTTCTTATATGAGAAATGTGAGCTGGCTTTTCAGAGAGATCTGATAATTGGGCAAGAGTTATGCAATTATAAAACCATGGAGCTAGGATGTGAACCCAAGTAGACTGACTCCAAAGTCCTTGCTCTTAACCTTTATGCTATTAACTACACAAGATGCCTAAATTCAAATTGTCCAGCCCCATGTCCTAGTCAACATTTGCAAATGATACTTAATAGAGACAGAGTTTGGAGATAGAAGCTTTCTTCTGGTTACATTCTAGATAGGTAAGTGTTTTGTTGTTGTTGTTTTTTGTTTGTTTTCTTTTTTCTTTTCCATTGTCCATTGAGGCACTTCATTTGCACATATGTATTACATCCCTAGAAAAAGGATCCCAGAATATTTCCTCCTGTGTGTTTTCATCTTGCTTCTTCATGGTTCATGAATGTGCACTGAGGTTGTCAGTACAATGAAACCAAACTGATGAGATG
>CM052552.1:61139522-61166673 GCA_028533065.1 Trachops cirrhosus
CTTGTTGCTCTTCCTCTTCTCCTTCTGGTACCCCTATAATTCGGATGTTGGAATGTTTAAAGATGTCTATTATTTTAAGCTGTTAAGTTTCAGGCTACCATATTTTGCCATGTATACTGTGCACTCTTTTGCACAAAGTTTAGAAGGAAAAATAAGGATGTGCATTATACATAGGTATGATGATTGCATACCATGGATATAATAGTGAGTATGATAATCCCATGTATAAGGCACACAAAAATGTGGGTGCACATTATACACAGCAAAATGTGGTAGATAATTAATACATTTTCACTTATTTCATTGGCTAGAAATCAGCCACATGGCCACATGTAATTGCAAAGGAGGCCAGGAAATGTAGTCTATCCAAGAAACAAAAAGAGAACATGGATTTTGCTAAGCAGTCAACAGATTTCCACAGTAAACAGAATAATACCAAGAGTAAAATCAAGCAAAAAATATAATTGAGAGCCTAGGTTCAAATCATAGACACACTTTGCCTTTCTCTCTATCTTTGCAAAGTCCATCCACTCTAAAGGGCCATCTCCAGTCCCTGCCTCCTTCCTGAAATTCTCTGTGTACTTCAGGCCACATTCTTCTCTCTCTCTCTCCTCTGAACTCCTGCAGCACTTCTTGGCTTGATCTCTTCTGTATACAGCAATAAATGTAACTAGTTCAGAGTCAAGAAGCATCATTTGATATTCAATCATGTATTTCTTTGTGATAGCTCTTATATCACCGTCTAGGACAATTACTTAACTTTCCAAGTCTGTATATCTGGTCTTCCCAACTATACTTAAGGTCCTGGAGGGCAGAGACCAGTGGAGGTGGATGATATGTGATTTTTGACCACATTAGCTCAATAATCTGTAAAGTGATTTATTGAAACCACCAGAAGTAATCTTAATGACGGTTGAATTTTAATAGGAATTCAGCCCCTTCTCTAGATCACTAAACATGATCACAACCATGTATTTAAAATTCTGTTCACTAAGCATTACATCATATACTCAGTGGTACCTAGCACAGGGGTAATCAATGCATATTATTTGAATATAATTTTAATAACACCTACAAATGAGAAACTTGGTTAAATTTTGTATGAAATATATATAATGATATTTAGAAAAAAGTTTTTAATGTAGATTTATTTTGGCATCACTTGCTCACCTGTGGTTTAGCAGTTCCTAATCAACTTTAAATTTTAACGACTTCTTGGTTTTATAAAAGCACTCATCATATTGCCAGCAAATGTTATTTCACTTACTCTCATTAACAACCCCTCCCTATGATATATATTAGTCATTTCAAGTCATTGCTGAGGCTTTATGTTCACCTTCCATTTGTAGCTTGATGTTGGAAGTAATGACTCAAGGACTGGGAAGGAGATGTTGCTTTATAATAAATTTATGAAGAGTTTATCAAGCATGTGCACTGTTCTTTGTCAAGCATCTTGTAGCTAAACATAGTAAGCAGAGCATTTAAAGTAACAATGCTCTCAGTAGAAGATTTTCAAAAGGATCACAGAATGCAGCTCCTTGAAAAAGCCAAGAGTAAAAAAAAAAAAATCACTCTGTGATCAATTACTTCTACCAACAAATACTATGGTGAAAACTTTGATATTTCCTGTTCTTAAAAAAGCCTTATTTTCACATATGTTGACTTTTTAAGACCTCTGAAATATTAGAATAATGCAAATTGGTTGAACTCATGGAATATGTAGTCTAACTGAGTGTGTAAATCCTTGAAATCAATTATTCACACTCTGTATAAGTATTGCTCAAGGAAACTAGAATTTATATTTTAAAATGCTGGGAATTTTAATGTGAGGGGAAAAAAAGAATATGACTCTGAGCCTTTCCCCAAAAGCAAATGTTCTAATCTGACTCGAATCACTGTAAGTTAAACACACATTTCCTTTTTGCTGAATTAAATTATGGAATTGGTCTGTGTTACAGATTCCATAGAAATTTCAGTGGCTTTGAGCACCAGGTAAATGTACTGAGAGTACAAAGATCATTGATTAGAAGAAAAGGCTCTTTGTGTTATGTCTTCATGTATTGAGATCCTAGAGTCCCTAAAGCAATATTATCAGTTAAGTATGCCACACTCTGGTCTTGTAAATAAAACATGACAATCTGAAGGTCAAAAAGAGTTTTACCAGGGTGCTCTGACTGCTAAAAGTTGGATACATGATTGACACACATCATCTGTACAGTTGTGTCCTTTACTCTAATGAGTCACGACAGTTCAATGCGTGATCACATTTCACATGCTCCTTTCCAAAGTATTTTTAAAATATGACCATTGACTCTTAGCAGTTATGGCTGTTTATAAAATACTACAAGTACTACAATATTTGTTAATTTGTCCATATCCTGTAAATTTACCATGATAGCATCATTGAAAGGTTAATAGAGATAGAAAACTGGTAATAAATGACTACTATGAAAATATACACCATGAAAAGTTAAATTAAAAATATTTTTATCACTCACAAGAAACAAAAAATAGTGGACTACTTTAAAAAATATATATCTATTTTGAAATAACACTATTATCATGGATCAAAACTGATTCAACATCAATCAAACATCAAATTACTCTCAGTTAGAAAACATACAAATCAAAGGCACTAATAGAAGGTTTACAGAAGAAGGAATCCTCCCAGACCAGCAGGGATTTATGAAGGGTTGGCTGCAGCTCCTGGGTAATGCCCTGCAATGGGTTCTGGAGGAAGAAAGATCCTTTAAGGGCAGAGAACCTGACTTCTTGCATTGAGTGATAACAAGAAGTGGCCACTGAGGAGACTCCATCCAATCCCTCAACCAGTTTGGGAGAGACTCCTGAAGATGCTAGCTTTATAAAAGAAAGGAAGGCCTTAAGAAAAAGAAGAAAGGGGTGATACATCATGCCCCTTAGAAATGGCTCAGAGGTAGACCTAGCAATTGATCCATGACATTGCAAGGCATCTTCATATAAGAAAAAATACCATCACAGAGCTTTCTGTGACCCAATGACCTGTGGGGTGACCCATCATCCTCTGCCCCAGCCCTCTCACTGCCAGAACAGCTCAGCAGCCAAGAGCTCTAGAATTTCATGAAAAGAGAAATGGTTGATGCTAGGCCTTTTGATGATTTAGACATATTTTAAAACAACTCCTGACACTTTCTAATATAATGAGGGAGCACTTAGCTACCAATTGAACTAATCATTTGACATCACCAAATTCTGTATTTACAGTTGAACAGCAATGGCCTTTACTTATGGATACTGAAATCATTCATTGGTATATAAGAAATTAAATAAGTAAATATAATGTATACATTCTAGCCAGATCCAAGATAAAAATAAAACTCCATATAAAAACTTAAGTGAAACACAATAACACCTTCAAGGCATTTAACAAAGAGCTGTTTAAGAGTCAGAATATCAAGTGTTGTTATATTTTTTTAAATTAAGGCTATGATGATTGTATCTGTTAGCATATACATAGAGCTGTTATTTTTCATATGAAATATACTGAGCCTCCCATAGAGAACCAGTCTGCCCATATTTGCTTATTATGCCAGCATGGCTGTGCTTTGTATTATCACATCTGAGACTGAATCAGCCAACCAAAAGAAGTCTTAATATTGTCTAACAGCACACATTTTTCTTTAAAGAATAAAATAAATATAAAAGTAACCAAATAAAAGTAAAAATTAGAGACAGAGCCATGCATCTTCATATGGTTTAATATGCACTAGGATAGAACTTAATATCCTCTTAATTCACATGTCACATATATCAGTACTTCTCAAGCTATTATTGTCATATACCAATGACTTCATAAAATACAATGAAAGGCAATTATTAGAAAAATATTTAAAAGCATACAAAATGCAAGCCTACAGATCACACAATATCACAGTAATGTCAATTTTTATAGACATTTCTACATGCTTATTCTCAACCCCTGTACTTATCATAGACCAGTAACACTTTGTAGACTGGGGCTGGTCCCAGAACTGCATTTTGAGTAACCCTGGCTGGTATAAGTCACATTCACCACAAGTTCAATAAGTCAAAATTATTTTTTATTTAAACTTTATGTCAAAGGTCCCTTGAAATAAAAGAGCCACTGACAGTTATTATCACCCCCTTTCCATCAACCTATACAATATCTCTTAATGTGTGTTTAAAATATGACACATCATTCTGCCCTAAATAACTTCTGTGAAGTGAAAGCTGCCTTCTGCCATTTGGGTATTTACTTACACCACCACCCCCATCTTTTTCCTTAAATAATTTAAGAAAAAAAAGTATTAAAAAGTATTGAATGTACTGTGTAATTTTTCTTTCAGCCTTATTTGCAGAAGTTGCATCTAATTCTTGGTGCAAATTTAGTTCTACATGCGTTTTATTTAGTTCAGTTTGACCTCAATGGTATCTTTAAAACATTAGGCTTTAAGTGCATTTAGGTGAGATATTCTCAAATGCCCAGCCTCAGGATAACATGTGTTACCCTGTTCTCTAGCTTCAGTTTCTTACTCAGATCATCCTGCTGTCATGGAAGAGAATGTGCTGGAGACTGGATCCACCTGGATCAGAATTTTGGATCTGCAGCACATTATTATGATGCTCCCTGTACAACCTAGACAAGTTACTTAAATGCTCTGAGACACATTTTCCTCATTTGTAAAATGGAGATAATACTTAAGTCAGGGTTCTTGGGAAGATTAAATGAGGCGAAGTAAATTCAATGCCTGGCACATGTAATTGAGCACACAAATATTATTTCCCCTCCATATCTACTTACCTATGCCTCATTTCCTCTTACCTGGCCCTGCCCTTATATCCTTGGTATTTTGCCTCTGATGAGTTTACTTGCTTCGCTCTGCTAAAGAGGAGGACTAATGATCTCATCAAAAATGCACCTTTACTAAGTACAGAGAAAATGCTATGCTAATACTTGTAGTTTTTCCACCTGGAAAAAAATGACTCAGAATGGGCATTAAGTGAGAAAGGAAAGAGTGTTGAAAACAGCTCTCTCAAAATATTTTTTAAATGCAGAAAAAAAGGAAAAGAAAAAAAACAATGCGTGCTCATCCATCTAATGGAGCCATTTGCTTCTTTCCTTCACATCTCACTGACAAGCATCATCTGAACAGCACTGTACTTTTGGGGCAGCATTTGATCTCTGTGGTATTTCTCATTCTTAATTGAAAAGTATTTGCTTGTCTATTAAATATGAAGATTTCCATGATTTTTAGGAAATTCCTTTAGTTGAATTTTATGCTTTCTTGGACTTTTTGTTTCTTGTAAAAATTGATCTCTGCAATAATAACTCAGTACAGAAATGATTCCATTCATAATCATTTAATTGAAATGTGTGTTTGAGAGAATACATTTGACAAATCAAATCACATGTACTCATAATGTTTTATTGCCCATTTTAAGACATTATTTGTGCTTTGTGATCAATTGGCTAAGCTGACGCTCTTGTGCTAAGCCCAGTGCAATAATTCTGTCTTGCTTTGGTGCATTCACAAGCTAATGTATATTTTTCACTCAGTTTAGTTCAATATGGCTGTTAAGAGTTTAATTAACTTGAATTATAAAATTAATGCAGATAATTACTGAAAGTCTCTAACAATTTAGAAGTAAATGAAATTAAAAGTTAAAGTTTGCTCCTTTGTATTTATCCAAAGGAGTTGAAAATTTATGTCCACTGCAAAACCTGCACACATGTTTATAGCAGTTTTATTCATGATTGCCAAAACTTGGAAGCAACTAACATGTAGGTCAATAAATAAATAGTAGTGTGTCCAGAAAATAAAATATTATTGAGCACTAAAAAGAAATGAGCCATCAAACTGTGAAAAGACACAAAGGAAACTTACGTATATACTACTAAGTGAAAGAAGCCAATCTGAAAAGGCTATATCATTATATGATTTCAACTCTGTGACATTCTGGAAAGGCAAAATTTATGGAGACAGTAAAAAGATTAGTTGTTGCGGAGGGTTGCAGAGGGGGGAATATGATGGGGTGGGGAGGAATGAATAGGAAGAGCACAGAGGATTTTTAGGGCAGCGATAATACTCTGTATGCTACCATAGTGATAGATACATGTCACAGCTACCATAGTGATAGATACATGTCACAATGTATTTGTCCAAACCCATAGAATATACAATGGCAAGAGTGAACCCTAATGTAAACTATAAAGTTCAGATTATAATGATGTGTCAGTATGGCTTCATCAACTGTAACAAACATACACTCTGGTGGGCTTGTTTGTAATGGGGGAGGTCATGCAAGTATGGGGGCAGGGGGTATATAGGAAGCTCTGTACCTTCCCCTCAATTTTGCTGTGAACTTAAAACTACTCTTAAAAAGTAAAGTCTTAATAAAAATTTAAAGTTACCCCACCTTAAACCACCTCCCCACTCACACACCCACAAACACAACACTCTCCCTGCAAATGTCTTTCCACACCTAAGATCCTGTATGTCTCTGCCTTGTTTTTTATTGTTGCTCAACTACAATTGTCCCCATTTCCCACCCCCCGTCACTCTCCCCAACCCACACACTCCCACCTACCACACTCATGTCTCTGCCTTGTTACTCAACTCAACCTCAAACTTTAGGCATAACCTATTTATCAGTCTGCCCCATTCTGCTTTTCTCCCTAAAAGGTCTTGCTCTTTGTCTTTTACTTCTACTCCATGCCCTTTCAGATGCTAGAAACTGCTTGACACAGGAATTCCAACTCAGCAATAAAAAAAATGAATTAGTAATTTTATTGAGGTATGATTTACATATAATATATTAGCTTCAGGTGTACCACATAATGATTTCATATTTGTATGTATTTCAAAAGGATCATCACAATAAGTGTACTTAACATCTGTCACCACACATAGTTGCAGATTGTTTTTCTTGTAATGAGAACCTTTAAGACACACTTTCAGCAATTTTTCAAATAATCCAATACAGTACTATTAACTGTACTCACTTTTCTGTATGTGACATCCCCAGGACTTATTTTTTTACAACTGGAAGCTTATACCTTTGACTCCCTTCACCCATTTAACCTACTCTCACTCCCCTGCCTCTGGCAACCATCAATCTGTTCTCTATATCAATGAGCTTCTTTTTGTTTTTAAATTCTACATGCAAGTGAGATCATACGTTATTTGTCTATCTCTGTCTGACCTACTTAACTTACAATAGAACGTCAAGGTCATTTATCCATGTCACAAATGGCAGGATTTCCTTCTTTTTATGGCGGAATAATATTCCATTATATATATAGACTATATCTTCTTTATCCATTCATCCATCAATGGACACTTAGGTTTTTTTTCATATTGTGGCTATGGTAAATAATGTTGCAATGAACATGGGTGTGCTTATACTTACTTATTAAGTTAGTGTTTTTGCTTTTTTTGGATCAATACCTAGAAGTGGAATAGCTGGATCGTATGGTAGTTCTATTTTTAATTTTAATGGAACTTTCATACTGTTTTCCATAGTGGCTGCACCAATATACATTCCCACCAAGAGTGTACAATACTTGTTGTTTCTTCTCTTTTTGATAATAGCCATTCCAACAGGTGTGAGATGGTATCTCATGATAATTTTGATTTGCATTTCCCTGATAATTTATTATGTTAAACATTTTTCTGTGTGCTTGTTGGCCATCTGCATGTCTTCTTTGGAAAAAGGTTTACTCAGATCTGCCCATTTTTAGTTGGATTGTTTGTTGTTGGATTGTTTGTTGTTTGTTTGTTTTTGCTATTGAGTTATGTAAGTTCTTTATTTTTTTTAATATTATCCCTTTATCAGATATATTATTTGCAAATATTTACTACCATTCCTTAGGTTGCCTTTTCATTTTGTTGCTGGTTTCCTTTGCTATAAGAAGCTCTTTGATGTGATGCAATATCACTTGTTTATTTTTGCTTTTCTTACCTTTGCTTTTAGCATTACATACAAAAAATCATCACAAAGACCAATGTGAAGGAGTTTAATGCCTATGATTTCTTCTAGGAATTTTATGGTTTTTATGTCTTACATTTAAGTTTTTAATTCATTTTGAGTTAATTTTTGTGTATGGGGTAAGATAGTGGCCTCATTTCATTCTTGTTTTGCATGTGGCTGTGCAATTTTCCCAACACCATTTATTAAAGAGACTGTCCTTTCCGCATTGTATATTCTTGCCTTCTTTGTCATAGATTAATTGGCTGCATGAGTTATTTCAGGGCTCTTTATTCTGTTCTGTTCTGTGTGGCTGTTCTTATGCCGATACCACACTGTTTTCATTACTATAGTTTTGTGATATAGTTTGATATCAGGGAATGTGATGCCTCCAGGTTTGTTCTTCTTTCTCGATATTGTTTTGGCTATTTGGGATCTTTTGTGTTAGATACAAATTTTAGGATTGTTTGTTCTATTTCTGTGAAAAATGCCATTGAAATTTTGATAAGAATTGCATTGAATCTGTTTATTGGTTTGGGCAGTTTGAACATTTTATTAATTCTTCCATCCATGAGAATGGAATATCTTTTCATTATTTGTGTCTTCTTCAATTTCTTTTATTAATGTCTTGAGTTACTAGTGTTTTATAACATGTAAAATTGTATTATGACTACTTTTAATTGTATCCAAGCATGAATTCACCTGAAGACATAACACAATTTCCCAGTGAACTAGAGGTAGAATAGAAGTCTCTTTACAAGTCTCTAGTTTAAATGACTGACTGACATTATCATTCCCTCTGTAAAACAAGGTGACCAAAGCCCATGACACTTAGAATGCCCACAGATAAGAGGCTCCCTTCCAGTCTACCCACACAGCTCAGCTCCCATATTTTAAGTTATATGCTTAAAAAAGATTAGTTGGGTTTTTGTTCTCAAATCTGTTTATTTCCATTATAATTGTAGATATGTTATTTAATTTTAAATATTATGCAAACTAATGAAATATGAGTGCTAGGGAGGGGAAGTAAGCGGAATTGGGCAGAGAGGGAAGTTGAATAGCAATATGATGATCCATAGGGCACTACTTAATAAATAACTTGCCCACTAAACTCCATCTCAGGATCTGCTTCCTGAGAAATGCAAGTTACAACAGTGTTGCTATGCATTATAGCACTTAGCAAAATGAAAAAAAATGTTTATGTCATTCAGCTTAAGTAAGGTCTGAGTATGGTCAGACTTTAGGCTCAGGGAGATTTAATCCAAGGTATCCACTAGCCAAGAAGAATATAGTGTCTTTTATGGATACAGTCACCTCTTCTCATGAGCTATGCTGGCTGCTAACCAGAAAAGATGGGGAAACTGTACTTTTTAAAGACATATATGGTAACAGTCAAATCTTATAGGAAAGGAAGTTCAACATAGTAGACATATTTAGGTTTAGAACATCTATCCATTCCCATTTAATATTTGTATTAGAGGTTCTGACTAGATTAGGAACTGTGAGTTTTCAAAAAGAAGAAATTCAACATTGCAACACAAATCTCTAGATCTTGTTCTAAACTGATAAATTTAGGCAAGGAAAAGATCACTTCTCATTACTGATGAAAAAAGAAATATGCTTGACAATAGCTGTGGGTGTACTTGCTACTTGGTCCCCAAAGCATTCAAGGTTTAAAAAAGAAAGAATAGTCATTATTTGAAATTTTCCACAGTGGTGACAGCTATTACAGGATGCTCTCTTTTGACCTAACAATCTAATCTATTTTATCTGCTGCTGCTGCTGCTGCTGCTGCTGCTGCTGCTGCTGGAAGAGTTTCACTGATGACTAACATGTTTATTTAGCTAATATGGTTATTCAATGTCACTACATAAAATGAGAAAGATATATTTTAATGTCAATAGTGACAAGAAAAGTAGCATCAACCATTTCATTTGCAATGATAGGCCAGCAAAGAAAATAAGAAGGAAATAGAAATGTTGTAAGGCATCACATGTCAAGAATTATTGAGTCTCTTTACTTTTCTTCATTACGTATAGAGTCTTCAGATATTCACTTCTTGTATTCTATCAAGGTGAAAAATAACATTTCTCCTATTTACAAATACAAAATTTTGACCTGCTAAAATTATACTATATATACAAATCATACATGAAAGGAATTATAGAGAGGTTACGAATTGACATGCTGTTGCACTGAGAAGTCTTCATCACCAAGAATAGAGGGGTTAACCTGTTTCCCCTTCACCTAATCTCCAGTAACCACACTTCTTCTGTCAGAATCATCTAACCATAAGTTCTGATCAATTTCCTCCTTCAGTTCTAGAACTTAGTATTAGCTTTAATTTCTCATCAGAAGGATTTAAATCAAGCATCCCTAAATTTCTTCTAATGTGCATTTTTATCTGATTTTGATACAAAGGTGGATAGGCATTGATTCTGAAGAGGAATAAAAATTCCTAATGAAATAGGGCAGTCTTGTCAGAAGCAACAATGTGTATGCTCCATATTCCTAGGACTTCTTGGGGAGAAAAAGGATGTACCAATTAAGTATGGCCTCAGTAGTGCTGTATGACAAACAACCATGAAATCTCAGTGGCAAATGAAAAGCATTTATTTAACCCATGAGTGGATAGGGGAATTCAGATGATTTAGGCTGGGTTTTGGCTGAGTGACTCTGCTGATCTCTGTTGAGCTTACTTATGCATCTGTAAGGGTGACTGAAGAGTGGATCAGTCTGAGTTTGGTTTGGGTTATTTGGCTCCTCTCCACATGTCTCTCATCCTCTTCCTGGGACCAGTGGGCTAGCCTTGGCATATGCTCTTCAAGGTGTTGGCACAGATATAAGAGGGAAAACCCAGTCATGCAAGGGCACCTTTGGGTCATTTCCCATTTGTTAACATTCCTTTGGCCAAAGCTTACTACATAGCCAAAAATGTCAAGTATCAGGGAAATATAGTCCACCTCTTCAATGGGAAGAACTTCAAAGTCACCTGGCAAACTGTGTGAACACAGGGAAAAGTCAAAACAAAACAAAACAAAAAAACAGGGCCATTAATTCAGTCTACCACAAGGGAGGAGGTAAAGTTACTTTGTTATCAGGACTGCCACATATGATGTACAGGTGTGTCCTGAACAACACCACCTGGCAAAAAGAGTGGTTAAGGGCTGGAATTCAGCCCACACTCTACTCCCCAAAGCTGTTCATCCTGCTATGGGGTTGTATCCTTTTTATAATGAAACCACTGCGTCAATTAGTTGAAGCCCTCTTCTAGATTCAGTATTAAATGCTCAAAAAAAAAAAAAAAAACTTTGCTGTATCACTGTCCACCCACTGGATGCAATTATAAACTTTTTCATCGGTTTTTTCAAATCTATGTTCCTTCTACTTCATTTATCCCCTTCTACTCCAAAACCACCCCCTCCAGATACCATTTCAAATATATGCAGAATGTATAAATCTCAGTACACAAACCCAAGTTACCAAGGCATTTAACTTATTTTCTGTAGCTGAAATTAATTTTCATTTTTTGGGTCTCCATTCAGTCAATGCTAGATAAATTCCAGTCAGTTTATCAGTGCCCCCTCACCACAGTTGTGTCAAATGCATGGTGGACTTATCCACTGTCATTTGGTCAGTGGAATATCTGGTATGTATTAATCAAGTAGCCAGTGAAATGTGAGAATGGTGTGTACCCATAATATCCTCCTATATGTGATTGTCCATGCTCCTTCTGGAAACTGAAATATTGGAAACAATAAGTAAAGGATCACAAGGTGAGAAGAGGGTAAGAGCCTTGGATCCCTGAACGGTCACCTAGAATAGAGGCACATGCCAGTCAGGAATAGTCTTTGAGGATTTACATAAGAAGAAAGAAAAATGTTTATTGGATTAAGCCACTGATATTGGGAGTTTATCTTTACAGTAGGTAGAATAACAAATAAATACAGATGGTTCAGACAGCAAGTTGATGGGAACTGTGGTAGGATAATCAGGCTCCACCTAGAACTCACATGACTTTTGTGATCACTAACTCAAAGTGCAAATCATTGACATAGTTGTGGGATTTTCTTCAACCATGTTAAGCTTCTCAGTGCTGATGTGGAATAAGCCGAGTCCTGTTTTGAACCCCAAGCCTCTCTGCCTCATCCTCAATAATTTTAACACCCAGATAACTATCTTTTTCTACATCACTCCTGTCATAATTCTTCTAGTCACATAATTCTTTTACTACCCTGTGTGCCAGCTCACTTAGTAAGAGACATGTGTCTTAGGTTGGTTTCTCTAGAAACAGAACCTGAAATGGAGGCTTTGTGCAAGTGATTTATTGGATTAGTACTCTCAGGAGTAAGGAAGAAAAGGAAACAGTATAGAACAGAAGAAGCCAAGCAAAGCTGTAATTTCAGCTGAAGTCTAGCCTCAGATTGGCCCCACCAGGAGCTCTGTAGTGTGCATGGCATCATAGAGTTGTCCCACCTTGAGGCAAGGGGGGACAGGATTTTTTACCCTCTCCCCAAAGCAGTCAGTCATTTGTTGTGGGGACCCCTCAGGAGAATGGCATACTATCCCAGGTAACTTCAAGGAAAGCAGCTCCAACTGACCAAGGATAATTCTTCTAAGAAGTGTACAACTATGAGCCATAGCTGCCAACTCTCACAGTATAATGCTCCAGCCCAGGAAAGAGCATCTGAGTGAAGCACCAGCAGTCCACTGTACCATTCTACCAAGAGTCATCCTCCAGTAAGAAAACTCTCCTTTTCTGTGTCTGGCCTTCTTTTTCAGAAGAAATCTAACCAGGCCACTCCTTTCCAAAACAGTTTGGCCAGCTGCCTGGCATAGCTACCCAGGGAGCCTCACTGCCAGTCCAAGGTCATATCAGACAGATGTCTACATCTTAACAAGCCACCTGGGGAAGGTTAGCGCTAAAGGCCAAATCTCTGCCTACAATTAAAACAATAACATGCAGGTGTTGGCCTAAATTGTCACCACTACCACTTCATTTCAGCTGAAATAATCTGACATAGCCCTTAGCTCTATTATCTCATTAGAAATTTTGTGAACTTGATCTGCAAAATAAAACTGAAGGGAAGACAGTTTGAATCGATAACCTCACCAGGGTCCACGTGGTGCAATGTTTCCCATACAGCTACCTTTTCAATCCATTTCCAGAGCAATTCTGAGTTATGGTAACAAAATTATTTTTACAATGTAAAAGGTTATTTTATGAAGAAATTTTGGTTCAAGGCATGCTCAAAGCCTCTTGAAATCAAAATAACATAGTGAATTGTGACTCTTGTCTTTTCAAGTTTATCAAAGAAGACCTACTTCCTCCCTATAATAACAAAGTATTAGAAAACTCACTTATTTTCCCTGCTAATAATTTCAGCCCTACTTTTTAAAAATCCACCCATACAGTCTATACAACTACAGAGAACAGCTCTGTTTTCATTCAACTCTATCACCTATAAGTTTCTCAAATACATGTATTTGGTTGGCCAAAAAGTTTAATTTTTCCCATACAATGGCTCTAGTAGCACTTAGTTGTCTTCAACTTCATTGTACTGTGATAGCTGTCATATGTGACAGCTGTCATATCAGCGTGCATTTAAAAAGACATCAAAATTGGTGAATTTTTGTACAGCCATTTTAATATTGAAGATGGAAGAAAATTTGCAACATTTTTGGCATATTATGCTTTACTACTTCAAGAAAGGTAAAAACACAACTGAAACACAAAGAAAAAGATTTGTGCAGTGTATGGAGAAAGTGCTGTGACTGATTGAACATATCGAAAGTGGTTTGCAAAGATACTTGGTACTATTGACATTTTGGCCAAATAATTCTTTGCCGTGGGGCTGTCTTATGCATTGGAAGATGTTTAACAGCACCCCTGGCCTCTACCCGCTAGAAGCCAATAGCGGGAGATAGCCAACATACTCAAAATATCCAAATCAATAAAGTTATTGGTAAAAATGAAAAATGTGTCCTTTATTTTATGGAAAAAACTGAAAGGATTTTTTGGCCAACCCAATATTACACATATATACATATATAAATGAATGCAAAACAATGAAACTGTTGGCTAAGGTTATCATTATATCTCAGGTATCTTATTCAATCTGATGAATATTTATTTATCACAATGTATCAGACACTGTGCTAAATGCTAAGACAGTAAAGAAAAATGAGACATGTGTCCCACCCTCAAGTTGCTCATAGATTATTGGGAGAGGTGGACCTGAATTCAAATACGTTACCATAGAACTGTGGTATATGCTTAACTGACCAATTTTGTATGGGATGGTCTGGGAAAATCTCATTGAGAAGGTAGCATTTTATCTCAAATTTAAAGCATGAGTATGTATTATCTGGTAACTGGAGCAGTAAAATAAATGAATGTCCCAATTTATAGAATAATCAGCAAATCCATCTTTCAAAATTCAGAAGGCTGACTATTTACACAGACAGGTGACCTCTGAAGCTTACAATATAAAATACCTAATAAAATTTTACCAACAATTACATTTAATAAGTAAAGTTGTCACTTTACCACTCACTCAGGGCAAAAACTACTGGCTTAAAACATGAAACTAGAAATGTTGTTTATTTATTTAGGGTTTTTTGTTTTGTCTTATTTTTTATTTTGTTTTGCAAAATAAGATTTAACTTCAATTTCTTTGACCATTTAATCACATTTCTCCTAAACAGACTACTAAATAAATTTAATTTTAAGCTTTTATACTTACTGTTCTCTATAGACAAAAAAATGGTATGTTATCAATACTATAGACTTTAGCATCTTTTTTTTCCAATGAACATATTAATATTGTCTACTTTAGACTATATATTGAATTTGTCACAACATAATCAATTCAGGGATTTAGGTCATATTAAAACATTTTTAAATGCCTAATCAAAAAGCATAGGGAGTAAACATCTTTGGCATCTAAAACCAAGTCTTGCTCAGAAAAAAGAGAGAAAGCTTGATATAATATAAATAATGATAACAGAAGGAACATATTATATCAACCTTATTGTTTTTCACCAAATTATTTTTTCACCCATTCAACTCAATAAGCATTTACTGAACACTACCATAAGCCATACATGGCAATGATGTTTAAGATGAAAAAGAATAGTTGTGTGGGCAAAATCTGAATTGTGAAACTTTGGAACAAGATCTCTGGCAATGAAAGTCTTTTAAAAAAAAGAAAGAAATGCTATCAATCAAATTGTTTGATGCATTGCTCATATTTTCCTTCAGCAAGGACTTTTCTTGCAGCAAAAATTAAAATTAAATAATTCTCTAGGACACAAACTGTGGGCACCCCAAGAATGGCAGGTACATTAGTGAATACAAAGAGCACTCCCACCTCAAGAGAGTCTGCCGCCTGAGTAGTTCCAGACTATGGAAGATGGATTAGGCATTTCTGACAACCATGAAATTGATGTAGCTAGAGAATGATTTAAGCATAGAATCGCAGTCATAGTCATGGGATTTAGAGATGGAAGGAAATTCACTCATCAAGAACAGAGGTTGTTTGTCAAACACTCATCCAATTTAAATAGCTCTTCCTGTACTGATACTGTGGGTCAGGATTAAAGCTTTGAGAGAAAAATTGGCATGTTGACCCACAAACACAATGTGGGCAAAAATAGGCCACCCATTTAGGCTGAAGTTATTTCAGGGCTCCCAACCTTTAACATGCTCAGCACATGCATTCACTCTAAGACACACACAATCTTACTCTAAATCCGAAACGCACAGTCTGAAATTCCACACTTACAGAATCATTACAGTTTAAATGTTGAATTCATTCTTGAACCTAATTAAAGTAAAAATTCCTCTTTTAAATAAAACAACCTATTTACCATATGACACAGCATTGTCATCCCTGAAGAAATGAAAACTTGTGTTTCCACAAAAACCTTTACAGCAATGTTTATAGAAACTCTACTCATAATTGCTGAGAGCTGCAAACAATCCAAATGTTCTCCAACAAGTGAATAGATGAACACACTGTGGTACATCTACACTACCCAGAAAGAAAAGGAAATAACTAACGATGCAAACAACAACATGGATAAATCTCAAAAGCCTTATGCTGAGTAAGAGAAGCCACTCTCAAAGGTCACTTTCAATATGATTCCATTTACATGACCTTCTGGAAAAGGAAAACATATAGGGATGGAGAACATATCTTTGATTGCCAGCATTCAGGAATGGGAGCAGGGTTTTGTAAACGAGTGGCCCAAGGGGTCTTTTTTCTTTCTGAAGTGATAGAATGTTCTGTATCCTGATTGTGGTGTTGGTTACACAAACCTATACGTATGTTAAAACTCATAGAACTATATTCTACAAAAATAATTTTACAATATGTAAATTTTAAAGATTTTTTAAAGACTATACATGCTGGTCTCCAAAAGACAAAAGAGATGTATATTTGGCTACAATGTGTAAGGGTAATCAGATTCTCCTCCTCCCCAAAAATGTGATTTATATAAAGTGAGAGAGGATAAGAATTAAGAAGGAATTTGAAGGCACCTGGAGGTGGATTTGCAGAGGATGTAGTACAAGCTAAAAAAAAAAAAAGGCATGGGCGAAGGGAGGGTTAAGAGCAAAGAAAATTAAGTCTGGGAAACCATGGAGTTTTTTTACATCACATTTTTGCCCAAGGAATAACTCTGAGACACAGAACCATAATGGCACTGATTCCAAAAGTTCAGCAGATAAGACTTTTTAAAGCCAATTACCTAGCTCCCAATTTTTGTTCTTCAAGAAATTGGGGCTGGAAAGAAGAGAGGTGAATAATAAGGGCAAGAGAGGAGACGAGTAAACTAAGAGAACAGAATTTGTTTCCTTTAGTACTTCCACAGTGAATATTGCCTTGCCCCTGGAGTATAGAACAGAAGTGGGTTTGCTCTCCTTCAAAGGTAGTATCAAGTATCACTTGCCTAACCAAATGATGTCCTGGCATTGGTGAATGAACCATACAGCCACTTGTCAATTCTCAGTCCTTGAAAGAAAATTACCCATTTACTTATTCTTTGTCAAGAGGCTGGTTTTGACAAAGACAAATAATAATCGTCAGTTAAACAAACCTTCAGAACTTTAAGTCTCTCAGGTGAGTCATTTGCCTTTGGGAGCAAATGTTTATTCCATATCTAATTTTAATTCAGTCTTCTCAATTGAAGACAGCTATGCCCTCCACAGGACACCTGGAAATGTCTGGAGACATTTTTGATTGTGACAACTTGGAAGGAGATGCTACTGGCATCCAGTGGGTACAGACAAGGGATGCTGCTAAACATCATACAATGAATGCACAGGACAGCCTCACAACAAAATAATTACCCAGCCCCAAATGTCAATAGTGCCAAGATTGAAAAACCATGTTCTAATAATACTTGAAAATCTTCCATTACCTAATTTATATACCACCTTTTCCTGAAATAACTTTTACTTATTAGAGGGTTTTTTAACCATATCTGTGATGTGGCTGGGAGTCTGGTTGTGTTTCTTAACTTCACAAATGAAGCTGCTGATCAGCACAGGAAGTTGTGAACTAAATGCAGTTGCTCTGACTCAAAACCAGAGGTGCTGTGAGACTGCACGCTCATCCGCATATGCTAAGTACACTGTCCACATTTGGTATTTTTTTTATGGGCCAAATAAAACCCACACTGCTTTCTCAGGATCTTACAAAGATCAATCAGTGTTCTCCATGGAAACATCACCCAGCTCAGGGGAAGGCAGAACTAATGTGCCACCTCTGTGAAGGGACAGTACTTCTTGTTTTAAAGGCTAATGACAGGTAAGATGATGAATATTTTTACGCCCCCTCAAAACTTAAAAAGCATGATTCTTTTTCTTTTCAATATAATAGCCCAGGAAACATGTTAATTTTCACTTGACTTTTTCAATGTAGAACGAAATATGAATAGATCCAATGAAATCACCAAGCTCCCTCTGTACTCCCTTTCTAGTCCTCATCAGCTCCCTCTCTCAAACGTGCAGCTGTGCTCAGTTAAGCAATGATGAATTCCTATTAACCTGAATGTAGACTAGCAAATTTTCTGGATAGCCTCATGACACAAGGAATACAAGGCAAAGTAAACCCAACACATATCTCTTTCAGTGAAGGTTTAATAGGAACATTAAGTTGCCATTCATGCTCAAATGAATTCTTCCTCTATAGGCTGAACCTTCTTTCTTGCATCACAGACACTTAGGTTTTTCATATCTCTCATTTCCTGTCCCATCCAACCTCAAAGCATCAGCACAAAGGTACATTATGTCTTTGTCTTCATTCCTTGTTCAGTTTCTTGTAAAGAAAGAAAGCAATGAATGGTGTTGAGCATAAATGGAGGCAGGTGTGCCACACCTTGCCTTCCATCTTGTGTCTCACATTTTCAAACACCTAATAGGAAAAAAAAAACGTGCAATAGCAGGGCCCAATTTGTTGCCATTTCTAAAATGCCTAAAGCATTAGATGGATGACTAACAGCTCTAGCCCATTTCTTCCATCTACACATTATTATGAGAGCAATACATTCACTGGGGATGACAATAACATTTATTCAAAGACCACCTTCTCCAAAGGCCTAATTTTCTGCACAGAGACTCTTTCCTATAAAAGGAATAGTGTTTCAGCCTGCACTTAATAGCCACCTTACTATGCTAAGCTCTACAAGCTACTTGCATTTATGTCAGAATGAAGTTCCATTGGATGAGAATGACCACCTAAAACACAGTTCTGGCTGGAAATTTGAGTGACTGCGGATTTAGGGATGTACGGTAGGTACTGAACATGTATTAAATCAGCAAACAGTAAGTCTACCATTCTAGGTTCTATGGAAGGTCTAAGATGACCTCCAAGAAATTTAAAGTATAACTGAAAACATAAGACAAATATACAAACAAAAATGATAAAACTAAATAATTTAAGGACACTACAGATATTATACTTATTACACATATTACTTATTGCAAATTGTATATGATGGTGGTTAACCCTCAAATCAAAAAAAAAGCCCAAGTTACTTTGGGAAGATTCACAGAATATGATATCATATGATATCCAGATGACATCAAACACAAATCAAGTGTGGGTTTTCTGAAGACATCAAGGTATGGCAGCCATATGTGGAGGATTTCTAGAGTAGTCCCAATTTCAAATATTTTATCATCTTGCCAGATCTGGTGCTGATTTTCAGTTCAGACAATATGGTCACAATACATAGAGTGAAGTGCTGGATTCTCATCAGTGAACTATCTGCAAGACTTACTATACCAGGAGTTTCCTAGAGAAAGTCTTCTAGAGATAAGGAATCCCACCTTGAGTGGACAATTGTCTCAAGCAAAGAAGGTAGTACTTGCTCTTTGTGACTTTACATTTTGAGAGATGCTTCTCACTTTTGAACCCTTGGGCCCCTGAAAGTAGACCACATTACCTAGCATCATTCTAAGGATTCTGAAAGCATGGGAAACAGAGTTCCTGCCTCTTGTAAGCAATGCACTTAATGAAAAGGCAAAAACCCTGAGACACAATACAGACATTGTTTTCTTTTTTTTTTAAGCAATGGCTATTTTTATCATGGTCAGGCTCTGACATTTATGCAAGGATACATAAAATGAATTCTTATACTCCAATTAGCAACACAGCTCATGACCTGAGGTTATGCTTATAAAGGAAGTGAAAAAGAATCTGAATTTGGAGAGAGGGATGGATGCCTCAAACCTAGTAAATACACCCAAAACAACTCAATGTGAAAGAGCTTCTAGATTGCCTCCATGAATAATTTTTTTCATATCTCCTATTTTCTCTTGCTGAGTGGAGAGTTTTCAAAAGAACCATTGGGTCGATAATAAATTGGCAGAAAATGCTTCAAGCTGCTTGTTCATTCTGTCAGCATGTATAGACTTTAATTCTCAAATGACTGTCTTTGGTAAACTTCCTGTTGTTATGAGTTAGGTGTATCGATGTGTGATGAATAAATTGCACCCATTGGTTATTGTCAGGAAAAGAGAGTTAAATTACATGTTTAAACTGGCATTCTTTTCTTAAATCTTATTGCTAAATGAAGCATGAGTGATATGACTGTGAAAGTCCTTCCTGACTCAGAGCAGAGTAAAATAAAAAGCAGTTGCTAGATTAGTGATCCCTATGGAATAGGAAGAAAAATCCCCAGCACCCCACCAGTATGAGAAGGACTCCTGGAGATCCTTTTCTCTCACAGCCGTTTCTCCTTCCTTCTCCTCTATCACATGAAAGCTAATATGTCTGTGTAAGATCAATGATTAAATGTGTGTGCTCCACTTACGGGAAAGATTAAGAATTAACTGATTTATAAAGTTAGAAATGGGTAAGTGAAGCATATACAATCTGGGCATCATTCACAATTCTTCATACTTTGATGGGGCAAACCCTGCCCTAATCTTTCACAACCTCCCATGATTCCTTCGTTCCTCATGCCTTTTAATGGAAACAGTAAAGACGAAGACAAAGCTTCAATCCATAATCCTATTAATGAGGACTCAATCAAAATTCAGGATTCTGCATAAACTGTCTTAAATTACATCAATATATTAGAAGTAAAAATTTTATGCACACAGGCTTATAGATTTCAAACAGCTATTCATTACTTACCAAATGAATTTGACTTAAAAATCCACTTCATAACTCACCTATGTCCCCAACACATTTTTGTCCTGTCGTATGAAATATTTAGAAATCAAAACTGTTTATTTACTGAACAAACTATTCATCCAAGTAACATTTACAAGGTTCCTAATATCTTACTAAAACTCAGCTCTTAAAAAGCTCAGCCTAAGGGGGAAATTTTATCAAAGGTCAAAAGAGTCATAAAGAAATTTTAAATCATTTGGTAATGTTATACACAATAGTGGTGTTTTTATTCAGAAACTATTTTTTAAAATATTGTAAGATTTGAAAAACAAGAAATTATGTTAAGAATCAAGATTTTCAGCCCAGGCCAAGTGACTCAGTTGGTCGGAGCATTGTTCTGAACACCAGAAGATTGCAGGTCCGATTCCTGGTCAGGGCACATACCTAGGTAATGGGTTTGATCACCAGTTGGAGCACATACAGGAAGCAACCAATTGAAGTTTCTCACATCTCTCTCTCTCTCCCCCTCCTCCTCTCTCTTCTCTCTCTAAAATTAATAATATGAAAAATCCTCAGGTGAGGATTAAAACAAAAGAATCAAGATTTTCAGAGTAAAAGAAACAAAATTATAAAATCAAAATTAAGTAAAAAGAGTGATGTTAAAGTTAATTGGATATATCAATATGAAGTCACTCTGGCTCCACATTAAAATGCCCTAGAAGCAATGTCACCCCAGTTATAATACGTAACCTTGAAACTCTTCTTTTTCTCCTCTAATACCCACTCCTCATTCAAAGGAACTGGTAAGTCCTTGGAAAAGTGGCTGATTCCACGCCTGGAGCACAGAAGGTAAAATTAGTGTCTAAGACATCCTATGAGCAAGAAAGAGAGCTTTTGAAGATTAATTGGGTACTGTTGAAGGACACAGGAGTTAGATTGAAAGTACCCCTGCTACTGGTCAAACTTGTGACAAATGAGCATCAAAAAGAACAATGTAGTTATTTGAAATATATTGAATCTATGAAAATCTCATTTGGTACCATTCGGGGCAGCTCTTAAACCAACTCCTTTCTTTGAAAGCTGGTGATTAAGGAAAAATTAAGCATTTATCCTGGAAAGTAGCCAAATAACCCCAATTGATAAAAGACTGCTCTTCATTCCAGAACAATGCCAGTTAATACATGTAAAAGAAATGTTAGAATTATACAGTAATCAGTTTTGCAGCCCCCAAAGAAACTATTCATTCAAGCAAGGATTAGCAATTGGTGTTTTAAAAAACTAAGGAGGATGTGTGATAAAGAACCAGATATTGGTATGGTACCAAAGAAAACCCAATCATTTTTTAAATTATTTTATTGTTGTTCAATTATAGTTGTCTGCATTTTCTCCCCACCACTCCCCTCCACCGCAGCCAAACCCACCTCCCTCCCTTGCTTCCACCCTCCCCCTTGGTTTTATCCATGTGTCCTTTACAGTAGTCCCTGAAAACCCTTCTCCCCATTGTCCCCTCCCCCCCGCCCTTCTGACTATTGTTAGATTGTTCTTAATTTCAATGTCTCTGTGTATATTTTGTTTGCTTTTTTCTTTTGCTGATGATGTTCTAGTTAAAGGTGAAATCGTATGGTATTTGTCCCTTACCACCTGGGTTATTTCACTTTAGCATAATGCTCTCCAGTTCCATCCATGCTGTCACAAAGGGTAGGAGCTCCTTCTTTCTTTCTGCTGCATAGTATTCCATTGTGTAAATGTACCACAGTTTTTTGATCCACTCATTTACTATTGGACACTTAGGTTGCTTCCAGCACTTGGCTATTGTAAATTGTGCTGCTATGAACATTGGGGTGCATAGGTTCTTTTGGATTGGTGTTTCAGGGTTCTTAGGATATAATCCCAGCAGGGGAATTACTGGGTCAAAAAACAGTTCCATTTTTAGTTTTCTGAGGAAATTTCATCCTGTTTTCCACAGTGGCTGCACCAGTCTGCATTCCCACCAATGGTGCACTAGGGTTCCCTTTTCTCCACATCCTCTCCAGCACTTGTTTGTCGATTTTTTTTTTTTATGATGGCCATTCTGACCAGTGTGAAGTGGTATCTCATTGTGGTTTTAATTTGCATCTCTCTGATGGCTAGTGATGCTGAGCATCTTTTCATGTGTCTCTAGGCCCTCTGTGAGTTGTCCTTGGAGAAGTGTCTGTTCAAGTCTTTTGCCCATTTTTTAATTGGGTTAGAAAAACCAATCTTAAAGGTCTGGTCTCAAAGAGTAAACTTAAGTGCAGGTATATCAGTGATTTTCAACCCTTTTCATCTCATGGCACACATAAACTAGTTACTAAGTTCTGCAGCACAAGAAAAATACATGTTTTCAACAAAAAAATAGGTATAATTCTGATTCATTCAGAACCATAAGACTCTTGTTGTGTTGGCTGTTGTCATTTTTTTTATTTGACAATCTAAGGGAAAAAGAGGTCAGTGACCCTGACTAAATAGTCAGGTATTGCATGTTTTAAATTTTTTCATCACCCTAATCCATGGCTCAGTCTTTTCATCACTAATGGTAGAACAGGCAGATATCACATGTCACCTGATGTGATACATATAATGTACCCATCATCTGTGACCAAGTCTAGTGGCAAATATTTGACATATACCCATCAAGCTTTTAGAGCCGACTTCTAGTTTTTAGGAAATACAGGTAAATTCAACAAAGTGACACCACAAGGAAGCAACCACACAAATCTAGGAAGTAAAATATTTGTATGGGCCTCTTGCCCATCAGTAAGTTGGTGTCATAAAAGTAGATTGATTTGGAATAAAAGAGACTTAAGAGAAATAACCACATGCAGTGGATGATCCTAGAGTAAATTCTCATTCATTAAGGGCATTTGGAAACTAATTGAGAAATTTTAGTATCAACTAAATATTAGGTCATATTGAATGAGCATAATTTTAACTTTAAGTATAATAATGTTATACTGCTCAAGATATTTTTTAAAGATGCATCTTCAGTAGCTTATTTAGAGTGCTGTGTAGCACAAGCCAAGTCTAGAACTGTGTGGTCCATGGACTAGCAACATTGACATCATCTGGGAGCTTTTTGGAAATGCAGAGTTTCAATCACCAGCCCAGACCTACTGAATTCAAAGTCTGCATTTCCACAAAATCCCCTGGGGATTCCTCCACATACTGCAGCTTCAGAAGCATGGTTGTAGTACATGTATCTTATACATGGGAAACAACTGAAGAATGTTGTGACAGGAATGTCAATTGCTTCTGCCTCCAACTCCCTGTGCAACAATGTGCCCCATTCCATCCCAGAACAGATTGAGACCTATTATCTACCTCTATAAGTGGTAAGCAGAAAAGGCATTACTGTGGTGGACCCTTGAGAAAAGGGCTTGTTTTGAGTTTCCAGCAAGCAAGCATCAGGACTCAGATACTTTTCACCATTTTGTCCATAGGCTTGGGTAGCAACTAACATAAAGAGATAGGGATGCCCACTTAGCCAGTCAGATCAGTAGAAACAAGCCTGGCAACCAGTTCAGTAACAGATGCTCCAGCCAGATGGCCCTCTCATTCATTTTACACATGAAGAAACTGAGATCCATTCACTCAACAGATTCATTCAACAGATATTTATTGAACACTGTGCTTGGGATACAGCATCTAGAATTGCATTCTAATGAAGAAAATGGACAATAACCGAACAGATAACTGCTCTGAAGAAAGAGCAGGAAAAGGGGATAGAAAAGGCTGAGGTGCTTTTTTAGATAAAGCAGTTAAGGAAGTCTTCTCTAAGATGCCGTTCAGGCAGGTCCCTGAAAGCAGTGAAGGAGAGTTAGGTCATGGATGTCCAAGGCAAGTACATTCAAGCTAGAGGGAATGGCAAAAGCAAACATTCTGAGGCAAGAACATACTTGAAGAATTAAGCAGCAGGGAAGGCAACATGACTGAGAAGAGAGAAGGAAGAGAAGAACTGAGGGAGATGTGGTCAATCATGTGGTGAGAATTGGCTTGGGCAGACAAAATAATAGAGGGTCCTGGAGGTCATGAAATGAATTCTCAACTTTGTTCTAAATGAAGTGGGAAACCATTGTAGCTATTGGACAAGAAGGTAACATAATCTGGCATTTTCAAAAGACCATTCCACCTTCTATATGAGAACAGATTGAAAACAAGACAGGAGTAAAAGTAGGGACACTGGTCCAAGCAAGAGAAAACTAGGAAAAACAGAAGTTATGGTAATTCAGACCAGTGGTGATGATTAGACATCAGAATCAGAATATTATTCTAAGAGGTGAAAGAGTTACTGAAGAATTGGTATGGAAGTGTCAGAGAAAGACAGGAATAAGAATGACTCCAATTTGACACCTGAATAATTGTGTGGACATTAATCCCATTATAGAGCAGGAGTCAACAAACTTTTTCTATAAAGGGCCAGATGGTAAATATTTTCAGCTTTACAAGCCAGAACATCTCTGTTGCAACTACTCAACTCTGCCATTGGAATGTGAAAGCAGCCATAGGTTATAAGTCAATGAATGGGCATGGTTGTGTTCCAATAAAACAATATTTACACAAACAGATTTGCTCATGATCACACAGCTGATATGGACCCAGAACGATAATTTAGACCTACCCATCCCTGATCTTGTGTTCTTTCTGTTGTTCAGCCTCTCCTAACGAAACTGTTCCTACCACTGACAGTATGTAAGACTCACGGTATACAACTAGTATAAATGCTACCAGGTACTCAGTGAGGGGTTGGGCAACTTCAAATGACAGATGAGAGGTCCAGCAATGCACATCTCTGAGAGAGGGCAAAAGAAGTCTCCTATTAAAGCCCTATTTTAAGTGGTACGTCTGCACATGCCCTTTTAATAAGGTGTTCCATCTTGTCCTACTTATATAGACCTTTGGTAAAGTCACCACAATGAACTTGGGTCATGCTGTTCTTTGTCAGAGTAAATTTGCAAAAGATTGCTACATATTACTTTCAGAGTTATTTCTTTCAGAAGCAGGAAAGGAGAAAAATGTCCTACTGCATCATTTCAATAGCTCTAATAAGATGAACCTAAAACTGTTTTCTTTTTCCCTTTTTCTTGGTTCTGGCAAGAAATGAGAGAGATAGAGAGAGATTCTAGCTGTGATCCCTATAATAAGTTTTAATCACTGCAATGATTAACAGCCACCACCTTCGCTGTTTCCTTGGGCCTTTCTGATTATAGGCTATAGAGATTAGTAATATCATGGCTGCAGGAGGCGGTCTGTGATTCTCAGTGGTTATTGGTTTTTGTCCTTATTGGCACCCTCCACATTTGCATCTGTAACTTATTTCTATGTGTACTTCAGGAGCCAATCACTCAAAATTCTTCATGGGTTTCTCATCCTAACTTCTGGGCCCCTTAAGCTCTTTCAGTTCATGTTCAGTCACTTCTGTAATCCTCTCAAGTACAGGAAAAACCAGGATCTACTCTTATACCACTAGGAAGTGACAAGGAACAAGGGAAGTGGTATCATTGCTTTGCTACCTAGACCCTCCTACATGTGCCACCACTTCTACTCAAGATGACACATTATGGGGAAACGTTACCTTTCATCTCTTTTCTGATACAAGCCTAGAAATGAAGCACATGTCTCTCTGCTGTCAGATTCCCAAACTTATGTGAAGGATTTATTGTGCTCATATCCAGTGGCATGTTGGAAAAGTTCATATGGACTCACTAGAGCCAATTGATGCTGTATTGGCAACTTGAAATAGGCCATGCAGGGTGGGAGTATTTACACCACATAAAGTGGCGAACACCGCAAATGAGGGCTTTTTTTTCTTGGATAGTCATCTGTTAAACATTTTCCAGCACGTCACTGCTCATACCCACTACACGACTTGATGGGGATGGGGGATGGGGGATGCAGGATTCGGGATGCAATATGCAGGTGTCACAGATCCCCTTCTCAAGAACAGATCAATGTGTAAGTCTCTCTCTCTCTCTCTCTCTCTCTCTCTCTCTCTCTCTCTCTCTCCTTTTTACTTCTCCTCTCACTTGCTAACCTGTGGAAACTTCTAAGTATAATGCAATAGAACTCTCCTCAAGAATTCTTTCCAAACCTACTGCTTGAAGCACTCAAGTCCTACCTCCACACATTCTAATTACATTAATGTGAATGCAACCTTGACATTGTGGATTTTAAAAGCTCTCAAAGTGATATTTAATGTGCAACAAAACTTTGGCACAACTGTTTTAAGGCAGTGGTTCTCCACCCTGGTTGCACATTAGCATTATCTGGACACATATGCATATATATATATATATATATATATATATATATGCCCACCAAAATCAATTAAAACTGAGTCTTTAGGAATGGGATGAGAAGATGGCAGCGTGGTAGGAAGGAGCAGATTCTACTTCTCCCACACCCGGGGAAAAATCCTAGCCGTCCTAGGTAGGAACAGAGCAAAGAGCCAACATTATCACGACATAAATGAAAATAGGAGATCACAAATTGTAGCAGACATTGAAAAACCCGACGGTAAGGAGACTATGTGGATCAAC
>CM052552.1:61167173-61198751 GCA_028533065.1 Trachops cirrhosus
ACACACAGAAGAGAAATCAGTGCAAAGGTGGAAGCAGAGATTAGAGTGATATGGCTATAAGCCAAAGAATCAGGCAGCTACTAGAAGCTGGAGGAGTCAAGGAACAGATTATTCCCTAGAGCCTTTTCAGAGGGAGTGTGCCCTTGCTGATACCTTAATTTTGCCCCCATGATAATGATTTTGAAATTCTGGCCTGCAGAACTGTGAGAGAATAAACATCTCATGTTTTAAGCCATCCAGTTTGTGGTGATTTCTTACAGAGGCCACAGGGAATTAATACAACCCCTAACTTAGGGTGGGTGCCTCAGGTAGTCAGAACTTAAGGACACTCTCCATTGCACTCATGCAATTGACCCCTCTCTTTCCTGTTCCTGCACCCTTACTCCATGCCTTCACTCCCTGCTTTCCGGGCTCTCATTCCTTGCTCTCCAATTAGACTTCTAGATAATAATTCAGCATTTTTTATAGATTCACCGAAACAGAGAGACCACACAAATGAGAGACATAAAATTTTGGTCTGCTCAGCAGTTAGACTTTTTATGTGAATTCCCTTTAGATTTATGTATCAGTCTCTGTGAGACCTCCTAGTAGAAGTCAAACCTCCCAAAATTTGGTTAGCCTCAGTCACACTAACACACAATTTTCTGGACCAGCAACGTTGAAGTCTCAATGTACAAATTCCTGATGATCTCACCAGCCTGCTAAACCCCAGCCTGTGTAGTCACCTATCTTTCTTTCATGACGTCTCTATCTTTTCTGTCAAAATCTAACAGTTGATTGCATTGGTTGAACTTCATAGGTACTTCAGGTACCTATGCAGGTACAGCCTTTTCTCCAAAACATACAAGAACATTATGAAATAGATCCTTGATGTATTTGCCAAGACTCATTTGGTTGCAAGTGAAATAAACCCCAATTCAAATCAGCTTAGATACACAAACAAAAAATTTTCCTCTCATAACTGAGAGATTCAAAAAGAAAACCACAGCTTCAGGCATAGCTGGATCCAATAATATAGGACAAGGTCAAAGTAGGTTTACAGTTGTTCATATGGAAAATAATAAATAATTGATAAATAACAAAAAATAAACTGTTTCCTGTACTCACAACTGTAAACCTACTTTGGCCCCACCCTGTATAACAAAGAATTCGTCCCTTTCCATCTATCTCTCAGTTCTGTCTTCCTCTTACTGACTTTCAATCTCTGGTAAACTTTCTTGTCTAGGTGACAGATATAACCATTAGAATTTCGAGACTTACTTTCCATTATATCTAGCACTCACAGCATTTACTATTTATCTTACAAAAAATTCCTGGGGAAGAGCCAATTGGTCTATCTAGGGTTGTAATCTTTGAACCAATCACACTGTTGCCAGAAAGCTTTGTGTTAAATGGTCTATGTGACAATTTATTTTTTAAAATGTCTTAATATGAACCATGTGAAATATTTATGTAAATCAAGTCTAATCTCCACCCTAAGGGTTAGCATTTGAAATCCTCTAATCTGGAATCAACACCCCAGGAGTGATTAACTGCCATAGAAGTACTCTAATCAGGAATCAGCACCTTCCCAAGGTTCCAGCAGGAAAAAGATAGCTCACTCAAATTAGGATAGTTCAAGGAGGGTTTAATAAAGGTATAGTTTACAAAGGTATGGATAGGATGTAGGGAAATCTCAAAGTATAGTACAGCACTTGAGATCTAGTAACAACAAGGCTGCTACCACCCTGCACCAAAAGGTATGAGAGAAAGAAGCAGTTACAAGAACCTGGAAGGAGAAAGTCATGTAGAGTGTACCACCTTGACAGAAGCTGTGACCTTCAAGATGGGTCACAGCCAACTTGAGGAAGCCCTGCAGGGACTAAGTTGGGAGAATAAATACCTTAACCTCACAATCCTGTCTCAGTCACTTGATGGCCTCACCATTAGACTAACCCAACTGGGAGCCAGAGGGTACGTACAAGAGCTCACTCATATATACATACAGGTCAGCCTTCTGTGCCAGAGAGCAGAGAGAGAAAGGGTAGAGGGTGGAATCTGGGCAGGAAAACAGAAAATATTCAGCAAAGGATGTCATGACGTAGTGCTCAGAATCTACACATAGGGTGTTTTCTAATGAACATAAACAATGTTAGGAAAATGTTATAGTGTTATAGGTGAGATGAATACTATTTGTAGTAAATGGTTGGGAAAGCTGCAGAAGCCCCACCATGCTTGCATGAGAACCCGGCAAGACAAGCAGTCTAATGCCACAGTCAGCCCTTCAGGAATGGAACCCTCCCTGCCCTGCATCTCTCCAGTTCAAGGAGAACCTGTCACCAGGTCTACTTATGGGCTGAACTGTCCTACTATCAGAATATGTGGCATCCACAAAAGACTCTCATACAAGATGCTATTTTAAGTGTCTAGGAAAGAATGAAAGTTCCCTGAACTACAGAATGCTGTGTTTGGGGCTGCTTGCTAATAAACACTTGTACATTTTGTAGCAGTTAGTCTAAGACTTGCTTTCATTGTAGGGTACTATCTGGGAGTCAGTTTATGGGGGAAGAACACATGACTTCCACCATCTGCTAACCACCAAAGGCTGCCACATTTGCTGAATGGCCAGATTGGATCATGTGCCCAACCCTGTCACAAGGAGGAGTCATCTCCACAATATCCATCCAAAATGGATTTTCCATAAGCAAAATAAATTCCACTATAAGAAGATTGGGAAGAGAAAGACCATTATATTAAGTAGACTATAATTACACTTACCCCAGTTTACTATACTTTTCATTTGTGGATTTCATATTTATGGTTCCAACTATTCCTGAGCCACCGTGAATACCCGTGACATTTATAATTTGTAATTTGGCTAAGGCACAAGACTGCATTGCCCATGCTATAAGAACAGAGAGCAATGAAAATGTACTTAGCTAGTGAATGACCCTAGCTGACCACCTGTCAACTACATGTTGGTGACTTTGTTCGCTCCTGCATCTACATGGAAATCCTTAACAAGATGAAAATTTTGTTCCTCAGTGATAGCTTTCATCTGATGACAGCAACTATTGCTATTGGTGCTTGAAATGAAGAAATGACATGGTCTTTTATAAGGACACTACAAAAGTCATCACACATCTGAGGGGCTACTCAAATGTTTTAGTCTTACCTGACTGCATATTATGAGTGAGTTTAAATGCCATAATGTGTTCAAGAAGAGGCTGGAATACACACCTTATGAATGATATAACATTCATGTTCTATTTCAGTTATCTGCCCCAAAGCAACAAATATTTTATTTGCTCACAATTTCACAATCTGGGCTAGACTCAGCTAGATAGCTCTTCTGCTGATCTTACCAGCAATTACTCGCATGCCTGCATTCAAATGTTAGGGTGGTTGAGGACTAGGATCAGCTGGGACACCAGGATGCCTGGCTCTCCCTCTATCCATGTAATCTCAAGACTCTCTCACTTCACATTGCCTCTCAATGTGTTCTATTCAGTTCAAAGTAGCTAGAGTTTTTATATGGTGGCTCAGAACTTCCAAGAGTACAAATATGGAAGCTGCTAGATCTTCCTAAGGCTTAGATGCTGAGCACACTTCATTAATTAAAGTGAGTCACAAGGCCACCCTAGATTGAAGGGATGAAACTGCACAAGGGCAGGAATATGGGGAGACATGGTACATTGGGGCTAAGGATATAATAGACTACTACAACTCCCCCAAAATATAGTCCTAGGGGCTTTAGTATATTCTTTCACTAAATAAATTCAGATGAATCCTTATTTTGTAGATGATGAAAATGAGGCTTACAGAAGCTAAGAAACTATTCCAAAATTACCCAGTTAGATTTTAATTCAATGGCAATGCTCAATTCATTAACCATAGGTTATCATACTAGCTTTGGAATATGCAACTAAGTTCAGTTCCTGGAAATATATTCAGTAGGTGTTTCCATTGGATGTTCTCTGGTAGAATTGTAAAACAAAAATACCCTTACAGCTCCCCTTCCCTCCCCATTAGCCTCTACCCCAATAATATCATCCTCTACTCTTGAACTTTCAGCAGTTCAGATTCCAAAGGTGATACCCATTTGGCTTTTTCCAGGTACAAAATTAATGACACTCACTGCCACACACCAAACAATACCCACTCGACAGCTAAAGCTAAGCTCAAACACACCTCCACCTGGGCTTCCCTTATCCCTGATTCCCAAGCCATCGATAGCCCATGATGAAGGCTGTCCATACTCCTCAAAGATACTATTCTGCTACTCTGCACCTTGGGATCCTTGTATCAGCTTTTAGCCAAAGTGGTGTAGCATCAAGGAGGTCTTCAGGCTATAGACTCTGGGCCATTGAGCTGAAGGTGATAAGCCTAGACTGGCAGTCTCAAAGGAGGAGAGGCACCTTAGGGTATAGAGTCAGGGACCCATGAGTAGGAGTCCCAAGAGAGCCATCAGGGAAGTTTTTTTTATTTATACCCCCAAAACTTACCCAGACACATAATCTATCCACAAGTAGCTTTGAAAATATATTGACATAAAATTTGACTTTCATAGCTTTTCATAGCAGTCTGGGGCCAAGCAAGGACACTGGATATTCAATTTCATTTCGTTTTCCCTGCACTGGGCTCCAAAATGGTTTGGAGAGAGACTGAACAAACAATGAGAGGGAGGAAAGAGGGCCTACTTGAGTCACTCTTGGAACCACTACTCATCATATTTCAGGTTCTTCCTGTTTTTAGTAGTCACCCTTGTACCCCAGGGGTACACCTTCCCCCTTATGGCACCACCACACTCACTGGATTGATGCTACAACTTAGGCTAAAAGCTGACAGAAGGACACCAAGGTGAGGAGTGGCAGCATAGGAACCTCCACCTTGAGCCCAAGAAGGTTGATGAATGAGGGACAATGGAACCCCAAATGTTGGTGTGTTTGAGCCCAACCTCAGTTTTAAGTGGGTGCCATTTTCTCTGTGTACATGAGACAATGTAAAAGATGAGAAGAAACTGTCAGCCTTAATTCTCCAAAATCTATAAACTGCATCAGAGAAGACAAAAGCACAACAATTGATTAAACTCTGTAAATGTAATACTAATTGTATCCTTTAAGTGATCTATTTATTGTTTAAACTAAATCACCACTCAGCACAATAGCACTTATGTGCATATCATTAAAATGTGCCCTGTTGATGTGGTTTCAAGTTATATTTGATTATGACAATAATCCATGAGACTTACTCTATGAGCAATATATGAAAATCAGTCTTCTCACTTAATTATATCATGAATTTTCAGTCTTTGTAATTTTCTGCACATAAAATATGGCCACAGCTTGAACAATTAAAGAAAATGTTAACTATGACTCAAATCATATATTAGTTTTTCTTCATTTAATTGTATTTAAAAATTCTATGATTTTCCATTTCAGTAAGTCAGTGATCCTTGGCTGTCGCACTATGAAATGTCTGTTCTTTCTTTCAGACACATTTTTAATATGCAGTGTTTCTCTTCAGTTATGCTTAGTACATCTAACATCTTTTATTTCCTAGGGTCATAAAAGGAAAATGTAGTAGAACATTCTACATTCACCTTTCACCTATATGTAACTTTTTATTTCTCTGAGCCTTATTTCTGAACTTCAGGGAGGCAAATATATGGGAACAAATTATCAAGGTGTTGGAGTACCTGGCTTCACAGGGATGATTCCCCTGCCCGCTCAGTTCTTTTGGGCAGGGGCTATACGTTACAAAATGCTGAGTGCTGAAGGACGATAGGATTACCACTGGGTGAGATCTCCTGAACAAACAGGTGAGCATATCCAAATTGGGACAAAGATTGTTTGCTTGGGCAGCTTTACTTTCCCATTTGCTTCCAATAAGGCACCTACTGCAAATCAACCTGTGTACATTGGTGAGTCACAGGCTTTAGGATTTGGGAATGGAAAGCAGTAGCCTTTTGTAGAAGTAGGTGAGGTCAATAGGTCTCCTCTCTAACAACTTCACTAACAGGTAGTGTGCTGTACTAAAAGCAAGTGTCAGAGCAAATTTTAGCACTCATGCAAACATTCATAGCAAGGAGACACTAAGGCGGCCATACAATCAAGAAGTTCAATAAAGTCCCTGTTTAGTAATGCTTTAGCTGCTCCTACTGCACCTTTCATGAAAGGTCCACATGTGATACTTTGAATATTGAATTTACCAAAAATTATACTCAGAATCAGACTCCTGATAAGTGGCTAAACAAGGGACCAGTCTGGAATCCTAAGCTTAGCGGGCCATTCAAAAGGACTGAAGGCCATTGGCTTCATGGGATTCCTATACTTCTGTTGTGCAAGGGTAGACTTCCGAAACAATATTCCGAGCTAATGAACACTGCTTGAATACCACTCATTTCACCAATGAGAAATTATTTCTAACATCCATTAGGCTAATTAACAAAGCCTGTATATTGACTTGAGCAAAAGATATTTTAAGGTTATAGTTGTTGCTTTGGGAATGTTGATTTCTGATTAGCATCTTTCAAGGGAGAATAATCCCTGGAAATAATATCCTCAATCAGATGACTTTGAATGTTAACAACTGGCCCTACAGTATAGATTGAAGCTAACATGTGCAAATATATACCATACTATCTTTGCTGAAGTATTTTAAAGTAAATTATACCACAGCAACCATATGCTGTGAGATATGATGTTGCTATGGCAATGATTATCATAAAAAGTGGATTTTTATATTTTTGTTTGTTTTACCTGTATAAGCTTTTGTCAAAATGAATGCCTTTGAGCAAAACTTAAAATATCACATTTTTCAGAATTGCCATATGACCCAGAAGTTTTTCTTCAGGGCATATACTCAAATGAATTAAAAGCAAAGTATCAAAATGATACCGGTACACCCATGTTTATAGCAGCATTATTCACAATAGCTAAAACATGGAAGCAACCCAAGTGTCCATGGATGGATGAATGAATAAAGAAAATGGGAAATACACATACAACAGGATATATGCTATAACATGGATGAATCTTGAGGACATTATGCCATGTGGACTAAGTCAATCACAAAAAGACAAATACTGTATGATTCCACTTATATGTGGTACCTAAAGTAGTCAGATTCATAGAGACAGAAAGTAGAATGGTGATTGCCAGGAAGTAGGGGATGGAGGGAATGCTTTTAGTTTTGCAAGATGAGAAGATTCTGGCAATGGATTGTCGTGATAATTGCACAACAATATGAATGAATTTAATATCACTGAACTGTACACTTAATGGTAAGTTTTATACTGTGTGAATTTAACCATTAAAATGAAAAAAATCACATTTGCTGCACTCTCAATGTTTGAGATTCATCATGAGACCAATATGTTCTTGGTTTCTGTCTCTCTGTCATTGCCCTGAAGCGTCAGCAAGAATTCACTGCTCTGGTAGATGTTATGTAGCAACAGTAAGAATAAGGTGAGTTCAGGGGACTGAAAGCAGCCCACTGTGTTAGAAAAGAGGGCTTGAGCGGGGCTGTGATGAGAGATGAGATCAGAGAGACTAACAGGGGCCAGTACGAAGGCAAAGCAACAAGACTGGGGCAAGCTATCCACCTAGGGAGTAAAATTTAAAGTAGCATTTATTCTCAAGCACCAGCCCTGCATTTGCACAATCCTTGAGGGTGAGTGCCTCTATAAATTTTACGTCCAAAGTGCTTTGCCTGCCTCACCCTACTTCCAGCCCTGCACAAGTTACCTTGTTTTCAAAGTGTGGAGCTTAGGTTACATCCTGAAGGCTTTGGGAAAACTTTGAAGAAGCCTAAATAAGTGATTCAGGTTTTTTGAAAGATAATTCTTGCTTATTTTGCAGAGAATTGATTGGGAGGAAGAAAGACTGGAGGAAGGGAGATTAATTTAGAAAAAAAATTAGAGTGGCCCTATTTAAGGCAGAAGTCTTGGAGCTGAAGGACAATCGATGCTTAAAGAGCTATTAGGAAGGAGGATAGAAAGTGGAATGACTAAAGCAGTGTGGTGGTGATAAAGGAGAGGAATGGAAAGATGACTCCTTTCCTCACTTAGGGAATTTGGTAACATGGTGATACCATGCACTGAGAAAGGATACAGGAAGTGAAAAAATCACCAAGAGTGTACAGAGAGACAATAGGATAATCAGAGATAAAATTGTGGGACACCTCAACATCAAAAGCATCAATTCTCAACCAGGGGCAATTTTGCCCACCTGGGGAAATTTGATAATGTCCAGAGACATTTTGTGTTGTCACAACTGGGGGAGGGGTACTACTAACAATAAGTGGGTTGAGGCCAGGCATACTGCTGAACATCCTACAATGTACCAGACAGCCCCAACAACAAAGAGTTATCCTACCCAAAGTGTCAGTAGTGCCAAAGATGACAAACCCTATCCAAGGATATCCTGAGAGACTTTGTCACATATCTTGGTAAAATTCAGATATACTGTTTATAAACATATTGCTGATATTTTAAAAATTCAAATGAAATGATCTCTTCCTAGAAGGGCACTGTTTATCCTTTTCTCCTTAGATTTCTCCAGAGAATCAGCTTTCTACCCCATCTGAAGTTCAATCTCTGGTTCCCCTCCAAAAGAAGAGGAGAAGCTAATTTGTGTGATGATAGCCTAATCTGGCCATATTTGCCATTGGGCAGAACCACCAGGTCTCTAATGTGAAAACATAGCTCCGCACTTCCTCTTGTGGCCTGCCTCATGGATCGGATGTGAGGGCCATGGTTCTCTTATGTTTCCAGCTTCCATGATGTAAATATAGCCAGCAGGGCTTCCCCAGTATTCTTTCCCTCACACTTACTGGGACTCAGGTACATGGGTACGTCTAGCCCTTGCCCACCTTTTAACTCCCTGCCTCTGCAAAAGGAACACCAAGCAAGGTATCCCCATGGTGGGATTCATGTGTTGTCTATTACTCTGTCCAGTCTGTGACTGGGTCGGAAGCAGGCCTCTGGTCTCATAACTGACCGGTTATTGAGTCTGTTCTGCAAGTTCAGTCATATCCCCATAAGCATACTTGAATGTGGACCCCAAATTATACACATTTGGAGGAGGAGGTGAGAAACCACAGATATAGGCCACATTAGCCACATGAGTCATCAGAAACCTTATTTTGGGGGGATTGCAAAAACTTTAGAGCATATCTTAGCCTATATTCTCTACAAAAGACAGCCTGGCCTTGGGCAATGTGGCTCAGTTGGTTGGAGCATTGTTCCATAACCAAAAAGTTGCACGTTTGATTCCCAGTCAGGACTCATATAGAAGGCAACCAGTCGATGCTTCTCTCTTGCATCAAAGTTTCTCTCTCCCCCATCCTCCCTCTCTCTCTCTCTCTCTCTCTCTCTCTCTCTCTCTCTCTCTCTGTCTCTCTCTCTCTCTCTCTCTCTCTCTCTAAAAGCAATGAAAAAATGTCCTCCGGTAAGGATTTTTAAAAAAGACAGCCTGTGTCAAGGCTTAAGTGCTAATACTGTATTAGAAGGTGCAATCCTAGGACAGTAAGAGAGGAAGAAAGGGAAGTGAGGCAGGGAAAGATTAATAGCAAATGTAAAAGGATGCATTCCTGAGCTGACACTGATTCTCAAACAGACACAGCCAATCACCTAGCTATGCAAGAGTCCTCCAGACCAGCTTTATACAAAAAATTGATGTCTCATAACAGTCCATGGAAAAGAGTAATGGAGAGGGAATTTACTGCTGGCTTACCTCTGTCTCCTATTTCCCATAGGTCAAAGTTACTCCATGTGACATTAACTCACCTGCAGTTAGTTCCATGTTGCCTCACCCAAGTTCTCTGACAGTCACTAGGAAAACCAGATCCTATACCCATTGGGTGTGTTTGAGTTGGGGATGAATGAGAGGAGCCAAAGAGTCTTGGCCTTATCCTCCACAAAGAGGACCACTTGGGCCCACACAGAGATGATTACCATAGCAACACAAGTGGCAGAGAGTCCAGGAAACACATGAGGTTGATAGAGTCTGGAAAGGAGCATAGGAGGAATCTGCTGCACGATGAGCTGAGCAAAACCCAGGGGGAATGGAAACTACATTTCTATCCTTAAAACCTTAGCATTTTTGTCATGATTTCTTAGAAAACTCATGCTGGATGCTCTATTGTTAGGAACCAAACATCTGGAGCAGGCACTACTAGTTGCCTATAACAAATTCCTCCCATTAAGGATTGGCTTATAGCATAAGGGCACAGGCCTCCTTATCTCCCATTCTCCACCCTCCTACCACAGAATGGGAGTCTGAAACTGTCTCAGTGATGACATCAGGCTACCAGTAGAAAGACTCAGTAAATCTTTACCATTCTATAAATACAAGAAACCAGGAAAGAAGAACACTGTAGAAACTTCCATGAAGAATTATGTGAAAAAGTCCTGCCTGAATAATACAGCTGGGCCACATCTTGCCTTTTTTTTTCCTGTGGAAACTCTTCAAAGTACACACACACACACCACAAAAATATAACAAAAAGGCACACACACTAAGCAGAATTTGCCAGTTTTGCTAGCTAGGGCTAGTTTTGCAATGAAGTCTAAACCCCAGCAGGACAAGCTTCTTCTGTGCCATATTGGAGGAACTTGGGACTAGTGAAACCCACAATACTCTTTAGAATGTGAACAAGTGTTTCTGCTGCCAAGCCAGGAAGAACCTCCAGGAAGTGAGGTTTGAGAGAGGGAAAATTTGGAGGTTCTTCAAGAGTCAAAATGCAACAATTTCTCTTATTGTTCACTGCAAGTATTTCTTGAGAGCCTTGTATGTTAATAGTTCTGAGTTACTTCCTGGAGGGAGGGTGCCATGAAGTATAGAACCCAGTCCTCACCTTCTGTGAAAGAAAATTCTCTTCTCTCTATGCTCTTCCTTGGCCCTTAATAGAAATTTCTCCTACCAGGGTTGGGCTTCCTTGTCCTTCCAGGAGAGACCTGCAGTTTTCTACTTGCTCCCCCTTTGCTTGGTCAGTTAAAAGCAGAAATGATAGAAAGATTAATGTGGGCCTTAGTTCTAATAGGGGGGGCTCTCTTTCTTGCTTCTATTATCATAATATAAAGAGCAGTCTGTGACAAAGCCAATAATTCAAGGAGGATGAGAGACATGTGGAGCAGACATGAACTCAACCTACAGTTAGAGCTGCCCAAATAAACCTAGCCAAAATTAGAAAAGCCATGCCAGCCAAACTGCAGACATGTGAAAACTAAATGCTTATTACTATTTGCCACTGAGATTTTGTGGTTGTTTGTAGCAACAGCTAATCAGTACAGAAACTGGTGATTCTAAGAACGCTGATAAATTCAGACAAGTGAGTTGCCCTTCTTTGTGTCTGCACATCCACAAAATGGAGGAACACTATTTCACCCCCCTTAAAGGGTTGTTGTAAGAATTCAATTTCTCAATATATTCAAAGTATGTGAAGCAATACCTGGAACACAGTAAACATTCAATAAGTGTTTTCCAGCATTATTTCATCTAGCAATAAAACTGATGTTATATTTTTGCACATGAATAAAAATGTTAGAATCACTTTGCAAACATCTATCAAAAAATCCTGTGGAGATTTTGATTGGGATTACACTGAATCTATAGGTTAAGTCAGAGAGAATTGGCCTCTTAATATTGCATTTTCCAATTTATAAATATGTCATATCGCTTCATTTATTGGGTATTCTTCAATTTCTCTCAGCAATGTTTTATAATGTTCAACATTAAAATATTGTAAATATTTTGTTATATTTATATGTATTTCATATTTTTATGATACTCTATATAATTTTTACTTCTAGCATATTATAGTTTTACCTTACAGCATACAACTTTGCCCAATTCACTTGTTAGTTTTAGTATCTTTTTTAGTAGGTTATTTTGGATTTCCTATGTAGATGAATATTTTATCTTCTAATAAGGACAGTTTTGTTTTATCCTATCCAGTCTGTATACCTTTTATTTATTTTACTCACCTTCTTGTATTAGCTAGGACCTCCAGTACAATGTTGAATAGAAATGATCAGAGAAAATACACTTGCATTGTCTTTGGTCTGAGAGGGAAAACATTCAGTCTTTCTTTCACCATTAAGTTTAGCTATAGAGGAAGTTCCATTCTATTCCTAGGTTTATGAGAGTTTTTATTAAAAAAATAGATGTTGATTTTTGTCAAAAAGAATTTGCAATATTGAAATGATTTTTTTCTTTTTAATCTGTTAATATGGTAAATTATACTGATTGGTTTTCAGATGTTGAAACAACCTTGCATTTCTGGAATAAACCCCACTTCTTCACTATATAATATCATTTTCATTGCTAGATTTGATGTGCTAACATTTTGTTAAAGATTTTGCATCTATGTTTATGAGGGATATTAGTCCATAGTTTTCTTTTCTTGTTGTATATTTATGTGGTTTTAGTATCAGGATAATCCTGGCATCATAAAATGTGTTGAGAAAAATGAGGAGTCCTGGCCAAGATGGAGGCATAGGTAGAAACACTTTGCTTCCTCGAACAATCAAAAGAAAGATAACAACCAATCTAAAAGCAATAGACAACCAGAAGTGCCAGAAAATCAAACTTCATGGAACTCTGACAACCAAGGAATTAAAGGAACATTCACCCAGACTCGTAGGTGGGGCACAGAGGGCAGCTGAGCAGAGAGGATGCATGGCAAGGTGGTAGACTGCATGGGCAAGGCAGGACTGGCTGAATGGGAAACTAGACTCAAAACAAGCTGTAAACTACTGTGGGGGTTGCCATGGCAGGAGAAACTCCCAGTCTCACATGACAGAGTTCAATGGAAAGTGGGGCTGGAATGGCGTAAACCAGCGGCATTGTTCCCTCTCTGACCCCTCCCTCACAGACAGTGCCACAATGCAGCAAAGAGGGTTGCCCTGCCCTGGTGAATATGTAAGGCCCTGCCCTTTACAACATAACAGGTGCACTGAGACAAAGAAATATGGCCCAAATGAAAGAACAGATCAAAACTCCAGAAAAAGAACTAAGTGATGAGGGGATATTTAACCTATCTGATGCAGAGTTCAAAGCGTTGGTAATTAGGATGCTCACAGAAATGATTGAGTGCAGTTGCAAAATGAAGGAACAAATGAAGGCTACTCAAAGTGAAATAAAGCGAAATATACAGGGAACCACCAGTGAAGGGAAGGAAACCAGGACTCAAATCAACAGTTTGGAACAAAAGGAAGAAATAAACATCCAATAGGAACAGAATGAAGAAACAAGAATTCAAAAAAATTAGGAGAGGCTTAGGAAACTCTGGGACAACTTTTAAACACTCTAACATCTGAATCATAGGGGTGCCAGAAGGAGAAAAACAGGAGCAAGAAATTTAAAACTTATTTGAACAGATAATGAAGGAAAACTTCCACAATCTGGCAAAGGAAATAGACTTCCAGGAAGTCCAGGAAGCCCAGAGAGTCCCAAAGAAGTTGGACCCAAAGAGGAGCACACCAAGGCACATCATCATTAAGTTACCCAACATTAAAGATAAAGAGAGAATCTTAAAAGCAGCAAGAGGAAAGGAGACAGTTACTTACAAAGGAGTGCCCATGAGACTGTCAGCTGATTTCTCAAAAGAAACCTTGCAGGCAAGAAGGGGCTGGAAAGTAGTATTCCAAGCCATGAAAGGCAAGGACCTACATCCAAGATTGCTCTATCCAGCAGAGCCATCATTTAGAATGGAAGGGCAGATAAAGTGCTTCCCAAAGAAGGTAAGGTTAAAGGAGTTTATCATTACCAAGCCCTTATTATATGAAATGTTAAAGGGACTTATCTAAGAAATTGAAGATCAAAAACTATGAACAGCAAAATGACAACAAACTCACAACTATCAACAACCGAACCTAAAAAAATTAAAACAAAAGCTAAGCAAACAAACTAGAACAAGAACAGAATCAGAGAAATGGCCATCACATGGAGGGTTTTCAGCAGGGAATGGGAGGGGAAGAATGCGGGGGAAGGTGCAGGGAGTAAGAAGTGTAATTGGTAGGCATAAAAATACATGGGGAGAGGTGAAGAATGGTATAGAAAATAGAGAAGTCAAAGAACTTACATGTATAACCCATGGACATGAACTAAGGGGAGTGAATGCTGGAAGGTTGGGGGGTACAGGGTGGAGAGGGGATAACAGGGGAAAAATAGGGAAAACTGTAATAGCATAATCAATAAAATATACTTAAAAATGAAAAAAATAAAATGTGTTGAGAAAATTTTGTTCCTCTTCTATATGATTGAGGAGTTTGTATAGCTATTACTGCTTCCTTAAGTGCTTGGTAGAATTCGCCTGCAGCTTTTTGGGGGAAAAAGTCAGTTTACTATAAAAACAATTTATTTAATAGCTGTAAACTTATTCTCATTATCTACAGGGTGGAGCAAAAGTAGGTTTACAGTTGTTTGTATGGAAAATAATACAATAATTAATAAGTAATAGTAGAAGAATAAGTTCTGTGTTTTACATACTCACAACTGTAAACCTACTTTTTGCCTCACCTGTATATCTTCTTCAGTGAGCTCTTTGTAATTCATGCCTTTCAAAGTTATCCATCTAATTTATCAAGTTTATTGGTGTACAACTGTGTAGTCCTGGGCGGTGTGTCTCAGTAGTTGGAGCATCGTCCCTGTAACCAAAAGGTTGCAGGTTTGATTCCTAGTCAGGGTATACACCTAGGCTGCAGGCTCACCCCCAGTCTGGACATATATGATCCCTGGTCCCAGTGCAGATCCCTGTTCTGGGTGCGTATGAAGGCAACCAATCAATGCTTCTCTCACATCAATGTTTCTCTCTCTCTCTCTCTCTCAGCAAATGAAAATGTCCTCAGGTGAGGATAAGAAAAAACCGTCCATAATATTCCCTGATTACCCTTTTAATGTCTCTATTTATTTAGTGATGTCTCCTCTTTCATTTTTGGTATGGTAATTTGCATGTTATCTTTTTTTCTGATTAGCTGAGCTAGAAGCTTATACATTTTATTGACTTTTTCAAAGAACCAGCTTCCAGTTTGCTTTTCTCTAATATTTTCTGTTTTATCTATTTCTGTTCTTAGTTTTATTATTTCCTTCTTTCCAGTTGCTTTGGGTTTAATTTTCTCTTTTTTTACTAGTTTCATAAGGTAGAAGCATGGCCCATTGATTTGAGAATCTTTTTACTTCTAACATAACCATTTAATGCTATAAATTTTCATATTTTGTGTTATATGCATGTGTTATATGTGTTATATGAATCACATACTTTTTGATATATTCAATTCCAAGTATTTTCTAATTTCCTTTGTGGTTTTTTCTTTGACCAATGATGCTATTCTGTAATTCACACATGGATCCTGCATCTATTTCTCAGTTGTTTCAGAATGCATGACAAAAGTGTGTGTTTAATATCCTCCACTCAGTTACCTAACAGGATCAAGCCTTGAGGTCAGACACGAAGAGCAGCATCCAAGTACTGAAGGCCAGTGGATCATATAGACCTCATGCATCAGAATCACCTAAGTACTTCTTAAAAATACAAGTCCCTGAATTCTACTCTCAGAAATTCTAATTCTGTATACTTGAAGTGGAGGTATAGGAGTCTGCATTTTTAAATCTACAGTTGATGTTGAACTAGACGTGGTAACCACTGTATAGTTGTACAGAGAAAGTGTTCTCTGCAGAGCTTGGACTAGAGTGAGGAAAGAGATGCACCTAGAGTACAACATTTAAGGAAGCACTTGCTCTCAGGATCTCAGGTGTACTTGCATATATCTGAAAGTGAATGCCACCTTAAATTCTGTGCCCTTGGCAGCTCGCTTGCCTAACCCTAGCCCTGGTTTTCAGCATTCAGAAAAAAGTGCAAGTGTAGGCAGGACTCCTTGCTCTGCCTAATTCCGTGTCCTACTTCACTTCCAGGGTTGCTCTTCAAACCACACAATTTAACACCAGGCCACTTGCTTGCCGACCTTGAATGAATTCTTGCTGCCAGTCCTGCATTTTTAGCCCATCCCAACACACTCATTTCCTATCTTATTCCTCCTTAGTGACTACATCTCAGCCTTGTACCACCTAAAAACTAATATTACCTATATCCAACTCTTCTCCTTAACTAGACAGTGGGTTTCTTCCACGTCTGTTTATAAGTCAGTTGTTTGAGATTTGAAGGATTTCAGTCTTAATTCTAAGGATAATAGAAAGTCACTGGGAAATCATTGAAGAGTTTGACTCAGGAATCTTAAATGCCACATATTTGTTTAGTTCTCCTGTTGGTTTGAATAGATAAATCTCACTGTTTTTCTGTTCACAAGCTTTGTTTGCAATGATCTTATTTTTCTAAAATCTTTCAAATGTGAACATTCTTTGAATGCTTTGATTAAAGGTTTCCAAATGGTTTTGAGAAAACAATGAAATAGGATTTAGAGGACTCACAAAAACATTCAATGACAATGTAAGACACTTAGATTAAAGTAGTTCTTCAAAGCCTCAAACATTTCTAAAATCCACCTGATAACTGCAAGGAAAAAGAGAAAGCACATACTGTCATGGTAAGTATTTTTAATTTGACATCAGCTTTCTCATAAAAATCTTATATTATAGTTATTCTAACACTGTATAAATAAAACCATTTGTAAAATTTGTCAACTGCATCTTCTATTTTGATTGGTAGAATATTACAGCTTGCTTGTATACAATTAACTATAAATTACATATGTATTTTAACTAATTCCAAGTATATTTTGGTTCCATAGATTTCTTAATTTTAGAAATAACTTTAGTTTTACCATGATGTTGTGCTATACCAAAATTTGTATTTTAACCATTACCCTAAAAGCAAATAATTTTATCTTCAAATAATAAACCCTTTAAATGAATCTACTATGTATGACTTTATTAACAATAATGACAGACATTTCACCTTTCACTTTTTAAAGAAATTTTATTTTTAGTTACAGTTAATATACAATATTATGTTAGTTTCAGGTGTACAACCCAGTGATTAAGCATTTATGTAACTTAAAAATGATCACCCATCTGACACCATACATCGTTAATACAATATTATTGGCTACGTTCCTTATGCTGTACTTTACATCCCCATGATCACCTTTCACTTTTAAATAAAACTTCAAAAGCTGTATTTGATTCCATGAGTTGTATGCAAGTATTAAACTGTAATTGAAATGAACTAATTGTTAATCAAAGCACCTGACAATATTAATATAAAACATATCATTTAACTCTTTGTGAAATTCATCTTCTGATGGAGCCAACATACTTACAGCTGTTGCTTCACTTACCTTATGTGAAAAAGAAAACTTGGAACGAGGTTCAGCTATTTGATCTAACTGAAAATACATGCTGAACAAAATGATATGTAAATACCCTTAGATGTAGACAAGAAGGACCCCTACCCTGAGTTCTAAATGTTAGAGGCCCTGCATAGCATAAACAGATACAAAAATAAGTACATTTAAAAACTCATGGATAGCTCTGTCACTCAAGATACAAAAGTCAGTGCTACTAGACTAGGAACCAAAACCCTAAAAATGCAAACTCAAGACTAACAGCTTTCAAAGCTCAGGAATCTCTTTTCCATGGTTCTTGCCCAGTGTTGTAGAAACAAAAAAACAACTATAACCAAATGTTGTTACTGAAATCAGAAACAGAAACAGTTACACAGTGCAAGGAGGAGGTGAACAGTAGAGGGACTTATATAAGAGAAAAGGCAAATTAATTAACTTGTCAAATGTTTCCCTGTAGATAGCAAGAATGCAGTACATTTATGCATAATCAAGTATTATGTCCAATTACTGCCGAGCATCCATTGTCTTGCTTTTCTTTTTGTTCCACTTCTTAGTTCCAAAGGTACTATTGATTTACTATGCATTTGTAATGTTTTCCAATATTAAACAACTCATATTATTCTTAAATTGTTGAGTGTATACATATATCTATACATACACATCTATTTATTTCATTTTGTATATTTACATATAAGCATATATAAATCTAGCTATAACATGGATGAAGCATGAACCCTAAAATTGTGAATAGTTCTATTTTTATGAAATTCCTTAATATGGTGGATTTTAATTTCAATTTAGACTTAAATTGAAACATACACCTTTATTTAATTTTGATTATAAAATTTGATGATATTCATTGACTATAATTTGTATTTTCCCTTTTAATTTTAAAATATTTCAATATTTTAAAAGAAAAATATAATTTAGAAAACATTAAAAGTAACTTAAATTTTTTATATTTTAAATTGACCATAATTTACACATTTGGATGAACATATATTCAAGTTTTATACATTTTAATATAATTAGATTTTTTAGTCCTTTAGATCTTTACTGTCAATAGAAAACAAATTATATGAAGATCTCAAATATAAAAATATAATTAGTGATTTTTCTGAAATGAAGGAAAAAACAACTTTATGGAAAAATATATAATCATGCATGAATTACATATTACTTTATTGTATTACTCATCTAAACTTTGCCAGCCTATCAAGACAACATTCAGTCATGTTTAATATTTAAGTTCAGTCAACTTTGAGTTTTTGCCAAGTGCGTATAAAAACCATAGCTTTATACATCTTTTTTTTTGTCTTAATGAAGGTATTTTGTCAAGGTAGGAGCATAGGACATATTTTATTTAACAGTTTGCTAGCTTGATTTATAACTTGTAAATATTTAAACCTAATGGAATGTGGGCCTTCATTTGTGCTCTTGCCCAAGCCCACAAATGTCAGGAGCAGCCAGAACACACCATCTGCAGCTGCATGTGGTAAATCACCATCTCCAAGCAGTCTCCTCACAGTGCTGATTATCTTTTGAAGCAGATAATAATGCTTCTCCAGCAGCTTTGGGTCTTCTGTTTTCCACATGGTGAGTGACATGTCTATGGCCTCCACGACAGGTGGTAAATGTGCACAAACACTTTGTGCACGTTATTCACTCAAAATCAATGTTCTTCAGAGGTCCAAACTCAATATTTAAATTTTCATTTAACATTCCCTTAAGCTCGTTGATGTCAAAAAAGTTTATTGTAAAAACAAAAAAAAGTAAGCATTAGCAAATAACACAATAAATAAGGAAACAGATATAGGTTTGTATTATACAATTAACAGCAAAACCCTGTGGCAAAAGTATTGAGACTACTTTGTATAATACATACACAGCAACACTACTTGGCTTCTACTTCCCACACACGCTTCACATACATCTAAACTATGATGTCCCACATTTCCCACTGATACTGCCAAGAGGTGGTCTCTCATCATGACATGTGCTACTGTCTGGAACACAAAGAGACTGGCAGGGACAGCAGCTTCAAATATTTCTTCCACCACCACCTGTGACCAGAAAGGCTTCAATCCCCCCAGCTTCTAATGTCTGAACTCACTTGGTTTTATCAGGGAGCAGACTGTATACTGTTCTTTACTGAAAGGCAGATATTAGCTACCTTGCATCTGTAGAAGGTCCAGAAAAGAGAGGTAGGCTATTGTTGGTCTTATTCCAGATTTAACTGCACAATAAAATGAGACCTCTGTTCAGTGAGTACTCGTATATATCTAACTACTAGACAAGACCATCACAGCAGTTGGAAATATAAAATGGAGGTTGACTAAACTCACCCAGACTTATTTTAATGCTTTGTAATTAAAATACTTCACTTACAAATGAAAAACTCAGCACGAATGTAAACTGGGCAGAATCCATGGACAACAGATGTAAATCCAGGTTGTCTCAAGCCAACCGGCACTTATAGTCATTCTCAATATCATATCACCCTCTGATTGATTTTCCAGGATGCAGCCAGGATGACCTTTCTAAAGGATAACACTGATAGGGTCAATTCTCTGTTTACAACTTTCAAATTGCTCTCCACTATCCTGGTTAAAATCCAACCCCCTTGACAAAACAGAGTATTTGGACTCTGCCCACCTCAACTTTAACTACTTTCCCCTACATCCGTCTATTGGACCTGAACCAAGTCTCACTGGCTTTTCCCACTTAGAATATTCCTCCTCCCCCATGACCTTTCTTTGACTGCCTGACAACTATCCATCCACCATGATGCATTTTAGCCACCATCTTTTCTGGTAAGATTTCCTTACTTCTTTCTTCTAGTCAGGCCATCTATCACCAGTGCACTTTGCATGTTTCTGTCATGAGGTTTATATCATGAATTGCAATCTATCTGTTTACTAGTTCCTTCTACCTTCTCTGTGAACTCCTTGAAGACAAAGACCTTGTCATCTCTATTCCTTCAGCATTAACACATTATACTAGTCTATCTAGACTTGGGCTGGGCTGGACACAATTAGAAAAAAATATTTAGAGCCAAACCGTGGAGAAATGTTAATGCCTGAAATTATGCTTTGCCTGGTGGCTGGTAAATGTAACTGGGGATATTATGAGCAGAAGAAGGCATATTGGCAGTATTATTTTAGGAGAATCAGTCCAGAGGTGTATACAAGATGAACTGAATTTTCACTTGCTCTCACAAGCTTCCCCATTACTAATGTTCCCAGTAAACCCTCACACTCCCTCTCTACCCACTCCATTTGAGCCTATCAAAGTAGCTAACACATGAGGATACAAAAGACATTTCTAAGTCAACATTCTTTTCATTTTTGATGAGTGAATGTTAATATCCTTACTATACAAACAGAGAACTCATAAATAAACCCGAAAAATACTAACATCAATTGGACAACAGGAAAAGGACATAAATAGGGACATCACAAAAATAAACTTGACCAAGTAACCAAAGAGAAGTAAATTAATAATAAGAGAATCGATTAATGTTAATAATTATTAAATTAATAATATAATGCCAATTCTGCCTATCAAATGGTCAGAAATTATTAAATGAGTAATAGTGTTGGCAAGTCTTTAGGAAAATGGCACTCATACATTAGATGTAGGAGTGAAGTTAGTACAGTGTTTCTGTAAAGAAAACAATTCAGAGATGAAGTTAAAGGTCTATTGTACTAGACATTCAGAACATTTATAATCACACAAAAATTTGGGAAAAACTGAATGGCCAAAATAACAAATAATTAAGTTATGTAACAATGTAATGATTCCACTCTACCTAGTTATTTAAAATCATTTTATAAAAGCATATTAGAGACTTAGGGTGTTTCATATTCATATTATAATGTTTAGTTTACAAACAAGATATGGACATATACACACCTACTAGAATCACACTAAATGCATGTTTTGGATGAATGTCAAATGGGTGAGTGTTAAAATTGATATTTGCCTGAAATTGATTTCTACCATCACAGAATGAACTTCTGAAATACAAGAATAAATCAGGACTTTGATCCAAAATTTAACTATAATTACAGTTTTATTATTAAAAATTTTAGTAGGCAAAAATTTAAAGTTGCCTTTATATTATAGGAGCAATAATTTGAGGTATTCAATAAATGCTCACTTTCAGCTGAGGCTGGTGGAAGAGCAAAATATCATGAGGTAACTCATGTTTTTCTAAAATAATTTCCTCTTATCTTCATGTTCTTTTTTTTTATTATTGTTCAAGCACATTTGTCTCCTTGTTTCCCCCACCACTCCCCCTGCCCTGGCCCCACTGATCCTCACCTCCCACACTCTTCATGCTCTTTATATTCTTCATTATGTAGGGATTTGGGATAATACCTTATCAATGTTGTTATATGTGATTTTGGAGTTTCTCCTAATATTATTATTTACATTTTTATAAACACCTGTTAACTCAAAAAGGATATAATGCAGTCCCTAAACTTATTAAGCTAACATACTCTCATAATATTCCTATTATCAGTGCATTTATTTCTTTATTTAGCTATTTTTGAGTTCTTAATAATTATTATACTTACAATGAGCAGATCTTACAGTTTTATAATAATGGATATACATCTGAACTTCACCCAATGAGTAAAATTTCAATACAAAACATATATAAAATGTTCACTTCAAGTTATGTCTAGTATACCTAGCCATATTTGAAAAAAAAACAAAATAAATAATCAGAAAACCAAATAAATATAACTAGCATGCTTCTTCATTTTTCTGATGTAGTTGGATCTTGCTTTTTTATCTAATCTGATGATTTCTGCCTTTCATTTGGGTCATTGAGACCATTTAACATTTAATTTTATTGTTGATACAGTTTGGTTTAAATCTATCATCTTGCTATTTGTTTTGTATATCACCCATCTGTTTTTGTTCCTTTTCCCCTCTTTTTCTACATTCTTTTGGTTCAGTATTCTTATGATTCCATTCTACCTTTTTTGTTTGTTCATTAGCTAAAACTCTTTGTTATTTTAGTGTTTGCTTGATGGATTATAGTATGTATCTTTAATTTATCAGTCTACCTTCAAGTAATATCTACTTCATGTATCATCTAGGAATTTTACAATAATATACTTCCATTTTCCTCTTCCTGGTCTTTGGGGCTCAGAATCTATAAGACATCATGTCTGCTTGTTCCTTATTTCCCACTCCATTTTTCACTCAGCTTCACGTACTTCAGCAATACATCCTTCCTCCTGATATACTCTGACCTTATAATATTAAAAAGTCTTCACTGTGGTAGGCTGAATAGTAACTCCCAATATGTCTTCATCCTAATCCCTGGGATCTGTGAATGCTACCTTATATGACAAAAGGAAGTTTGTAGATGTGATTAAGCTAAAATTTTTGAGATGATATGATTATGAAGAATTATCTGAGTAAATTCTAAATATAATTACAAGGGTCCTTATAAGAGGAAAGCAAGAAGGTTAACCAAGGTAGTAGGAGATATGATGACAGAAGAAAGAGGTTGGAGGGAAGCAAAAAATTAGAGTGATACGAGGAAAGCAGCCACAGCCAATAAATGCAGGTGACCTCTAGACATTGAAAAAGACAAGAAAATTGATTCTTTCCTGAAGCCTCCAAAGGAATACAATACTGCCAACACTTTGACTTTAGCCCAGTGAAACAAATTCTGGTTCTAGATGTCTAGAATTGTAAGAAAATTAATTTATGTTGTTTTAAACCACTAAATTTGTGGTAATTTGTTTCAACAGCAATAAGAAACTAATATGCTCTTTACATTGCAACTTTAAAATATTCCATGAAGATTCCATTATACATAAGCACATTTCTATCAGAAGACCAAAAAAAAATCCTAAATGCAAGGTAATTATCCTACTAGTCATTGGTTGCAGTGAACTGGAAGCCATTAACATTCCCATGACTAAGGCGGAGTGGTAACTCTAAGGATACAACAGGCAAGCCCACAGACAGACATCCAAGGAGGAAGTATAATCTTGTCAGGCCATGAGGAGACAGCAACCGGCATGTCATGGACAGAAACTAATTCTGGGGCCTGTCATGGGCCCCACAGGTCTCTGAGCAAATCTGGTTCATACTTCAGTTGCTCTCAGCCACCACTTTTGGGAGGCAGGTCTACATAACTTTTTAATTCGAGAGTCCACCACAGAGTCTCTGGATTCTTCGGTCTCAGTTCTCAAGAGAGATTATCTAATTAAGCCATCATAGCTTATGATTGGTTGCTCCAGATCAGCTGTCCACTCCCAGCCTAATTAGCTGAGGCCAAAGGTTACACAATACAAACATGATTTGCTGCACCCTATGCTTCCGCAAGGGCAATTCCAAACAAGGGTGAGTTCAGTTGGCAACCTAAAATGTGCCTGACGCATACATGTAAATAAATACAGTATGAAAGGCCAAAACTGTGAGCCCTATTTTCTTTGGATAACTTTTCAACAGGTGACTAAGACTCAGAAGCTTGGAAAAAGACTAACATTTGTACAGCACCTCTTACAAGTCAAGGAAATTGGGGCAATAATGAGCAACTCTTATCATAATTATTTACCTTGGCTGACCTATAAAGCAGCTTGAAGGGAGAGTATTAAAGGGTATGGGAAAAAAAAGAGAAAGTGGCATATAAACAGAGATGAATAGAAAAGGGGGAAAGAATGGCTATTATTGAACACCTATTTTATGCCAGACAATATGCTGGGCACTTACCATAGGTTTCCTAGTGTGTTCATTTGACAAGGAGAAGAAGAGAGAAAGAAAAACTTGAGAAAGAATAAGGAAGTTTATACCAATTTGCTCCCCCTACCAATGGTGAATACTGCTGCCTGTTTTCCTGCTGTGTGGATTTATTTAGCGAGAACCCACTATTTTATTATGTGTAGAACAAATCTCAGTTATCAGAAAACCTTAGGTGATGAGCAAGTTCTTCCAGTTTAAAGCACAAAACATTTTTTATAATTTTAATCAGGTCACATAGATGAATCTCAAGCATCATGCCAAGCAAAAGAAGCCAGACTCAAGGGCCACATATTATAGTTACACAACTGTATATGTTTCTCAAAATTCATAGAACTATATACCTAAAAAGGATGAATTTGACTGTACATAAATTATTCTTCAATAAGCCTTTCTAAATTTTTTCATCAATTCAGATTGAAATATCTTGAAGCATTATTAGCTACTGTCATACATTTTTAACCTGTAAACATCATCTGACCTTTCTTTACTGATTTGGGATTTGAAACGAATTATGAATTCTAACAATTGTTCTCTTCCATATAAAATTGATGCCCTCAGAGTCTATTTTCCCCAACACTAAATGGTCCCAGATTACTGTGCTTTTTTGACCTTGGGACTGCTTTATAATTTGTCTTTCTCCCCCCTTACTTCAAGCTATCAACAGTGGCACAAGCCCTGGCCCCCACTCCACCCTCACCTCCACCCTGTGAATCTACTTTCCCAGAACAACACTTTTAATTTACTGCTTCTAATCTGTTGTGAATCTTGGTGGGTAGGAGAGAGGGCAGATAATCGTGTGGATAAGAATCTAGTGTTAAGTACAAATAAGTAAGCCGCACTGAATAAGGGTCTGGGAAGTTTTGCTAACATAAAATACATGGGCTTTTGTGCAGGGGTGGCGTGATACCTAGTTCAGCCACTGAACAGCCTGTTTTATTTATTTATTAGATTTCAAACAAGTTCCTGAAAAGTCAGGTTGCCACATCACTGCATTCATGTGAGGTAAAGTGTTGTCATAGGATTTTATTCATATATACACTCATACATACATATTTACACACAACAAACTACTTAAGCAACAAGGACAAAAAAAAAAGCCAAAAGAAACATTCCATTCTGGATAATTCAGAACAGGTACAACATAAAATACTACAGAGTGAAATAGCCAAAATTAAAGGGAGAAATATCTCTCTCTCTATTTCTCAATAGATAGATATAGATAGATAGATAGATAGATAGATGATAGATAGATAGATAGATAGATAGATAGATAGATAGATAGATAGATAGAGATAGAGATAGATACGTGTGTGTGTGTGTGTGTGTGTGTAGTTTTTTTTAGAAATGTAATAGTTTTTTACTTAAACCAAAAGGTTTGGTTCATTGCCCACAAGATAAGGTCATATTTTGAGTCAACCAACCAATAACGCCAGGAAAGCATTTTAAAGAAGCACAAACAGTAAAGGCTGTTTTCTTCCTCTTTTTCAAACAAGGCATTTTGTTAACCTTTTCCCTAAGATAAGAAAATCAATTACATGAACATCCTGCTGCATGTGCATCTACTCAAAATGTAACCATTTAAAAATCTCTATAAAAATAGGTAATTTCTACAGTCAGGAGTCTAGACAGAATTTTGTTAGTTCATTCTCAGAGGACATAGTAACTAGTGCAATATTTAAAGTGACAGGAAATAGTAATGAAGCTTTGGAGTTCTGGCAGAAAATGGCATAATGACTAGAATATAGAATTTCAAGTCTTGGCTTCTCATCCTTGTGCTAAAATCTCCATGATTGAGTTCGTAGATGACTTTAGTCACATTAGTCAGACATCCTCATTTTGCATCTCTATCTGTTTTGTAATTGCTACCATTTTCAGAAAAGCTTTATAAAATTGAAGGCATTCATTTCAGATTCACATTCTTATATTTTTGAGCTCCTACTTTTGTGTCAGGCCCTCTGAACGTGTTTTTACTTCTCAGAAGGATAGGTACTAATATTATCTCCGTTTTATAGCTGAACAAACTAAGGCTCAAGGAGGTTTTGTTAGATTTCCCAAAGACACAATGCTAGTGAATTGTGGGCTGAAATCTGAACCTAGAACACTGCACTAATGTCTTTGAGCTCATTCATTTTTATTTTTATTTTTATTTTTTTAGGGAGAGCAGAGAGGAGGGAGAAAGTGTGGGAGGGAAACATTGATCTCAGAGAGAAACATCAATTGGTTGCCTCTTACACATGCCCTGACCTGGGACCAAATCTGCAACCTAGGCATGTGCCCAGACCAGAATCTAACCGGTGACATTTCACTTTGTGAAACAATGCCCAACCAACAGAGCCACACTGGTCAGGGCTGTCCAAGGACAGCTCATTGAGATTACTTTTATTAAATAAAGGGTAGAGGCCTACATTTTCTTTAAATTACTATAGAAGAGAAGTCTACTGAGTCTATATCTTTGTACATTTTTAAATTTTTTTAATTTAAAATGATATTTCCTTTTGATTATAAAACTAAAATCTGGTTTTGTAGGTAATTTTGAATATAGAGAAAATGAAGGAAATGCATTTAAAAATAATCCTGTTAACATTTGGTATAATTCCTACCAAGTATTTTATGCACTCACACAGAAATATATAAAACCAAAGAGGGATTATGTTTTACACACTTTCTTGGATCCTGCTATTTTCATTTAACATTATGAGTATTCCAATGTAAAAAAATAAAACCTTGATTATAGAATTCATAATGTCTACATATATATATATATATATATAGTTTTTTGCCTCTGCTCATCTGAATTATTATTCTTTCATTATTTTGTTCAGGCCAACAAAGCATTTTTAGTAAACATGAGCCACAATCTGCTATATCCAAGATTTATAATTCTCTCTATATTGTGCCAAGGTCTTTATAATCTTTCTTTCATTGTGAAAATACCTTTTCTAAGTATAAATATGGCCATCTCAAAACTGAATTTTATAACACTCACTGAAAGAAAATTGACTGAGCTTTCTTTTTCTGTAATACTGAGCAATCCTCCCTTCCTCCATCAGTTCACATGATCATCAAATTTTAATATGAAACAATGACTGTTCTAGCAGTTTCATCTGATTAAAAGAGCCAAAGTTATAGAACATCTAATGCAATCCCTTTCCTTCACCTTTTATGCTTTTATACATTTTTTTAAATTTTGTATCTTCACTGATGCAGTGCCTCTCTTTCCAAGGGACTTCTCCATAGAAACACAGAGCTTTAAGGCACCTTTACAGAGAAAGAAATCAAGGCCCAGAGAGCTATCTTTGGCCTCTCAAGTTGATGGTGAGAGCCAGTCCTGAAATTCACTCCAGTCCTCTCTCCTGCTCCATCCGACCTTGGGTTTGCCTCATTCTCACAAGTTTTCTCCTGACATCTTTCTTCCATCTCTTGTCAAACTGCTCACATGGAAAGCTGTTTGCCACTTCCCTAGCAGAAATGGCTTCCAGCGTTCTAAGTACCAATTTGCTTTTCTTGATGATACTAAAGCACTGCCCTGCTGGTGTTAACTTTCCAGATCATCAGATAACAAATTGAGTCACCTCTGTGTTCCACGTGGCTGGGACATCCAGTTGCTGACTAATGAGAAATACAATGAAGGGCAGGGAAACAATTCTGGGGCAACAAGTCAGAGGAGCAAAGATTAATTCTTTAGTACAATGCTACCTGTACCTATCAGGCCAAGACAACTCACCCCATTGTAAAAAAAAAAAAAAAAAAAGTTAACAGGAAAAGAAAAAGGAGAATTCTTTATAGCTCTCACTAGTCTTATTCCAACTGTACATCCTTTAAAAATTATAAACCAAAATGAAAGAGGGAATGGGGGCAAGGAGAGAAGAGTGATTACCCCAAGGTGCAAGAGGAAGTTAAAAGCAGAATGTCAAGTCCAAATTTTTGACACTCCTCAATAAAGAGCTGGCTGACTCTTCTTCTCTACAAGTGAACAGACTGCTCCAAGCGGTTGGCCACCTGTGAAATATTGCCCCATGCTGGGTTTTCATCATGAAAAACAAACACAAGCCAAGTTTCCTCATGTGTAAAATGCACAACACAACCTGTACTTCAAAGTGCTATGAGAATGTGCTTCTCAGATGTTAGAGCATGTGGTAGACATGAAACCACGCCATCCAGAGCCCCCTTCAGAAAAAAGGCTGGGTGCTCCCACTGCTGGCAAGGTTGTTGGCCCCACCCAGAGACCGCCCCAGCTTCAGAGAGCCTCCTCTGCTGAAACACATCCTTTCCAGAGTGGCCCATACCCTGGAAGAGCAGGGGTATAAAGGCCTGACTATTTGGGCCCAATGCAGGACAACTTTGAAGGGCCATTTAGTCACACAGCTCCCTGTGAGGTCAGCCTAAGCTATCACTGGGCCCGTTTCGGAGATCAGTTTCTCCCTCTGTCCTCTCCTGCTTCTTTCTCCTCCCTTCCACAGGTGTTGCTTCCAAGGGCACACTTAATAAACATCCTGCCCACTAAAATTTGTTTCCCAGCCTGCTTCCTGGACAGCAACCCAACCTGCAATAAGAGAGTGTAGAAATAAAGAGTTGGGATTCAGCATATAAAATGGTATGTATCTCTGGCTGGTACTAATACAGCTTTTCCAAACCTATTACTACAAGATTTACAAGGCACCAGAAAAAATACCCCTAAAAAGCATAATGACTTTCATTTGTTTTAAAGATTTTATTTATTTATTTTTAGAGAGAGGGGAAGGGAGGGAGAAAGAGAGGGAGAGAAACATCAGTGTGTGGTTGCCTCTCACACACCCCCCACTGGGGACCTGGCCAGTAACCCAGGCCTGTGCCCTGGGTGGGAATTGAACCAGTGACCCTTTGGTTTACAGGCCAGCACTCAATCCACTGAGCCACACCTGCCAGGGTGAAATACATAATGACTTTCAAAAACTAATTTGAGTTAGTATTACTTGGCAAGTGGGACTAGGAAATTAGACACTGGGAAAATTGACTATGTGGCAGGGAAATTTTCCAGAATAGTCTTCACCTCCTATATTACCATTTAATTTTCAGATATATTTGAGAGTTAAATCCAACTTTTAAAAATATAACAAAATATATGGGTATTTAGCTGATATCTGCCTTTTATGAGATTTTAAAAGTAATCCTTAGTTGTTAATTTCCAATTTTGTATATTGTTGAAAGACTTTTAAGTTGCAAAACAAAGAAAAACACAACAAACTCCTATAGTCATTATTCCCATCATCTGGAATAAACAACTGGTGATATTTTATGTTTGCTTCTGGTAATTTGGTAAAAATTCATATGCCTGATATTTTTATCAGTTTGAGTACTTGAATGTAAGTGAGCAGAGAAAGGGTATACTGGTTATTGGGTCATTCAAGTATAGAAAGAAAGTCTGGAAACAGTCTCATATGATGGGCAAGTACAAGGGCAACTAGGCAACAAGGAGCATAGCCAAGTTATGGCACATGGTATCCATGTATCCACCATAAATTACCTAGCCATATTTTTTATTCATAACTTTCACAGTATTTATCTTTTATTGATTTGTAAGGGCTGATTGTATGTTCTGGATATTAATCTTTGTCAGTTTTGAACGTCTTTTGTTCCTCATCTTATGACTTTTAACTTTTTTGTGATATGTGTGAGACACTTTACAATACATTTTGATACACGGGTTTATCAATCTTTTCCTTCACAGTTTGCATTTTTCATGGGGAGAGAGAGACAGAGAGAGAGAAAGCTATGCACTTATCAAGGACAAGAGCATTCCAGACAGAGAGAAAAGCCAAGAAATAAGCCCTGAGGCCATCAAGCTGTTTAAAGTAGTTGAGGAACAATCATCAAGGAGCCAGTGGGTCTGGAATTCAGTGACCAGAGGCAAGTGGTAGGACTAGCAATAAAAATAGGTAGGCAGGGCCAGGGCCACCTATGGGCCACTGTAGAGAGGCAGGAAAGATACCTTATTTTACTTACAATTTAGAAGGATCACTGTGGTCTTCAGAAGGATCACCTGTTCAGTGGAGAGAACAGGTGGAGGGAGACATGAGAGAAACCAGGGAGATTAGTTAGAAGGGTCTGTAGTGTCCAGGCAAGAGATAATAACTGCAAGTACAAAGTCATCATAATCTTGTTCTTACATTTTCTTCTCTTTTAGAGCATTATTTGTTTTGTTGTTGTTATTGTTATTGCTGTTGTTTTAACCTTTAGGACTATAACGTAGCAAAGTTTACTTTAGGATATGATGTAGGGATCTAATTTTAACTTCTTTCCATATGGAGAACCAATTGTCCCAACACTGTTTATTGAATTTACTTGTACTTTTTCCAACTGATTTGTGAAACAATCCATTTCATATATCAATAACTCTTTTGGGATGGATGTCTCTATTCTGTTTCATGGATTAATTTGTTCCTGTGGCAATACCATTCTTTTCAAATTGTGATTTTATAATATGTCTTGGTATCTGGTAGAATGGATCATTCCCTTCCCTCCACCACCATCTTTTGTTCTTTTCCAAAATTAAGATTTTTGTGTACTTTCACTGTTTCATATTACATTTATAATCCGTTGTTGAGTTCACAAAAAATTCTATAAAGGTTTTTGTTTTAATTATGCTGAATTTACAACTTAACCTAAGGAGAATTTACATCTACAGAGTTTGAAATCTTCCTAAGTATAAATGTAGTACACTTTCCATATATTCAGATCCTTCAATAAGGTTTAAAATTTTTTCTCTGTAAAATCCTCCCAGGAGCTTTCTAATTCATACTGCTATTATCAACATCTGTTTTTTCCTATTGAGTTTTCTGTTGGTTAGTACTGGTGACAAAGGACTCTATTTTTAGTGTAAAAAAACTCTTATAAGCATAAAAAAGGCAAACAAACAAATAGAAAAAAAGTGGGCCAGACATGCATAGATGATTTTCAGGAGAAACACAGATAACCAATTAACATATTGAAGTTTTACAACCTAACTAGCAATAAAAGAAATGCAAATTCAAACAAGCCCTGAGATAATCACTTTACACCTGCCAAAGTGGAAAAGTTTAGTTTCAAATTTTTGTGCTTACTCTGTTCAAAGGATAACACTAACAGACACTCTCATGATCTGCTAATAAGAGTGCAAGTGAGGGAAAGAATGTAGCACAACATTTTAAAAACTTTTTTAAAAAGATTTTAGATTTATTTATTTTCAGAGAGAAGGGAAATGAGAGAAAGACAGAGGGAGAGAAACATCAATGTGTGGTTCCTCTCACATGCCCCACACTGGGGACTTGGCCCACAACCCAGGCATGTGTACTGACTGGGAATGGAACCAGTGACCCTTTGGTTCTCAGGCCAGCACTCAATCCATTGAGCCACACCAGCCAGGGCTGTTTTAAGAGCTTTAAAAACTTCCCTGGCTGGTGTGGCTCAGTGGATTGAGCACCTGACTATGAAGCAAAGGGTCACCGGTTCCATTCCCAGTCAGGGCACATGCCTGGGTTGCAGGCCAGGTCGCCAGTGGGGGG
>CM052552.1:61199251-61216536 GCA_028533065.1 Trachops cirrhosus
AAAAAAAAAAGAAAAAAGTGAAACCCAAGGGGTGTAATGCCAAGGAAATAGTGGGGTGAACAAACTTTCCATTCAAACCAGTGTCTGGTTGCACAAGATTAGTATTAAAATGAACCATTAAGAAATAAGTTAAGGAGTAGGGGAATGTGCACTTGTGTATTTTAGGGGTCAATTCTTTATTTTAAAAAAAGTCTAAATGAGTATCTGTTTCACACTGTTTAAGCTTCATGAGATTTGATTTTTTGCTAATGAGTCAAAATCATTGAGGAGGAAGCCATGTGTAAAACATTTTAAACTGTTCTGTTTCTATGTGTCAATTAAGAATGGAAAAGAGGTCTCCTTCAAAAAAATTAGTTGGTATCTGAACAGATAATAAAACTGAAGAAAATAACAAAGTTATAAATATTAATGACATAGAAAAGAGAAGCTTAGAGTCTGGAACCTAGGATGCTGATCTAAGGGAAATTATCAAAAGGTTGGATAAAATTATATCCTTTTCTTCTATTTTTCTCTTTTGAGTAGAAGGAAAGGAACAAAGGAAGCTGGAAGGTGGGGGGATAGTCTCCCCATAAACAAGGTTCTCTGAAGCCCTCAGCTATGCTTCTTCTTCCTCCTCCTTCCTCCCTTCACCCATTCTCACCCCCTCAAATAATAACAACAATAACAATAATAGCTACCATGTATTAAGGCCTTGAATGTGCGAGGTACTATTCTAAACATTTTTAATGTAGCAGCTCATTTAGTCACCAACAGCCTATGAGGTGGGTACACTATTTTTTTAAATCCTCACTTGATGATATGCTTATTGATTTTTTTAGAGAGAGAGGAAGGAAGAGAGAGAATCATTGATGTAAAAGAGAAACATCAATTGGTTGCCTCCCGCATGTGCCCTGACCAGGGATCAAAACCACAGCCTAGGTATGTGCCCTGACTGGGAGTTGAACCCACAACCTTTTGGTTACAGAATGACGTTGCAACAAACTGAGCCACCTGGCCAGGGTTTAGGTGGTACTCTTATTAATTCTCACTTTATAGATGAGGCAACTGAGGCCTACAAGGGTGAAGTCATTGTCCAAGGTCTTTCACTTGTGAGCCTAATTGTTCTAAGGGGGAAAAAGCATAGGCTTTGGTGGGGCAGATAATGGTTACACTTTACTATAAGAAAAATGTGCCATTTGAACCTTAGATTTTTGTCCTTCTTTGATTATCACTATTTAACTTAGTTCTTAAAAAATTATTGGGAAATTATTTAGTGTTTATACTATTTAAGGTTTTAATAGAAAAGACCTAAATAAAAAGGAAATAAAATACATCTATTTCTCTTTACTGCACGCATTTAAGAAGAGCCTAACTACTGATACTTAGCTGCTTCTTCTGTAAAATAGGGCTAGCATGCCAATTTATTATTGTGGGGATTTTTGTTTTTTTCAATTACAGTTTACGTTGATATTATTCTGTATTAGTTTCAGGCATACAGCATAGTGGTTAGGTAAACATATACTTTTAAAAGTGTTCCCCTGATATTTTCAGTGCTCACCTGGCACCATGAATGGTTATTCTGAGCATACATGACTATATTCCCTGTGCTGGACTTTACATCCCCATGATTATTCTGTAACTATCAATTTGTACTTCTCAATCCTTTCACCTTCCTCATCCAGTCCTCCAACTCCCTCCCCTCTGGCAGCCATCAGTCTGTTTCTGTATCTATGGGTCTGTTTCTGTTTTGTTTGTTCATTTATATTATTCTTTAGATTCTACACATAAGTGAAATCATATGAATACCAACATCAGTAGCTAGATTATCAGCATTTTTGTGCTGGTTCCCCAGATCCAATGACCACAGGGCAATACAAAGAGGGCCAGGTGACACCTGCACACACAAGAGATTGCATTACAGGAGAGGAATCTTGTGCTTTATGAATCTAAATCTTTTGTAAAGTTCTGAAGAGAACTGTTATCTTTATTATACTGGATAGTAGTCATGCCTGTCCTTTGCTCTGGAAGAAGACTGTATCTTAATCTTCTAAGATTTTTGGCTACATAAACCTCCTTGAAAAGATAGTCTGGAACAATAGGTATTCAGGGCCTTACTTGCAAGATGTGCAGAAATGCAAGAGACCCATGGAGAATTGTCTCCCAACACAGAACTCCAGAACTGAGTCTCATTGGTTTACCTGGAGTCACATGCTCATTGCTGATCAGGGGCAAGGACTGCAGTGATTGGCCAGGCCTGAGTCACATCCCAGAACTGGAGCAGGGGTTAGCTCCAAGGCAATGATAATACAGAAGCACCACACCTTCCATTCCCAAATGTCACAGGTAATGGCTAATATCACTGTATGGCTACAAATCTGTGAAAATGACTCGATTCACACAGAAAGCTTCTATTTTGACACTAGGTCCACCATATTGTAGCACATTACTAATGTGCATCAACTCTAAGTGCAGTGAATTAGTAATACCAAAAAAATAAAGTTAAAACCGAATTATATGACTTGATACCTTAAGGACAGTACTCAATAATTAAGAATTTCTTAAGACTTTCTAAGAATAAATGTTGAACTATAAGGTAGCTTGATAAAAGTTACATTGATAAAATGCTAACTTTGTGTATCAGCCCATCAAATTATTTCTTTGTAACTTAATAGTTTAAGTGAGTTGTCTCTTTGAAGGTCCCAGTTGCATAATGAGAGTCACTATCTTGCTCACCCTATACCAACATCTATTTTTTTAAGTTATTTTTGAATTTGCCAAGGTAACCACCAAACAAAGCCTGAATGACTATATATCTAGCAAGAATGTTATGAGTGTCCTAGGAAGCTATGATAGATGTGTTTCCCAAACTGTATGGAACCTTTCATTATCTCATTATGTCAACATGTTTTTGTAAAAATAAAAGGACAGATTTGATGATCAAATTTAAGAGGCAGTTAAAACAGTTTCATTATTGCAGAACTTCTCAGTGCCTTTAAAGCACTAACAGGTACTATGAATTTCCACAAGAGAGATATAGAATGCAGAATTTCCCACACTTCTTTGACCTCAGAACCACCTTTTTTTTTTTGACACAAAACAATATCATTCAATGAAATACTGGGCAAAATGAACATTAACTATTCTTACCAAATCAGAGATTTTATAATTCTATTACTTTATCTTCCACCAAAGACCTAATAAAATGTAACTAGTGTTTTTTACATTTTGATATAATTATGTGGTAATGTGTACAGCACTAAATTTTCTCCAGTAGGTTACATAATTCTTCAAAAAATTACTAAAATTTTAGTTCAGCTCCAAGATCTTTTAACAAAGCATTTAAGGTTTCAAGATGTCTAACAATTAAACATGATTATTGCAGACCAAGATAGAGGGAATAAAGTCAAGGCTATCTGAACAGTGGCATTTTCTTCAGGCTAAAATATACTTTTTACAGAATATGCAGCCACAAAAGTAGCACTGATGTCAAACTACAATTAGTTTATCATACTACAGATACATCGAGGTGCTTTTAGCAATTTTGAAAGGCAGTTTCATATTCCCAGTTGTAATAGAGCGCCTGAGAAATCACACCCATCTTGCTAAAACCAGTGTAATTATGAGAGTAAAAACAACAAAATATCTTTGACACAGCCCTTTGGCTTTCTCATAATACTGAGACATTAGGTTGATGCGGTCTGCTGCTCTGAAGAAATGTAGATTCTGCCCTTCCATTATAGTTTGAAACAAAAATTGGTAGCATAAAATTGCAAAGTAAATGAACCCAGAAAGATTTCCATATTTTTTTTGTAACAGCTTTGCCCTGGAGAATAAATCCCCCACTGAAAAAGTAGTTAGCTATAGAAAATGAGCAAATTATAGGCTCTTGGAGGCCAAAAGGACCTTAAAGGTCATCTAGCATTACGTAGACTGGGTTGTGCAATTTATTTTTGGAAAGCTGTAAGTTTAGTGATGGGAAAAGATGCCTCAGGGTATATAATGTCTTGTTACACTTTACTTGCCAGTTTGAGACTACTCCAACAATGGCACACACTCTTCCCAGACTTGGAGTTGGGAGCTAGCAAAACAAAAAAGCAGGGACAGTGGAGAATCCATTTTGGTGGTGGTGGCAACAGCGATGGCAGCCACATCCGGATTCCAGGGCAGAGGTGGATACATCCACTGTCAAATGCCACTGGTGTGGTGACACAAGCTGTGGCATCAAGTATTCACTAGAAACAGCAGGTGTGTCACATTGTGATATGACTTTCAGCAGTTTGGGCTATATCAGCCAATGTGTCAGCCAGGTTTCAGTCTTCCTAGAGACACTTTCTGAGCTACCCAAAACCTTTCCATTAAACCTTTTCCCACTTAAGACATCCAGAGTTTGGTTTATTCCTCCAGAGAAAGGGAGTCTGGGAGATTGTTGTATAGGTGGTCTCATTGAGGCATGCTATTCTGATGTATCGATGGCAAGCATCTCTTCTTGAAATCAGCCTTCCAGTCACATTTCAGTAATACCTTTGTCTTTCTTCTTGGCTTCACAAATATCACCCAATTCTAAAAGTGCCATGCTGATCACAGGAACAAAGGATAGAAAGTCATATGGAACCAGGCCTTAGAGGACCGTGAATGTCAGGCATAGGTCCTGAATGACCACTTGGAAGTCCACCCATGACTCAAGAACACCCACCATGGTATTCATGGGAGTGATACACAGGTTCTTATTGTGTTAAGCCACAGAGATGTTGGACTTTACTGGTCATAGCAAGCAGGTTCTGTTGTTTGCAACAGAACTGAAGCAGAAGCTGTCTTACTGAAGATAGTTCAACAAGCTGGAGAATAGAAAGCAAAGGGAATTGTGGCAATGGATCAGACTGGAAAGGGAGACAAAGGTCAGATGAAGGGACAAAGCCTCACAAAGTTTGCTTTAGTAACTGCAAACTCCACCAACGTCAACCTCCAGGGAGTGCAGTAGGAGAGGCACATAATACACTCATTGTATCCCTAGTGATTGCTTTCCCTAAACCACTGATTATACTTCTTGGCCAAATAAGTTAATAAGAGAGTCTTGGAGAAGTTGATGTAACTTCAGAGGGAAGACTCAGGAACAAATAATGAGTAGGTGACCAAGATCGTTGTAGTAAGGATACATTATTTAATATGAATAAAATATAAAAAGATGTCATAGGGGTCCTTCCACATATTTATGGTAGGACTGTGAGTAGAGATGAGAACAGGGTTTGCTAAACCCAGGAACTCCTATGGGTATGAAACTGTGAAAGTAGAGGATGAAAGAGATTAAAATAATGTAGAGCCGGTTGTTAGGAACTTAGGGAATCTGCGTAGATCAACACAGACTTATTTCTCTGTGCTATAAGAGGCATATAGGCATTGCTAAAGAACAGAAAGGGCTAGTTTTCAGCCAAATAAGATTTTGTTTGGAAGTTGTTACTTCTCATAGGCCCAGCGTAGATGCCTGGAGTTCTGACTTTCGACTACAATGAGTTATTGCATCACCATTTGGCAAAATCCAGTACATTGTCCTTGTCTGTTTCAAAATAAGCCAAATGTCAATTATGATTTACCAGTCAGGAATGAAATTGGGAAAACTAGTAAATGATGTCAAAATAATGGGCAAATAGAAAGTGAAGTATAATAAGACTTTCTGCATAAGGCAAGGGAGGAATCTGCTGAAGTGGGGGAAATTCTATTAAACGAGACTATTTGTAAAATACTAGCTATGTCCTTCCTGTTCCCAGAATTAGGTGCTTCCCAGATAGACTCACTATGATATTTTTATCTTACTTGACTCTAATAAAACTGTTTTATTGCATTCTCTTTGTTATCACAGGCAACATTCCCTCCCCCCATTAGTTCATTCACTCGTGCTGTTAATAGTACTCTGGCACCACATTTGGAAAATCCCACTGTATGGGCTGAACCATAAAGTCAAGCCCTAACATTTTATGGAATCCTCACAATATGCCTTCCATTGAACAGTGTTCACTGAAAAGTATACCATTATCAAGATCACTTAAGGAAAAAGACATTAGATATGCTGATGAAAATGACAGCCATCCCCAAGATACTAAATCAATCCTCCCATTTTCCTTTTGTGACAGTTCATAATTGCAGCAGGAACAATTACACTCAGCAAGAGCCACAGCAAGGACTATCTCAGCAGACTTGTATTTTATGTAGAAGTGTGCCTGATGATCCATATCCTCATATCTCCTCTGGCAACAAAAATTCTGACCTATACTTCAGGGAAAAGTTCATATCTAGTTGGTGCCTTGTTTAAGAAGTGTAATTGGGATGATTGCTTTGGAGAATTTAAGTGAAAAGTATTAGTGTTTGGATTACATTTACTCCTTTTAAGGTTCAAGTCCTCATTTTTTAAAATCTGAAATATTTATCTCCCACTTTACCCTAGCACCCTTCCTCCAGCTGACTGGTTTCACCCGTCAGTGTCATATCCAATGGCCTTTGCTCACTGACAGCACTAAAGTCAGTTGCTTGCTACCAGAAGCAACTTTCATGCCCTGTCCATACCACACACTCTCTACCCCATCCAGATGTTTATAACTCAATGTTCAGGCTTGGTTGGCCATCTGATCTCAGCATTTGCCTCATAGAAGTCATCTGAAGCCCCTTAGTTGCAGACAGAAATATCATTTTCTAATTAAACTTCCTAATTTGCTCCTAACTATCTCATTCCTTTTGACAATTCTATGGTGCTGCACAGGTTTCTATGAGCTTCCTATAAATTATTTCACTTGTTCCTCCCTACAATCTGTAAGCAGGTAAATCAGATTTTACTTGTGAGGAAACTGAGATATAGAGGGGTCTAGTAATATGGCCAGGGGCACTCAAAAGGTGCCCCTTTTGATAAAAGAGGCTCAGACCCAGAACTCCTGTTACCTAACCCAGTGCTCTGAAAAGTATTCCCCTGCTTGCTTGGCCATGATCTTCCATGAAGAACCACCCTTGCAGCTCCTGATCATTTCTCTGAACTTCTTTGGGCCTGCTGTCTTTGAGATTGATGTCCCATTGGTTCTACCTGACTCATCTTTGACTACCATGTACAAGTGTATAGCAGATACTATCAGATCCTTGCCTATATCCCTTGGACTTTATCATTCCTATACATGCTGATCAAATGATTCCTAACTATAAGCCCTGTGCCTCTGCCTGGTGGCTTTCTTGGACTCCTGGAGCACTGTCGTCCTGTGTGCTGGTAGCTAACATCCCAACACACCTGCCAATGGCTGACAGTAGTTAGTGAATAAATTCCTCAGCTTCCTTACCTCTTTGGTAGAATATAAAGCATATTCTACATGGTCTCTCCTTGCTTCCCAGGTGGGTTGAGTCCCAGCTGCCCACAGCAGTATGCTGCTCAATAATAACCCTTCTATTGGCTTCTTTTTCTTCACTATCTCACTTCCTACTTCCCTACCTGTGCTTCCTGGGATTGCCTCCTACATCAACCACTTGCACTCAAATTCTTTCTCAGGATCTGCTTCTGAGGCAAACCCAAACTAAGACAATATGTATGTGTTGTACCCTCATCCCATCTTGACTTCCTGGTTGGAATTCCCAGCCTTCTGTATGAAGGAGCAGTTCTACTAAAAAATATTCCCTTGGCCTCAAACAACTGCTTCCACCTTGACTACCAATTTCCAGATTAATCCTAAGTGCAACCATCCCCATGCCTTCTTCATATCCTGTATACACACGCTCTTAACACATCCTCTGTCCCTGTACCCTCAGCTAAGAGTGTCTCATATATCTGTTACCAGTACCCTACCTCTATAAATTACTTGGAGTTTGACTGGATGGATGGATGGATGGATGGATGGATGTTGTGGCCGAGATAAAGGAGGTTGTATACTAGGCAGAGGGAACAGCATGAACAGAAGGCAGAGATTATATGTGAATGTAGGACTAGCAGAGAGCTCTCTATGTTCAGAGTTCTGTATGTCTTAGGAGAAGAGAAAGCAGGTGATGACAACATGGGGAGCTGAGATTATGTCTAGAAGGACCCAGCATGCCCTGTGAAGGAGTTTACATTTTATCCCGAAATCAGCCAGTCGGCCCTAAAAAAATTTCAAGTAATAGAGTACCAAGTTTAGTTTCATATGAAGAAAAATTACTCTGAAGTTTCTAAAGGGATTAGATTGGAGTAAAATCTTATCTTAAACCAAATAATGGATGTGAAAGCACCATGTAAACTGTAAAGATGATTTGCAAGTGAAATATTTTGAGTCCTGAAGTAAATTACCCCAGGAGTCCTTATACAATTTAATACCTTCCTCTATTTCCTCCTCCAGTTCAATCTGGGACCCCTGATAGCAGGAGGCAGTAGTAGATTTATTCAAGCAACATTTATTCAGTGCCTCCTATGTTCTAGGCACATGATGGTGTTGGAATGAATAATACACAGCTCCTTCTTTGGTGAAACTCACTGTGCAGCTTCTGGAACTTGCAGGCCCCAGAACCATCCACATGTTCCACCATAGGCCTAATTGCAGGATTTTGTAGTAACTGTTTCAAGGCTCTGGTAACACTGATGGAAGAGGGGACAGAAGATGGGGCCAATGCCAGCTGGGAAGAATATGTATGACTATGACAAATGAGGAGAAATGGAGAAACGAAATAGGAAATGGTATGGCTGAATGTGGGCCTACTGTACACCAACAAGCATTCTACATGCCTTGTCTCATTTGGTTCCCACTGCCATGTTGATAATGAGGCATTGTTACACCAACTATGGAGCACACATCTGCGAAGAGGCAGAGTTGGAATTCGATCCTAGAGTAGTCCACCACCAAAGCATGTGCTAGTAACCAGTAGGGCTAATTTGAGATTCAAGCAGGCCTCTGCACCTGGATGGAAAAGGACTAGATGGGAATGTATGAAGAAAGATGAGTTGACTGGAGACACTGAGGCAGGAGGGGTCTTGAGGCAGTCAACTCCAGGGAGGAAGCATGGGGTGGAGATGGACATGTTTTGCCACAAACTACCTTTTGCAGGAAGACAACAACATACTCAAATATGAGTTACCCAAATATCATCCTGCAAACACCAAAATTCCTTAGACAATACATAACCCTGGAGCCTATTAGTCCTTACAAAAATCATTATTGTTCCTTTAATTATAGTGTACACTCTAGATTATTAATACTAAATTCCCTAATAAATTGTTGGAAAGTGGACATATGTAAATAATTTTTCATGGTTTTACATTAATAACACTTGAGGATTTTATCATTAAAAACAAAAATTTTGCTGCACTATGTCTCTTTTTCTTCTAAAATAAAACATAAAGCAGATATATTTAAAAATTCTGTGACAGTTTTACCAATAGTATGAATAATAACTAAATGATACATTGCCTTGAATAAAACAAGTGCAATTAATAACATAAAAATGAGTTATTTTTCATGGATGATACTAATTCTCTAACTATAATACAATGGTTTTGAGTTGTAATAGTCCATATAACAGCTACTTTATAGCTAATATTAATTCTCTAAATATGACTCAACACACAATAGCCTTGTGTTTCAATATACTTGGTAATGGTTGGTTTATGTCAAGAGATGAAGGGTTATTATTTGATATAATCTCTACATTATTTTTTACATACTATTTTTTATTAAATGTTCCCTTCCAATATCAGAACTGACCTTTTACAGAAATCTCAGCTCCAGAGAAGAAATTGATCTCATAAGGCAAAAGGATATTAAATAACACAGCCTGTTGGGAATGTACTATTACATTCAGGTCTAACATTATGCTGCTTGTGGATGTTGCTACCTTCCTAAAGTTAAAATTAACACTCAGATATGAACTCATTGAGGCCATCAATAGGAATCACAAGTCAGTGGGTCAATGAAAACCTACACATATATCAATAATTATCTTGGCAGACTACTTATAAATTGTATACCCCTAAAAAGTGGTAAAAAAGATGAACAAGAGCTTCAAACTTCATCTTTGGATATATAGTCTTAATTCCTTCTCCTACCCTCACCCTGAAATGAGTTTGCTTAAAAAATAATCTAGGAAGAGAAATGGACTTGAGCCACATATTGTCTTTGTAATTTTGTCTTCTGTCAGTCCTTGCCGGTATTCATTTCCAATGTGTTTCCCCAGGCTTTAGAATGTTTATGTGGCCCATTCCATTTTTCTTGCTCTAGGACAGTAGAAAGGTAGAGGGACTACTAAAATCGTCTGTGAAGCTCTGATATCAAAGGCTGAGGAAAAATAGTTTTCACATGGGCACCTATGTGATAGGGCCTTTCTGGAGGGAATTTGTGGGAAGGTGCTCAGAGAGAGACCCCCAAGGGATAAGAAGACTATTTGCAAAATGTAGAAAATGAGAATATTTATAACTTTTCTGAAGAAAATATCTCAAAAGACAAATTTAAATGTTATATTGTACAGATTTTTAGCTAAAAAGCAAGAATACTTTCTATAACCTCCAGAGTGACAAAGAGGAAAGAACAGTCTTCATAAAAGACTTTTTAAGGATAATATTGGGGAGAAAGAAACTATAGATTCTATAATAAATATAGATTGAGAAGAGTTGATGATGTCATTCTTGTGGCTTTCCCTCACCACTGACTCATTATGTAAATAGGGAATTTCTATCATGCTTGTCCTTCTGTCTTCATGATGAAAAGTAAGTTCTGCGTGACCATGTATTTAATAGTGATGTTTTGATTCTTCAAATGAGCCCAGTCATCTTTGAACCTTCAAATGACTTTAGTCACAAGGTCAGTAAAATCTTGCTCTGAATTACTAATAAAGTATCCTTTATCCTCCACCCCCATCCATGTTCACTTTATATTTTACAGTGCTTTCTATAGACTGGTAACTAATGACTAATGTTCTTAAGAGACATATCGGGATCAATTTACAGGTTACTAAGCATTTTCAAGCTATGAATAGACTCAGAGCTCTGAAGGGTAATGTGGAATCTCGCTACTCAAAGTGGGTCCACAAACCAAAGGTATCAGCATCCACTGGGTGCTTGTTAGAAATGCAGTCTCAAGCCTCTCCCCAGACCTATTGCATCAGAATCTGCATTTTGAGAATATCCCAAAGGGACTCCCAGGCATATTAAAGTCTGAGAATCTCATATGAAAGACTGAGGAAAAATAGTTCTCATTTGGACACCAGTGTGATGGGGCCTTCCTGGAGGGAATTTGGGGGGCTCAGAAAGAAACCCCAAAGTCCACTCATTTGCAGACAAATATCTTAAATAGAGGTCATAGCATTAACTTTTAAGAAAAGATGGCTCCTGGGAAATGGATGGAACTGACTAAATTCACATATGAACCTACTTTTTCTCAGTCTACAGCTCAGATTTTTCACAGCACCTTGGTTTGCCTTCTTGTGGACCTATGCTGGACAAACAAGAGGCAAACTGTGGTGCCTGAGCATTAGGTCCCAGGGGTTGGGCTTGAGATGGCTACATTGTCTATCTGCCAGATTAAACCTTCATCCCTTTTGAATCACATACCCCAAAGCAGCAACCTAGTATGGAAAACATAAAGTACTACTTCCTGGAACCAGGATTTCTATAGCTGATCCTTAATCTTTCCTCCAGCATATACACACATCAACAGAATCAAGCATGCTTGCCAAGAGGACAGGGTCTGGGTTCAAGTGCCAGCTCCATCACATTGTGTGGCCTTAGACAAATTAGTTAAATGCTCTAAGCATCACTTTCCACATCTGCAAACTCACCCATAGTAATAGATCCTTATCTCATGCAGTGATTGTGAGTGTTAAATAAGTTAATACAAGTAAAGCATTTCTAGCAATGCCTGGCACATAGTATAACAACTCAATAAGTAACAGCTACTATTACTATCATCATTATTATAATTGCTATTATTATTATTAGAGATCAGCTTGTGATTTAACATTAATTAGCACTCCCTGGGTAGAGTTGTTCAACCAGTTCCATATGCAGAGCATCCCCAGCTGTTTTTCATGGTAATTCTCCATCTGATCAGGAAATGGATTTTTGTAAATCACTGTGACACACAGGACACAAATCCAGTCGTAGAATGTCAATGCTGGAACACTTCTCTAATCTGTAGAGCAGTAACGGTCAGGGGACTCACAGGGCTGGATTTAGTAATTCCACATGGCTTACTAGCTAACCCCTCTTCCCTAAGTACCCATAAACCATTCAACTTAATAATTCATTCTAGAATTTTGAGTGAATTCAATTTCCAGTTTGAGTTTAGGGTTTTGGGAAATACAATTCAGACATTTTCTCTTATCTAGTCTTGGAACTTTCCCCCACAATCCTCAGAATTACCAGCATTGGTTTAGCAATTTCACCTGTATTTATCTATATTCTCTCAGATTGTCATTTTCTGTGTCAGAATGCCATTTATATTAGCTAGTGGCTCTCTTATGATATCCTTGCTTATCTCTATCTTTAATTCCTCTTAAAATGTGTTCTGACCTTTCTGCATTGTCTCTATTGCCCATTCACATGACCCCATCAGATCCAAGCAGTCAGGCTAATCCCCGCTGTATTATTTGCGAGCCAAGGATAAATTGAAAAACCAACCCACAGAAGAGTTAGCCTCTTTGGTTTAACCTCCATTCACTTGGAGTTAAAATAGTTCTGATAAGTTTTACAGATTTGTGTTTGTTCTTTTATAGAGGATACTGGATGGGAGTTTGGTCCTAAAGCTGAGGACATAGAAGTAATAAGTAGTTACACATTCTAAAGAGAGCTAGCAACTATTGGGATCAGTCACCCCCACATAAAGGCCCAATTCCTGTCAATCATCATACTTTGGGGGATGGGGTAGGGACAATTCCCTCTGATCTCTATAAGTTGAATACTGGAAAAGAAGTCACAGCAGTTGCAGGGTACTCGGCATGGGGAGCACAACATGGTAAGCAGGATGCTCCAACATTTCCCTATGGAGAAGGGATGAGGTTGCCACCTGTTCCACACCTCTGGGCAAGGTGAGAAAGTGCCTGCAAGAAGTATGGGCAGCAAAACCACAAAGACATACCACTTCACCCAAGATGGCTATAATAAAAACAACAAACAATAACAAGTGTTGGCAAGGATGTGGACAAATTGGAACACTCATACTCTGGTGGTGGGAATGTAAAATGACACAGACTGTATGGAAAACAGTCCGACAGTTCCTCAAAAGATTAAACATACTTTTACCATATGACCCAGCCATTCTATTCCTAGTATATAGCCAAAAGAATTGAAACCATACATCCACACAAAAGTTTCCTAGGGCTGGAAAGAGGGCAAAATGGCTAAGTGGTACAGGGTTTCTTTCTAGGATGTTGAAAATATTCTAAACTGATTGTGGTGATGGTTGTACAACTCTGAAGATATTTAAAGCCACTGAATTGTACACTTTGAGTGGGTGAACTGTATTGTATGTCAATAAAACTGTTACTGGAGTAAGGGGAGAGGAGAAGGAGGAGCATGGACTGCCTCCCCCCCTTCTCCAGCTGAAGTTTTGCTGAGGGAAAAAATCTGTAGGCCCATCCCAGCACACACATCAGAGCATAGTTAGGGAGTATTGGAGAATTTGGAGGCTTATGTGAATGTAAAAACTGGTGCCTGCTTCTAGCCTGGAGGCGCACAATGGAGTAGACAAGGTAGATGCTAGAACAGTCCACTCTAGAATGACAGTGAAGAGGGTTGGCAGTGGCTATACCTGCATGGCACACTTTGACAAGGCAGGAAGGAGTAAATTTCATGCAGGTCAAGGTCACATTGAGGAAGAAGGTATCTGGGCTTAAGCAATCACACTGTCATCTGACTCAAGAGGGCTGCCCACTAGACAAAGGGACCCTCAACAGAAATAGGTTTGGAGCACCCCAGCTGCTGTAGCTCGGTTGATTGAGCACGGGCCTGTGAATCAAAGGGTTGCCAGTTCGATTCCCAGTCAGGGCACATGCCTAAGTTGTGGCCAGGTCCCTGGTGGGGGGGCGCACAGGAGACAACCACACATTGATGTTTCTCTCCCTCTCTCCTTCCCTTCCCCTCTCTCTAGAAATAAATAAATAAAATATTTTTTTAAAAGAAAGAGGTTTGGGGCATGCAACCAAGTAGCTGAGGAAGAGGGAGGAAAAGGAGGCGGAGCCAGATCTCCTCCTTTGGGGACCTATATAATGGGGAGGCCCTCCAGAGTCCTCTAAGACAGTGGTGCCCAACCTTTTGAGCACCAGGGACTGGTTTCATGGAAGACAATTTTTCCACAAATCAGAGTGGGGTGGTGGACAGACAAGAGACAGAGCTCAGGTGGTAATTAGAACAGCAGCCACAGACAGAGAGGAGGGAGGTTGGGGACCCCTGCTCTGAGATAATACTTCTCAGCCTCTACCAGGTCCCCATGGATCATCTGGGCATGTTATTAAAATGCAGGTTCTGATTCAGTGAGTCTGCATTTCTAACAAGATCCCAGCGGATCTAGTTTCTTAAAGGTTAGTTACAATGTGGAACCTGAAAACATAACAATGAACTTTTCATACTCTGTTACATTAAAATTCATTGGTCTATTTTGTACTTTGAATGGATCTTTTACTCATACATGATTGTATAAAATCATGCATCAATAAGTTTTAAAGACTTTATTTATTTATTTTTAGAGAGAAGGGAAGGGAGGGAGAAAGAGGGGAAGAAACATGTATTGGTTGCCTCTTGCACGTGCCCAACCAGGGACTGAACCTGCAACCCAGGCAAGTGTCCTGACTGAGAGTTGAACCAGCAACCTTTTGGTTTGCAGAACCGGACACCCAGCCCACTGAGCCACACCAGTCAAGGCCATGCATCAATAATTTGAAGATAATGGTTCACTGCAGATGTTCCAAATGCTGACACGCTGTATTATATAATTTCAAAAAGTCACATTTGTTTATATCTCCTCTGATATTACCAGTCAGCTCACCAGAAAAGTTTTTAAATACTGGGAAGCTTTCACACTCATGAGTAGATATAAGCTTTTCAAATTTTTAATTTTGCTTGGAAGCTCAAAATTTATCATTTGATAACAATTGCTGTAAGCTGTTTTCCTTAAGTGGAAAGCTTACTTCTATTGTTTGCAAGAAAAAGGCTACCAAATACCCAAGCCTAAATAACCATAGTTTGTCAGGCATTCTTTCAAATGAAAATGGTGTCTCATTAAAATAAATGGCTAGTTCATCTTGCAATTCAGTCATACACATAACTTTTCTTGAGACAACCATCCTACTACAGTATACAGCAGAAGTGCTTTTATGTGTACTTCCCACTTATCACAGACTATTAACAAGGCATGTACTTAAAAGTCAAGATTTAACACAACTAGTCATTTTTACTGCTTTATCAAGCACATTCTTAATTGAAATTCAATTCTGTTTTGTTTTGTTTTGTTACCAAGAGTGACAGCAATGACGAATACCATGACTACTAGCACAGTTTGAGGCCCCTGCTTTGATTTGTGGTAAGGCACAGGCAGTTTTACCCACCATTGATTTGCACTATCATTGCAAATACCAACACAGTGGAAAAGGCAAATAATATCCCAGTACTAACATGAAGATAGTTTTGATCCTGCATACCAAAGAAAAGGTCACTGAGAACCACTGCCCTAAGGAACTAATCATGTGCTTCATGACAAAGTCGGCATTTGGAAAGCTTCCACCAGAGGGTATAGAGGCCTGGTCGTATGTACAAAAGAAGCAACAACCAAGAGAAAGCAACAATAGTAGCTCATTAAGTAAAGAGACCCTGGTTTGTCCCTTTTCCTTTCTCACCTCCCTCCAGCCAACATACTTGGTGAACTAGGCCTTGGAGAGGGGGAGAATGTATTTTAGAGCTAGATCAGACCACTCCAACACAGCTCAACCTTAGGCTTGGGCAAGGAGAGGAAATGAAATTGAGATCAAAGTTGAGATTGAAATTTTAAACTGTATTGGACTTCTAATAATCAAAAGTGACCAGAAAGTTATGGGATCTTCCCAAGATGGGAAGAAAAAGGGAAGGGCCATAAGATAGAGCATGGTTGGAAGCAGAGATTAAAGCTAAATGAAACACTTTTTTTGTTTCTATCCCCACTGAGTAGAAACTCTTCATTAAGCAGTTATATCCCCTTCCATCTATAATACATACATAGTTGAGTTAATTGAAAAACTCCTTATGTAACATCTCATATTCCTTTCTTCCTTGTCAATATCATATCATTCATCTATTCAGCAAAGTTTGATTGAATGCCTACTGCACCAGGCACTGTTCAAAAGTCTTGGGAAACACCAGTGAAAAGACAGATGGATATTGTTGGTGGAACTTACATTTGTAATTGTTACTTTTTAAGGCTTTCTTTTCTAATTAACCTTGCAGGCTCAGCTGCAAAGTATGCTGGGATCTTGGATCAACATAACAGGGTTCAGGAGAGCATGGCTAAATATTCTGAGGTTGGTCCCAAGGAACATGGCCAGAAATCTACATCACAGTGTTCCAGAGCCTGTACAGCTGACTCCAACAGTCAAGGTTATCTGATAATCTAGTGGGCAGAAGCCCAAGAGCAGAAGGCTCTGGGCAAGATTAATAAGAGTGGCTGCATCTCAATTTCAGTGGGACCTAGGAGGTACAGGGGACAAAATCCAATTCATTCAAGGAAGAGGGCCTGGTGAGGGCTTGGAAGGGGTAGGGTCTTAGTCAAATGAGATGGGGTTCACTTGGGAACTTCAGTAGTAGGAACAAAAACCAACTCACAGGAGAGAATGAACACTTTGGATTGGATTCTAAACAAAAGGCAGTTCAATGTTGTATGTGACTACTACCTGCTGAGTTCCTTGAAAGGTATGTTTCAGGTCCAGTTTAAAACCATTAAAGCCAAAGGTGGGAAGATGGCGGCGTGGTAGGAAGGAGCAGATTTTGCATCTCCCACACCCAGGGAGGGAAAAATAATCGCCAATTGGAGATCAAAAATTGCAGTGGACATTGAAAAACCTGAGGGTAAGGAGACTACGTGGATCAGTGAGGGGACCAGGGGGGTTGCAGCTCCAGACCCGGCAGTGTGCCGGGGTTGGCCCGCGGGGCTCCCGGGAGAGAGCTGGGTCATCCACTCCCTCCCTGGCCAAACAAAGACTGAGAAGCACCCGGGGAGGCCAGTTTACCAGATGGCACAGAGAGAGGAGTGAGGACAAAGAGGCACCCACACAGGGTCTGTAAGCACCTACGCAAAGCCCTGGTGAAGGTGTGCGCCTCACCCCCTGCATTCAAAGGCCCTGCCTCTATGCCTGCGCCCCCA
>CM052552.1:61217036-61254942 GCA_028533065.1 Trachops cirrhosus
GAATGTTAAGAATATACAATGAAAACTCCAGAGTTAACCACTGGCATTCATGTGATTAAGCCTGAATAGGCCTTCAATTTCATTACCCTTTCTACATGTATCTGTCCAGTTTTTCCAACATCATTATTGAAGAGACTGTCTTGAACTCACTGTGTGTCCTTGCCTCTTTTGTCAAATATTAATTGATTATGATGTCATGGGTTTATTTCTGTGCTCTCTATTCTGCTCCATTGATGTCTATGCCTCTTCTTATGTCAGTGCCATGCTGTTTTGATTACTATGGCCTTGTAGTATAGTTTGATATCAGGTAGTGTAACACCTCTAACTTTGTTCTTATTTCTCAGGATTACTGAGGCTATTTCAGGTCTTTTGTGGTTCCATACAAACTTTCGGAATATTTGCTCTAGATCTGTGAGCTCTACCATTGGTATTTTAGTAAGAATTCCATTGAATCTGTAGATTGCTTTGGGTAGTATGGACATTTTAATGATGTTAATTTTTCCTATCCATGAACCCTTTATTTCTATCTTCCTCAATTTCTTTTTTTTAGTGTCTTATAATTTTCTGAGTACAGGTCTTTTACCTTCTTGGTTAAATTCATTCTTAGGTACCTTTTTTGTTGTTGCAATAGTAACTGGGATTGTTTTCTTAATTCCTCTTCCTGATAGCTCACTATTGGTGTATAAAAATGCCACCAATTTCTGAATATGAATTTTGTATCCTGCTGCTTTGCCAAATTCATGTATTTTTTTCACATTTTTTATTGTTGTTCAAATATAGTTGTCTCCATTTCCCCCCACCACCACTCCCCAAAGGGGAAAGGTTGTCAAGAACCTGTATAAAGGACACATGGACAAAGCCAAAGGGGGATAGGGTCAAGGGTGGGAAGTGAGGATGGCCAAATTCATGTATTAAATCTAGTGGGTTTTTGGTGAAGTCTTTAGGGTTTTCTATATATAGTATCATGTCATCTGCAAATAATGACAGTTTTACTTCCTCCCTTCCAATTTGGATGCCCTTTATTGCTTCTTCTTGCCTGATTGCTGTGGCTAGCACTTCCAGTACTGTGTTGAATAGGAGTGCTGAAAGTGGACATACATATCTTTTTCCTGATTTTAAGAAAAAGGCTTTTAGTTCTTGCCCATTGAGTATGATTTTGTCTGTGGATTTGTCATATATGGCCTTTATTATGTTGAGGTATGATCCCTCTGTTCCCACTTTGCTGAGAGTTTTTATCATAAATGGGTGCTGCATTCTATCAAATGGTATATCTGCATCTGTTCATATTATTATGTGATTATTATATAATCTTTATCCTTCATTTTGTTTATGTGATATATCATGTTTATTGATTTGCAGATATTGTGCCAACTTTGCATCCCAATAATAAATCTTATTTGATCATGGTATATGATCTTTTTCATGTACTGTTGGATTCAGTTTGCTAACATTTTATTGAGGATTTTAGTATTTATGTTTATCAGGAATATTGGCCTATCATTTTCTTTCTTTGTACTATCATTATCTGTATTTGAAATTAGGATAATGCTGGCCTCATAAAAAGAGCTTGGAAGTCTTCCCACTTCTTGAATTTTTTGGGGGATAGTTTGAGGAGGACAGGTGTTAGTTCTTCTTTGAATGTTTGGTAAAACTTGCCTGTGAAGTCATCCAGTCCGGGACTTTTGTTTGCTAGGAGTATTTAATTACTGCTTCAATTTCATTGGTTGTAATTGGTCTATTCTGATTTTCTAATTCTTCCTGATTCAGTTTTGGAAGATTGTGGGTAGGAAATTATTCATTTTGCCCATTTCTCTACACGTAGTGCTCTCTTGACGCAGCTCTTTCAGGAATGGTCCCCTTCAGTTCCTCTCCAAGTGCCCTTCATGCCCTCTAACTTCCTGGAGAAACTTAACTGAGTACCATCTGTCATCCAGCCTTTGCCGCAGCCTGGACCCTGGAGGAAAGAGATCAAGAAGATAAACCTTCCATCTCCTTTTGTATCTCTCTCTCCCCCCAAGCAATAGTCATAATACTTGAGGGAAATTCAAAGGCCCTAGAAAATGGCAGACAAATAAAGAGAGAATACTAATAATCTTACATTTAATTACCATAAAAGTCTCAGAGCAGAGCTTCTTGAATTATTGTGTTATGCCGTGTGCATCAAATCATCCTAGGGTACTTCTTAAAAATGTGGATTACTGGGCTCAACTTCAAACCAGCTGTCTTAGTTTCAGTTCCCCCAGAAGGAGACCCTGAGACAAGGATTCAACTGTAGAAAGTCGATTTGGGAGGTGGTCCCAAAAACTCTAGTTGGAAGTGAGAAAGGGAAGGAAAGGCAGCCAATAAAAGGTGCAATCTTACACCAGTTACTACTGTGGGCAACTGGAACTTAATCCCACTGGGGAACTTGGGAAACAATATTGTACACACATCTCAGAATTATGCCACTGAAAAGGAGAGGGACTTGAGGTCTGTGGAAATCAACTCCCCTGTCATTGATTGACACTTCCCTTGGATCGTATTGATTTCCTCACACTTCTGGCCTGCAAAGTCTTAGTCTCTGCCAAAAAGACGAAGGTGCTAGGAGTTGGAGGTCAGGCTGAGGTGCACCCAAATGGTGAGAACTGAGGAAATATGGGCAGGGGCCCAACATTATCTGCTGTACCAACTAAGTCAACACTCCAGTCTGTGGAGCTGGAATCTACATTTGAAACAAGCTCCTTGCACTACAGTTGGAGAACATAGCGTATTAAGAAAATGTAGTACAAGTGGGATTAGATGTCTAATTTTCAAATGCCTTCTGTGAATAAGAAGACATTCCTACCCTAACATCCCTCCCCCACCCCCAAAATATCCAATTTTAGTAAGCCCCCCTTTTCTTAGGATGAAAGTATAAAACTTAAATCTACCACTCACCATTATAATTCCTGAATTGAATTTTCATTTTGTACCACAGGAGCTATTTTAGACAAACCCTGTGAACTTAAATAGGGAAAGTGATTCATTGGCATGTAAGGTCCGTTTCATGTTGATGTCAGGATGGAGAAATCAGATGGTGCTAAATGTTTTCTCAGGTCAATACTTGATGACTTCATAGCTTTCAACCAGCAGTTTTAATGGTTCAACATTTAGCACTCAAATCCAAGAGCTTTTTGCCAGGTCTTTGTGATGGGGGAGACAGGGGGAGATGCTATTGAAAGGCTTTTTCAGAAGGTTAGTTAATGCACTAAGGCATGGATTTCATTACATGGTCGCATAACACTGAGTGGCAGAACATATAGTCGGCAATCTAAAAATAATTACTGCTCAGATGTCGATTAACCAAGTGTTGGCCCTGAGCTGGACTTTGGAAATGTGATGCCGGGGGCTGAGAAAGCAGGTTCCTGGGATCCCAATCTTTGCTAAGACTGCAGGTTGGGAGGGAATATAATCAAATTCCTGCTACTGGAATTCTGACTCACTTTTCCTTTTCTCCATAATTATAAGCTACCCAATATCCACTGGAGTTTCAAAGCATTAATAATAGAGGGATGTCACAGTGCTTGTTTGCTACAGTCAGGAGCCATCTTATGTATGATACATATCAATGTAGATTATTATTAATGCTTATCTGTGGTGGATGCCATGCTTTTTCTAAAATACTATCCTTCCTAGAAAATTATAGGAACTGAACAGAGACCAAGGGAAAAAGGGAAACTAGTCCAGGATGTGAAGCTGAAAGTTCTCCTAAAAGAATCAGTAAAAAATGCTGAGAGGAGATAGCGAAGTGAGTACATGCAACTGAGGCAGGCATCCTGAGATTTTGTCCTCTGCCAAAGCACTGACCATACTGTCTCATCTTTGTCTCTTTTCATGCCTCTCTCTCCTCCCTTCTGAGAGTTCCTTGAAGGAAGGGTTAAGTTCTGCTCATTCTTGAATTCTCTCTGCCTATTATACAGAGAGCTCACACTGCATTTTGGTGGAGTGAATTAATGGATAATAATTATTTTTTAAAGATTTTATTTATTTATTTTTAGAGAGAGGGAAAAGGAAGGAGAAAGAGAGGGAAAAAAACATCAATGTGTGGTTGCCTCTCATGCCCCACTACTGGGGACCTGGCCCACAATCCAGGCATGTGTCCTGACTGGGAATTGAACTGGTGACGCTTTGGTTTGCAGGCCTATGCTCAATCCACTGAGCTACACCAGCCAGAGCAATAATAATTATTTTTTTAAAAAGAGACTTGTAATGCCAGAAAAGTAAGGAAGTGCCAAAAGGAAGGAAGGAAGGAAGGAAGGAAGGAAGGAAGGGAGGGAGGGAGGGAGGGAGGAAGGAGAGGAGCCAACTGAAAGAGCTCCCAATGGCCAAAGCTGAAACAGTTTTTTTTAATATATTTTATTGATTATGCTATTAGTTGTCTCATTATTTATCCCCTTTATTCCCCTCTGCCCTGTACCCCCTCCCACCATCATTCCCCCACTTAGTTCATGTCCATGGGCCATACATGTAAGTTCTTTAGCTTTTCCATTTTTCATACTATTCTTAACATCCCCCTGTCTATTTTGTACCTACCATTTATGCTTTCTTACCCTGTACTGTTTCCCTCATTCTCCCTGCTGATAACCCTCCATGTGATCTCCATTTCGTTCTGTTCCTGTTCTAGTTGTTTGCTTGGTTTATTTTTGCTTTGGTTTTTAGGTTCAGTTGTTGATAGTTGTGAGTTTGTTGCCATTCTACTGTTCATAGTTTTTGATCTTCTCTTCCTTAGATAAGACCCTCTAACATTTCATTTAATAAGGGTTTGGTGATGATGAACTCCTTTAACTTGACCTTATCTGGGAAGCACTTTATCTGCCCCTCCATTCTAAATGATAGCTTTCCTGGATAGACTCATCTTGGATGTAGGTCCTTGCCTTTCATGACTTCGAATACTTCTTTCTAGCCCCTTCTTGCCTGTAAGGTTTCTTTGAAGAAATCAGCTGACAGTCTAATGGGAACTCCTTTGTAGGTAATTGTGTCCTTTTCTCTTACTGCTCTTAAGATTCTCTCCTTATCTTTCATCTTGGATAATGTAATTATGATGTGCCTTGGTGTGTGCTGCCTTGAGTTCAACTTTTTTGGGACTCTTTGAGCTTCCCGGACTTCCTGGAAGTCTATTTCCTTTGCCAGATTAGGGAAGTTCTCCCTCATTATTTGTTCAAATTAAGTTTTCAATTTCTTGCTCTTGTTTTACTCCTTCTGGCACCCCTATGATTTAGGCGTTGGAACATTTAAAGATGTCCTGGAGGTTCCTAAGCCTTTCCTCCTCCTTTTTTTGTTGTTTTTTTTTTTGAATTCTTGTTTCTTCATTCTATTCCAGTAGAATGTTTATATCTTCCTTCTGCTCCAAATTGTTGATTTGAGTCCTGGTTTCCTTCCCTTCACTGTTCGTTTCCTGTACATTTTTCTTTATTTCACTTTTCATAGCCTTCACTTTTTCATCTATTTTGCAACCATATTCAACCATTTCTGTGAGCATCCTGATTATCAGTGTTTTGAACTCTGCATCTGGTAGGTTGGCTATTTTTTCATCACTTAGATGTATGTTTTCTGGAGCTTTGATCTTTTCCTTCATTTGGACCATATTTTTTTGTCTCAGCTCACCTGTTACATAGTAAGGGTCAGAGCCTTAGGTATTCCCCAGGGTGGGGCAACTCATGTAGCTGCGTTGTGGCGCCGTATGTGGGGGAGGGGTCTGAAAGGGAACAGTGCTGCTTACTGGTCTCTCTGCCAGCTTTCAGTCACTTACTCCTCTACTCACAAGTAAATTAGGCCCTTCTGGTGCTGATTCCTGGTCGGTGGGTTTGTGTACATTCTAGAACCCTGTGGGTCTCTCCAACAAACTCTTCTGAGTGGCTGGGAGTTTCTCCTGCTCCCTCAACCCCCACAGGTTTTTTCAATCAGAGGTTTTGAGGCTTTATTTCCACCCACGCTGGAACCCTGGGTTGTGTGGTCTATCTCACTCCCCAGTTGTCAAAGCTGGAACAGTTTGAACAAAAAAAATAAAGTAGTATTAGATTATAAGTCAAAGTATGAAATAAATATTCATGAGTCCAAACTAATATAAATAAATGATCGAATAAATTAATAAATGAGGAAAAAGAAACAAGTCTTTCATGCAGAACAATTCAGAATAGAATCTAAATTTTATAGGTACTCCACCCTAAAGAAAGTATACCGTAACTTCCTACTCCTTAAATGTGGACTGTGCAAAGTGACTTCCCTTCAAAGAGGACAATGTGGAAAGGGGGAAAAGAAGAGTAACCCTGCATTGGAGAGACCTGATAAACACTACTTTAGCCAGATGGCCAAGGTTAACATCAAGTTATTAACCATGTTGTTACTTCCTTAATATGATATGATGAAAATGGCACCTCATCTCTGTGGTATTCTGCCCCAAAACTCAAACCCCAGTCTAATAGTGGAAAAACACCAGACAAACCCCAGTAGAGAGGCATTCCACAAAACACCTGACCAGTCCTCCTCAAACCTGTCAGGGTCATCAAAAACAAGTAAAGTCTGAGAAACTGTCACAGCCAGGAGGAGCCTAAGGAGATGTGACAACTAAATGCCATGTGGTACCCTGGATGTGATCCTGGAAAAAAAGACATTAGGGGAAAACTAAGGAAATGTGAATAAACAATGGGCTTTAGTTAATAATCATGTATCAATTTTGGTTCATGAATTATAACAAATGTATCTTGCTAAGGTCAGATGTTAATAGTGGGAGATGTGTGCAAGGTAGTGGGGGAGATGAGCTTAATAGGAACTATCTGTGCTCTCTGATCACTTTTTCTGTAAATATAAAACTTCTAATAAGCAAAGTCTATCAAAAGGAAAGAAGGAAAGAATATGAAATGGAAAGGAAAAAAGGAGATAATAGGGTTTAACTCTGTGCTATAGGCCATAGGCAGGCCTGCTACCGAAAACATGTCATAGCCATAAACTCCTAGGGGCCACAGTGGAGGCACAGATAAGAGGCAGTTCCACCATGGTGCTTCAGAAAAAATTACAGGGACCAAATCTGGGTATTAGACCTGAATGAGGGGGCTTGCTGAGTGCAAGACCAGTGCTTTATTTGGTTGTACAAGTTGTTTCTCAATGCAAACATGGCTGGAATTTAAAAGGCAATGGGCCCACAATTCTGGGCTCCTCTGGCCTTAGGGACATCTCACTGTTTGGATCACTAAGAAAAGCAAGAGAAGTGATTGGGCACTGCATCCACATATCTGCATTCCTATCTCCTGGATATTGTAGCTGCTTTGGGAGACACAGAAGTAAAAGTAACTTTGACTTGAGCTCAAGTTGTGAACCTCGCTCATCGTTGCCACCCATACAGGAACCTGGCCTGGTCCCTCTGTGATTATGGATGAGTTTGGACCTGGGGTTGCCTCACCCAGCAACTACTGCTATCTTCTTCCATTCTGAATATCTGGCCTGCCCAGTGAAACACTATCTATTAAGGGCCTTTTGGGTGCTGGCATACTTTCCATGTTATTATATTAATACTACTGTTTATGCAGTGGGGTTGTCTTTCCCCACCTGGAGATGAGAATTTGGTGTTCTAGGAGGAGTTGCCATCACACCATTAGATGAGTTAAGGGCAGAGTTTATCTTTACACTTCCCCATTGGAGGAACAGCAGAGTAGACGATTAGTGATCCCCAAAACACCCAAGCCCCTGGTAGCCCTACACATTCTCCAATCTATTGTTATACTTCTTTCTGCCCCACAATCCTGGGTAATTCCCAGATCAGTCACATAATCTCATACAGTGATTAGCCTAACTATGGCGAAGAGTCAGAGATCCTTCATTTTATTGTAGTTCTGCCATTGACTCGTTAGAGCATTCCTCAGTGTTGATGCTGACAGGCACAGTCCACTGTGGCAACAACACAGAAAATGCTGATGAATCAGTCACATCTCTTTGTTCCATTCATTTTGATAATAACCAACATTTATATGACAGTTTGCAGTATTCACACAAACCTTTCCTAACTTAATTTTCCAAAGAATTCTCTGAGATAACCAGAAGTGTTGTTATTGTCTCCATTTTGCATAGGAGGAAGCCAAGGCTGAGACATGTTACCGTAAGGAGCTTGTAACAAACTTATATAGTAAGCAAGGCAGTAAGTAAGGGTGCAGGGAACCTAGCCAATGGCTCCTCCTGACACCTATAGGAAGCAGGGTAATAATGTGTCCTACAGAACCCTCTCTGCTCCTTTTGTAAGTTCCATCGATTGCATTTTTTTAAATCTCAAACTCTTTTAAGTCTACAAATTGGGGTCATGGTTAAAAACAATGAAACAGGTTCAAAATTACTTGTCCGCTGTCATACAGCTAAGAAGATCTCAGCAAGAATGGAGACCTAATAAGACAATGTAACTCCTGTTTTTCCCTCTCACAGTCCTTTCCTAAAGTGACACTCTCCCTGGGTAATATCCTTCGCTCCTACAGCTGTCCAATCTATCTCTAGCCCAGACTTCTACTGAGCTCCAGGCTCATTTATACAACTGCCTGCTGGAAATGTCCATTTGGGTGCTACACACACAGCTCCAGGCAAACATTTCCTAAACTGAACTCAGTATACATCTCCCAAACCTGCTCCTCCTGGGCCACTTCTAACTGCATTTAATAGCACCACAGTCCAGTCCATTGCACAAATCAGAAACATGGGAGTGCTGTGACAGTCCTTCCTCTCTTTCATGCCTATACCCAATGGGTGAGCCTTCTCAATTCTTTCTCCTGAACATGTCTCCAATCATTCTTCATCACCCCAAATCTCTCAATCCTTTATTCTTTATATTCTGCAGTAAATTCCCCAGTGATCTCCTTGCCTCGAATCTCATCCACACCTCAAATTCCTCTCTGCCTGGCAAAGTAGCCCACCCCCGATCTGACCCCGCCTAGCTGCCATTCCAGCCTCATTACCTCACTTTACATCAGACACGTGGTATTCCAGAAAATCCATAGTATTAGTACATCCAGTCCACAATCATGAATTTTCTGCCTAAAATGCCCTGTCTTTACATTCAAGACTCAGTTCAACAGCCATTGTCACTTCCTCTATGAAGCATTCCACTCCCCAGGGAAAGTTGATTACTGTTTCCTTTGTAATGCTATTGTACCTTGAACTTGTTAATATTGTGTCCCTTCTCACAACTATTTGCTTACATGCCTTCCCTCCACCACTACTTACTACCATGCTGGGAGAACGAAAACTAGGTCCTACTCATCCTAGCCCAGCACCTAACTAATAGAGGGCACTGCACAGATGTGCACTGAATGTATGCTGGAATTCACGTTCACTGAATTTTAGAATCACTGAAGGAAATTTAGAAGGAATCTAGTCTATTCCCAACACTCATTTTACAGATAATGATATCAAGGCTCACAGGGGGTGTGAATTGCTGAGTTACATAAGTATTTGGCAGTAGTGGTAACAAATCGCTTAAAATCTCCTGAACAGGTTCACTCCTTTATCAGCTCTTGTTCCATGATTCCTCACTGCCTTTCACACTCAAAGTAGAAAAGCCATTGCACCTGTCAGTATCTTTGTTTCCACTCATAGATGACAGGAATTACTAATGTCTTCCCTCTCTACAGTACAGGGATTTTATTTAACTGTGGATGAATACTGTCTCTAAAAATGCTTTGACTTCACAGAAGAAATACACCACAGCTGAGACTCAGCGGCCCACCACTTTGATTTCAACTTCTCAGTTTATTCTCTCGCTTCCTCTATTGACTTTTCCTCCCGTGCAGCCGGCAGGCCAGCAGAGGCTGGAGGAGAAAGAGATTTGCGATTTCCTCTTCCACTCCAACTCCACTTAAGGAGAAAGATATTGTAAATAATGTAAGACAAAGGTTCCTGTACAGCAGTAGTAACAATATTGTCATTGATCAGAAGCTCAAAATTAGAATAAAAGGGCATTCAAGTTGGAAGTCTTTGACTGGGAATGCTTATGACACTACTCAGAAACTCCACATCCTTTCATATGTATGTTTATAAAATGGCCTGCCAGGGCCTGGCTGGTGTAGCTCAGTGGATTGAGTGCAGGCCTGTGAACCAAAGCATGGCCGGTTTGATTCCCAGTCAGGGCACCTGCCTGGGTTGCAGACCAGTTCCCCAGTATGGGGTGTGCTAGAGGCAACCACACATTGATGTTTCTCTCCCTCTCTTTCTCCCTCCCTTCCCCATCTCTCTAAAATAAATAAATAAAATCTTTTTAAAAAAATAGCCTGCCAAACCTAGGAGATTTTTCTTTTGAATTCTGACATTCTTTTAAGAGGGGGAGGAGAGTTAACTTGAAAAAACACTGTCATAAAAGACGAAGAAAGGCTGTGGAAGTGTTCTAGATTAAACAAGGCTAAAGACATGACAATGAAATGCAACGTCTGATCCTATACTGGGTCCTGTACTGGAAGCAAATGATTCCAGAAAAGATATTATTGGCTCACTTGACAAAATTAGAATGAGAACAAATTATCTACACAAATATGTTGTATCAGCATTACATTGACTGTAGTTGATCACTCTATTGTGATTAGGTAAGAGACTATTCCTTTCATTTAGGAAATTCATACTGAAGTATTTAAAAGTAAAGACTCATGATGTATGTAAGTTACCTTCAAATATTCAGAAAAACATTGTAGAAAGAAAGTAATAGATAAGTAGATAGATAATAGATAGATAATAGATAGATGATAGGTAGATATGGAAATATGAAGAAAATGAAGTAAAATGTTTATAGTAAGTGAATAAGTGAATCTAGGTAAAGCATATACAGATGTTATACTATTTTATTCCTGCACTTTTCCAAATAATAGTCTTTTTAATCATGTGATGGATCAAAAAACTGGTACATTTACAGAATGGAATTCTATGCAGCAGAAAGAAAGAAGGATCTCCTATCCTTTGGGACAGCATGGATGAAACTGGAATGCATTTGTGATATTAAGTTCTATTTACTACATCTCTGTCTACCTATATCTATCATCTATCATCCATCTATTTTCAGTAATCATGCCCCAGCACTATGTTAAAAGCTACAGGAATTAAAAAGATCAATTGGCATAAATTGGATCAATTTTTCTTTAAATAGTTCATTTCTAGCTCAGAAGAGAGGACATAAACATGTAAAAAGATATACATAATAATAAGCAGCAAATGCTGAAAGCCAAAGGAGTAGTAGCAAGAAAAAGAAAGATAAAATGCGATTTCAGGGTTTTAGAAAGAAGATGGAATTTGAGTCAGGGCTGTGAGTGGGCACCAGGTCTGGAAAGAAGCAGAAGAGGGGAAAGGACACCCCAAGTGGATGGTGCAGGGAGCCAAGGAGTGTAAGTGGGAAAGCACACCATGTCATAAATAGTACGTTTTGAGGAGTTTCATGAGGGTGGAGGCAGCAAAGATCAGGATAGGAATGTAGGCTGGGGCCAACTGGAGACACCTGAAAATGTCAGGTTAAGGAGTTTGGATTTTATTCCAGAGGTCAGCAATCCCTTAAACTTGGCTGACCCCTCTTTCTTGTGGACAACACAGATGAAGCTGGGAGTAGGCTGTGCCAACGATTACACAACAGATACCAAGAAGGTCTCTCTCAAAGATCCTACCAAGCAGGAACGCATTTGAAAACATAACTATCTTTTGGAAGTTGATTTGGTACTTATTGTTCACAACTGAGTACACTTTAATCAGATAATTATATATCTTTCCTTTAATAACACATGGCTATTTTCAGCTACATTGTCAGCCACATCAAGGGAGTGGAAATTTTTAAAGAAGGATGGAGAGCAGTAATTTTGGACAATTGAGTGAGGGGAGACTGAGAGGTTTGGTATATTAGTCAGAGCAATTATGGTAGCTGCTGTAACAAAAAAAAAAAAACCTCAGTGATTTAACAAAGTAGTTCTATTTCTCACTCATTCATGTCAAAGACATGAATGGTACAAGTGGAACAGCTCTGCTTAGTAGGCCCCCTCTAATTGATGACTCAGGAATCCAGGCACCTGCTATCTTGTCATGCAGCTATCTTAAACACATGGCCTCTGAAGTCATCATGGAAAAGAAAGAGTGAAAGGATGATCACACCAGGAGTTTTGTTACCAGGCCTGGAGGTGATGTATATCATTTCTGCCCATGTCTCAGAACCTAGTCACTTGGGCTCAAACAGACTGCAAGAGCCACTGGAACATGTAGTTCATGTAGTTCATGGAACATGTAGTTGTGTGCTTAGGAAGAGGAAATGAGATTGTGAGTTTTGGGTTTCCCCAAGAGCTAACTCTGAGACAAGGATATGAGACAAGGTTAATAGCGTAGGTGAGTGCTGGTCTCGGAACACCTAGGGAAAAGAGTAGGGAAGTGAGACAGAAAGAAGGAAGCTAATACAGAGCATGTTAATGACCATAGTCTAGTACCTCAGACTCAGTCCAGCTGGAGACCACTGGAAACAATATAAAACAAATATAAAACAAGCATTGTGTTATTCCATGTGAGAGGTTAGGAAGCTGAGATATTTATCCACCAACTTCTGTTCCTTGTCAGTTGAGAGCTATTTACTCCCTGAGAAGTTAATCTCTGGCATTTCTGGCAAGCAGACACACATGCTTCAGTGGCCCAAGAAAGTCCCCTGCAAAGAGTCACACGTGCTTATGGATGACACCAGCACTGTGTACCAAATGGTAGTGCTGAATGCATTTGAAAGGGATATCAAGAGCATCTGCTACAGTGAGTGACCACCTGTAGTCTCTAGGCTTTCTGTGCCCCACAGTTAACCCTGATCAAAGCACTCCTAGGAGGCCAAAGTACAGCCTGAGGCCATGGCTGTGGGGTGAATCCTAGAATTGCATTTTCAACAAGCTTCCCCATGGGTCAAGGCAGTCCATTTATAGATGAACATTCCATTCAGAAATACCTCTCATTTTCTACTCTAACTTCCTTCATCTCACTTCTCTTCCAAACTTCTAGTGAAACCACTCTCCATAAGCCCACCACTGGCCTCCCACTTCAAATCTCACTGTCTTTTCAAGTCCTCAACTTAGTCATCTAACAAATGTTATTTTCTTCTTGAAACACTTTTCTTTCTTCTATGAATCCCCACTCTCCTCAAACTTCCCCTGCCTTCCTAGGTGCTCTCTCTGCACCTAATAACCAGAGAAGCTCACTCTTCCTTGGAGGTCCACAACTGTTCCTGGTCACCACACCTGGACTTTGAGAAGAAACCAGGACTGGTAAGTAGATTTATTGGTAATGGCTGCCTGAATCCATGTGTTGAGAAGGATTTTGAGGCCATATGTTCAATGAGCTATGTCTGCCATGGGTGTTGACATAGGAAATGGCAGCCTGAATTCAGACATTAGTCAGCTCTGCTGTAGATCTTTCTCAAGTTTCCAGCTTACATCATCTCCCTTGACAATCGTATCTACTCCCAAGGTATTAACTATCATTTCTCTATAGATGCCACCTAAATATATATTTCTATTTGTGACCTTCCCAAGAAGTTCCAAACCCATATTTCCAACTCTTTGGAGGGCATATGAACTTTCATATTTATTTTTAATTGCAATCTTATCTATTCTCCATGTCATATGATAGCATCAAGACATCTCAGCTTAGAACCTTAGCAGCATCTTCTTTCCTTTAATATTTCCTCATCACCTTTTCCTATCATTTACCATGCTGTGCAACAAATTGTATTAGAATTATCTGTTTTATTCTCTGTCTGCTCCAAAACAGTGTGGATTCAGTGAATAAAATAACCAGATCTAACTTATCTTGTACCACAGTTTCCAGAACTGTTTGTAGTACAAAGTAGAGAGAGGTTATATTATGCATTTACATATATAAACAATGCATATGTTTATATTATAAATTGAATGTATAAATTATATATACATATATATGTTTGTTTTGCTCCTTCTCTTTAACTCTGACATCCTTCCTACCCCACATCTCCAGTCTATCACTATGCTCTGTTCATTCAATTGCTCCACAAAGATATCTACCTATGCCATCTCCATTTCCAACCTCTTTATTTGCTACGTGTTAGGTCCCCTGTAAAACGGACTCTGAGGTAGAGATGTGAGTACAGGAATTTTTTTAAGAACAACACCTATGGAGGAGTGAGGGCAGCAGGGTTGGACAAACGGTGGAGTTGGGCTGCAATACAGTCACAATAAAAGCCTCAGCTTTTAGGGAGCTCAAGAGCTGGAATGCCCCTTCACAGATACTCCAAACTGAGGAAGGTGTCTGGTCCTTTATAACCACCCTCCCCTGACACTGACTAATCATTGGGTATAGAGAAAGAATGTGATTAGGGGCCAGCAAGATCTCCTCAGGTAAGTGTAAGGCCCAGAAGGAGACTCAGCGGACATCCATCAGCCACCAGTATTTCCCACAGTTGAGGTAATGCGTACCTCAGTCCTGAAATGTAGATCTTGGAAGCATACCACAGCATCCACTAGACTGCTGGTATCCTAGATCATGCCTATATGACTTCTTGTCTACCCAGCTGCAAGCATTGCTAAATAGTCTTACTGCCCCCAACCTCTTTTTTACAATCCATCCTTGCTCTGTCACCCAGACTAATTTTACACAGATCAATCTGATATGTTCAAGACTCAACAGTTTACTTCATAGTATATACAAATCCATTTGTGTGGGTGGGGGAGAAGCAAATATATATATATATAATTATATTAATATAAAATCTATTTGTACATATATGCATAGAAAAATATCTTGGGAAAATACACAGAGACAAAAAGTAGATTAGTGGTTGCCAGGAATTGGGGAAAAGGGGGATTGAGAGTGACTGCTAATGGGTGGGGGGGGTTCTTTTTGAGGTAATGCAAATGTTCTGGAGTTAGACAGTGGTGATGGTTGCACAACCTTGTGAATACACTAAAGCCCAATGAACTGTATACTTTAAAATGGTAAGTTTTATGGTATTAGAATTATATAATTTTTTTAAAAAAATATCTTAGAGTTGACATATGAAAGTGATAGCAATGATTCTATCAGGTTTCTATTCTTTGTGTTGAATTGGCTTCTTAGATTTTTCTATCAGTGACCATATTTTTTGGAAATAATTTAAGAAGGATAACAATTCTCCCTTCAAAATTACTCTTCTGATTTGAAACCTTTTAAACTTCATCCCTACAGGTGGAGTGAAGGCAAAACTCCTTGCAACGTAATCCAGGCCCTTTAGGAGCAGACTCCAGCCTGCTTTGACAGACCCTTATTTGTCAGCCCCCCATAACTCTCCCTGACTTTGGCCACTTCAGGTTTCTTTATTTCATGAATGTACCCTGAACTTCCTGCTTCAGAGTCTTTGTTCCACGCTACTCACACCCATCCCTTCTTTATCTCCTCTCCCACCTATCCCAAACTGCAAAAATATTTCCAGGGCCAGATCAAAGATCACTTTCTCAAAGCAGCAATTAAAATGTCTCTTTCTAGCTCTGCTAACACTTTGTTTGGCATCTGTTTTTATAGCATTTATTACATGCTGCCATTTTATATGATCACTTGTGTATTTCTCATTAGGCCAATTCACCTTTGATTCCATACTGTATACAACACGTAGTATAGATATTCAATAAAACTTGGCTTGATTTTTGGTTTAAAATTTTTTTAAATGCAAATCTGCATTTACTCACTTGCTCAGCACAGTTTGATATCAGGTAATGCGATACTTCCAACTTTGTTTTTTCTTTCTCAAGATTGCTGTAGCTATTCAGACTCTTTTGTGGTTCTATATAAATTTTTGGATTATTCGTGTTAGCTCTGTGAAATATGCCATGGGTATTTTGATAGGAATTGCATTGGGTCTATAGATTGCTCTGTGTTGTATGGACATTTTAATGATATTAATTCTTCCTATCCATGAGCACAGTATATGCTTCCATTTATTTGTATGTCCTTCAGTTTCTTTCTTTAGTGTCTTATAATTCTCTGAGTACATTTCCTTTACCACCTTAGTTAAATTTATTCCTGGGTATTTTTATCTTTTTGAAGCAATTGTAAATGGGATTGTTTTCTTAGTTTTCCTCCCTGATAGTTCATTACAGATGTATAAAACTGCAGCAGGTTGAGTATATTTTCCCTTCCCTTTTCAGCTCAAAGATGCTGTATCTTAAAATATCCAACTAAATAGAAGCAGCAGTGCTTTTATTGGTTTGAATTATTAGGTATTGCTTCAGTTCTCCATTCCTGTATATGTAAACATCAAAGAAAGAATTATGGGAAGTATGATTACGGTCATGAATATCCCAACAGACTTTAAAAGCATGATTGTCAGTCACTAACTGTAAGTTGATCTTGAACAGAAGTAAAATGAAATCACCCACTATCTTTGAGTTTATTTATTTTAGTTTGTATTGGAGGAAGGGATGCTCTTTCTATGTTTGGAGTCTTTATTGGAAGCATGGCAATGGAAGAGATGTGTAAATTTTGTGTAATTAATGAAAAGGAAGAGAGGAGCTGCCATTATTATCACTGTTGCTACGGCCATATCATATTAAATCAGGATAGAGGAGGTTACTGAATCGGCTTTTCAAACAGGGTGTCTCTTCATGAGACATCTCTGCCAGTGACATCAGCAGGAACACCAAGTACAGAGTGTCCACTGGAGAGAACATACAAAATATTCAAGATGATGATGATCCTGTAAATCAAATGGCCCTGCTGTGCCCTACTCAATGCTATTTCTGTCCTGTGTGAAGTGTGTGTCCTGAATTTGATTACTATCTTTAACTCCATTCACCCACAGTGCAGTGTGTGGATGCAGTGAGGGGCTCCAATTAGGACCTGAAAATCCACTACAGTGCAATTGAAGCATAATGATTTGAAACAGAAATAAAGCTACAGAGAGGAAGAAGGATGTGAAGGCAATTCATTCCTAATTTCCTGCTTAGGGTGAAGGCACAACACAAAATGAAGATTAGGAAACCAGGTTTCTGAGACAGTCCCAGACTTGAGTTCAGGTTCTGCCATTGCTCACTATGTGACTTCAGCCAAGTCTCTTAGCCTCTTGAAGCCTCAGTTCCTTTATCTGCAAAAAGGGAGTACTGTTGAAACAACCTCAAAGGTTTAACTGAGGAGAAACAATTCCTATGTAAAACACTTCACAAGGTGCCTGGCACAAAGTAAGTGCTCAATAAATGTGAGTTATATACATTTTTAAACTGGAAGGGACTTAGGAGGTCATCCAATCCAAGCCACTCATTCAGAAATGAAAAATAGAGCCACAGATTAGACAAAGATTACACGGCCAGTGGCGCATTCAGGACTGATTCCTGTGCCTCTGCATTATCCCTCCACTTGCGCACCCTGCTGCCGCCTGCAGCCCTGCCTACCCTCTTCTACCAAGTGGAGCTTCAATACATAACTAGGGTTTTTTCCCCTTTTCCCTTTCCACACCTCAGGCACAGGGAACTCTGAATGGTATAGAATTTTGTAATGCAGCACTCACTGCCCGCTCACTTATATCTGTTGCAAGTGTCTCTGGGAAATAAAATATTGGCAGGTTGGTCCAACAGCTGCTCAGCCTAGAGACCACAGCTTATTTTGGTCCATTTATGTTAACTCATCTGTCTTAAGCTCTTTGTTAGTGACTCACCACATACTGCTACCAAAAATATACACCAAAATCCAAGAATCATTCATATGAAGGGCAAACTTCTTTCTTAAAATACCACATTTCTGCTGTCTTGTTTTTACAAAGTTTTTGCTTCCTCCCACCTCCACATCATATTTTCTTCTCTCCTTCCTTCCTCCTTTATCTTTAATCACCTTCAGTAGCATAGAAGCTGGATGGTGAGGTCAAGGGAATTCTAAAATGGGCATCAGAAGACCTAGTTCTGATAATGGCCTGGCGTTCTTTAGCCGCAAAAACCTAGCAAGTCACAACTGGTATGTGAATCAGTTTCCTTATCTGTGATATGGGAAGGTTGTATTAGCTCTACGGTTCTCACCAGCTCAAGTGCCAATATTTTCTCATTATTTTTCAAGGATTCCTAGCTTTCAAGGATTTTCATCTGCCATGTAAACTGCCTTTTAAAAGAAAATTAATATTCCCCATTTTCTATTAATCATAGGTATAATCAACCTAATTAATATATATCAGAATCAGTAAACGATAATAAATAAAAAATTTAAAAATTTTAAGAATCAAATTGACTTATTAAGATGTTGCTGTTTCAAATACTGTGCCCAGGATTATCACAGGAAAATATGCCATCTTTGTTAGACTTGGTGAAATATTGAAAATGGTTCATATACTATTTAAAAATAGACAGACGTAGGAAGATACACATCAACTTCAGGATGATGTTAACTTCCAGGGGGTGGAAGAGGAAGGAGAGGGGAAGAGAGCCTTAAAGTACATCTGTAATATTTCATTTATTAAGATCTGAAGCAAATACAGGTAATTATTAATATGTTAAATCTGAGTGGTAGAATAAAGTCTGCCAATTATTCATGTAATTATTTCTTTTTGTGTTTGAAATATTTCAAAATTAAACATGTTGAATTTAAAATAACATCATCAACCTAAACTCTTATACATTACTGGTGGGAGTTTAAAAGTGCCACCTTGGAAAAGCATGTCAGTTTCTTAAAATGTGAAATCTACACCTATCATATGACCCAGCAATCCTCCTCCTAGATATAGACCTAAGATAAATGAATACATATAGTCACAAAAATACATGGGCAAGAATGGTTAGAAGAGCTTTATTCATAATAGCCCAAAATAGGAAGCAGCCCAAATGCCTAATAGGAAGTGAACAGGTAAGCAAATGGTGTAGTCATACAATGGAATAGTTAACAATAAAAAAGAGAAAACTCCTTTTTTACCATAAAATGGATAAATCTCAAAAAAACATGCATAGCAAAAGAAGCCAGATATAAACAATACCTTCTGCATGATTCTGTTTACATGAAACTCTAAAACCAGGCAAAATGAATCCATAGTAATAGAAATCAGAACACTTGTCTATCAGAAATCAGGTGGTTGACTATTGGGGGAGGAGATTGCTGGGAAATAGATACAGGAAATTTCTGGAATAAGGGACATGTCTGGAGGAAATATTTTCATTGGAGTGGCGGTTACCCGGGTGTTTGCATTTACAAAACTAAACTCTTCAAATTGTACATACAAGATCTGCACACTTCACTATATATACATTTTACGTCAATTAAAAGAAAAATACCTAAAGACTTTTTTAAATTTTTTAATTTAAAATTTTTTTTTATTTTAGTTTATTCAGTACAGTTTCTATCCTTTATTCCCATTCCAGCCCATCCACCCATCCCTCCCCTCTTCCCTCACATTTCCAACCCCCCTAGTTTTGTCCATGTGTCCCCTTCTCCCCTGAAATTCCCTCCCCTCTCCCCTCTGGTCACTGGCAACCTGTCCTCTATTTCAGTGTCTTTTATTATATTTTACTTGTTTCTTTGTTTTGTTGTTTAGAAAAATACCTAAAGACTTTAAACTCACATACTATCCTCATGGACTCCCAGGAGCTGTGGGAACCTCAGGACAGGAATCAGCTCTGGATTAAGGATCCCTGCATTCATTTTCCTCTATGAACGGTATAGGATTTTACTTTATTGCTGCTCACTCTTGTTACAGATGAAGTCTTTCTTTGAGCATATCTTTCAAAGGCGATGTGGTGTAGTAGAAAGAATACAGGCTTTAGAATTAGCTGGAACCCAGGATTTGAGCCTCTGCTCCAAGGCTCACTGGCTGTGTGACTCTCGTCAAGAAAGTGACCTCGCTGGGTTTTTTTTTATTTTTTCACCTGTATGCAGGAGACTGTGAAGCCTACTTCCCAGGGTTGTTTGGAAGATTAAATTAGATCACACGAGCAAAAATGTATTGCACACAGCCAGGCTTGGCACAGATGCTTCATGTATTCTGGTTTCCCTTTCTTCCTTCCTTTACTTTTTATAGACCCTCCAGAAAACGGAAGTTTCATCTCTCCTCCACCATCACAGTTCAAATCCTGAAGATATGAAAAATAGCCTCCTTGTTCCTCCTCAAGTGTGACAGGCAAAACTGCCACCCTCAGGTTCTGGCAGAAGGAGCCCACTGCTCCAAGTCCCATGACTTTGAGGATCTTACTCTCTCTCTAACCCTCAGCCATACCCTTCCCCACAGGGCAAGTTCAGTGAGGTCAAGGGACTATGCCTATTCAGAGACTGTGCCCCATCTAGACCACATCCTGGGTACTCAAGATCCATGAATATGCTGCCCAAATGACCAAGAGCTGGCTTCCAGGGCCAGCCTGGTCCCCTTGGAACCAAGAATAGATTGTGTCATGAGTGTGCACATCCCTACTGCCAGGGAACAATTGGAGGGCAGCTGATAGGGGCTGTATGGACAGAGCTTGGACATGCAGGCAGCGCTGTCCACTCATAGTGAAATACCCCTCATGGTGATGGGAGAATCCTGGGGTGGGAAGAGAAAAGGGGTGCACCCCTGGTGCAGAACCCTGAGGAGTCCAAGAATCTTAAATCTAAACCTGACCTTCCAAGCCAACATTGAGGTATATTAGTCAAGTTTGGATGACAGGTTATGTTTTATAACTTTTAACATCTACACATAAAGTTCATGGTCTGCCATTTGTACTCTTGCCCTGGGATTCAAAAATTTTAGGGACAGGCCTACCGAGCACATTCCCCTCTCTAGACCTTTGTACTTGGTCTTCTGATACCTAGAACATCCTTCCCCCAAGACATCTTCTTGGCTTCCCCCTTCATTTCCTTTATATTCCCCCTTCCATCTTCCCTCTTCACTTCTCTAATCATCATGTTTAAAATAGCTCCCCAGCCCTCATGCCTCTATGCCCTTGCTATAATTTATTTTTCTCATTACAATTTGTTATTTTATTTGTTAAGTGTCCAACTCCTCCATTAGAGGTATAAATTTCAAACCATCAAAAATTTTTTCTGCCTTATTCCCTACTGTATTCCCAACCCCTAAAATAGTGCCTGGTACATAGGCAGGTCTTGGCAAGGTATTTGTCAAATTAGTGCATAAATGAATTCGTGTATGGATTTCAATTCCCATGCCTTCTTCTCTATTCTGGTTCAAATGTTTTACAACATTAAAACCAAGACAAAACAAAAAAATTAATAGGCCAACTCACTTACATTTCAGATTTTATTTTGGTTTTAATAAATCAACTGAATACAAACCTCCAATCTTCAAATTTTCTTGCTCTATTTTTACCATTATATCTGTTCTTATTACAGAGACCTCTGGCCCCTTAACATCTCCTGCTTTGTCTTCATCTATCAGCCTTCCTTCTCTCTCCACGTCCTTCCCTCTTCTATCTAGAACTCATCACATATTATTGCAACCATTCTTTTGCCAATAACCTCAAGTACCTTGCCCCTTTGCCTTGCAAAAGCCTAACTCTGGATCAAATGAAGGAACTTTTCAATTTCTACACTTTAGTTACATCAAAAAGTAATAAATTAACAGAAGTAGCAAATGATCTAAAAATACAATAATTTATTTCCTTGACAAAACCATTACCTACCAAGTATTGCACATTCTTTACATGGCTAAAATTAAATATGCAAGTCTTCTGTGGTATTTAATCAGCAATTTGGCAGAAGGCAAATGCTGCTCTACTTTCATTCACAAATTTTAGCTTAATTACATTGCATACCCCTTTCCAATCCAAAATCATTTGTTCAAGTCTCTGGTTAAAAAAATGTTAGGTAAATGTTACATCACTCTTGAAAACCTTGAAATTCACACAATCAACACATGGTCCTTCTTTTATTTTTTCCCAGGCTGGCATGACATAACTTCCTTAGTCCTACTTTGTAATCTCTTTACAGAAATTCCAGATCTCTTTTCAAAAGAGAATTAAATAATAAAGCAGAACATAATGTACATATACTATGACTGCTACTATGTTTAAAAATATACATGTGTATGGGCAAAGAATAGAAATGATAGCAGTATTAGGAATATTCTTTATTTTTCTTAACACTCTTAGATTTTATAATATTGTTTTTACAATAAAAATGATGACAGGGTAGGAAGTAGGGAGAGAAAGCCAATTTTACTGCACAAAAGATATGATATCATTGCAATATTCAAATTTATTTTGAATTTCAAATCAGCATTTGGTTTCATTGACATCTAGAAGTGGCCATTTCTCTGACTTTTATAAAACGAATGTCCTAAATAAATCAAAATGGTCACAATAAGACAATTATAATCTTGCAGTTTTAATGTCACATGCATCCTACTTATTACAAATGCCTTAGCAGCCTTTTTTTTAAAAATTCCAGAATACAGAGAATTTAAGCTATTTTGCATGATCCCAAAATCTGGATCAAGTTGCAAGAGAAAATCACTATAACCCTTCATGAAAAGACAACTGTATTTTAAAGATTATAAATAATAGATGTGTTGCTAAAATTACCTCATATTATATACATATTGCTTTTCCAAGGACAAAAAATATCGAAACACAGAGCCCAGAGACTCAATTCTTGCACGGGAAACATGTCTTTAAAACTGGAGTCTCTAAACTTAGAAAAATGAAGAAAGGACCCTACCATTCCCTTTAGGTCCAGGTCTGCAAAAAAAAAAAAAAAACCCTCAGTGTTTCAGTAAACAAATGAGGTGAATAATCCATTTATGATAGCACTAATTTTATGATGTTTCTTTCTAATCAAGACAAAAGTAAACCCTAGACATAAATGCATCTTGCTAGTGGTTTCTCCATAAATAACACTGAAAATCAATAATTATGTTCATTTCCTTAGAAATACCTTAATTATCCCACATCCCACATTCTTGCATAGAAATGTGAGTAAAAACAAACAAAATTAAATAGAAAACATTCTAGCATCCCAGTAGACTCACTTCGGATATATCTTTCTCAGCAATTCTACCATTGTTATTTAAATGTTTTTTCAAACATGCCTGCTCATTCATCTTAAGGAATCCTTTGAGGGACAAGAAGACTAAATTGGTACAGCTTTTTATCACTGTGCTTTTTTTTTTTTGCCACTGTGCCTTTTAATAAAGAATAATGGTAAACTATAAAGATTTTCAAAAAAAATTTTATTGCTGTTCAGTTACAGTTGTCCCCATTTCCCCCCCCCATTATTCTCCCCTGCCCTGCACACCCTCAATCCTCACCCCTTTTGTCTTTGTCCATGGGTCCTTTATAAATGTTCCTTGATTTGGCCCTTCCCCTTCTTTCCCTGTTATCCCCTCCCCCTTCCCTCTGGTCACTGTCAGTTTGTTCTTTATTTCCATGTCTCTGGTTGTATTTTGCTTGCTAGTTTGTCCTGTTGATTAGGTTCCATTTATATGTGAGGTCAATATGGTATTTGTCTTTCACTGCCTGGCTTATTTCACTTAGCATAATAAATGATCAATAGTAACATGCCTCTGCTAGCACTCAATTTACTCCAAGAGCAAGTTGTTTATTGTTTCATTTATTTATTGTATTCCTTTATTTGCTACCAAATTTGTTTAGAGAAGTAATAAAAGATTGAAATAAAAATTAAGTGCACAGATCATACAGGAACATTTGCAGAAGCAGCAGCAACAATGTGCCTCCTCTTTAGCATGCTGCCGCAATCATTTCTTAGGTGGCCAGCTTACACTCTGTGTAAAGCACTATTATTAAATAATAGAGCATGAGCAGTGTGAATGGTGATGGAATAATTCACACTTACCACTTTGTACTCTTTGAGCCCAAGACAAGGGACACCTCTGATATTAAATGTGTGTTATTAAGCAACTGTAAATAGTCCTTATTTTTAAATAAGAGCCAAAGAAAAAGAACCATTTCTAACAACTCAGATAGTATGAAATCTACTATCATATTTTTATGTACATATCTTTCAAGTAAAATATAAATAGCACTCGAGGAAATGAAGCTAGCTCTGGGAGAATCATGGTGGTGATTCCTCAACTACCTGTGGTGTGTTCTTAGGGCACTGGGTTTCAGTGTAGGCTGGTGTGTTGCTTTTGGCTTCTTGCTACTTTTAGATTCCCATTTGTGGTGGTAATAAAAGGAGAATAATCCTAAGTATTTTTTATCAGGATTCACTTAAATTATTGAAAATAATATGTGCAACCTCACAGACAAGTTAGGGAAAAGTTTAAGGGCCACTGGTTTAATAGTTTCAAGTGCAATATGATTAAGTCTCTTAAGCCAGCATTTCTTAATTTATCAGCAAAATTCCCTTAAAGGCATAGGGATATAAACACTTAAAATTCTAACATCACCCCACCCACTGTAGTCTGGGGGCTTGGTTCAGGTCAGACTCAGTGTCTTCTGGGAAGGTTGCCCCAGAAGCAGACCAAGAGATGAGGATTTGAGTAGTTTATTCAAGAGGTGATTGCAAGAAGTCTGGGAGTGTGTGGAAAGTGAACCAGGGATGGAAGAAAGTCAATCCGGAGTGCATTAGTCAGCACATTGCCTCCGTAGGCGTGGGGCCCAATCTTACTGGGAAGCTCTGAGAGACAGTGTAGAACATAAGTCAAAGTTCCCTTTCCTCTCCCCACTCTATTACCCTTGCCCACCAAGGTCAAGGAAACTGGGATATTTAAATTACAACTCCCAATCATCATTATCTAAGCTGGCAAACACAAGGCCCCAGGGGCTGAATCAGGCCCTCTACCTTGTTTCATCCAGCCTGGCACCTTGTTTCTACCCAGCAGCAGTGCCAAGCTCTCGCTTAACTGTTAAGGAGTTGTTACATTTATACAGTCCTAAAATTACATTCCGCCCTTTGAAGGCAACCACGCGGCTGATGTGGCCCCTGGTGAAAATGGGTTTGACACCCCTGATAAGGGCTGTTCCCAGGATTAACTGCCTGCTGCTCTAATCAAGAGAAAGCCCTCAGGTGGAGAGTTGTAGGTATTTGCAGTAAGACACCAATACACTTCTACAGGAATGGTGAGTGTCAAGGGGACATGGAGAGTACCCGAACAGTAAGCTGCACTCTGCAGGCATGAAATTTCTCTCAAGCTTCATGATTCATTATAAAAATTCACACTAATTTTGCATTTAATTCCATATAATCTCCAAGTTAAAGTGATGCTCTAGGAATATGAGCTGTACTTATCCTATGCCATCAGTACCATGTGCCTGACATGCCTTTGAGAACCTAAGGTTACCACCCTCCAGTTTTGAGGAGATCAAGAGCAAAGGTAAATCAGCTTCTGGCTATACCCATTTGGGGAATTGAGGAGGGGCAAGCAATCTTCACAGGAACTTCTCTGTACAGGCTTCACTAGGGAGTATACTGAGTCAATGCCTCCTCCCACTTTGATTTTCCATTTCCCATGAAACTTTCTACTTCTTCATGGAGCCCCATAGTGTCTCAGCTTTGGCTAGCTTCCCTCTCCTAGAAGTTGAGAATGCCTCATCTTAGATAGCTAATTGTAGCCCATCCTTCGGTAGTTCTTCTGTCTCAGTTCAGGCACTGGAGTATGCATGAGCCTTGGCCCCAGACTCCAGTTCTGGAAACTGTCTCATTTCCAAGACTCTATCCACCATGTGCCCCTGCTCTAATATCCATGTTCTTTCTTGGTTTCTGTGTCTGAATTCCTCTCTCAGGAACGGGGTTCATCCCCCAATCCCTTGTAGCACTTGGGCTTCATCCTGTGCTCATCAGGTCCTTGTTATGGGTTGAATTGTGCCCCGCTCCCACTAAAAAAGAAGTTCATGTTGAAATGTTGACCCTCATCAGAATGTGGACTTATTTGAAACATAGGATCTTTACAGAGATAATCAAATTAAAATGAGTTCACTAGGACAGGCCCTAATTCAGTATGACTGGTGTCCTTATGAAAAGGGAAACTTTGGACACAGAGACATGCATAGAAGGAGGACGATGTGAAGAGACACAAAGAGATGACAACCTTGGAGAAAGGCCTGGAACAGATCTTTCCCCCACAGCTTTTAGGAGGAACCCTGAGGACACCTTGATTTTGGATTTTTAGCCTCTACCACTGTGAGAAAATAACTTTCTGTTGTTTAAGCCACCCAGTCTGTGGTGCTTTCTGATGGCAGCTCTAGCAAACTTATACAATCCTGTTACAAAACTCCAGCAAGAGGTCCTGCTACCAGCTTACCCTAGCTGCCTATCTACCTTGATTCACCCTTTTCTCCCCTCCACAGATTTCCTCTAAATGTACTTAAACCCATTCATTAGAACTCTCAGGAACCTGCCCCTAAAATCCTAGTGCTTGTTGCTTCCCTGGAATCCATATTTTTACTACTCCCTTTAGATACTGTAATTTATCTACCAAACTCAATCTTCTCTCTTCCCAACACCTACTGCTCTGCCCCTAGCATGAAGGCCAAATCTCAAGTTTTAACTTGTCAATCTCCCTCCATACAACATTGACTAATGACCCATGTCATATTGTATCACAGAATATGATCTTCCATACAATATTTACTATCATAGAATGTTGGCTTTCTAGGCTCCTAGGTATTATTGCCAACTCCCGGGGCTTAATATCTTTAAAATAAAGTTACTCATACTCATATCTTGACAAATTATATGTTGTTTCCACCTCTCCCCTGTTTGGAAGACCTTCTCCTTTTATTTTTGTTAATATGAGTTAATCAGCTAGACCTAAATCAATGTTGCTCTAAAATTAAGAGACACTCTTGGTAGCAAATATCATCACCAAAAAAGTTTCTATAGATATCAGTGACTATTTCTCCAGCATGAGAGAGAAAATACATGTATTAAAATGCTCTAAGAACATATCATTTGTTACATAAGAAGTAAAGAAAAAACTAAACTGTGGCTTCAATTGCCACTTTCTTAGCATACCACAGTAATGTTACTATTATTTTTATATCTGATCATGTAATTCTGGTGGAGCCTTGGGATATTCACTTTCTTTGCTAAATAGAAGGGGTATGATAGGCCATAGTATACCACAGATCCATCTTTGTATGCTTTCCATTCCTTTTACATTCTCCCCAGTGTTGTTCTGAAATTTCCATGTGACACTACAAGAAGTAAGGTGTAGATTATTTAGTGTTTTTCAGCTATTATACAATATACTAAAACCAAATTATCCCCCACCTTTTATTGCCTGTTCCTAGAATACTCCATTGTACCCTCTGATGCTATTCCCTAAGGATAAAATGTCATGAATTTGGTGTTCATTAAACAGGTAGGTTTACTGTCTCTAGTAGCTTGCTGAATGCTATGGTGAGCTAGCCTAAGAGGAAAATTAGAAGTTGCTTGAAATCATAATTTGAATTAGACTCTTGTTTGGAATGTTCTGAACTATTTTTCTAACTCAGCTTTAAGTCATTCTTAAATTTTCTGATTGGGTGCAATGGTAGCGTCATATAATACAGAACCAAATGAAAGCTGAGATCATTAGTCTGAACCTCTTCTGACATAGGGAATGAGAACAAGCTCAGAGAAAGAAAATGGGTTACCCATATTGCAAGAATTAAGTAGAATCAGGGCTCCAGAACCCAGGTATTCTATCCTGAACAAAAGATCTCTGCTCTGCATATAGAGTACATACATCTGAATATAACCAACTTTAACAAAACTGTTATATTAGTAGATTTATCTTCTAAGCATCATCCCCTGTGACCTGAGCTTTTCCTGTCTTGAGAAAACTTAAATTTTCCCTTACCTAATCTCCTTCCCAACTCCTGTCTCAGGATTTCTTGTCCAGAGTCTTAAACTTGGGAGCTTCTCTTCTGTGTTTGGGGTGGCATCTAATGTAATCAAGTCACATGATAGTGTCAGATGGCTTCTTGTTAAGCTTTCAAATACGGATTCCCTACAGTATTAAGTCCAAGTTCGTATGATAATTGAAGCCATGGGTTGAATATTATGATTCATCTTTACAAACCATCTAATTATCTGAAGAAATTGGTTGTGGAAAAAGAGTGATGAAATCTTTGCCCCTTCAGATCCGCCCTCCATCTTTCTCTACCCAGTTATGTGCTCCTGGAGGCTGAACTGTATGGACTGCATCACTGAGCTCCTTTGTCTTGTGGCTTCCAATTGGGTTTGAAGAATGCATATCAGCAGAGGGCAGGAAAGACAGGAGGTTGGGGTATTGACTCCCTCAGCTGTCTCCACAGAATCTCTACAGGTTGGATGTATCCCTCTGCTAAAGACCACAGCTACTTTCAGACAACCCAGACCATACACATGGGTCCCAATAGCCACTCCCCCTCCTTGCTCCTCCAGGCCTAGAAATGGTAACAGCTTCTCAATAATACTACTTCCAGGGTAATGCACTATCCCTTTCTGGTTTCCATAACCCCTGTGGATGCTTTTGTAAGTAGCCCATCTATCAAACCCTCTTCAGTTACCCAGTTTGAATGTGCCATCTGTGTCCCGGCAAGACCCTGACAGTCAAATAGGACATTAAATAATTTGACTAAGTAATTTAAATATTCTTATAGTATCACAAATGTGTATATTAAAGAGCAAATGCAAAATATAAACTTATTGTTTTCTGCTAAAGGACATCTTTGTGGAAAATTTCAGGATGTGCTGACAAATGTAATCCTCTTTCTTTAAGGAAAATTTATGATAACCAGAAGGCAATTAGAACTTTTGCATTACCACTTCTTTTCTGGTACTTGGCTTCTAGTGAAAAAGGAAGAGGAAAGGAGAAAAATGAAAAGAATTTCATGCAAGAATTCACCTTACAAAAATGTTTTCAAATTATGCCCTGAGCTCAGAATACTTACTCTCTTTTTCTAAAAAATAATCTGGTATTCACATTTAAAATGTTTTCCTTTTTACATTTCTATTCACAAATATAATTTAATTAAAAGGTATACATGTGATCATATCACAAACATTTGGATTTTTGAATTTTTTCTTTTTTTCTTCTTTTCCTGTTCAGCTTCCTTTCCCTCTCCCCATCTCTTGCCCCCGTCTCTGTCATTTATCCCCCTTCCAAATAATCCATGATAGCAACTTAGTCTCTACTCAATACATATATTCTCCAACATCATATTTTATACACACACACAAACACCTGCACATATACATTTAAGGGGTTATTTTGATCACTGTTTTAGAAAAAGGGGATTGTATTATACATGATTTTCTGTATCTTGCTTTCTCATTCAAAAACACCATTTGGAAATATCCACATTAACTGGAATACATCTCATTCATTTTTTTAATTGATTGTATAATATTCCACTGAATGGCTACACTATAATTTATTCAAGCATTACCAACTATTGGACATTTACTTTGATAGCCATCTTCTGCCACTAGAAGTAATGTGTCTGCATTTACATGTATGTTCACAATTGTTCTTTATTTGTAAGAGTTGGATACCCTGAAAAGGGATGACTAGGTCAAGTGGCATGGATATTTTTAGTTTGAGTAGATGCTGCCAGATTGTTTTGCAAAAAGCTGTAGTAGGTCAAATTTCATCCAGCAATGAATGAGAGTTCTCTTTTCCCTGCATTCAGTCAGCAAGAAGAGTTATAGATCCTCTTAAATTTTGTACCTGTTTCTTGAGCAATGTCTTATTCTTTCCTTAATTTGCCTTTCCCTTTGCTAGTAGCATCTTTTCAAGTGTTGTTGACTATTCAGATTTGCACTTTGGCCTTTTTTTCTATTGGCAGAGAAATTATATGCATAAAATAGAAATATAGAAATTTGGGGGCATATAGGTAACTATAAGTTTTGGATACTTATCTTCAAATTACCTATTCTACAAAGAATATTGTTGAAACATATATAGTGTAAGCTGTTCTAGATTTTTAAATGTTTCTCTGTTGTTGAATAAAAACATATGCTCCTTTGAGAACATAGGTCAATAAATTATTTTCAAGAGTGACTTTTGAAATAATTGCCTCTTTAAATTTGTTGCCCATTTTCACATTGAATTAAAAAGTTCTTTTTATAAAATACACTATGTATGTCTGCTGTTGCTAATATTTTCCTAAATATATTGTTTTTTCCATTATAGTTACATTTTTATAAATTTATAAAGTCAGTTATACCTGAGCCCAGTTTTACTTAAAAAGGTCTAACCCACCCTACCTGCTACATGTCATTTCTTAGATTATCTAACAGGATGTTTATTATTTATTTTTAACATTTAAGAGTTTAACCCATCTGAAATTTATTCTTGTGTACAATATATAAAGTCCAATTGTATTTTCTTCCAGATGCCCAAGCCAATTAAGCCTATCCCATGTATTTTCTTTTTTTTATTTTACATTTTATTTTTTATTTTATTTTTAAAATTTATCACTGTTCAGTTACAGTTGCCCCACCTTTTTCCCCATTGCTCACCCCTACCCTGTCACCCCACTCCCATAGTCAATCCCTTCCCTGTGTCTGTGCCCATGAGTTCTCTATTCATGTTCCTTTGCTTGACCATTCCCCTTCTTTCCCCCATTATGCCCCTCCTCCCTCCCCTCTGGTCACTCTCAGTTTGTTCTTTATTTCCAAGCCTCTGGTTCTATTTTGCTCATTTGTTTGTTTTGTTGGTTACGCTCCACTTATAGGTGAGATCATACGGTGTTTGTCTTTCACTGCCTTGTTTATCGCACTTAGCATAATGCTGTCCAGTTCCATCCCTGCTGTCACTAAGGGTAGGAGTTCCTTCTTTCTTTCTGCTGTGTAGTATTCCATTGTGTAAATGCACCACAGTTTTTTGATCCACTCATTTACTAATGGGCACTTAGGCTGTTTCTAGCATTTGGCTATTGTAAATAACACTGCTATGAACATTGGGGTGCATAGGTTCTTTTGAATTGGTGATTTAGGATTCTTAGGGTATAGTCCCAGCAATGGGATCACTGGATTGAAAGGCAGTTCCATCTTTAGTTTTTTGAGGAAATTCCATACTGTTCTCCACAGTGGCTACACCAGTCTGTATTCCCACCAACGGTGTACTAGGGTTCCCTTTCTCCACAACCTCTCCAGCACTTGTTTGTTGATTTGTTTATGATGGCCATTCTGACAGGTGTGAAGTGATATCTCACTGTGGTTTTAATTTGCATCTCTCTGATGGCTAGTGACACTGAGCATTTTTTCATGTGTCTCTGGGCCCTCTGCATGTCCTCCTTGGAGAAGTGTCTATTCAGGTCCTTTGCCCATTTTTTAAAATGTATCCCATGTATTAAGTAGTCCACCTTTCATACTTACTTACCTGGCAGGAGAGATACCATGATCACGAAGGTGGTTTTCCCAGGGCAAGGCTTATCCATTCACTCCAGATGTGCTGACCCTTGCAATTTCCCCCAATGTGGGGAACTAGACTGCATAATTCATGGTAGTGGGGGACAGTGTTCATGCTTTCGCCTGAATGAATAAATAAAGAGTCCATCTTTTCCCCATACTTCTTCCTTCTCTTACAGTGCTCCATTCTCTCCCACAAATATATCTCTCCCACATTCTCCATTTTCTCCCATGATTCTCTGGTTTCTTCCACAGTTATTTATCTCTTCCAAAATTCATTATGTCTCCCACAATTTTGGTCACTCCCAAAACTTTCCCCTAATTCCTCATCTCTCCCACAATTCTATGTCTCTCTCATCAAAATTTCTTCTCACATCATTCCTTGTTTCTCTTGCAATTGTCTATTCTCTCCCAGAATTACTTGCCATTACTAAAGTCTTATATATGTTGGAATCTTTTTCTGGACTCTCTATATTTTTCCATTACACCATTTGTTTACTCTTATTCAATGACCATATTAATTAGGCCTTATAATATTTTCCCTCATCTGGCAAAATGTTGCCCCTTCTATTTTGATATTTTCTTTAAAAATACCTTGAAAAAAAAAACAAAAAAAGAAAAAGAAAAAAAAAACCTTGACCCTTCTCAGACATTTACTCTTCCACCTAAGAAATAAAGGATATTTTGCCCTGACTGGTGTGGCTCAGTGGGTTGGGCATTGTCCAGCAAAGCAAAAGGTCATCAGTTCCATTCCAGGTCAGGACACATGCCTAGGTTTCTGGCCAGGTCCCTGGTTGGGGGCGTGTAAGAGGCAGCTGATGATTGTTTCCCTCCTTCTCTTTCTCCTCCCTTCCCTTCTCTCTAAAAATTAAAATAAAATAAAAAATCTTTTTTAAAAAATACAAGAAATAAAGGATGTTTTATTCAGTTTTTTAAAAAGCATATAAAAATTCACCTATTGGCATTCTAAGTAGAATTAATTGAATTAATATATTAATTTATAGAAAATCAAGTTTTTTATATTATCTCCTCCAAGATTAGAAGTGTCTTTTCATTTGGTCAGATCTTGTTTTATGACCCTCAATTCAAATTTATAAGCCTTGTATAGTACTTCTGAATTTTTCTTATTAGCTTTCTCTTATGAATGTTGTGTTTTTTCTAGTAATATAAATAGAATATATTTTTTTCAATTTCCTTTTCTAGGTACTTATTGCTAGAAAAGAGAAAAATGATTGATTTTTAAAATATATATCTTATTTTCATGGGTGAATTGAAGAAGTACTTTATATAGAGAGCTGGGGTAATAGCCATCCAGGTAGAAGGAAAAGAGTGCAGACATACTTAAAGAGGAGGGGACATGCTTAATGAGGCAATAAATAATGAAAAGATCACCATGGCTGTAAGCAATGAGCAATGGGAATAGTGGATAAGGTAGCAGTCAGGGAAGTAGCAGTGGGCAAGATTACATAGTGCCTAATGAGTTGTATTGGGTTATATATTGCTATATAACAAATTACCTCAAAATTAGCAACTTAGAACAATAATAAACATTTTTTTTTATCTCACAGTGTCTGTGGGCCAAAGATTTGTCAGTCATTTAGCTGGGAGGTTTGGGTTCCTGGTCTCTCTTGAGGTTGCAGTCATCTGAAGGTTTGACTGGGACTAGAGGATCCACTTCTAAGATGGTTTACTTACAAGAACACCAATTCATTTCCTACTTGATATCTGAAGTAAAACGTTGAAGTGTGTGCATAAGTCATCTTTCTCTGTCTATTTTCCTTGGCTCCTATGCTAATTTTGAAAGACGTGTTTTGAATATGAACCCATCTAAATGTCAGGCCCTAGCTACAATGTCATAACCATGTACATTTCTAAAGCCTGTAACTATTCTCTTTTGGAAACACATAGCATTTATGAGATCAAGAGGACAGTGAAAAAAAGAACCATGAATATTTTACAATAGGAAATATGAGGGGCCTCCAGATTTTTGACAAAATCTCTTTGATGAAATACTGCATGTAGTTTCTACTCTATTGTAAACATAATAAAAGGCAGTATCTCTCAGCATGGAGACTCTGTAACATCTACCAATTTATAAAAGGGAGGCCTCATGTTTTATTAAATGGGAGTAGACTTGGCTGGAAAAAATTATTCCATCCTTAAAGAGCTTAGTCTCTCCTTTCAGAATTAGGTTACATGTTTGGCCTTAGGGTATGACCCTACAATCTATATAAGTTGTTGTTCTACATTTTTCTTTTTGTTTTATGAAATTTATTCTTATAGAAAGTAGAGCTACTCTCAGCAGTCAGCTTTCTGTGGACCTTCCCTTGGTCAAACCTGCTGGACTTGGAGAGTAATAAAGAGCTCCAGACCCAAGAGGTAAAAACAAATATCAGAAACTACATGAATAGTGAATCAGGCAAAAGTCAGAGAGAAGGCAATGTTTCTGATGCAAATTAAAAATTCCAGAAAATATCCAGGGTCCATCCAGCAGAACAGATGCCAGGGAAAAAAATGTATCAGTGCAATGAGAAGGATATCTAGATCTTTCCCACTGACTGCAGCTCTGTTTTTGAGAAGACTAGTTCACTAGGATCTATCAAAGCCCAAATACTACATCTCTTATAATTATCCAGTTTCTTCTCTGTGTAACTCCACCCTCATCCACTTGACCTTCTGATAAGATGTTTCTAGGTTCACCAGGAAGGGAGTACCTTGGGGAGAAGACTCTGTGGCTCAAGTCACTAGAAATGTCTACACCCCTACATAAATTAATAAAATTTTCATCTGGTTCACAAACCAGACTCCTATAAATTTTATTTTATGGTTTGCTGGAACCTGACTGCTTCCTAGAGCAGGAGGAAATGAAGTAGCATGCTATTGTTTCTTTTCTCTCTCATTTTATATTCAAAAGAAAAATCAATACGTGAATGTTAAAAGCACTTCAAAAAACTTTTAAAAACCCTTGATAAATATGGATGGAAAAGTTTGAAATAGGAAAAAGTATGAATTGTAAGGCATTGCTAATGAAACAAAGTTTTAAACTAAACATATATAATAATCTAACATGCTGACAAACTTTTGTAAATATGAGATGTGTTGAATTTACTTTATTTAGTAGATAATTCATGTCTAATTAGCTAGAACCATTTCATCACAATTAATTACACAAATACCGAGTCCTTCACCCCTGGTAAATCCCCTCTATCTGTGTGTCGTAGGTGGTTCTCTCTCAGCTGCAAATGAATAAAACTCAAACTAAACTTGTTTAAGCAGAAAGAGGAAGTTAGGGTAAAGATTTCATACAAAATCCGAAGTCATAAATGTGACTGGCTGAGCCTTAGACACCTGTAGAGTAAGAGACATACTTGGTGAATTCTATCATACTTCTCTCTGCTTGGCTTTATCCTTGTCCCTTGCTGCAAAGGGACTGTCTCCGTGTGATGGAAAACATGACTAGCAATGAGTTCAGAGCCTTACATCTTACTTTTTCAAATATCTAAAGGCAGACTGGTCCTTTTTCTCATTTTCTGTTCTAAAATGTTGGTCTTAGACTCTGATCAGTAATTTGACTTGAGTCAGGTGATCATTTACTGACCAATCAGATGCAGCCATGAGTGAGCTCATATTGTACTGGTATTGGGGATCCTATGATAACCAAGTAGATGTAAAGGCAGTTTCCAGAAGACAGGAGCTAAAGTGATAATATAGATATAGATATAGATATAGATATAGATATAGATATAGATATAGATGATATAGATTTAGGGGGATAGACCTATAAATTCATTCAAATTTTCTAAGGATCCTGACCTCAAAATATTTATGAACTACTGCCTTAGTACAACATATGTCCTTCAACATTCTCCCACACCAGGGAAGTAAATATATACTCCCTTCAATATTTCTGTACTATATTATTATTTAAATCTTCTTAAGGCTTATACAAAGTAAATAAAGTAAACCCACAAATTCTAAATTATTAAAATCAAATTAGCAATTTTATCATGCCAGAGAGATACATTTCATAGTCAATCTCTTGACACTGTTTGACCACTTTTCTGGTTATGTGTTATTATTCCATTTACTGTAATGGGAAGCACCAATCAGGTTAGAAAAGAATCATTATTGTGTATGTGATCTTTGATTAAGGTCTAGCAATGGCAGTTCCAAGATGTGTACTAGTAAGAAATGGAGCATGGGCTATTTTGAATTGAGAACCAAAACTCAGCTAGAGAAGTCCTTGCCTCTGTCCTTGATTACTCTTAATATAGTTTGTAGTTAAGGATTTTCCCCAATACCTGAGCTTCTTCTTAAGGTAATAACTTCTGGAAACTGCATCAACTCTCATGACCTCCTTATTCAGCTTTTATTATACATTCTGCAAAAAATTATGTCTTATTGATAAACTTGGCATACACACTTGATAAAATTGGCAGTTTTCTGTACTAATCTAAAATCATGTCTAAAGAATATTCAAGTTTATGTAGATTATATTATATATGACTATATTAATTGTGAAACATTATCTTATAATCCAGCTATTTTAGCCCAATTCATTGTCCTCATAAACAGAGACAAAATTCTGAGATTTTTTTAAGCATAAAGCTAAAGGGTTAGTAGATATGGAAGAAATACCTCCTTTTTCGTGAAATATTGAAGTCAATTTGTAAAAATATTATTTATTTGTGACTGGTAATACCTGTGATATTATTACTAAAGTTAATGGGAAAATAGGAATCAGGTTACAATCAATTTTGATAGATCTGTTATTAAATAGGCAATTGGAATAGTAAAGAGATCTGAAATTAACTGGATTTTAGACAGGGCTTTACCTCCGTTCCAGTTTTGTGACCCCGTTATTTAACCTCTTTGGTTCTCAGCTGTCAAATGAGAGTGGTGACCTCCCACTGAGCTATCTTCCTGCTGTTACATCCTAAAATCTTATCTCTATCAACTATATTAGATTTGATAGCAAATAATAAGGACCCAAAATAACTGTGGCTAAAACAAAGTATAAATTTATTTCTCTCTCATGTAAAAACTGAGAAGTAAGCAATCCAGGACTGATATAGCAGCCCTGCTTCACAAAGTCCCCAGGAACCCAACCCCTTACAACCTTAGGGTTCAACCCTCATCCTTGTGATCTGAAATAATGACTAATGCTCCAGTCATCATACTTGTGCTTTAGGCAGCAAGATGAACAAAAGGAAAGTAAGATAGGAGGCAAAAGGCACACACTGACCATCTTTTAAGGAAGATTCTTGGAAACTACCACACATCATTTCTGCTAATATTCCATTGGCTACACTAAGTTGCAAAGGAAACTGGGAGATGTGTTCTTCATTTTGGGTGGTCATGCTGTCAACTACAGATGGGGAGAGTGGTTATGGGGGCCACCTTGCAATACCAGGCATATACATCATCTAAAAAAGTCAACACTTCTAAAAGAGTCACAGTAAATTTTGTTCAATATTTAGGAGTAGAGTTATCTATATCCATAGGATTTAAGAATTTTTCTATTTCAATTCACTTCAATAAACATTTCATTGTTTCCCTTTATCAGTCACTGTGCCAGGCTCTAGGCATACAAAAATAAACAAGTCAGGCATAGTCCCTGCTTTCATGGGGCTTACATTAGAAAGAGAAAGATCACAAATAAGTAATTATAAGTGGGACAATTGTTACATAAGGAAAAAGAGGAGAGTGCTTCTATATTTGTGACCATTTATCCACCAAGTTTTCTAGACTGTCTGTGCAGGGGAAGAAGATTGTGTCTGTTACCCATATTTGTCACAAAGATCAAAAAGGAGTTTTCTATATTAACCAGTTCCTCATTCCCCTATCCTCTTTTATGCTCTTTCTAGCAATGTTGGGAAGTTGTCTGAGTTCAGCAATTTTTCATGAAATTCTGATAAATTACTGGTAGGTTTTTACCCTGAGAGTCCAGCATGTTAAAATCTGTGTTCATCTTAACATCTAAGAGTAGAGCAATGATAGTGCCAGAGATATTTAAGAATGGGTTTCCTTGACTTTGTATTTGTGAAAGGAAGAAGCCTTGGGAAAGATTGCATCAAGAATTTTACAACTGCCCTGGCTGGTGTTGCTTAGTGGATAGAGCACTGGCCTGTGAACAAAAAAAGTCATAGTTTGATTCCCAGTCTAGGGCACATGTCTGGGTTGTAAGCTAGGTTCCCAGTAGGGGCTGCGCAAGAGGCAACCACACATTGATATATCTCCCCCTCTCTTTCTCCCTCCCTTCCATTCTCTCTAAAAATAAATAAATAAAACCTTTAAAAAAGAATTTTACAACTGATTGGACATATTTGGGAGAATTATATTGTATTGAGAATCTTCCTTTGTTAAATACTATTTAATCAGAATTTGCTATTTGTGTTTTTGCTTTCTTTTAACAAAATTTTATTGAAACCTCATGAAATGCATATTTGTCATTAATCACTCACCACAAAACAAGCTGTCTGCTACCTACAGTGCTCATGTAGTCTCACTTATGTATACACATACATGCATAAACATTATAGAAAGGCTTGACAGAGTTGTATACATAGTAATGTGTTACACATTTATGTATGGAATGTAATTTTATTTTATTTTAGTTTAGTTTCGTTTATTCAGTACAGTTTCTATCCTTTATTTCCATTCCAGCCCACCCACC